>CM046298.1:38527916-39727916 GCA_025267735.1 Mactra quadrangularis | reverse complement strand
AAGTATATAAAATCGAGGATATTGATACATTCAATGTTGTATGGCAGTAAGTAGTTGTTTATGTACTTGCATTCGTAGCAGACGTACAATATGGCACTTATATTCCCTTGCCTATATAGTATCTTTTATGGTAGAGTGCCGTTTTATGTTTCTGGATATCCTTGGTACGACTATCATTTCAGACCATGGTTCTTTGTCGAGTTACATATATTAAATGTATTACACTTTGTTTACATAACTCTATCTTATATTTTCTGTAATATCTATTTTTGTGTTGTTTATATTTTAATGACATCACCATATCCATAAGAAAAAGAATGATTATTGGCCCTATAACAAGTTTTGACTCTGTTTTTTGGTTTTATCAAGCTGGTTTTGCAGTACATGTATTGTGCAGTGAATTTGCCACTTTACAAGGAAAATAACTTATACATTGTAGTAATTTGATAATGTTCTTTATATACTTGTATTTTATCCATGAAGGGATAGTGATAATAATCCCTGTTCTATTTTTACTCTACTATAAAACGTTTTGGCCATGGACCTTCTTCAGTTGATTAATTTTGCTACCGCAAGTTTACATGTGTTGAAAACTATAAAACAATACTTAATCCAAATATTTTTCAGGACACAAGATCCAACAGATTTTATATTCCAAGGTATACCCGAACAATCAGCAGTTACTGTAGAACCTCAATATTGTGATCGCTCACCAATTGATGGAACATGCTCATGTGATTCACAGAAAATTATTGAAACTTGTGACTTGATTAACGATGGTATGAACTTATGTCATTTTACTCATGTACTTTGTTTAAATAAAAGCTGCATCCAAGAAATTGGGCTCGAAAAAAGTCAAATTGTCTTATAATATAGGAAATTATTGCATTTATACTTATTAAAGCAACATTATAATGATAACATTAACAATCATGTGTATTGCATCAAACACATGAAAATACAAATGAGCTCCACTATCAGCACCATCAATATACATGTAGATGATATTGATAGTGGAATTGTCTTGATATACTCTTTTCCTTCTCAAATTAAACATTTGAAACTTAAAAATTGTCCAAAAAAAGAAGTATTTTTGCAATAACCATGATGGTATTTAAGCAGAACTTTACTGTACTATTTTTATTTGATATTGAGCTGTATCAGGTATTTCTAGACTGTACTAAAATGTATAAAGTCATTTTAGTACCAAACAAACTAAAACATGCCCATGTACTATTGCAGGTGTTGATATAACTATAAATGTAAAACGTGGAGATCAGAAGAGAAGAAAGAAGAGAGCTACAGGGGATCCACAAGGTGGTATGATCATGGATATCAGTGCTATACCTCCTCCTGTAAGTTTTGTTGTCCATTTTTGTAATATTTAATGTACAAATAAGATGTCCCATTACTGACTGACTCTTATCTGTAGTATATGTTTATCAGTATTGTAATGGCATCTACAATGTTTACTGGGCTAGGAAGGAGCAGTAGTTCAGTTGTAGAAAACCCGGGTCGATAGCGCAGTTGGTAGTGTGCCGGGATTTGGAATCTCGTGCCTGAGGGGGTGCGGGTTCGAATCCAACCCCGGGGAGGTTATACACTTCCATGAAAATTTGACAATAATGTCAATTTTCCTCCATTGATTAGATAATAAGGAGAAGTTTCCGACCTTGTGGAAGGGTAGGTGAGTATAGACAATGGTCCAGGAAAGCTAGGTTAGGTGCGCTTGACGCCGTAAAATGACCTAAATTGTGTTGACATGGCGTTAACTCCAATAAATAAATATCATTTGTAGAACTCATGCTTAGGGATAAAGGATCCAAAGGTCTCAGGTTTAAAACCCACTTGGAGCACTGCTAATTTCCTTGAGCAAGAAGTTTACTTACAGGTGTTTTACTTAAACTAGGTGTAAATAGGCACTGTGAAGGTCACTTGTCTGAAAGTGATTTCAAAATTGTATAGTTGGCTGAAAATGTAGACTTTAAACTGCACTCTGACTTGTTAAATATTGTTCCACATTGTTATACATTGCTGACACCACGGTCATGTCTTGCTGACAAACTTTAAATGACCATACTATCAACTGTGATAGTTTAAATTGATTACATATGTAATCAAGATATTACATTGGCTGTTGCAACCAATCAATGCATAGCTTTCATTTATAAGAAACTTTATTAATATCATAGATTTAAACAAGTCACTGAGCACAGTCATTTCATCATAATTATTTCAGAAGGGAAAGTCAGCTGAATGTGACATTGAGTGCACAAGCGTATAATTTTGATCGATTTTATATCAGATTAATTTTGTGACCTGATAGTCGGCCCAAAGTTTTACTATATCATCTAATCTTGTATTATTTTATATTCCAGCCTGCTTCTTTCCCTACACCAAGTGGTATAACAGAGATACAAGCAGAAGAGACATGTTTTAATGCTTTAACTGGTGCTGACTTTATAGATACATGTACTAATGTATTAAATCCTGGAGATATTGATACTAAATTAGCTAACTGTGTTGATGACATTAAAGTAAGTAATGTACAACTGTTTTGGTCTTCGCATATTTATTGTTTGTTGCAACATCCATGTTGTAGCATGTGCATCACCTAGTTTTTCCTACAAAGAATGTTTTTTTCAAATTAGGTGCCAGGTGTAATTTATTAGTGTAACTAAATGCTTACTTTAAAAATGCAACAAGGTTAAACACATTGTCTATTGCCATGGATGGATTCAAAAATTATGTTCTATGTTTATTTTCAATTTTTTAGGAAATTTGGAAGGCACTTTGAAAGGTTAAAATTTCCAAACATTAAAAGTAGGGTTAAATATTTTTACTTAAGATAGCACCTAAGGATTTTATATACAGATGAATATTTCTGTCTTTTTTGTTTTAATTTTAGTTACATGTATCTTTAATTATCTTTTAATAATCTTTATCCTGTTTTCTTCATGCTGCTAGAAATCAAAATGTAAGTGCAAGCACAAACTTTTGAGGATATGCAGAAATGGAGGCAAATAAATTCGTTTCAATTTTTTTTTTTGGATGTCAAGTCACTTGAAAAATGTGTTCATGATTTCATGGATGAAAATGAGGTCTTCTTTCAGCTCAAAAATTGCTGAATTAGACTTTGGTATCCAAATAGTCAACTTCAACAAATACATTTATGATGATTGTATATTTTCAGTATGTTGACAATCTGAATACAGACTTTGTTAGATCAGCTACAGAATCACTTAGAGAGAAATGTATTGTTGTAGCTTCTACAAGTACTAATTCTACATTAGTTGGTTCAGTGAAGAGTGTCACTTGTACTAACTCTTGTTTTGGTCAGGGAACTTGTGTCAATGGTAAGCATTACTATGCTTTGGCAGTCTACAAAACAAGTGGGTGTCCAGTTGCCCGGGACAACCACTCTTTAGATCGAGCAACCAACCGTTTTGTTTTGGCAACCAGAATTCTGCAAATGAGATTATAGTGCTTGCTCTTTAAATGATATGTTTGGACAACTACTTTTATATCCTAATTTTGTAGGCTTTTGTTGGGGTTGCTCAAATTGAACTATTTCATAATGGAAAATACTATATTGCTCAAATAGCTATGTTGTTCACAACCTTATGGTAATCATACTTTTGCTGTATCAATAGTTTAAAAGTGTATAAAGATGCAACTGACAGATTATTTACGCTTAAAGTGGAAATGCATAAAATTGTAACATTCTCAAATTTTAATCACCACTCCATATTTTTAGACTTTCAAGCAAATTGTGCCAAAAACATCTTAGTTAATATTCACAAATAAGAAACGCTAAATAATAAGGACTGACCAGTTTAACAAGCATTGTGATATATAGTGCAAACTAGCACATGTATATGTGTACTCTGTGAATTCTGCATAGACCTACTCTGTAAATTTAATCTTTTGTGTGTTAATATGTGAAAACCTGTGATGCTTTTCACAAAAATTCTTACGCAAAAATTCTTCATTAGTCAGTTTCATATGATAAGCACTTTAAAGTCAGATGGATAATAAGCATAACTATGATATGATATTCAAGAGGTTTCACAATTCTAAATGATTCTATAATATATTTAGAATTGATAAGCCAAAATATGAGCGTATTATTAAGGTTTCTTGCTTTTGACTTACGAAGATTTTTTTCGTAAGATTTTTTGTGAAATACACCACTGTTCTTTCGATGCTAACTATAGATGGACTGCTTGATTGCTGAACAGACATTAGGATGTAAATTTAATGCTTATTTTCTGTGTTTGATTTTTATCTAGGAACATGTTCTTGTAACGATGGTTACAGAGGATTTGATTGTGGTATAGATATAGCCACCCCACCTGATCTGAATTTCTTAGAAGATCCATTCTGTGAGTCTACAATAACTGGTACATGCGCTAGTGTCACTGTGATTGGTAACAACTTTGTTAATGGAGCTGTCTGTCATCTGGAACAAATGGAGGTAACATCAAGTCTTGTTTTTACTTACAAGTTTGCTTATATTGAGCTTTTTGAACCAAAATGATATAATGGTAATTTGCACACAGTGTTAAAGGTATCTCCATCGGAGCTACCAGCAAGACTGTTTGTGTACAAATCGCATTTTCTCAGGATATCGCTTGCACAACTAATCTGCGCGAGATTTTGCTGTAATTAGATTAGGAACTGAGCTAAATTCTGTTCCTTAGAGCTTGTAAAATTGTTGAACTCAACTGATTGTTAACACATGTGTCATCAAACAAAATATAGAAAAAAATGGCAGGAAATGTGAATAAATTATAAATTAAAAATGTATTTCATATCATGAATTGTAACTTGTTAGTGAAATAATAGCAGGACTTAGTACAAAAACTTTTGAATACGAAAATAACAAATCTTCATACATGTAGCATAACATTATATAACACTATATTTTTTACAGTTATTACCAAATGGAGAGTTGAACAAAACAGGCAATGTACAGAATGTAGCAGCTACATGGAGCACGTTTGAGGAGTTATCTTGTGATCTAAGTACAATTGGTAGTTTACCATTACATTTAGTTATGGTATCAGTCAGTAATAATGGTCTATTAGCCAGTCAGAGTGTACAACATCTATATATGGCTCATAATCCTATATGTTTCTCATGTCAACAGACCAGCCTGACTGATGGTACATGTGTTAAGGAGGTAAGGATCTTGTTTAAACAAATCAGAATTATTTCTAGTGGGTTACATTTTGTAGGTCTGTGGCTCTTACACAAAAAATCTTATGATAAAATAAAACGTAAGTCAAAAGGAAGAAACATTTAATATAATCATTTTCTGGTCAATGAATACCAAATATAATTGAATTATGTAGAATATTGTATATCTTTTGCATACCATATCATTTCCATGTTTATTACATGTATCCTTCTGACTTTGAACTGCAAAATTTATGAATTTGACTGAGAATATTTTTTTTGTAACAATTTTTGTGAAAAGAAAAAGGAAGGTCTCAGGTTGTATCCCAGATCAGATTATGGATTTTCAATGGGTTACAAAACATCACCTAAAGTTTAAAATATTGTTTTTTCTTTATTATCATAACCAGTAGAGGCAGTGGTCTAATTGTAAGACATTTTCCTAGGGATCAAGAGGCCCTGGGTTTCTTTTGCAAGAAATTTATCTACGTTTAATGCATTCCTAGCAAGTGTTAATGGGTACTGAAGGTGATTTCTGAATGATCAGGGGTTATCCTACAAAATTGTTTAGTCAGCTAAGCATGTATACAGCAGACTAAGCAGACAGTAAACTGCACTTCAATTTTTTTTTTAAAAATTTGAAATAACTAGTTATGATATATATTGATATTTGCAGAGAGCAAGTTGTTATGTAGATGGTGTATGCTATAGACCTCTAGAAGAAAGTGTCTCTGATCCATGTTATATATGTGATGTATATACTGAACAAATGATATACCAGGCTTGTAAGTTATCCTTCATTTAAATTTATTCTAAAATTATCTTATATTACCATGTAAATGAACTAATTGTTTTAGCTTGATTGTGGAACAAGTTCTTACAACTTAGAGTAGAAATCCCTTTTGAGTGTGCTTCCTGTTCCCCCAGTTCTAAGCTAACAGGATAAAGTTTGTTCCTCAAGGAAACTGCAGAGCATGTTTTTGATAGGTTTTGAACCAATGTGGAGATGGCTATCCAATCATTATCAGTCAAATGTGGTAACCACTCGGCCACATACTATGAATTCAGATTAACATCAAAACTGTGTTTTTGTAGTTTACACATTCTTATTATCAAATCAACTTATACAATTTACTTAGTACATGATGCACCATTTATTATTAATTACTTTTGACAGAATGCTAGGGGTCTGTTTAAACCAGTAAAATGATGTATGACATACCTTTGTACACTAGGCAACACCTCACCTAATTAGTGAGTGAACAAGTCCAGAGCATAAAGAACATTTTAAAATATGCTTAGCCTTATAGTCAGCCTGTACATTTACATACATGTATTTAGAGCAGTGGCTCAATGGTAGGATCCACAATTTGGGATCGAGAGGTACCAGGTTTGAATCCCAATAGGGCACTGCTCTATAATTCCATTAAGCATGATATACTTTCCTACAGTAGTTCCCATTATATGTATATATAATGATTCAGGACCTGGACAGTGCCGGCAGCCTGTGGTAGTTCCACTCCATCCAGAAGTAAATGGGTACTGTAAGGGATCACCTGCTTAAAGGTGATTTTAATGATCTAGGGTTATGATACAATTTTGTTAGGTCAGCTTAACATGTAAATGAGAGCACTTCCAGTTTTTAACTTTACATGTACATATTTATAAATTATAATTATTCTTACAGCATCTTCATGTCCACCATTGAGTACAACAACAACAGATACTCCAGTAGATGATCGTCAAACATCTAGTAATATAAATGATTCTGTTGTTATTGGTGTGTCTGCTGGTGCTGCTGGTCTTGTGTTGGTTATAATTGTTGTTATTGTCATGGTGTTGTCTATACGCTACATGTAAGTACAACTTTCATCCTCCATGTGATAGAGCTGAACAAGATATAAGATTATATCCATGAGTGCTCACACTTTCAGGGTTGTTCAGTGATAGTGTTTAACTTACATCTGTACCATCTTGCAGACTGACTACCAGGTCAACCTTGATAGTAGTTATGATAACATATATCACCATGGTTATAGCAGGGCTCGAATTTGAGCTTGCATACTCACAAAATGCGAGTGGATTTTAAAAATTGCAAGTAACTTTAATTTTAACTCACAAATTTTTGGGAGTTTAAATTGCCACAAACATATTTCTGGATAAATTATTGAGTCTCAAATCAACATTTAAACATCCAGATATATCGATAGTATTACTAGTAATTAAAGATTCACTGTAAACTCATGTTTGATATTCTTTGTCTGTCCCACAATATAAAAGCCGTTGTTCTATTTATGTTTAAATAGTCTTCTATGTTGTTTTTATATGGCATTATGAAAAATTACTATGTATGCTATTAAAATTTGGAGAAAAAAATGCGAGTGATTTTTTCATTACGCCAGTTGAAATAAAATCAACTCGCAAAAATGTGCAAGTCCAATTTTTTGTTAAATTAGAGCCCTGGTTGCAGGTATTGTTTTATTGTTACGATTTATAATTGGCACATACATTTGACCCTCTGATTTAAATACTCAATATAGTACAACAACTCTTGTACATAAATATGGATATTTATATTTATTGACTCTGAATACATAAGTACTGTAGTGAGTATTTAAATAAGCAGGATAACTGTATGCCCCACTGGAGGTTTAATAAAATACTTTATGTAATGATTGACTTGCAGTTATATCACAGTCTTCTTTGTTTGTTTGCAGGAGATTGAAGAGAGCTAACTCAGAAGAGAATAGTTTAACAAGAAGATCTAACTCCAGTCAATCAGGAGAAGATGGTTTCAAAGAAGTATTTGTTCCAGCTTATCCTAACTACGGCTATCAGGGATACCCACAAGTCTATCTAGAAGCCCCACAGGAATACTTTGTAGACAATGTTCCAAAACGTCACAGAAGCAGAAGAAGTGGAGACCCAACACGTGATAGAGCTGAACGTGATCATTCCAATGATGATAATGGCCCAGAAGTAACCTGGTACGAAAGTGGCCATGCTAGCCAGACTTAAATCAACGACTTTATAAACATTTTAACAAAAACATTTTCAGAATATTGAAAAAAAAAAACTTGCTGCCAAAAATTTTTGATAATGATATATGACTTACAAAACTTATATGCATACATATCTTCCAAAGCTATTCAAAGCTCAACAACAATAAAGTATAATAGTGCAGTATCAACTAAATGGACACTTATCTGCAATTAATTTCTGTGTTAAGTTTTAAAAATGTTACAATATTTTTACTTCATAATATACATGTATATACAAATTAAGTTGAACGTGGCATTTAAATACTTATAATTAATTGTTAAGTTTGTTTTCTATTTGTATTATTGTAATATTTTACTCTGTTTAGACAAATCTATTGTTATATCTGTTCAAATTTTATGACATATCATTGATTCTACTGCTGATGTTATTTTTTATGTAAATATCATGTTCAATTAATTATTTGGTTTTTATGTATATACCGGTCAACATTTTTACGTACAATCAAAATAAAACTTTCATGTTTATATTTCTTTATTATTTTCTTATGTAATAATGCTCTAACCAAGAAACTTTCTTATACAAATGTGCATAATTTAAACGTTGAAGAAAATAAATATTCATAGCCTTCCTTTAAACCATAATGGTTTATACGAACATATATATCCTGATTTCAAACTTTTACATTTTACTGACATTAAGATTTTATGAGTACATGTACAGTGGGGGATGGATAAAGTAGTTTTTTTTTAAAATAAACAATTTTGCTTTTCTTCTGTGGGACCATGCCGCAAGGGTTTATTTCTGAACAAATGAGAAACAAAAAAAATATGGGAACATGTGCGCATGATTTTGGGGCTGATATGACTGAATGTGTTTAAACATAAGAAAATGATTATGCAAAAGGGTGAATTGCTTTTACCGACTAGAAGGGATATTTTAATAACTTGGTACATTGTATGCTATACAATTTTATTCTTATTCTATTTACTAACACTTGCTTAAACATTATACAGTTCTAGTACTTTTCTGTTCATTATTATTATGTATATTCTATTGAAATAAATGTTCTATTTTTCTACTTAATAAAATTCTTAAATATTGTTTAACTTTGTTTTATGAAGGGTTTAGACACCTACCTGGCTAGCTTAGTAAGTAACCCTCAATTCTACTGATCGAGAAGTGGTGGCTTCGATTCCTGAGGGGAGGATACTTTGTGGAGCTTAGTCATAAAATAATTGCTATGTCCATTCTCCATCCGACTACTGATTCTACATCATGTAGGTCAGTTTTAACCCTCAGTCCTCAGTTTTATGCCTCAGTCTTATAAAATTGTGCCTTGTTGCGGACCGGTACGTGCAGACAGCCGTAGGACGTGGGAAGCCTTGGGTATAAAGGTGAAAGTACACACATGGTACAAAACAACACACACGTACGAAGCCATAGCTGGAAGATATGCAAGTTTAATCCATACTCGGCCATGATTCTATTCATGATTTGACTTTGAAACTGATCTCTCGGACCCTGGTAAAAACGTAACAGTCCGTACAGGTACGCAAGAGTTCGTACGAGTCCTTGTGGAGCTTGATCGCACGGTGCCCGCACGGTAACTTTAGGGCTATATTTATGGGACTGTAGCATTACTGAGTCATTTCACCTTTGCCTTTATATAACAGAAAACATTAAGTCACCATGAAGTTTATCAAAATTTGACTAATGAAAAAAATAATTTAAGAGTGGTATTATTCTCAGAATCTAACTGCACTTAGGTATATTTTTTATACTTACTGCCTGATTCCATTGTAAATCTATTTGAATGTACTACATGCATTTGTAATAGATTTCATGTCGTGTTGTGCAAATTTTAGAGCATTTGTGTCCACCGTGTGCCAACAGCACACTCTTCTACAGACATGCTAAGCCATAACTATAGTTCAGAGTTTTAAAGAGAAGTGTTTTTCGAAACATCTAAATGCTTACAGACTAGACATGTATAGTTGTGTATGTATTCTACTTGTTGGTAGCAATTGCCAGGCAAAAAATATTGAAATGTGTGTGTATCATGGACAAAAAAACTGAATCATATGCATAGCAAATTATGTTTCCCCATCAATTTCACTCACAATTTCCATGTAACTATAATAGTAATTTTCAAGTTTTCTACATTTAAATGTATAAGTACTAAACATGAAGAAATAAAAGTTATTTATAATTGTGGAGTTAGAAATGTTGTTGAGTTTATGTATATTAGCAATATATAACTCAACTGTGCTACAAGTGCAATGTAAATTTTGAAAATTTGAACTAAGAACAACAAATTTAATCCATAGTT
Source organism: Mactra quadrangularis (assembly GCA_025267735.1). Lineage (NCBI taxonomy): Eukaryota > Metazoa > Mollusca > Bivalvia > Venerida > Mactridae > Mactra > Mactra quadrangularis. The sequence continues at coordinate 39,717,403 of CM046298.1, read as the reverse complement.
AGTGCTATTTAGCAATGTGTAACAAACTTAGTTTGTAACACCTGTGCACAGACGGAAAAGCCCATACATTTGAATTCCGGATTAGGTCTATTAAGTATTGTGTAACACATTTGAGCCACCTGTGAAGTATGTAAATATTTGACATATATTGCTGCAGTTTTGGTTTGAGTCTTTGAAGACAGACGGTGAAACTTTCAGGCCGATGACTTTTGACAGTTGGCAACCTTACAAATCAAGATTACAGCCTACATGCTTCAGTCTTCTATTTAAACTTCAAAAACTTTTAAGTGTTGTTACATAAGTAACACTACAGACCATTACAGGACCTCTAATCAAGACCATTTCACTTCTGAGGAATAAAAAGCCACACATAAATATCATAACAATCTAAACTTTTTTTATTGAATGAAAACTTATATCCAAAAATAATACATAATTCTGAATGTTATAAAACAAATATAAAGATAACAAAAGTAACAAAAGCACATGTTAATTACATAAGAAGTACAGAAATAATAAACAAATTGAGATCAGTTGTCTAACTAACATAAAAAAGAAAACTATTTCTTAAAGTTTAGAATTAAAGGGAAGCAATTTTGAGAGTAACAATACACAAGTATTTTTAAATTTTATACAACTGTCAGTGGCACATACATAACCCCTACTGATTTAAATATTCAGTACAGTACAGTACTTTATACTTCTGTATCAATTATTATTTAAATCAGCTGGGTAAATGTATGCGCCTGTGACTGCGTTAAGTTTAACCCCAATCTGACCTTTCACATTTGCATCTGATAATTATCAACATATATCCCAAGGAAAATCAGTACCACACCTATTCTACATTTTGGTATGTAACATAATCAACATAGGCAATCATTTACAGAGATTGTTAGTAGAAGTATGTTTATGTGTTTAATTTCAACACATAATCCTTTCCGCTACAGTATAATCGAGCATTAATACTACATTCCTATTCAATTTAATGAATATTCTTGCAAGGTCAGGTTGGGGTCAAACTACACACTACAGAATAAAATTGTTCAATATGACTAGTTATTTACAAAAGAAACAGTCGTAACTATCATGTTCAAACAAATAAAAAAGACCCAACATTAATCTGTTCACATTAAATCTATTAACCCTCAAACGGACCACAAACATACACCGAAATTTGACAGCAATGGTAAATTTATAACAAGTGATTGTATCCTCCCTTGAGGTAGAATTCCCATAATGCCCATTGGCAGTCATTTATATATTTGAAAACCATGATATAAATGCTAACAAAACAAAGATTTTCATTCATTATATTATGTTATTCATTTTACATGGATTAGATTATAAAAACAGCACTCTGCTGCAAAATTGTTTTCAAAAACTTGATGTAAATGTTTAATTATCTCCCTTTTATATGAAAATAGTGTAATTTATTAACAAAATAATTATACTGCAATATAAAAATCTAACATGGTGAAAAAATGAGAAATACAATGTACAATTAGATGCCAGTTTTCTGAGAAATTTTCTGTGGTCAAAATATAATTTTGTTTTACAGGAGTTCTACCTCAAGTTGAATGTATTTACTAAGGCTGAGCTAAGAATGTACAATGAAATACAGCTATCATACAATATATGTTCAAGTTTTGAAAACAAATACTACAGAAAGTAAAAAGATGTATTATGTAAACTGACAATATGTCAATGAATAATCCACAACAAGTAGTCACATAATATAAGTAATACATAAGCTTCTTGTATTAAAAGATTCGATTTGGAACTCAGTTGATGATTTTTTCTAGCAGTCAAACTTTGTACTATATGTACCTGGGCATAACAAATTTATCATAAAAATGTGTTACAGAACACAGTGTTTAATAAGTGTTGAATTACTTCAGCAATAATATGCAAAATAACTTAGTTCTGAATGGATGCATATGTTAATAAAAATCTTATTCTGCTGGAAAAAACACAAATTTGAGTTCCAAATATGAACTTTTACTCAATTATACATTTCTAAACCAAAGAAATATCATAATCATGTAGAAAATGCTTCACAAACAAAGCAAATTCTAACAATTATCCCAACTGTTTAGTGTAAGTTAACCTTATCATTACGCTTACATGTATATACAGTAAAATTCAACTATTAAGACCAGCAAAATTGATGGTCTTAATAGCAAAATGGTCTTATTATAGAGATCCTTTTGTTCACAAAATCACAGGATTTAGAAATAAAAAAGTGGTCTTAATAGCAGAACTTGACTGTATATCTTCAATTAACTTTTCATACTTATACAAAATATAGCCAATCACTCTGAGCAAGCCTGATTAGACAGTTTTCAAATTTGAATTTAGCAGATAAGAGAAGCAAGCAAGCCTTTTAAAGATAATGAAGTAGCAGCTCAATACAAGAGACTTCAATCTGAAGTATGAGTAAGTATTGAAGGCTGAATGAAACACTAAAACTCTTTTGTTACTCTATTTGAAAATAGAGGGAGTTACTAAAGTGTTTTGTACAGTCCTAGGTATCACCTTTGTCAAATTTATGCTATGTATAATTGTGACAATGATAAAATGTTCCCATCAGGTACTTGTTGACAATAGCTACTTTTGACTTCATTCCAGGATGGTTTTAAGCTGGATAAAGCTCAAACACTTTAACATTATGATTAAGAAAGTTAACAATAAGAAGTTTATTATTGTTAGTTAAATGTATTCCAGATGGTCTTGTAAGTCTTGTATCAAAGTCAATTACACCAGTATATGAGCCATCATGTCTGTAGACCTGGAAATATACAATATATATGTATTATAATATTTATAATATATCTGATAAATCTAACCACATCAACAATTTGCATTTGAACCAAGTGACTGTCCAATATATTCCCGTATTGGATCCAAAAAATATATATTATTGTCGTATTGGATGGATGGGTATATGTATATATGTTCATCGTTAATGACATCATCTTGGAGAGTAGATAACATCACGTTATATAACAACTTGTGTACTCAGAAAATAAATGACTGCAATTGAGCAGTGTCTTTATGCATTAAATATTATATCCCATCATGAATCAATTTTTATTACAAGTGGTGAGCTGCTTGTACAAGCATAGGCAAGTATTGGCTAGAAAAGTTTCCAAGAAAATAGATAAGGTGGGTCTGTAAATATTTAAACCTAAAAACCCAATGTTGACTAATAGTGTAAATACCAAATAGAATTGATAAATATTTTGCTAATTGTATAAAACTACATCTTATGACTCTCTATATTACATTTTGTATTTGAAATACTTAATCCAGAAAAGCACACCTCAACCATATTAAGTACTTCAGACTTCAACACTCAAAATTATAAATGGTTAAATACACAATTATTATGCCATTCTATAAATGGTTTAGTTTCTTTTTAGCAGTGTCTTTATGTAAGGTTCAACTGTTTAATCACAGAGACAGATTTTCACTAAATTGTTTTCTTATACCCGGGTAGCTTCTCAACTTAGCAATTTGAACTTGAATCTCCTTTGAAATGACAATGAACAACAGGGCAAGTCCATTTTCAAAATTCAGTAAGTTAAGAATTAACAAAAATCCTATCAATATTTAGGTTACCTGAACACGATCATTCTTGCTATCAGCTATAACAACATTACCATATATGTCAGCAGTAATACCAGATGGTTCATTAAATTGTTGTAAACCAGCTCCAGGCCAGCCAATAGTTCTAATAAATATACCTTTAAATGTTGTTATATATACTGAACTTAAACCTGAAATGTAGACAAGATAAGTACATGTCACAAAAACAAAACACATACATAACAAGAGCACCGCTAGACGAAGCATTATATGCCCGAAAGTGGTTTTTTTTTAGTTAAGATGAGGCATTTGTAAGACATGAGAATATTTCATATGAATATCATATTATAAATAATTGTGGAAAACAAAGTAGAGAAAAAAGATATAACTTTGTCACTCATGCTCCAGAAACTGTTTTCAGTTTTAAGGTAATAGTGACTTTGACCTTGTGACCCCAAAATCAATAGGGGTCTTCTACCTGATATGGACAATCATCGTATGAAGTTTGAATATTGTGGACCAAATGGAACTTAAGTTATGCTCCAGAAACTGTTTTCAGTTTTAAGGTAATAGTGACCTTGACCTTTGACCTTGTGACCCTAAAATCAATAGGGGTCTTCTACCCGATATGGACAATCATCGTATGAAGTTTGAATATTGTGGACCAAATGGAACTTAAGTTATGCTCCGGAAATTGTTTTCAGTTTTAAGGTTATAGTGACCTTGACCTTTGACCCTGTGACCCCAAAATCAATAGGGGTCTTCTTCCCGATATGGACAATTATCGTATGAAGTTTGAATATTGTGGACCAAATGGAACTTAAGTTATGCTCCGGAAATTGTTTTCAGTTTTAAGGTAATAGTGACCTTGACCTTTGACCTTGTGACCCCAAATTCAATAGGGGTCTTCTACCCGATATGGACAATCATCGTATGAAGTTTGAATATTGTGGGCCAAATGGAACTTAAGTTATACTCCGGAAACCAAATTGCTAACAGACGGACGGACGGATAGATGGACGCCAGGGGGTATAACATAATATGCCCGAAATTCTTTCGGGCATATAAAAACATGGCATAAATATGATTTTTTTTGCTTGGCTTTAAAGCCATTGTAAAGCATTGTAAATGTCATATCACAGTGGTCAGTCAACATACTCACCAATCCTGGAAAGACTAATTCTCTGGGTATAGCAGTTAAGCAGTTACTATGTGCATACTTCTGCCAGTAACTAACAAATGCTCTTTGTAATTTTGAATCAGTGGTAGGAGGGAGAATGACGATAGAAATTCTTGCATGACTGAAGCCAATGAATTTATGCCCAGTCTGGGAATTGAACACAAGAACCCTACTGAGCTAGCTGAGAGGGCATAAACTCATTTCTGGACCATAAAAATACCAAAAACATATTCAGACTAATTTTTTGAAGACCAATTCACAGGGGTTGCAGACATTGGGCTGTCACAATGCTCATCTTTAAAACATGGCTAGCAACAGTACAATCATTTTATATAAAAAAATCAAATAAAATACAGACCTAGATCACTAACAAATACATTGTTCTCTGAGACAGCTAGAAATCTACATTTACTAGCTTGTGGTGTCATTGTTAATGGTGTATATAGGTATCTCCAATCTTGTAAACCATCTTGTGTTAAATGTATCAACTGTGGATAACGTCTATCAGTATCTAATACTAGTAAACATCTAGCAGGAGTTATAGCAAGACCTGAAAATATCAATATGATCAATATAACCATGAAATTTAATGTTTCATTTCTCATCTCCAACCATTGACTGCCAGGTACTATTTTTATTTTTGATTTAAGGAAACGGTGAGCTTTTCATTTGGGTAATTTATGGTCTTCAGCTTGGATAACAAACTTTCCTAAACTTAACACTATAATAAAATTTCTCTAAAATGCCAATATATTTCAAACCATTTGGATCAGCATAGACATTTAGTGGCCAAATTTTCATGGAATAATATTCTGTGACTTGACATGACTTGATAAGAAATTGAGTCATAAATGCTGAATTTGAACTCGTGCATGCCTACTGCCATGTTGTGGCAGTAATTACATTTTATGCATTTATTTCAATAACATATATAAAATTGCACATAAAAATATCTTCATTCAGGGATAAAAGAGTGATATACTGTTTGCTGAACATTTCTGTGTTACTGACAATCCACATGATCAATTTAGATAAACTGGGCATTTGATTCTTTTACAAGCTGTCAATTCGTTTTAACATCTATTTTTCTCTGATGCAGAAACTGACAATAAACACAGCTGGTCAAAAATGTCATTTAAAAGGTGACACTGCAAATTGTTGTTAATATTCTGTAAAACAAAAATCAACACAAAAATACTGTAACACATTTTTGGGGTAGGGTTAAAAGCCATAGCAACACTTTTTTGGTCATATCTAGCTAGCTGGGGGGGACTCACACAGTAACAAAGAACAACAAAGACACATATAAAACATGATAGTTACCATAAGGTTGAGAGAAAAGATGAGCACCAATAGATTTCACATATTGTCCATTTTTATCAAATATTCTAATACAATAATCATCTTTAACATAAACATAATCATATTCATTGACTACAACAGCTGATGGTCTTCTGAATGGTGGTGTCATCTACAAAATATAGAATATTAATACACTTGAATAAATATCAAAGTAAGAAAAACTAGACCTGTCACTAAATGTGATATAATACCACCCCTACTGGTTTTTGTAAAGAAGTTGGGTGCTGAGAAAATGAGCAGACAAGATTTTTCATCAAAGGGCCACAACTCTACAAAACAATCAATGGACTGTAAACAAAATAGGATATGCACATGTCTGCCCGATATTTGGTATATGTGTGAAGTTTGATTCAAATCGGAAACTTAGGTGCTGAGAAAGTGATCAGACAAGTAAAAGCTACTGACCAACCAACAAGCTGACTCCTATATACCCTTCAATTATTTTATTTGTTTATTTTCTTTGGGGGGGTGTATAGTTATAACTATTCAAGGTATTATGATGGTACTGTGGCAAATTATTACTTTTCTATTTTGTATAAAGACATTTTGTCAAAATGTTTGTTCTTACATGAACATGTAGGTGCAAGCACGAGGTTGGTGTATCCTAGCAACTGGTTTTAAACCCCAAGAGACAATTGTTTTACCACTGTCCAATCCAAGACAGAAAAATCTCTTAGGTTCTTGTTTTCATTATTCCTATTTATAATCAAGTTTAAATTATCTAAAAATATCTCCTCCTTAGCTTTTTTGCTATTGCTGTTTCTGACAAGTTCTCACACTCCCTTTTTACAAAACCACGAAACATCATTTTATAGTTGACATAAATACAAGAACAGAACAGAATACAAGAACTATCAAAGATGTTTGATTTCCTATTAATTTCCAAACACCAAATAGAGATTATTTACCTTTTTGTCAAATGTTTTCACAAAGTTACCCTGGCAATCAAACATTTTGACAACATGATTGCCAGTATCAGCTATGATAATGTCACCTTTAGTGTTTGTTGTAATGCCAATTGGATATTTCATACCCTGAGAACATGTATACAATTGTTTTGCCTTCATATCTGAAATAATCAATTTAACAACAAAAAATTAAAAGATCATTTAACTCTGGAGAGATAAAATTCTTAAAAAATCCATGACAAAGAAACATCATAACAGAAAGCACTTAACTTGAATCTTTAAGATAAAACAATGAACAATGTACCTAATTTGGTCAACATTCTATTTTCAAGGTTTTAATGTTATTTAACAATAGGAAGCATTTCAAAACTAAGTAATAAAATCCGCAATCATGTCATCATTTGAATGGGCGTGAGATTGAATGTACAAATATTTGGGTACAAACCACCCCCTAATATATCTTACCCTCAGATTTTAACCAAGGGGCTAAACTTACCATCAAATTATAAGTGAATAGGAACACCCAGTAAAAACATGTATATTACAATGTATAAAAACAAAAAACATTTTTAAAAAAGATATTCGGCGCTCTGCTGGGTTCATTTTCAACGGTTTGAAGTATAAATGTTGGTAATGCACGGCGTACATGTATTAACTATAGGTCAAATGAAGTTTGTCCGAAATTGCAGTTCAGCCTCAACTGACAATTTTTGTCCTAATATATTGCCACTTCGCTGATTTGTCAATTTGGAAAATCTGTCCGATTCTAAAATTAAAAACATCCTTAATAACAATGCCATGGATTTTTGATTAAAAATTACTTTTTTCTAGAATGACCAAACCATTTATGTTACTTTTCTGGTGAACATAAAACAATTTGATAGAAATGCTCAATGGCGGCCTACATATGACAAAATGAAAACCCATTCCGAGTGTGTGCCGAGTCATATTCCCAGTTTAGTTATACCGCAAGGGGCGTACCACAAGGAATGAGTGATCAATTAGCATAGTGAGTCACTCATTTTACACAGAGTAAATAGTCAGCAGCTACTGTATGTGCTGCACACCAGTTTATCACAAATAGCCAATGGTGTCATGTATTTCATCCATTTCTTCATACCGTAAAGGATTTTCATTGGAAAAACAGCTATGGTAGAGCAAATTGTACTGGTTGAAATATAGGTCAAAAGCTGGCTTATAGACAGCTGCACCGAATAAATAATAGAGGTAAAAAATGTAAATTATAGATATAAAATACACCTACTAGTATGTTTTTTTCCAATCCAATGTGATTGTAAAGCACCAAGTCTTTCTGATAAGGATTGTGATGATTGTCTTTTACTAGGTGTGTCAAGTCTTGCACCTAAATAAAGTATATTGATAAGACCATCTAAAAATAAATCTAAACTTTTTGTTGAAAAAAAATTACAATGCAAAACCAAGCCTTACAGGAACTCATGCATTTTACATATTTTTATGAATTGAAAACTATGTAGATGAGATGAAAATATTTTCCAGACAGACCTTCAACACTTTTACAGGATTTGTCTGTTTGTCCACCATGTTTGGCAGCGACTGATTAAACATTACTAAACCAATAGACTGATGACTTGGTTACAAATCTAGTTATGAACTTGCAAACAGTTCATATGATTCAGTGATTTTTTAACCTGGTTCAAACTTTTTTTAAAATAATTCAAGAGGTGATTATGTGAACTATTGCTCTGATGAACACCTATGTCTCAATATGTCACATGTATTAGGATTAGATCATTTTAGAATTAATTGCCACCCTTTTTCAATTTGCATTTAATACTAAAAGCCCAAATAGTTAAATTTCTTGGCTATGAAGACAACAGCACATTGCACAAACAATATACCTACAGTGAACGAGTTACACTAGATCAACAAATGATTTTACCTTTAATTTAACAATTGACATGAACTAATGATAGCATCAAACACAAACATGGACAATATCTATAAGAAAAAAATGTAGTGCAATTTTTGGAAACTTTGGGAATTAAGAGATCTAAGAAAAACAATTATGAGTAAAATAGATACAAGACATTACCTGAAGGTTTAATACTAGAAGCCAAAGGTGTTTCCTTTTTCTTTGTATCGACTTTGTCAGCTTCTTTAGATGGAGTACTTTCATTCTTCTTTCCATTTACATGATCTACACTTCTAGCCGAAGTAAATTCATTTTCCTTTTCACCATCTTGGTCAATACCATCATCAACCATTTCTTTCTTTATTTCAATCTCTTTCTTGATAACAACATGTTCTTTGTCAACAGTTTTATTTGCACTAAACGAGGTCTTCTTCACAGAACTATTTATACTTTTAGATAATTCATAACTATCACTCCATTCATCTATAGGCTCTTGTTTTACTTTAAGTAAAAAGTCCTCATTTGGTTCAGTCTTAAGTTTCACCTGTTCAGGGGATAAGGTATCCGATACATTTTCTATAAGAGATTCTTTAACTGGAGCAGCATCACATGTACCACTGTCACCAATATCTTTTTCATATGCAGCTGTCTTGCTTGTCTTATCTTCACCTACATCGGCTGGTTTCTCAGCAGTTGTTATAACATTATCAGTTCCATTAGTAGCAATGTTATTATTGTTTTTATCAGGGCTAGGAAATATGTTGAGTAACACATTTGTCTCATGAAGTGGTTTTCTAAGTGGTTTCAAAGGCAATCTAACAAACTTTCTTTCACCTAATCTTTTTTTCATCTCATTTACATTGCTCAAAATTGTTGAATCTCCAAACCCACTCTCTGTTTTTCCACCATTTCTTTTCTCACATATATTGTCAGGACCTTTTTTCACATGTTCAACCACTATTTCTGATTCATCAGTTCTTTGTATGAAATCAATTTCGTCATTATCTTCTCCTAGATTTAATTCTTTTGTCTGTTTTTCAATAGCTTCAAGCATATCATTTTCACTCTGTTTTTTCCTTTTTTCAATATCTGTACCAGTTATAACCTTTCTCTTTCCATTACTGGCTTCCACAATAAAATCCCATTTTGACTTAGCATGGGCAGTTTTATTACCAGTATCTGAACTTATCTTTTCTACAGACTTTTCAATACTACAATTAAGTGGACTCTGACTTTTAGCATTAATGAGAGACCTAGTCTGGTCACTTCCCTCATTATCTCTAATCAAAGAACTAGAATTCACTTTTTCATTCTCAGATGGTGGAAGGGTAGAATTTACAGTAGAAATTAATGTCCCACATGAGCTTGCGATATCTTTTTCCAAAGGGGCTGTTTGTTTAGGAGCTAGACCTGGGGGTAGGGGAATATTTTGAGCCCTATTGTCTTTCTTTGAAATATAGGTTCCAGTTGTCTTCTTATTACTTGTAGTAACAGATCTAGCTGAAGCATTAGGAATCGACATAGATGGTTGTGGCTGAGCCTGAAACCTATAACCATTGGTAAAAGGTACACCACCAAATTGATAATTTAACGGAACTTGGAATTGACCTAAATAAGATTGGGCTTGGATACTCGGATACTGTGCAACAAACACAGGTTGGCTCATCTGAAAGTTAATACCCATATTGGTAGCTGGTGAACAAACATTAAATCCAGGAGGAGGCATTACAACATTTGAATATTGAGAAGGATTTGTTATATTTGATGATTGAAATGTACAAGGAATATTCTCTTCACCTATTCCAGGTGGAGGTGTAATAGTCTTTCCTCTAGAGTTAGGCTCACTAGACTGCAATGTATTAGTAGAAGTTTGATTGGCATTGAAATATTTGTTCTGGTCACCTGGTTTTGTAAGAGAATCATTAATGTCAATAGTTTGAGTAGAAACCTCACATGACTTCATAGATTTTTGTTCAGACTGTGAACCACTCAGAATATTAGGATTACAATCTCTAGCACGTAGATCAGACAGTCTACAATCAGTGCTCTTGTAAGTACTTCCCACCACAAGGTCTCCAAACATAGGTGGTCTGATTTCTGCATTGTTTAATGCTGGGTAAAACTCTAGTTTTAATGTTTCATCAAATTGCAACTCATCTGTAGAATCAAACAATTTTCTGAAAATAAAAATGAAAACTTATTTCCAATAGGTCATTAATTTGATCCAAATATATACATAGTTATCAAAACCTGTGAGCAGGTCTTCTGTAGCATATTTATGCTTACAATATTATTAAGCATCCAACTCAGTTGAAAACCAAATTAATGTTTACCAATATATGTTAGAAAGTAAACTAGCAAGTATTGCGCAATAGTCACCACCTTAACCCATTCGTATAAAGCCTAGAACTAATAACAAATATTCCGGCTAATGAAAATTACTGATTTTAACAGTTTGGCATAATAAATCAAGCATGCACATGGGAAAATTTCAGGTAATAAGTAGTACTGCGAAATATTGTAATCTCACATAAACTTTGAAGCTACTGGAACATGTACATTTGTAACTTATGAATTTGCTCAAGTGACCATGTATCCTTTCTCAGTGACCATTTACACTAAGCAACCACTCTGAATTCAGTATGTTCTTTAAAATATTCTACAACCTATCAACAAAGAGTGAATAACTCATTTATAAAGACCACCAACAGCTGTAAGAAAATTGGTAGCCATCATAAATTTATTTACTTTATTTACTTATACGGTCATTAACTTATTCAGCAATTCTCCCATAATTGTTGCCAATTTGAAAAGTGAAATGTCGAAAAATGAACCAACTGTAATAATTTAATTTTTGATATAGTTGCTAAGTTCAAACCTTTGTGATATTGAAACAAAAATATATCGCACACCATTCTAATACTGAGAAAGATATACGAGTCCAAAAACTAAAGGATAACTCCTACGTTACGGAACATAGAATCATGAGTACAATTAATTGATAACTAGTTTTAAAATGAAAATCTGTATTTCTATCCATGTAAGCATGGAATTTCATTCAATGGCAAATAATGAGACAATTTTAAGCAAACTATTTTGCAATATATACATGCATGTCAGAATAGCGCAAGCAGAATTCATCATCATTTTTTGTTGTTAAGATAAGATAACGTAACACAATTATGTCAAAATGTGTATTTGTCACATACAGACATGTAGAAAATTCTTTTCCAAATTGATGAAAACTTAAACATATAAGGCACAAAATAAAATGTCAATTAGTTTGAAACATGACACCGTATGCTCATACGTAATGACATATTTGATATGCCATGAAGTTACAGAACATACTGTAAAATATCGATTAAACGCCCCTGGGGCGTAACATTTTTCAAAATGGGGGCGTTTAATAGAGACCATACAGTAGGAAATGAACAATTTTCAATTCTCTGATTAAAAGACGTAAAAATCCACGCTAGTCAGGCTTCAACACATTATCAACCTGTGACACCTTTGATCTACACCGCAAGCTCTCGATTTTTTCTCAACAAAGTTCCCCAAGATATTTGACACTTGCGATCTCGCCGAAAATATGACGACAGCGACGGTACTCGCCTTATTTTCGAAATGTCAACATATCCTACTTAAACTGCATGTGTAGTTGTACACGCTAGAATGACATGCTTTGTCAGAAGTTGAAATTAATTTAACCAATCAATGAGCATTACACGCGTGATCAGTACATGTACAAAAACTGTCTGCAAACGTGTTCAGGTTTCATTCCTCTCAGTCTCTCGTCATATGTGACGGCAAATTCGCTATTAGTATAATGGGGGTATGTTTCCATGGACACAGACTCGCATCCTACATTATGTTGACTCTCACGCTTCCGTAGAATGAATATACAAAGTTATTTCCGCACCTTCAATCTATTTTAACATTGTCTCACAGCTGTCATGCAGTGATTTTAAAAGAAAGTTTTATGGGATATGTAAGGTGATATGCCGGAGATAACTTTCAAAATTCAGTTACACACGGACTAATTAATTTTTAATTATGACCATAAAAACAAGCTGTCTATACTCTGTAACAAAATGAATATTCATTCTCAATGAAAGAGAAATCAACGTTTTTTCTTTCCACTTAAAGAAATATGTCAATGGATGTATTATTAATTGTAAAATTAAAACTATGAAAGTCATCCATCACACAGAATTCAGATTTATGCTTCATCCTGTACCTGCACTAAATATGTTTTTCTTACACACATACTATAACTGTTAGTGTTAAGGCCTAATTTTGCTTTTAACATGCTCGAACGATCAAAAGAGGAATATCGAAAACAACAAGTAAATCTGTGAGCTAATGCTCACTAGTGATACCCCCGCTGTGAGAAATATGACTATCATAATGTAACTTTCGTTTCACAAAATCTAACAAGAGCTCCGCTGGGCGGGGCATTATACGCCCGTGTGCAGTCCATGCTGTGTTCTATCTCATATGAAGTCCCTGTGACCTTGATAAATGACCCCTGGATATCAGAATAGGTCCCATCCTTAACTGGAGGGCTATCCAAAGCAAAGATTTTGATAACCTAGGTACAGCCATGGTTGAGTTATCACCGGCACAAAGTTTTCCCATACAAACTTCCAGTGACCTTGCCCTGGGGCCTCAGAACCAAAAGTTCTCACCCTTGACCCAGAGTATTGGTACATAAAATTTGGTGATATTAGATAAAGTTGGTTGTTGGACAAGGTTTTTTCTCATGATTTCCTTGTGACCCAGGGGCCTAAAACCAAAGGGGCATATGCTAGACATTTAGGCTACCCTTAAATAAAATTTGGTGAACCTAGGTACAATCATTATTGAGTTATTGTCCGGAAAATGTTTCAATATAAATAAAGTCCCAGTGACTTTGACTTTAGACCCTAGGGTCTCCAAATCAACAGGGAACATCCTCTACCAAAAAGCTATCAACACATTACTCCTTGACAAATGGGCTGATCCTTATAAAATTTGGCTAACCTAGGTACAAGCATTGTTTAGTTATTGTCCTGACAATGTTTTTCCATATGATGCCCCTGTGACCTTGACCTTTGACCCAGGGGCCTCAAAACCAATAGGGAACATCCTTGATACATGGGCTACCCTCACATAAAATTTGGTGAACTTATTTCATGTTACTTATTAAATATAGCATTATTTCCACCCTGTGACCTTGACCTTTGACCCAGGGGCCTCAAAACCAATAAGGCATACCCTTGACACATGGGCTCCTCGCACATAAAATTTGGTGAACCTAGGTACATTGGTGGTTCAGTTATTGTCTGGACAAAGTTTTTCCATATGATGCCTCTGTGACCTTGACCTTTGAACCTGGGGCCCCAAAACCTATAGGGAACATCCTTGACACAAAGGCTACCTTCACATAAAATTTTGTGAACCTAGGTACAGTCGTTGAGGAGTTATTGTCCGGACAAGGTTTTTCAATATGATGCCCCTGTGACCTTGACCTTTGACCCAGGAGCCCCAAAACCAATAGGGCATATCCTTGACACAAGGGCTACCCTCACATAAAATTTGGTGAACCTAGGTACATTGGTGGTTCAGTTATTGTCCGGACAAGTTTTTCATTGCTTGCCGTTTTGACTTTATTAAAATATTGCATATATAGAGATATATGAAAGGGGAAGTAATTCAAAGTCGAATGAAAAAAATTGAATTATCTCCACTTTACGCACAACTAGGCATCAATGTTTATCATCAGAGGGAGTTTGAAGAAAATTGGCCAAGAAATGAGGGAGGAGTTGTCCACACAAGGAAGACGGACGGACAGACGGACAGACGGACAGACGGACGAGCGGCGCCATAACATAATACGACCCTTTGGGCGTATAAAAATATGCGACAAACAGGAAGTAGATGAGCAAGGAGCATGAAATTGCTTTACACCACATGGGACTATGGGATGAAGCAATATGCAAAGTATTAGGCTGCTGCATGTTATAGTTGCTGAGAAAACTGCGACGGAAATTTTGTAATGGACGCACGCACGCACGCATGGACAAGGGTAAAAGAGTATACCCCCCTCTTCTTCAAAGCGGGGGTATAATAACAGTTTGTTTCTTCCATAAATTATATCATATAGCTTGTCAAATACTTGTTACGGAAAATAGTCGTTACGGAAGACAGGGGTTTTGTAAAAGTTTCCCTCAATAAATATAGAAATAACAATAAATTTACACATTACTCACACTTGATCACACCAATATACAGTGGCAAACAACAATTCAATGTAAAAACACCTATAATGTAACTGTGCTACGCTCGTTATGGAAGCATAGTTTCTTAAATGCGACATTTAAAAATTTGAGTTTGGAGTTCATTTGTTCATTCTCCTTTGGACAGATAAAATTCAAACTTTGTTTCCCACGATATTTGACTCATTGTAGCATTTAAGTAAACGGTTTAACAATTAAGAACAACACCTTTTGGAAAGTAATTTAACCATGCAAAAATAGTTACGGCAACATAGGTTTGTTTTGGGGACAATCCTAAAATGTGGAAAATCTTAGAATTTCAAATTTGTATAAGTAAAATATCTTTAAAATCATACAATTCAATACGCATATATTGTAAATAAATATATATTATAAGCATAACAAATCTGAGAATAATTTTTTTTCTTTTATTTCTTTTATTATATGCCTGAAAAAATGCTCGATAAAATTGATTACGTAATCAAATGGTTGCAATTAACAAACACGTGACAAACTGTGATGTACATTGATTGAGGTGGATAAAACTTTCTTTTATGTTTGCCAATAAGCTGATAATTGTAATGCATTATTACCGTGTTGTGTGGCAGTTTAAATGGACATAATTAGTTGGGTTTTTTTAAAGACAAATTAAGATGAGAATAACAGTAATTTCCGATTTGATAATAAACTAATTCGTTAAATTCCACTAGAAACAAACAACTTTGTCATAATTACAACAAAAAAAAGTTATTTGTATTTTAATTATTCATAATATGGTATTCCATTTTGTAAGATAAAATTTCTTCAACCAAATTGAAATTGTGAAAAATGGAAGAGTAGTCTTCGCGTAATCATTCAGCTAATGCCGTGTTTCAGACTAAAAATCAATAATAAGCATACACTACCAAATTGATATTTACAAAAAGTATGATAAAAGAACTAATTTAATAAAAAAAAACATTTCAACAAAGAATTAATTATAAATGCTGTGCATACAGTTTATTGGTGATGCATGGAAAACATAGCAACATTTAATTATGACGTGCCTAGCTCAATCTGTCAAAATTAAACACTTAGTAACAGAAATTAACAATTAAAAGGGTAATACTTTGATATTCTATTAATGGCCCTCGTTTTTCATCTTGGGCCCCCTATTTTGAAGTCCCTGGGCCAAACGGGCCCCCTTTCAAACCATTCTAGATTGAACACTGATTATATTACAGAAACATAACAAAGTACTTATGTTAATGAGTTTAATTATAGTGCGAACAAAAAAAACAAAACACTGTTTATAATAACAATACAATGGACTAACCCACGACGAGGGATGCTCAGGATGACTTTAAAATGAACAATTTTGATATGTTATACTTGTGTCTTAGTTGTTGGTGTAATGGAAAGCGTTCTACTATAACAAGCATGATTTACCAAGTGGTGGTGGTTTATCAACCATGCTAATTTTGTTAAAATGAATTACACAAATTTTATTTTCAATACTGCCTACCCCTGAAATGAATGGTCTTATTTATAATGTTTACCAAAACATGTTTTGTTTTTTTGTATGCACTATATGTGAAGAGCTTCTTTGGTATGATAACAATATTATCTTAAGTTTGATCACATAATTGTATGATATTCACCCTCTAAATATTTCCTGTGACGTACAGAGAATTCAGAAACAACATCAATGATTGCTAAATGGTTCTACCATCACACTACATAGAGCGGGCAAACAAGACTGTATTCCACAATGAAGACTGTACTTACATTATTTATTTTGGCAAGCTTATGTTTATCAGCAACATTTGGTAAGAGATTTTTTATTCTTACATTTTATCATTGATCATAAATTTTGGCTTCTCAGAGCTTGCTAAAAAATAGAAAGAAGACTTAGGAGGGTATTTGACAGAACATTTATTCATATTATCATGATAAAAATAATATTCCAGGAAGCCAAAATGGGCCAAACAAATATTACAATTTTAGATTTTTTTCTTTATTTTGTCGATATTTATCATTTACATATTGCAACTTTTGTAAATCTGGGATCAAAAAAAGTTGAAAGATTCTTAAAAAGAAATTTAAGAATAAAAATTTGATCAGAGTTTTCCTACTTAATCCTTATAAATACTTATTTCCTACTTAAAATTTGGTTTTGATCACTATAAAAAAAAACCTTTTTAATTATGATACAAGCTTTTCATTTGTCTACTCTGAAATCATGCGATCTGTATCATGATTTTTTAAGTGGGTTGTTCAGATGCCATGAAGGAAATAATATGCATCATATTTATAACATTTTTGCAGGATTTCGGAACCGTTAATTTCAACATCATCAATGTTCATATATACAGCTAAGTAAAACATTTGCCATTCCCTCAATCCCTACTTTTTCCATTATTTCTGTGTGATATATGTTAGTTCAAATAGAAATCTGCTTTGTATTTATTTGTTTTGCATGTTTATAATTGTGTGTTTAATATTATTCATGATAACTCATTTATTTTATGTGCATTTTTACTAGAAATTTGAAAAATACTAAAATTTGTGTATCAATATTATATCAGTAGATTCACATAAAAAATGGACAATACTGTATTTAAATTATATGTTTACTCTTGAACTATGTAATATGTGTGTCAGATTCAGTACATAAATAAAAGGTCATGATAATTATTGCAGATCATTTTATCTAGTTATTTAAATGAGTAGGACAATTTGACCTAGTCCCCAAATTTTCTGACTTCATATGTTACAGTTAGCATGCCAAGTGTTTCTTTTTCAAACCATTTTTGAGTAATCTGGAGCCATTCACATATTTTCACTTGTCAAAAGCAAAATTCCCCTTGATCTATTAAATTCATGTTTGTACTGCCTCAGCTTGTAGCCAATTTTTAGCATCATGAAGAGAACTCAGAGGTACATGTTGCTAATAATTGAAATTTGTAACAAAAGTCAGAAATATTCCCAAGGGCAGATTAATTTAAAGTTAAGAAATAATCAATGAACATTTCGAAATATGTGTACTCTTATTAATGAATTCAGGATAATGACACTTCTAAACTATAATTGATTTCAAGTTGTCTTTCAAGAGTGATAAAAACAAGTGATCCAATAGAAATGTTAATTAAGGTACAAAGTATTTAAAAATACTGATACTTCAATATAGCTAACTACTTCGTAATATAAAATTTTTCCTTTTAAGTGTTGTTTCCTGCATGATGATAAAAACAATATGATGGGTAAAAGCATACTAGTCTAATTACTTTTAAATGAAGAAGGATTTAGGCTAGTTATTGGCCGACATATTGTCAAAATTTAATTTGTTATAGTTTAGATATCTGAAAACGTTGTGAAATACTTGGTATACTTAAACAAATTAAGATCTTAAAGCTAATTGACAGTTTCCTCACATTGAACCTAACTAAAATCTTAAAAATTAGTAAGTTATTAATAAAAACAATAAATTCAATAAAAAAAATCACCTCACCAATCACTTCACCAATCTATTACTTATTTAGCTCACATTGTAATTTGACAGACATTCCACGGTTTGACATTCAAGGTCATCCGACCACTCCTGTTGATCGGGCAACTTGCTACTGCAAGTTAACATTTGGTTTAGGCAAGTGAAATATATGGCTGGTTGTCCGATTGGGCACTTACTTTAAAACTTACTTTAAAAAATTAATGATCAGCCCTGACAGCTTCTTTTAAATCTATCACAACCTAACATTGTATCATAAAATGTAGCATACATGGATTACTTTTAAGGAAGATAGTTGTCCTCAAGGCAAGGCATTCAGTGTTTAAGCCCAATCAAATTTATTACAGGTTCTGGAATGTTGTTTAAATTAACTGGTCCCTGATAATAATAATAATAATAATGGTCATAATAATTACGACTACAGGTTTAATTGTTCATTACACAGTGGTTGAAATTTGCTTATTCCCAACAGCAAAAAAAACTAGTAATTTTTCAGTGGGGCTGGTAGAAATCTATTTTTACAAGCCTGACATGCTTCCTTGTGCACATCAGAAAGCATTCTTTACTGTTGTGTTCACAAAACAAGATGCATCTCTACACATAAAGCAGGCTGCTTATGACATTTGGCTTTTTGAGTATGCTTTATGTGCAATAAGTCCACTGTCGAGTATGCATACTGTGTAGAAAATAGTGGTGTCTTAGGGCTACTGTATCGCTGTGTATTTCACTTACCAACATGTTTATCAATCAGGAACCAAACAAAGAGTTGTAGAGTGACTGGAGTCAAAACTAAAATATATTGCGGGCTTGTAAAAATATTTAAGACTGTAAAAATTCATGAATTACTAGCCCTGGCTAGGTAATTTTAATCTGTATTTCTTTGACTGATTACAGCAATAAGATGTTACCAGTGTAGATCATCTGATGCCGGATGTAAAGATGAGTTTACAGCAACAAACATGATTAATGAAGACTGTATTGCCTGCAGTAAATCTAAAGTACTTGTTGGAGGATTTCATGGTAGGTGAAATATTAAGAAAATATTATTACCTTCAACAATTGTGTGCTAGGAAATTACGGACCCATTAACATCTTAGAATGCCAAAAAAGTAGCAGGGTATAACTACCCTGGGTGGGATTCGAACCCACACCACTTTCACCACTAGATACAAAATCCATTGCGCTGCCAACTACACTACAGACCCAGGTTTACCAGATTCTAATACCATTTATTTCATAGTCACCCACAATGTAATGCAACTTAAAATACTTCCTGCCTAATGACCTCAAAGCTTGAAGCATAAGTTCCTTTTTATATTGCTCATTCACTACGAGCCTATGTAGACTAAGTCTGACCCAGGCTTGTTTTAACATGTGAAACATGCATGATACAGACTTGATTTTGTGAATCAAGATTTTAAGCAATAACGTGCAGTCATTTGCCTTAAATTTTATGAGCACTACCCTGATCTACTACCTTAAAGTTTTATGAGCACTAGCCCAATTTACTGTAATGTATAGGGCTGTGGCGATACACCAGTATATTGCAATACGCAGCCACAGCAATACGTACCGTGATACGATTTTAACATACTAGTATTTTGCGATATTTTTTATTTCATAGGAAAATCCTTCCCTTCACGAAATGAGTAATTTTTCACTGGCCGAATTAATTTTCATTAGTCCCAAGCTTTAGAAATAGTGCATGGGTTATGAAGATATTGAGTGTAAAGTCTGACCCCGACCTGACCTTTATGCAAGAATATTCATTACATTGAATACGAATGTAGTATTAATTAATGCTCGATTACACCGAGTTGTGAGGATTATGAGTTAAAATTCAACACACAAACATACTTCTATAATTTTACAATCGCTGCCAAAGTGTAGAATAGGCGTGGTACTGATTTTTTGTACAGATATGTGTAGATAATGATTAGATGCAAATGTGAAGGGTCAGATCAGGGTCAATTTTTACGCACTATACATGTAACTGATTAGTAAAATTTGCTTGTACCATGTAAGTGTGAGCAGAAAGAACCCAATATTTTGAGTTTAGGACTACATCTACAGTAGGTTCTCCTGTAGGACATTGGACAAGCAACTATACAAATGTATATGCCTGAACAAAATATTTACCAGCAGTAACAAAATGTCAGAGGCAGTAAGATGACCTTTAATTTTAAACCCTTTACATAATTATGATTCTCTGTTCAATTTTTCAGCTGTTACAAGGGGCTGTCATAATTTAAAATCAGATGACTGTTTTGACGTTGATACGAGTGGAATGGAAACATCTTTTTGTACATGTACAACAGACCTATGTAACCATGGAAACACAGTGAAGATGCACATGACTAAGGCTATGATGTTGGTGGGTTTGGTCTGGATGATGAAACACTTTTACCAATAGACAGCTTTAGAGAGTCACATACAAGCTATAACACCGTATTGTTTCTAAAATCAAGTGCCGCCTATTTTTTATAAAGTCTTACAATATGACTGTCCAACACTAGTAAAGTCAACATTATTTATATCATGTGAAGCAAATCTTTTATGTTCAGTAAAACAAGAAAGTCATGTGGAAATCACATTAAAGACAGAAATTTTCCCTGATGGGGAAACAGAAAACTATCTTTAATTGCTTTCGGCACGATATGACCTTTCTGTGTTGGTGCGCCGTAAAACCCAAACAAACAAACAAACGAAACAGAAAACAAATAATTAAGTTCAATAAGCAGCTCGATCCCAAGGTTATGAAAGTAAAATGTCCAAGAGGTGCTTATCAGAAACAGTATGGTAGTTTAACAAGAATAATACAAGTCTTGATTAAAATGTTAAAAAATTCAATGAACCTAAATTGTAATCATACATTAATTAATTAATTAACCTTACTTATATAATATAATAAAATATACATGTACATATAAGCTTGTTACTTTGTTTTATTTCATAAAATCATTCACTTTAGTAAGTGTGACATGTATTAATTTGTTGCAATACTTTAGACAAAATATCAAGCACAGCCATCGCCTTACGGGAAACATTTTCTTAAGGCACAAGCCTGTTTTATTTTGTTAGTTACATATAAAAACAGGCAGAATTATCAGCTAGCCTGACTATATTAAATAACACAAGTAAATTTCACCAGCTCAGATCAAGTTTTACAAAGCCTGGGCTTAGAGAACAGTAGATTACAGCAATGCCTGCAATCATGTTTGAGCAATACAACTTTCTATACTTTCAGTAAATATAGTATGATTCTAGGAACCTGCAAACCATTACAAAATCATTTGCTGCTAAATCACACTTAGCACTTAACATTTAAGTATAATTTGATTCAAGCAAAAAAAATACATTGCTACTTGTCTATCAGGCAACCTAGTTCAAAAATTAATGTTTAGCTCTGAACTGTTATGACTAGATCCAGAGCTTTTTTTCAGTACTTGGGGAAGGGACCTGGGGCCTTTTTATATATAGAACATTTAGGGAAATTTTATCACAATTTCATAGAAAGGGGAACTAAATATCCAAGGTAAACTCCAAATTTGGGGAAAACTACATGATTTTAAAGAAATTTCAAGAGGGGAAGGCCCCTGTTATATAAGGAAAAAAAGGCCTGAGATCAAAGAGTTTTCATCATAACTTACTTGAAGGAATGAATAATATCAATAGCAGTTTTCTTGTCGTCTAAAGTTTCTAATTCATGACCAAACTGTGTGATTTTCTCAGCATCCGAACATAGTTTAAGATATAATTTTGTTTTCTCCTCACATTTTTCACGAGACTTTTCCATATCTTCATACTTAGCAGTAAACATCTTTGTTATGGTAAAAAGCATGTCAGACCTGAAAGAGTAACATTAAATGATAAATGATGTACAAAAATTCATGAAATTTAACAAATAATAGTGTCTTTTGTAGGGAACAGTGTAAGCTGCCTTTGGTTTGTTCAATGTCAGATTATACATGTAACAATCCGATTAAAACCCGATCTAAAATTTTCCGCTCGCCTACTCGCTAATTTAGATCTGGCCTTTTTCAAACGAAGGTCACGTTCAGGTGACCTTTTCTCATCATAATAATCATGACGAAATTGTTATGATATGTAACTTGTTTACATCGTCTACGTCACGCAATTTGAAATGAGCCGCCCAATCGCAGTCTGTGAATAATACCGCTGTTAAATTAGCATGCAAACCTTGGTCTAAAAATAGAAATTACAAACTCAAAACGTGATTAATAGTGTTTTCGTCTAGATGAAAGCTACGCATTGATTGGTTGACACAAAGTTCATCTCGACGTGACCTTCGACGGAGACAGTAGAGATCCTGTATGACAACGCTCTACAGGATATCTGTTTATGGAGATTGTACATGTAATAACTATTCATTACAAAACTGAACTAATGTAGCAAAGGTAAAATATGATACATTTCTCAAGTTGCCCATAAGACTGTAGTAAGTGCATAGTGTTAAACGGAGAGTTCTAGTCTTGCAGGCAACCCTCGATTTGCTTACAAGCTAGCTATTATGGCTAAAGGGTAGTGTTCACAATGACTCAGAAAGTAAGGGGTTTGATCCTAGCATGGACAATACATTTTTTTCAGGTAACACTAACAAAAGAAAATATAAGTGTATACATGTATAACCAGACTCCTCATGTCACATGACCCTCCTATAATCATGTGATCAAATTTAGTCAGCTGAAGTAAGAAACAAGATGTCATTGATTCATTTTAGTATATAACTTATAAGTATTTGTTCTAAACTTATGAGGGGAAGAAATTAAATTTGAATTTTTTATACATGTATTAATAATATACTTACTCAAATTCAAGCAGTGCTTTAGATAATGTTTCAACATAAGATTTTAAATCTTTCTTAGCTCTGTCTCTCCTACCCATCAATACAGCTTGACCAGATCTCAATTTACATACAGAACCATGGAGTTTACAACATTCTTTTCTTCCTTTACTCAGACACTCATTAAGTAACTCAAGGATACTTTCTTTCTTGGTATTTTGAGAATTCATCTTTCCTGCAAATACAGTAGATAATACACTCCAATATAATCACCAGCTGTTCAGAGCCATTGGATGAAGCCTGCATACGTGTATATACTATTCATATTCTTCAATTCCTTGTGGAGCCAAGTTAAAAACTTGGTTAGCTGTCATTGTTTTCCAGTAAGATTTTTTTGTTTTAAGTTTTTTTAGCAGACAATGTCTTTCATTCTAAATTTCTGAAATACCATTAACTACACAACCACCAAGACTATTGTCTGATATTTCAACACCACAATAGTTATACAAAATAAAATTCTATCAAGACTTTTTCCTGATAACGCTCAAGTTTTTATCCTATACCTTTACTTATTAATATTAAACCTAAATCCATCCAAAATTGTTAACTACGATAATATTTTACAGCAACATCTGATCTTGATATTAAACATATAATCTAAATAATAATTCAGCTTTAATTCTGAACTTTAAAAATTTATCAATCTAACATATACCTTCCTCGATCCTTACTGACAGACCCTTCACTATTTCAAATTTTCCCTAAATAATTCCCATTAAAACACATTCACATACTAATGTCATTCCTACAGATTGTCTCAGATACAGTACATTACTTCTACATCAGACATTTCATCATTTTATACATGAGTCTGTGATCTCTTTGATCATTCACTTTTACTGCACCATGAATCTAACCCATGCTGTATCTCAGCATGATACACAGACTATGAACATTGCATATTTCACGCCCACACTGACGATATCAATTTTCTATAAAACATAATTATAATGTGACCATCAATTAGCCAAACAGAACTTAATCTCAACATGATAACATTCAGCCTAGACTCAACTAAGTTCTAGAGTAAATGGTGGGTTTTCAACAGCACAATAAAACAGCAAAAGAATCACATACAGCTCAACATATAACATCAAAGACGAAAAGTTGTAGGTTAGAAATGACTCGAAGTTCGAGTGAGAACATCGATAGAAAGCACAGCCTGGGGCAAGGCGAATTGTTTTGGGGCGAATCTCGACTTTTTTATTTGACCAGTAACATTGCGAAAACAGATGCATGAGTTCAAATAAAGAAACCGTATTTTGAAATTACCAGTGGTAGTTATCACGTCCATTCATATGTTGTCATCATTGATATGGTTTTTATTTTGGAACTTAGAAGATTACGAAAAGCGTGGTTTCTATTCTAGCAGTCGATGGAGAGTAGCCTTTTCCACTACTTATGATAGGGTATATCAATTATTTTTCTCAGTGAACAAACACCTACAATTACAGCTTCAAAATCTTGTCTGGATAAAATAGAAATAATAAGATACTAAAACTGTTTATGCTTTCGCTGTGAAAAAGAAACCGCTTTAGAATTGTTATCACTTTAACAGCGCTGGGTCGTTCATGTACTTACCTTTTAAATAGAATGGACGAGTCCAAGAACGCCAACCAATCAGTGGACTTGACGCCAGGATAAAAGCCAATCAGTCCGTTAGTTCTAAAGTTTCGTGCAAAATGTGACCAACAGTTAAAACTGGTTCTTTATACTGTTGGATTTTAAGTCGATCTTCATCATGCTGGATTTTAAGCCGAAAAGATAACGCTCCGAATATTTCTTTATCTTTTCACCAAATCATGATTTTATAAGCATGCATATTAGACCTCTGCTTTTGTAGAAAACCGCCCAAATCCATTCAAAATTTGAAATTTTGATTAACTTAGTTTATCTGATAATCAGAGACTGAAGTCTATATTCAAAGAAAAAAAACTCACAGAAATCTAAGTCTCTGAGAATATCAACAAAGGTGTCCATGAAAGATTCCGTCCTAATGTGCTTTATTCTTTTAAAAATGACGAGTGTAGCAAGTTCAGATACACTGGTAGGAACAAAGTAACTTTTCCAAAGAAATGTGGATTTTAGCCAGGCGGATCTTTACAGTTACATCTCAGCATGCTATCAAGTTAATTGCCCTCACACTTGACTGTGAAGGATAATAAAATAGACATTAGTCCACACTGAGCTGTAAATCGACAGATTGTCTGTCTGATAAGCACTGGCTATTTCGTGTTCAATATCCACATACTTATATCTGCATCATTTTTCTTACAGATTAAGATTAATTTAAATTTTCTGAAAATGAATAATGAATTTGATTGTCTCTTTTTGTGTTCTTAAATGCCTAAATTATATCGTGACTTATATTCATACTTAGGCATATTTGTCTTACAGAGATATTACAAATATTGAATTTAAATAATTTTTTGTCAATCTGGAGATTTCAAGTTTTTGCAGTATATCGAGCTTGACAAATTGTTGTAATTATCTGTATCTTTATGAACCATCTTTAATCTTTTTTATCATTAGCACGCATGCATTTTTGATTAGAAGTCAAATACATTTGAAATAAATCGGTATTTACTGAATTTATGTTATTCATTGTAGATTTTTCATGTGTGTATAGCTAGTAAATGTATCATCTTCCTGACAAAAACACTTGTTTAGGGTCATTTTATTCGAAGTATATCTATTATCTTCACATGTGTGTAACAATGTGAACGTTTGTATCCATTATAGGACAACTGCTTACTTGAAGTTACCATGTCTGCTATAAGTATATAATAAACTTCCTTTCAATGTTTTATGTAAGCAATTATTACTTGAACAAAATTGAATTATTAAAATAACCCTTTCCTCCATAAATACTCGTTTTTACGTATGCGCGACCAGTGTTGATCCAGATCATATATGTCACATCTATGCCATGTAATTAGGATCTGCATTGGTCGTATTTTGGTCAGAAATAACCAAATGGCGGATGTGGCGGCTGATCTGGATCTACACTATTCACCCATGCAATAAATGTGTATTTATAGAGGAAAGGGAAAAGCATAGATATATACTAAGATCGGAAAACTATTGTTAATGTTGCAATAAATAATTACATGTTTAAGTGTAAAATTGTTAGACTCTATAATTAAACACTTAAATGTAAGTAAATGTAAGTGAGCAAAGTATAGGTTTAAAAGTGAAATTAAATTATTACGTGTTAACATGCTGTATTGTGTTTTATTATGTTTTTATTCTATTAATTGATAACAAGATACAAGATCCTTGCAAGATACAACCATCAGGCCAGTCAATTAATGGTCAGTGATGAGGTCACTCACAATGATTCTCTAACTGTACAGGTAACAGCGTGGGAAAACTCCGTACGGAGTTCCAGACTCTCCCTTTTTCCTAGGCCTGGATAAATGAAAGTTAGCACTAACTACAGGAACAGCAGTAATTAAGATCAATCTTATTAAGCTGTTACTACCTGCTGTAAGATAAATATTGAAAAGGCAAAGTAAGCCCTATATCTTACTGTTATACGTGCCAGCTGTAATATATCAACAGTAGCAGTACATGTTCAACAGTACTCTCGATCGTGTTTTATTTCATTATATATATATAATGATCAAATAAAAGGTGGTGATCTTAATCTAAAGGTCATTCATTTATCAAGTATTATTTAGAAATATCATTTTCTATTTATTTGATATATAAGGTGTTCATGCTGTCACGTCTTACTTCTCAGCAGTGTCGATCGCCCTCACTATTTCTCAACGGGCTCGGGACCGCCTTTATATGTACCACTTTTTTAACTTTTATTAACACTTGTAAATCAATTTTAAATATTTTCAAATTCCCTGATATTTTTTACATACTGATAACTCATAAATCAGCGTCTTCTGATAGTAAATAGTAAAACCAAGACTGCATTGATGTGGTTCTATATTTCGTATAATATTTAATAAACCAAAGTTATAAAACGTATACAAAACGTACAAAATTAATACAATTTGTTCAACAGTACAGTGTACATCAACTTGCTTGTTGTTGACACGAGGCAATTTGTAAGAATTTGTACAAGGTCAAATTATCACGCACACTTTGCGTGATCAGTCCAGATTTTAATTGTTTTTCGTCTAGATATAAGTCGGTGACATTGTACAGTTAAGAAAATTGGACAAGTCGGACATTGATGGTTATCGGCGAAAAAACATTTATTGGGTAATAATTATAATAAACCCCAAGGCCTTTAATTTCTACTTTACTTAAAGAATGAAATTGTCGAAACATATTCACTTTCATTCAGACTGCATTTAATAATCCTGCCAAGAACGTGTGGTTTAAAGTGTCTGATGTTTTGAAAACATTGGGATTGCAAAGGTGAAAGTTCTGCGAAATTCAAAATAAACATTTTACTTGTTCAGTTTATTTCTACAACAAAAATGGAATTCAACAATACTTTCAATGTGGTTTTAGTCACTGTCTCAGGTAAGTTATTTTATATAATAACTAGTTCTAATTAAATATCAGGGAAGGATATGAAGCACGGCCACTCAGTCACAACTTTGGTGTGGTGATCTTTGGATAGCCAGCTCTGCGTGGTTTTATACATAGACCAGGTATTTGCATATCCATATCTTATCCAGATTCTCAATCTAAAAGTACGTAAGAACCTCGTTTTTCAACTGTCAATAGCGCGTTACGCGTACATTAACCCCACTGATTTAAATACTCACTACAGTACTTATGTACTCGTTTACGATAAAAGTATATATACACATATGTACTTATGTACGTGGAGTTTCAATAAATATCGAGTATTCAAGTCAGAGGGGATAAAGTTTAGTTGAATAAAATTTAAAAGTTCTATGACTTGAAAGTAGGACATCAATTAACACTCGCCGAATCGACTCTAGGTAACTTAATGTGAAACTCAAGACTCAAAATAAATCATACATACTAAGCTTCAGTTTTTAGCAATTCAATGAATTTGTCATCGACCGGGTGTTCAGTAAAAGCTACTATGGTTTAATATATTCTCTACAAATATTAGTATAAAATGGACATAGACATCTGATGTAAAATTCGTCTTTTAATTCATTGTTCGTGCATTAAAACAGCATTATTCTAAATATGTGCTAAACAATTAAAAACATTTTTACAGATAAAATGTTTAAAACTTCAAAAAACAAAACACAAACGTTTTGCCATTAAATAATGTTCTACAGCAAACATTATGATCTATACAGGGATGTTGTCAGGTATTAGTTTAACTATAAAGAATTGTTTTTCGTCTTTTTAAGATGTTAAAACAGGGTTTGGCACTTAAAAATACAATGTCAGAATTTGAAAACAGATAAAACATTTTTTCTAAATCACTGAGTATATTGTAATTTACATTGAGGTATGAAGCTTTTTCCAACAATTCTGATCTAAGTGTGTTGTATAGAGGCCAATGTTACATAACATGAGTTTCGTCTTTAACAAATCTATGACAATGAAAACAGGTATTGTCTTTTACATCTAAACCATTATATCTTTCCAGTTCAATACCTATAGGAGCAGTACCACTTCTAAATTTTGCAAGAGCCACTCTATAGGAGTGATTAAAACAATCTTACAATATGGTTCTGTTTATAAGTACATGTATCTTTTTAATAGACTTATACAATCTAAGCTTATTAATTAAGACTTGATTAATATCCCTATTCCAGTTCTGTACAAACTCATTCAGAATTGCAGGCATCATATTGCAAAATATGGCTTGTTTAGTTGTTGAAAACTTTATATCACAAAAAATATCAAAAATTGTATAACATTGTCTTAATTTGTTAAGCATTTTTGAGTGTTCGCATGTATGATATACGTGCTATATAAATGTAGTAAATATCAATTATAATTACAAAGTATTAGCCATTGTGCCATATGGGCGAGTATAAATATAAATAATTATCATTATCCTTGTTGTTGAACAAGAGATTAGTATTTTAACGTTTGTTATTGTTTACCAGCACGTACGTCTTAATCTACGACAATAAAACATAAACATTTTGGCCAAAGTGGTTAAGTATTCAATATAAAACAATTCACGATCTTACAAAACTATATCTCTTTAAAAAATGCAGTGTTCTTACTTATCAAATAATTGCTGTTTAAATTATGTATACATATGTATGACTGTAGGCCTATAGATTGGAATAAATATGCAAGCGATATACAGTACCCACCAAAAATTTGGAGACAAAATAAATTAACTACAATTTTTGAATTTTGATAATAATTTTTGCTGAATCATTATTTTTAATATATTTAAGTATGGTTTGTAATAAAACACAAAAAACCAAGAGTGCAACACATTTATAAGATTCAGCATCTGACATCACAAAGCCTCCAAAACCATGTTTAGTGTAATTATTTTCCATTACATAGCTTTTATGTTATTTTTGTAGTCTTAGTTATAATTATATTGATAATCAAAAAGATAATGCAAAACTAGAAAGCATTTCAAAATAAACAGTTACCAAATTTTGGATAAACGCTATTCAGTAGGCCTACAATCTGAAAATGTCTCCAAACTTTTGGTAGGTACTATTATACAATAAAAGTATTTTAAAGCCTTACTACATAAATGTTCTTTATTCAGATTATCTAAACTTTCCCCATTTTAGGTTTAAGATACCAAATATTATTTTTCTTTTTTTTCTCTTTTTTACAAGGTATACTTTATTTTAAAATCATCGTTTATTTTTTTATTACAGATTACTGAGACAATCAATCATGAGTATGGGAAATGCTTCCTGGGGAACCAGCGGTTGGTCAAACACAAGCGACTCTGGTTCCAGTCATGGATGGGGAAATTCTTCATGGAGTAATAATGGTGACAATAATGATCCGAAAGGCACTCATAACAGTTCATGTATTGCTGGTAACGGTGGGTGGGGAAACAGTGGACTTATGACGTCATTTTATGACGAAAAATGTTCCGGCTGCCGTCATGAGAGGTCAAGTTCTTCTTGGACAAGTAGAAAGAAAAGTCCCGCATTAAAGATTTGTGCTCTATTTGGCGTTGGTGTGACAGCGAAGAAAAGTCTGTGGGGATAGAAAAGTATGCATATGGTTATACTACGTGTATATGATAATTGAGAAATGACTTACAGTTGTCTATATTTTAACGTTTATTTAAATATAGGCACAGGCTTTGATTAAACTACGAGGTCTTTAGCACGAGTGATTTAATTAGCACATCAAATGAAAATCATACATTAATTGTAACACGTACGCGTTGTTGTTGATATTGTATTTACTTGTGCTTCAATAAAAATAAAGCAAACTACGTTGAGAAGAAAACTTACATGGGTTTGTATTATCAGCAGTCAGACGAACTGTTATAGATGTAAACGTGATAATATTGTGTTTTTGGAAATAGGGTGATTTTATTCTTGAGCTTATACATAGCTGAACAGAGTAAATTTAACTATGATTAAATGTCATTATATTGTTTATAAATCAAAGAACTGATACTAGTACTACTGTCTATGAAATTTTGAAAAGGCTGATAATGACACTAATGACGCTACTACACTCTTGTAAAAGATTATGTATGTATCATTTCCCCTGGATTCACGGATTATCATTTCACCAAACTATAGGGCCTGTCTTTGGTTCGGGACCTTGCTGACCATCGTCGGTCCATATTTGCTGTATCTCGATTCTTCGAATATGCACTCTCATGTACCGCGGCTACTTATCTCACCTAATATAGGTCCGTAAACAGTTTTACACGTGTAGTCACTGTTGTTAGTTTTCTAATATTGTTGTGGGTTGTTATTATGTTAACTATACTTGATTTATCAAGAGATGAACATGAATTTCATACACGTTCTGACTTTATACTGTTGAGATCACACATGTGTAAAATAAATGACATTAATTGTGTATGTGGTTTTGTTATCACTTTTGTTTGGTGCTATAGATACAGTAACGTTTACTAAGTAGATAATCAATTACAATACATTCAGAACACCACGACCATTAATTCAATGAATAATCTCGGAAGGGTGCTTCGGTGTCCACCAATAATACGAGGTTTTACGATATACTCGATGCGAAGCACGTAATGTGTATGCAAAATAGTTCTTGTCGTAATGACATTTGGCTTTGCAAATATATTGCCTATGCTATATATTTGACTGTATATTGTTCAGCGGATATCATTGAATCGTGCATTTTATACTTAAGAACTAAAAAACGAGTCATATATCACCACCCAAACTATCGTGAATACATTTACCATGTTCAACTCCGCTTAAAGTGTTAGTTTGGGAATGTGACACAAAAGTAGTTTCAAACTGGTGTCTAAATGTGTCCGAGGTTATTCCTAGTGAATGGCCGAGAAGTTCCAAATGAACTACTTTACTGACTAACCGTTTCACAAAGACCACTGTAGCCTGTTAAATTACCCTAAACGTTCATAAACGTTCCGTAACGATACATTCGGAACTCATCGACCATTCGCTGCGAATAATCTTGGACATACATGTATTTAGATTGAAACTACCGGTGTTTAAGTTAACAAATATGCGATCGTTTAGGCAATGAGTAATGCTTCGTTTTAGTCCGTAATCTTTTAAACATCACTCATTGCCTTAACGATCGTATATTTGTTTATTAGATTAGATTATTCGCAGCGAATGGCAGAGTAGTTCCGAATTTATCGTTACGGAAAGTTTTGGAAAGTTTAGGGTAATTGAACAGGCTACAGACAACTTCTGCCTCTGCAAAGTGAAATCGACAATTGAATTATTATTGATTTATTATAGACAGATATGACTTGTCACGGATAAGATTTTAACCCAGAATTTCCGGATTTGAAATCCTTCAATCTAGCAAAGTAACACTGCATCTCAGTCGCTGCTATTGTTATCAGTGCTGTTTTAACGATTGTTTTCGTATGGTTAGTTCTTTCACTTCAATACAGCATATTTGGATTAATTTAAAGTCAAATGATTCTTTACTGTATGTATAATAGGAACAGCATTACAAATATATTAAGCTGTGTATACCTTTTTACTGACATACAGCAGAAATGACATAATACAAGACATTACAGACATTACACTAGTAAGTTTATTCTAATACATGTACGTAAACGTATCGAGGACTGTATTTTTTTAAAACAGAATCAAGTTAATTGTATTAAAACTAAAAGACAAGCAGGTTATGATTAAAGTTGTACATATTAATTAAATGTATAAGACAGATAAAATAAATACATTTGTAGTGAATATAACTATGGATTAAAATGAAGTATCAAGGGAGAGCACTTGAAAAATACTAGCTAAACACATCAATTAGAAATTACTTCCCTTCTACTTAAAACATGAGATTCGGATTACTATTTTAGCATATAATTCAAATTTACAATAAAATGAGCAATATCGACTAATTACATGTGTATGATATACATAGACATGCAAATATTTGTGAAAAAAGGACTATTAGTATACATACGTTCATGCATATACTTCGGTCAAACCATGCAGGGATTTCATATAACATGTTATAAATATATAATCCCTGGTCAAACAAATATTTTAAGCGCATGTATATTTACGCTGATAAAAGTTGCGAGGGTGAGAAAATTGCCATTCTCGTACCTAGAGGCTATCAATATTAAATAGAGAATTTTGATAACCTCTGGGTACGAGAATGGTGCATGCTCTATCTCCCAAATTATTTTACAGCAATAAAACATCTAATAACTGTTCTATGTATTGGACATAGAGCAATAAAGTAACTAACTCCCGATATCTAGCAGTACTAAAATAACAAACTTCCCAGGGTCGGATCCAGAATTTTTTTCCGAACCTCGAACCACAACCACATTATACACATTTTGCAGAAAAATGCTACATATTGATAATAAAAACTACATAACCATTAAATCTATGTTAAGCACAGAGAAAAATTGCTTCAAGCTACTTAAAAATGAATTACAAGCAAGACATACCCTAATAGACATGTAAATTTTCCAAATTCTAGGGGGTTATTTAATGTGTTGGCTTGATAAATCCCATTCTCGTTCCCTGGTGTTTTCAAGGAACGAGAATGGATAAAATCCTGATTTACAAAATTCAGCAATTCCATCATATGAAATGCCGAGAATTTTTAAAAAAAACACTTGGTTACTTGTATAAAATCACCAAATGCAAATAGAAAATTCGCCAATTTAACATCCAAAATTCGCCAGTTAAAGATACGTTTGTTTTTAATAAAGAGGCTTAGTTTATTGTGTTGAAAATCATTGTTATTGTGAGTTTTTCGGGCGTTTTCAGCGGATTTACAAGAATGGCTGCTGGGACGATTCTAAACGTGGAAATCCGCTGAAGAATCACATTTTTGGATTCCTTTGGAAAAAATCATAAGGAATACAAATATTTAAAACGCGAATTGATATTAAATAAAAGCAACGATTTAGAAATTAACGAAACACAAGCCTTTGAATTCATCATCGGATGAAAAAAAAAGCAGAACATGTGTGCGTATTTGACGAGTGTGAGGACTTTGGTGCCAGTGACTTTATTGCACTTCAGTTGTTAATGCACTTCAATTGTCCAAACTTCTCAATAATTCTAGAATGCACGATATAAAACGCTTAAATACTATTTTATATTTCAAAATTTTTGGTAAATGACATATTGACATTAAGAACGTGTTTCACTATAAATAATCTGTAGTAGAATCATTATCTTTTTTTGTGTTCTTGTTGTTTTTCAATATAACATCTTGCTATTAAAATATTACATGTGTTGTTTTCGTCATCATTTTGACAATACACAATACTTTACATTTTACATAGAAGTTTTTAAACCACGTACAGTTAAATTAGACCCCGACACAAATTATGCATTTCGTATTATAAAAGTTCTATTACATTAACCTGTCACAACTTGAATAATTACACGGTCACTGAATGTGTAATTATTTAACCTCTTTTTAACCATTGAGCCACCAATCCATATTAATTATTGATAATCTAACTATAAATGCGAGGATTTTGAATATCGGGGAAATAACAAGTTCGAAAGGGGTTAAAAATAATAGATTCAGTGACCGTGTAATTATTTAAGTTGTGACAGGTTAATGTAATAGAACTATACTTGAAAAACGGGTGATAATACTATAATGTATACATTGTATCAAGCTTAAAAATGACTTCTTTCTCACACAACATTTAGTCAGTCAGTTTGTTTTATTTATTTGTACAACTGTACAGTACAATTTAATTGAAGTAAAATTGAATCTACTAAGTGGTATTATACGGCACACTTGTAGTGACATTAATAAATGCAGTGTGAAACATGGAGTACAGAAAAGTTGTATGGGTACAGATAAGTAAGTTTAATCAACAATACAAATAGACAACATAATTTTCCCATAACCAGACCAAACTTATGCTTATCAGAGGATAATTTGCATATGGATTATACTTCATTTATAAGTACGTTTAGAAAGACTATGAATGTGTAGCCGGTCTAATTCCCATAAACATAAAAATAGCCGTGAGGGTACCGTAGGGGCGCCGCGCGATCGAGCTTCGCTAGGACCCGTACGAACTCTTGCGTACCCGTACGTACTGTTACGTTTTTACCAGGGTTCGTGAGATGAGCCCAGGATACACGAATCAGTTTCAAAGTCGAATCGTGAACAAAATCGTGGCCGTTTATGGATTAAACTTGCATATCTTCAAGCTACAGCTCCGTACGGGTGTGTTGTTTTGTGCCATGTGCGTACCGTCACCTTAATACGCAATATGGTTCTATAGCTTCGATATTCTGATATAATGTCTTGCTAAAAAAGTGTTCAATAACAAAGCTTGTTAATTATGCATCAGTCCCATAAAGTCGTGGCTTGTTGCGGACCCGTACGTGCAGACAGCCGTAGGCCGTGGGAAGCCTTGCGTATTAAAAGAAAATTTTAACCTAAAGACGCTCTGTTTAGTCGCCGCAATTATTGCGCTTTGCCTGACCCATTTACGATAGAGGTAAGGGGCAGGTAGTCTAGACTAACTAAATGTACGACCTTCGAAAGAAAATCCATGCCGTACAAACAAAACTAGATACATGCTTAATATTTAACAGACATTTCCCCATAACATGTTTTACAGCATTCTCGTACTAGGCCAGTCAATCTACGGTCAAAATGGGCCTAACCTAGAACTAATTGCAACATAAACAAAACCACTTCTGCCATCTGGTTTTATACCTCTAGTATACAGACAAAAAAATCTAGAAAAATCTAGGCACGGGAAATTCATATTTTTTCACATATTGGAACCCATGTATAAATAGCAGATTTATGCATAAACAAAATCAACAAATTTCGCATTTGGTGAATAAATATATTAATTTGCTATAATTTTAAGATATACATATCAAGAATATATAATAATAAACATATAATGTATACATCAATCTTTAAGTATAACTGTAACATCGTTTTCGTATATTCAGTTTTTTGGGGTCACGCCCATGTGCGGTGCTGTAGGGGGTCGAAACTGGAGTTCGAGTCAAATTATACATATTAGCATATCTAGTGCAATATATCTCCAAACTATTTCCCAGGATTCTGACCTATATCGCGGAAAGTGACTAATTATTTTATCACTTTGGTATTATCTGTTTCTCGGTGTCTACGCCCCAGGGCTGGGCTATTGCCAGCTGTAGCTGGGGTTCAAGTCATTTCATAGAAATACATGTATAGTCGAAATTTAGGCATGTTTGGACGAGCATTTCTATAAAATGAAATTTACATGAAACCAACTTATATCTTCGGTAAAGGCATAACAAAATCATCATTTTAGTGTATACAGCTGTATGGATCGGCGCCTTAAGGCCAGACTAAAGCCTGCCAGAACTAGGATTCGCGTCAATTTGATAAAACGTTCATGTATGTGGACGAATATCTCCCCCAAAAAGAGTTTTCCATGATTACCGATCTATATCGTTAGAAAGTGCCTACACGTAACTACAAAAAAACTCGTGTATATTCAGGTTATCGGGTCTACGCCCTTGGTCCGACATAAAGTAAGTCCAAACTGGAATTTATCCATTTATTGGTTGCGACATGGTCGAAAATTGACCATTTTCACCATAACGCGCTAGGGCTACTTTACGATTCTCTTATTTAGTTTCTTATTGACTGACATATACGCAACTTGACAAGGTTATTTCCTTAGAGATTTTCTTCTAGAATAAGTGATTTGAACCCCGATCCCAACGCTGGGGCGATCAAAAAGGGGCAAAATGTAATTTATGCTCTTTTTTAACCCAAAATTTGCATTTCATTATGTTGTATTTCCTAAATTTAGATCTAAATGGCCAGTACTTTACAGAGACTGAAAACATTTACCTATCGTTTTTTTGTGATATTTCTTTTTCACCAAAGGACCCTGATCTTTTTTCTGATGATGAGGGACACTACGCCTACTCAAAATCCCAGCGAGAAACGGGGCATATCCCCCTTTGGGACCCCTGAGACATTTTATGATCGAAGTCCAGTTAAAACACCCAAGTCATTGCCTGGAATAGGGGCAGGGGTCCATTCACGATAAAATGATTGACCAGTTAAGGGTAAAGCCGATTTGTAATACATATAAGTATATTTGGAAGAATAATTATTCGACAGAGTAGATAACTGACCAATATAATGGGAGAGCGCCTCACTATTGTATCATTTTGGTATCTTTAGCTTCGTGAAGTGTTTGCCCTAGGGACGGACTGTTGCCAGCAGTGTGTGATATAATATTATATCACTAACCAAGTACACATAGTCCACCCTTTTTAATTCTCAATGATCAAGTTGAGACGGGTCAATATTACAGCTATCAATGTGGATAGTTGGAGAGTTTAGTTTTACAGGCAGAGAGGAAGGTTGTCCCTGGACACTCAGCTGTGTGTAACACTAAGTGGGGATACCTGGCTGGGTGTTGGGTGCTGTAACCTATATGTTTAGTAGAATGAATAAACTTAGTAGATAATATATGGACTATGTTATATTATGTTACACAGTGATTGGGGTTTTAGTGCTTGTAATATAATCAAATATTGGCATGTTTTGACGACCATTTCTCAGAAAAATGAGCTTTCTCAAAATACATGCCTACATCTCTGTAAAGGAACATCTATAACATAGTTTTGTGTATTCAGCTTCATGGGTCGATGCCCTTATGCTGAGCTATGTCATGTTTAAACTGAGGTCATGTCAATTTGATAAAAATGACATATGTAGACGAACATCCCTTCAAAAATAAGTTTTCCATGATTACGACCTATAAAGTTGGATTTTACACTTTTTTGTATACATGTATTAAGGTTATTAATTGTACATTTACGCCCTTGAAGCCAGCCGAAACTTGGGTTAGAGCCAATGTGACGGAAATATTCGCAAAATTGTTTGAAATTTTTCGGTAAAGGAATAACAATTATGTCATTTTTGTATATTCAGCTTCCGAAGCTTTTGTTCGATTCAATACCCTTGGCCCGCGCTATAGCCAGTCGAAACTGTGATTCACCTCATTTTGATAGAAAATTGACATAAATGAACGAATAATTTTCCAAAAATATACATTTTTGATCGGAAAAATGTGTATCTTTGTTAGCCTTTTAGACCTATGCATTGGTTACAATTACCTGTCGTAACTGGGGTTCAAGTCATTAAATATCAAATATTGACATATTCGAACGAACCTATCGCCAAAAACGAATTTTCTGCGAATACCGACAATTTTAGTAAATATATAACTATAACATCTTTTCCATATACATGTAGTCAACATTTTTTTTACTCCCATGTGTCGGGTTATAGCCGAAACTAGGATTCGAGTCAATATGTTATAAATATAAGCATATTTAAAGAATATTATTCCAAATGTAATTATCACTTTAGCATATAGGCCTACAGAGCTAGAACTATGACCAATGTCGCGCTATAGCCTGCTGAAACTGGGGTCAGTGTCAGTTAAATATTAATGTGGCATAATTGGACGAATTTGTTTTCATTTCTTTCCAGATGACCGACCTATATTTCTGAAAACGAGTTTTATTCAGAAAAATAAAGTGGTTTTTTTTCATAAGGGCATAGCCATATCGCCATTTATGTTTAAAATGTCTTTTTGGGTCTATGCAATTGGTTCAAGTAATAGTCCGCCGACTGGTACAGCTGTTATAGCTACTATGCCACACATCATTCACATATAGGTATGATATTGAAAATTAGGCTCAAATAAATAGGTTTTGTCATAAAACTTCACTCACGTGTTCAATTAACATTTCTTTTGTTTAGGCTATAAATAAAGAAAACCTTGCTGACATTATAATTAAATACTTGGAATTTCTAAACTTTGATTAAATTTGAAAGTTAAGACATTATATTACTCAGAAAAGTAATTTATATATTTGCACGAAAAACACCGGTTTTACATTATCGCCTTTTATACAACGTAGTGGGTTTAATGGCGTGAACGTGCTTCCGTAGTGTAAATATTACATAGTCTCGATGCATTATTTTCAATAAGTCTAATTGTAAAAAAGTTAAGTAATACTACATGATTCTTCATTCTAGAACTCATAACTTCATATTTTTATATTCATATATGTATGGAACTATGATTTTGCACTGAATTTGTTGTTTTTTCGTTATGACAGTCACATTGAAGGTCAAGGTTATTTGGCAAATGTGATCATGGTTTCAAACACGTTTTGGGAAGTACAACTCATTGTATTTGACTAAATGCATTGTATATTTGAAGGAGAACATGTTGATGGGATACAAACTTACATTCGCTAAACAGAGAAAGGTTTATCTAATACAGTTGACATAGCTATTGAATTTAGTCATGCGGACGCTCGCATTATGACGTCACAAATGAAACGTATGGTTGGCGCTCGCTGCCATCATAGTTACTAATAAAACCACAAAATATATCGATTAATTTCGCATATTTCCCGTGATTAGATTTTTCTAGATTTTTAGTATATTGTTTAAGGTACATGATACTTCATTTTTGTCGCGGTTTAGCTTGTGTTGCAATTAGTTCTAGGTCAAATCTTAAATTGACTGGACTATACCCAGAGTCTAGTAGGATTCTCAATACTAGCTAGTATTGAGAATCCTACTTGACTCTGGGTACGTGAATGCATTTGAACCAGTGCAAAATGAACGTATTTCTTGTAGAATCGTCGACTCTACCATTTGAGCTCTCTCTGTATTCACTGTGGAACATTGTCAATAATATGATATGAATGACATGCCAACTGGTATCCTTGTTTTCAACAATAACCGAGTCCAAAATACATTAACAGTGCCTCTTTATGTTATTTATTATTTACATCAATGTTGTGCGAATTATGTGACATAAGGAACGAATATTCCGTGAGATTGCTATAGTAACTCCGTTCACTAACCATCCAAATCACGTGCTATCAAATCGCCTGTTTGATTGGTCGGACAGGTGTGTAAATTTTAAAAGGAAATGATGGACCGCCATTTTCAACTGGCAAAAATGGCAAAATTTTGTTTTTCATAATTTTCATGGAATTTATACATTAAAAAGGTAAGTTGGTTTGCAAAACAATTCGTTTTTCCTTGAACCATTGTGAGAATAAACTTTTGTTGTTATATATTGATGAATGCAGTAGAGAAAATACTCTGAGCAGACTTTATACTCCACAAGAATAAAATTTGTGTATTTTTTGGAGTGAGAGAACATGCCGCTTGAGGTGCACTTTAAGTTTATACAGATATTATTTTTTTATAATTATGTTTCATAGTTAGGGCTACGGGAACTTAGTCAAAATATGAACCAATATTGGCCATGTCTATATTTATTATTTTAATCAAGATGATTGTTTTTCAAGTCGCCTAAGGCCTCAACAAGTTGATCATTTGTTTTACGGATTTTTCTGGAAAAAAATGGGGCGAGCGAGCGAAGAAAAAAAATTAAAAAAGACCTCATTCACTTGCTTTATATAGCGGTTTGACCAAATTTTTATGGGCGAGTGAGGAAATAATGTTTCTTTTGGTAAAAACTCTCAAAATTAAGGTGCGAGCGAATACATAGAACATATGATCAATTTGTTGTGGCCTAATCGCTTGGACAACTGGGTGTACACGACAAGTTAATTTACACAGTATTGTTGAAAAACGTGAAACACAGATTAAATCCTACTGATCGTTGTACAGATATCTTCGTTGTTGTGGTAATATACTTTTGTGTTAGCTGTGTAGAAATAAATCAGGGACTTTAGTCAGTTATCTTTCCCTGATAAAATCTGAAGCAATCCAATTGGTAAGTAGGTCTTTATAGTTGGAATCCTCAGATTTTATCAATGAATTTCTATGTAAGGATAACAAAATATTTCATCCAATAAATTTCTTGTTAAGGGTCTATCATTTGTTGAAATTGAAAAAATCTATTAAATGATAGACCTTTAATGATAGATATGCTTATTTGCAGCCGACATATTAGCTCATCGGAATTAAACTGCTTTCACAGGTATCTATTCACAATTGGATGGAATAAAACCATCAAAGATAAAGTTCATATTCAAAGAAATCCGCAGCAGCCTCGGTGGGCTCAAACCTGGAACTTCTTGACTTCTAATCGCGCATCAAACCATTGGGCTTTGCTATGAATTGATAAATACTGACGAACTTTAGATTGTCTGTAATTTGTTCAATATTATGACCCTTAATGATACTGTATTGTTCGTTTTTTCTCAACTGTCAAAGCATGAATAATAACACGGTGAATGCGTTTGCGAAAATTTAAGTCGTAATACATCCATGAGTTTCCGAAAATGTGTATTATGATCGAGAAACGCTGCTTTTGCCGTATGATATGTTTTAGTCAACATATTTTAATAACAATTAGGCCGCCAGTACATAAACAATGCATTCAGTCACCGTGAAATTATTCAAGCTTTGACAGTTGAGAAAAAACGAACAATAGATAGTATGATTTTATTACACGTAGACTGTTTTAAAAAGGGGAGTATTCCAACTTTCTTATATTTGAGTTATTAATGCATCGTTGGTCTCCCTTTACTCTTACAAACTAGACGTCAGGTTTGATAATAAAATTATTCTTTTTACATGCAATGTGATACCATTATTTGAAGTTTAAATAAATGCGAATAAATTATTTGCTATTTTTTTAGGTACACAATGATATTGATAGTGAAGACAGTATTTAATATGATAAGATGTTTAAAATGGTTAAATGCCCATGATTTTGTACAAACTATCAACGTATATGGTCAACAATAAGAAGCTAAGTATTGTTGTTTATTCTTTACTAACAAATAACTATTTGATAAATATTTCTGTTTAATTTTGAAGCAAGAAATCCCAATATTTCTTAAAACCAGCATTTATGCCCTCTTCGGTTTTGAAATAATTAGAATATACTAACTGTATGAAGTGAACGTAAGCCGATTGGTTTTGAACCAAACACAGATAACATCGCTGATTTTTCTGCCCTCTGATGAGAGGGTCCCGAAGCGATATTTCTGTTGTTATAATATTTCTTCCTTGTTTTTTTTTTGGAACACATAACCAATAAATGAGTATTACACATTTCAAACACCGACCATCGTATAATTAATTTCTTTGATACACAAACTCTCGAAAGTAGATATTTCTAGCACATCTATTGGTCTCTTTCTTTCTGTGTCATTGTATGACCTTCTAGGTAAATACAAAGATAGCCTCAAAACCATAAAATGTGTGTATTTCTATCTTTGTCGCTGTATGACACACAAACTCACGAAATAAAAAAATTGTTCCCACAAAACAGCACATCTCTTGATTTCTTTCTTTCTGTATGTTTTTTTCGCTGTATGACACACAAACTTACGGGATTAGATATTTCGCCCCCCTCCTAAAAACCCGTTCTTCAATTGCTTTCTGTTTTTCTGTGTCATTGTATGACTCACATACACACAAGGTAAGTATCTTAAACGATTAAATGTTTTTGTTTCTATCTTTGTCGCTGTATGACACACAAACTTACGGGATTAGATATTTCGCCCCCCTCCTAAAAAACCCGTTCTTCTATTGTTTTCTGTTTTTCTTTGTCATTGTATAACTCACATACCCACAAGGTAAGTATTTTAGTAACTCTTAAACGATTAAATGTTTTTGTTTCTATCTTTGTCGCTGTATGACACATAAATTCACTCAAAAATGTTCAAAACAACACAACTGTTGATATAGTTTCTATCTTTGTCGCTGTATGACACAATCTCTCAAAATGAGATATTTCATTACCACAAAACAGCAAATCTATTCTTTACTTTCTTTCTGTGTCATTGTTTTACCCACTTGGTAAGTATTTAAGAAAGCCCTTAAACAATAAATGTTTTTGTTTCTATCTTTGTCGCTGTATGACTCACAAACTTACGGGATTAGATATTTCGCCCCCCCTCCCTCATAAAAAACCCGTTCTTCTATTGTTTTCTGTTTTCCTTTGTCATTGTATGACTCACATACCCACTAGGTAAGTATTTTAGTAACTCTTAAACGATTAAATGTTTTTGTCTCTATCTTTGTCGCTGTATGACACATAAATTCACTCAAAAATGTTCAAAACAACACAACTGTTGATATAGTTTCTATCTTTGTCGCTGTATGACACAATCTCTCAAAATGAGATATTTCATTACCACAAAACAGCAAATCTATTCTTTACTTTCTTTCTGTGTCATTGTTTAACCCACTAGGTAAGTATTAAAGAAAGCCCTTAAACAATAAATGTTCTTTGTTTCTATCTTTGTCGCTTAATGACACACAAAACTTAAAGATTGTTCAAGATAACACAACTTTTGATATAATTTCTATCTTTGTCGCTGTATTCATAATGCATAGGCATTTTTCATACATTTCATTATTTTTTGTCGCTCTAT
Organism: Mactra quadrangularis; assembly: GCA_025267735.1. NCBI lineage: Eukaryota > Metazoa > Mollusca > Bivalvia > Venerida > Mactridae > Mactra > Mactra quadrangularis. The sequence goes on along the minus strand of CM046298.1, from coordinate 39,673,893 downwards.
AACACATGCCTTCTAAATTATTGTTTTGGTTATAAGTTATTTCCTTGTCTCTATCTGTGATACAGAAACATGATTTTTATATTCTATCCTATACGACAACTGAACAGATGAAAGAAAATGACTAGCATACAAGAGGATTAAGACTCCGCTATTGCTTGTATGGTTTACATTTCGTTTAACCTATGTCACACAATAAATGGATCCTCATAATTAAGTTGAAATTACCTCTTTGTCCGAGATAATGCTTGACATGATGATAAAAAGATATACAAAATATAAGTATGGTTACAGCAGAACTATGTTATTGATATTCTGTTGGTAAAGTAGTGTAAATCACTTGGCACCAAAACTGATAATAATTGTTAACTGTAGTCTAAGCACTATTTCAATATGCATAAGGTAACTTAAGAAAGCCCTGATGTAAAATACAATTGTACAAAAGGGTAAGGTCATGTTGTTCTAAAAGTTTGTTTATTTAGGTGGATGGATTTGTAAGTGATTGACATTGCACGGACTTGTTGACCCATTGCGCCAGGAAAGCACCTGTCATTGTTCTGGTCATCTAATGATTATTGTTTATATGTATGTGCTCAGTCCTACTTATGCCTGATAAGTAGGCTTAATGCATTGTGTTTTATCTTTGGTTATTATTCAGAAGTTTCAAAATTTAAATATTATTACAAAATTCAGTTAGGTTATAAGGTACTGGTACTGGTATAGGGTGCCAAAATGTACCTCCCACACCAAGATGGATGTGGGCGAGCACATCTTTGAACAATTTTCTGCCGGTGGTCAGTAGGTCTTATACTTCCTTGTTGCTCTTAACCGAGTAATGGGGAGGTATATTTTTTGCCGGTCAGCGATGGCAAAGACATTACTGGTTATTGAGATCCAATTGGTTGGCTTGTCTGGTTAATTTCTTACAAGGTCATCACTATCACCATGCATGTAAACATACAACATTGAAAATGACAACTTCATTAATTGTCAAGACACAAGTAGAACATTGAGTGTTCTATTAGGTTAAAGTACCTTTTTATAATGTAAGAACTATATTTCCTGTATCCTTAACTGGCCAGGAAGATAGAACTATCATTACTCCATCTAGCACTGACAATAATGTGCCACTAGTTATAACTGTGATATATTTACGAGATCCCAATTGGATTATTATAATATATTACTGTATGGTTAAATAAACAATGTCACATCACGAAATTAGGGTTTTCTAGACTAATAATGAACAAAGCACACTCATTCACAAAATAACCATAATTATCATTATAAGATCTTAGTTGCTAGTTTCTGAGAAATAAAGTTATCACTATCAGCTATCATACAAAGTAGACATATAGTCTACAGGATGTATAATGTACATGTATACTGAAATTCTGACACTTGTATGTACATCTTGCAAGAGGTAGAATACTTATTGAAGGGATCCTGTTTATTGTGTTGACCTCTATCTATCTGATGTGACTCTTTCTTTTTCATATGAGCCCTTCTAGTAGAGCAGCAAAGTGTCATATTTTGAATTTCACAGGACCACAAAAAGTCACAAAAAGAGTCATATACCAAACTGTTCGAGACAGTCTGAAGTTTATCAGACTGCCGGCATAAATTAAAAATTTTTGGTGCGGGCCCGGAAATCCAAGATGGCGTCCAAAATGGCCGCCATTTCGGCTGGTAGTAGGATTAGAAGAAAAACCTTGCGTAGCATTTATATTATTTTAAAAGATGCCAAAGAAACATTGAAAAGCTTTTGTACATGAAAAGTACCAAAAAATAATGTAAGTTGGATTTCGCTCAAGGTCATTTTCAAGGTCAAATTCAAGGTCAAAGGTCAAATTTCCCGAAAATTTCACCAATTGACCTCATTACTTCTTTTATATTTTCAAAACAGCATGCTATAGAATGTGATTTACAACATAAATAGATTGTACAATGTATGCCCTTTACAAATATATTCATTGTAGGTAAAAATATTTGGTTGCCATGGAGATTTACAGGCAATTTTAAAATATCCAATATGGCCGCTATTTTACTCTGTATCAGGCTTACTCTTATGTCATAATTATCATTTTATGTTTATTATTGAAATAACTGCGAAAGAAACCTGGTACAGCTTTAGTAAATAAGTGTTTTTAATTTTTGATGGTTGGGTTTTATCCAAGGTCATTACCAAGGTCGAATTGAACGTCAAGGTCAAAAAGCCCAAAAATATCAAGTTTTCCTCAAAATTTTCAATATTTATTCAAAACTGCATGATATCATATGGAATATGATTTACAACATTTTCTACAATGTATACCCTTTACAAATTTTTCATTTTATATCAAAATACTTGGTTGCCATGGAGATACAGGAACAATTCTAAAACATCAAATATGGATGCTATATCACTCTGTATCAGCTTATTTTAAAGTAACGGCATTGTATGTATATTATTGAAATGACTGCAAAAGAAACCTAGTACAGCTTTAGAAAATGAGAGTTGTTATTTTTTATTGGTTGGGTTTCATTCAAGGTCATTTATCAAGGTCGTATTCAAGGTCAAGGTCAAGAGGACAAAAAATACCAAATTTTCCGCAGAATTTTTATATTCATTCAAAACTGCATGATATCATATGAAATATGATTTACAACATTATTTTTTTCCACAATGTATATACTTTACGATTTATTCATTTGGTATAAAAAATACCTGGTTGCCATGGAGATACAGAAACAATTCTAAAATACCAAATATGGCCGCTATTTTACTCTGTATCAGCTTATTTTAAAGTCATAGCATTGTAGGTATATTATTGAAATAACTGAGTAAGAAACCTTATACAGCTTAAGTAAATGCAAAGTACATCATCAACTTAGTTAGTTTGGATTCATTCAAGTTCATTAAAAAGATCAAACTCAAGGTCAAATGTGAAAAATGACCCATTTCCCCAATTGCTTTTATAACTTTTTATCAGTTCAAAACTGATTTACAAAGAATGTGATTCAAATTACAAATTGTTTCTACAGTACATACACTTTCCATTTTTCAATAATTTATCCAGATAATAATAATATCAGTATTTTATTCAAAGTTATAAGTAAGTTGTGATATCTAAATGATGGAGAAATCAAAACTAAACACCGTATTATTTGGTATCATATTATGTATGTAGGTTTTTATTATGTACGTACATGTAGTTGCAAATATTAGTACATTTATACATATTAACATACTCAATTAGGGTGTTTATAGTTATTGCAAATGGTCAACATTTTAGTTTCTTATATCTGCTAGTTACTCAGGTTAAAATCAACATATTCAAAACATAATATTAAGTTTGGTTTATAAATATGTTGACAATGGCATTGTAATTTTTTTTTAATCATTTGCAATAGTTTATTTCAATTTTTAACACTTGCCATGCAGTCACATGCTGCTGTACATAGTTGTTGAAAGATAAACAAAAACAATTTACTTAACAACTGCAATTACATTCAAGATCACTAATTAACTCCGTAGGAACTGCAGGTTTGGTCATAAATATTGGAATAGCTAAAGATAAGTCATTATCTATAGTGTAACCCAGTGTTGTTAAAGTTGGTAAGGTGTATCTGGCAATCAATGCATTTTCAAAATGAGCAATTGAAATAGACTTTTTAAGAGAACAAGAAAACTATCATTTGTTGAATCAGTCAACGAGGTTTTACATTTTTATTTTTAATCAACTCTTCGGCCCGTTAGACATTGAGATTAGTTTTTATAACGTTTACCAACAAACTGAGTACATGAAGAAATATGACTGCAGGTAAATTCAGTTATATCTCCTAGCTGTAGATGTAGCTGTTCAATAGATAATGTACGTGCAATGCTTGAAACATGTATATTATACGGTCAAATTAGTTTGGACAGACTTTCTACCTGTGTGGAAGGGTATATATGATATCCTAATATCATAATAATGATGTAATATCATCATCATCATATCCTGAGTTTATTTGTCATCTGCTGCGGGTGTCCCAGATACTGAGGTAGGCAGCAGGCGGCTTGAACGTCTAACACCAGCTCTTCATCCGTCCCTATTGTGTGGACTGGTATTGCCCATACCACATACACTTAAATTGGTCTTGATGCAATCAGACCAAGATTTTCTAGGTCTTCTACGCCCACGGGCCCTTGGAATATCCATGTTCATAATGGTGTTTGTACAATTGTTACGAGAAGCATGACCAAACCACCTCAGGCGTTTGGTACAAAGAGCTATGGCTATCTCTTGAATTCCTAATTTGGTGTACAGAGAATCTGTTCTGACATTATCATTAGGCTTAACACCGCAGATCCAACGGACCATGGCTCTATCATTACGTTGTAATCGATGTAGGTCTGAAGTGGACGGCCCCCAGGATTCACTGCCATGAAAGAGTGTAGACCGGACACAGGCATTGAAGACTTTTCCTCGAGTACAAAGAGATATATGTCTTGAAGTCATGATTGGTAGAAGCTTTCTGAATTTTCCCCTGGCTATACGACATCTGGTGATAATGGCGAGCTTGCAGCCTCCACCAGCGCAAAGCATATCACCCAGGTAACAGAAACTTGGTTCAACATCAAGGACTGTTCCATCGACATCCACTTGTGTACAAGGTCTACCATCTATAGGACGAGACAGCCCACAACATCTTGGGCACACATAAAGTGGGTTGGCATGAAGTGAACCTTTGATGGCACTACACTTCTTGTGTACCCATAGCCCTTACTGAGAACACTGGATAGCGTTACTCCCAACTCCACTTTGACACACTGCACAAGGGAAGTCTCCACTATCTTGTAGAAGATCAAGACCTGGCCTCGAGATCATGATTTTGGTTTTCTTCATGTTTACCCTCAGTCCTCTTTCCTCCAAACCACTCTTCCATGCCTTGAGCTCGTTGATGCACTCTTCAAGTGAATCCGCAACCAGTGCCAGGTCATCAGCGTAGAGTAATTCCCATGGCACACCAGTACGAAAAGCACGAGATAAAGCTTCTAGTACGAGGATAAAAAGAAGAGGACTGAGGACGGATCCCTGGTGAACACCAACTCTCACCTCAAACTCTTCACTGTACCTTCCATTAACCCTGACACGACTCCTGGCATCAGAGTACATACCCTGGACGACACGTACAGCCCACTCTTCTACACCAAGGTCTCTCAGTGCCCACCACAGAACTTTCCGGGGTACTCGGTCGAATGCCTTTTCTAGATCAACAAAGGCAAAATACAATGGCTTTTTTGCAGCCATGTGTTTTTCTTGAAGCTGATGAAGTATGAATATGGCGTCAGAAGTGCCACGACCAGGTACAAACCCAAACTGCATGGTGTCAATGTCAACCATACCACGTATATGAGAGTCTAGCACTCGTTCCAACAGCTTCATGGTCTGGTCAGTGAGCTTCAGGCCACGGTAGTTACCACGATCCAAGGCATCACCTTTACCTTTGTAGAGATTCATTATGTAGCTCTCCTCCCAGTCCTTGGGGACTGTTCCTTCGCGAAAAACAATCTCAGCTAAGTCTCTCAACACTACCACACCTTCTTCACCTGCAGCTTGCAACATTTCACAGGTGATACCAGATGGCCCAGCAGCTTTACCACACTTCATTCTTTTGAGAGCATTGTGGATTGAATCTAAGGTGACAGGAGGGGGAGGGCCTGCTATAGGAGGAGCTTCTGGGAGCTGATCACAGGGCCACTCAAATTCCACGTTCAGTAGTCTGGAATAATGTTCTACCCACGCCTTCATTTTGTTCTCATCACACAATGACAACTTGCCATCATCGTTTCTTACGCACTTCTCACCCACAACATATTGGTTAGTCTTGTCCATTTGTTTGGCTGACTTGAAGATACTACTGTCATTCGGGGAGATGTTTGCAAATGTTTCTTTTTCAGCAGCTGACTTTGCTGACCAGACACCATGCTTGGCTAACCGCTTAGCCTCATTGTAGGCAAGTTTGGCCTTCTTTGCCTCTTCGATCTTGTTAGCTTTATTCAACGATTTATATACTTTGAAGCGCGCTCTTTTCAGTGAGATCGCATCTTTGACATTATCATTCCACCACCAGGTTTCACGTTTCCATTGATGGCCTTTGGAGAAACCAAAACTTTTCCCAGCTGCTTCAAGAAGTGGGGACTTAAGTCGAGCCCAAACATCCTCCACAGAAGTCATAGGATCAACACTACGCATTCCTCCATCGGGATTACCTTCACATCCTGGACTGAAGAGCGGAAGTTCTTGCGGAATAAGATGTAATCAATTTGAGTCCTATGACTGCCTGAGGAATAGGTTATGAAGTTATTTATATGATATCATTAAAAAAATAAAACACCTAGTAATATCTTATGTCAATAGATATCTATTCCAGCAATGTTTGTAGATTTCAAAAAGAACATAGGTGAAAAAAGCATGCATGAGTTCGCCAATAATATAGATGATACTAAACTTTCGAGCAAAGGTGTTTGTTTCAAGTGTTCATTATAAAAATCATTAAGTAGTGATATTTATAGATAGATATGACCTTGAATTTGACCTTTATTATGACCTTAAATGAATCCAAACTAACAAGGTTTATTAAGTACCTTGCATTTACTAAAAGTAAAGCTGTACCAAGTTTTTTTGCAGTTATTTCAATGATATACAAACAATGCTAAAACAAATAATAAGAATATGCCTTATACAGAGTGAAATAGCAGCCATGTGTGATATTTTAGCATCGTTTGTACATCTCCATGGCAATTAGAATTTCACATAAAATGAATAATTTGTAAAGGCCATAAAGTGTCGAAAGAATTTAAGTTGTAAATGCAATTCCATAGTATACAGTTTTAAATAAATATTGAAAATTAGGAGTGAAATGTACTATTTTCGGTACTCATGACCTTTTGACCTTGAATTCGACCTTGATAATGACCTAGAATGAAACCCAACCAACAATGGTAAATAAATAACTCCCATTTGTTAAAGTTGTACAAGGTTTCTTACTAAGTTATTTCAATAATATACATTCAATGCTATGACTTTAAAATAAGCCGATACAGAGTAAAATAGCGGCCACATTTGATAATTTAGAATTGTTTCTGTATCTCCATGGCAACCAGGTATTTTGATATCAAATGAATAAATCTTAAAGGATATACATTGTAGAAAGAAATTATGTTGTAAATCATATTTCATATGATATAATGCAGTTTTGAATGAAAATTAAAATTTCTGGGGAAAATTGTAATTTTTGGTCCTTTTGACCTTGACCTTCAATTCGACCTTGATAATGACCTTGGATGAAACCCTATCAATAATGAAAAAATAACAACTCTCATTTTCTAAAGCTGTACCAGATTTCTTTTGCAGTTATTTCAATAATACATATACATGTTATGACTTTAGAATAAGCCTGATACTGAGTAAAATAGCGGCCATATTGGATATTTTAAAATTGCCGGTAAATCTCCATGGCAACCAAAAAATTTTGCATACAATGCATATATTTGTAAAGGGCATACATTGTACATACTATGTATGTTGTAAATCACATTCCATAGCATTTCATTTTGTAAATATAAAAGAAGAAATGAGGTCAATTGGTGAAATTTTCAGGAAATTTGACCTTTGACCTTGAATTCGACCTTGATAATGACCTTGAGTGAAATCCAACTTACATTATTTTTTTGGTACTTTTCATGTACAAAAGCTTTTTAATGTTTCTTTGGCTTCTTCTAAAATGATAAAAATGCTACACAAGGTTTTTCTAATAAGCCTACTACCGGCTGAAAATGCGGCCATTTTGGACGCCATCTTTGATTTCCGAGCCCGCACCCAAAATTTTTAATTTATGCCGGCAGTCTGATAAACTTCAGACTGTCCCGAACAGTTTGGTGTATGACTCATTTTGTGACTTTTTGTGGTCCTGTAACTTCTTAACGGAGCCACTTTTTGACACTTTGCTGCTCTACTATTCTGTTCAATGCAGTAGGCAAACATTTAAAAAACTGGTCTCTACAACTTCTCTTCTCCATTCACTAAATTATCTTCGTTTGTATCAGAAAACTGATGGTAACGCCCAAACACTTACTTATTAGCTATTCTATACCAATATATAACATTATACATACTCTATTCATTAATCATACTCTATACATTAAGCATACTCTATTCATTAAACATACTCTATACATTAAACATACTCTATTCATTAAACATACCTCATTCATTAAACATACTGTATACATTAAACATACTCTATTCATTAGGCATACTCTACCCATTAAACATACTCTATCCATTAAACATACTCTATCCATTAAACAGACTCTATCCATTAAACATACTCTATCCATTAAACATACTCTATTTATTAAACATACTCTATTCATTAAGCATACTCTATCCATTAAACATACTCATCTATTAAACATACTCTATCTATTAAACATACTCTATTAATTAAACATACTCTATTTATTAAACATACTCTATTTATTAAGCATACTCTATTCATTAAACATACTCTATCCATTAAACATACTCTATCTATTAAACATACTCTATATATTAAACATACTCTATCCATTAAACATACTCTATATATTAAGCATACTCTATTCATTAAATATACTCTATTCAAGAAACTTTAACAACTGCAAATACCCGGTATACATTTAAAACAAATGAACCCTTTATATAAAATAAAGTAACATTAAACAGAATCTTCAAATGAAATATACTCACACATGAAATATACTCTTTAAACTTGAGTCGTTCGTTACATAAAACATATTTTACTAGAAACAAACGGCTTTACACTGTAAAAATCTCTTTACCTTAAACATAATCTTTCACGAAATAGTTATTTTACATAATGTATACCTTTTATACGAAAAAGTTTCATGCTGATTCAGGCTATCCGATTTTATAACAATGGTCCAAAGTAATTTCCCTGGGAAATAATTTTTGTCCTTATTTGCAGCCGACATATTAGCTCATCGGAATTAAACTGCTTTCATAGGTATCCATACGCAATTGGATGGAATGAAACCATCAAAGATAAAGATCATATTCAAAGAAATCCGCAGCAGCCTCGGTGGGGCTCAAACCTGGGACTACTTGACATCTAATCGCGTATCAAACCATTGGGCTTTGCTATGAAGAGATAAATATTGACAAACTTGGGATTGTCTCTAATTTGTTCAATATTATGACCCTTAATGATACTGTAGATAGCATGATTTTATTTCACGTAGGCTGTTTTAAAAAGGGGAGTAATCCAGTTATCTTATTTGAGTTATTTATGCATCGTTGGTCTCCCTTTGCTCTTACAATCTGGACGTCAGGTTCGATAATAAAATTATTCTTATGCATGCAATGTGATACCATTAATTGAAGTTAAAATCAATGCGAATAAATTATTTGTTATTTTTCTAGGTACACAATGATATTGATAGTGAAGATAGTATTCAATATGATATGTTTAAAATGGTTAAATGCTCATGATTCTATACAAACTGTCGTCATATATGGTCAGCAATTAGAAGCTAAGTATTGTTGTTTATTCTATACTAACAACTAACTATTTGATAAATATTTCTGTTTAATTTTAAAGCAAGAAATCCCAATATTTCTTAAAACCAGCATTTATGCCCTCTTCGGTTTTGAAATAATTAGAATATACTAACTGTATGAAGTGAACGTAAGCCGATTGGTTTTGAACCAAACACAGATAACATCGCTGATTTTTCTGCCCTCTGATGAGAGGGTCCCGAAGCGATATTTCTGTTGTTATAATATTTCTTCCTTGTTTTTTTTTTGGAACACATAACCAATAAATGAGTATTACACATTTCAAACACCGACCATCGTATAATTAATTTCTTTGATACACAAACTCTCGAAAGGAGATATTTCTAGCACATCTATTGGTCTCTTTCTTTCTGTGTCATTGTATGACCTTCTAGGTAAATACAAAGATAGCCTCAAAACCATAAAATGTGTGTATTTCTATCTTTGTCGCTGTATGACACACAAACTCACGAAATAAAAAAATTGTTCCCACAAAACAGCACATCTCTTGATTTCTTTCTTTCTCTGTCATGTTAGACCTATGGACCCACTAGGTAAGTATTTAAAAGCATAACACTTTAACGATTCTTTGTTTCTAACCTTTTCGCTGTATGTCACACAAAAACACTTGTCATTGTATAACTTACAGACCCAGAAGGTAAATATTTAAAAAATGCTGAAACCATAAAATGTTCTTTTTTCTATCTTTGTCGCTGTATGAAACACAAACTTACGGGATTAGATATTTCGCCCCCTATCCTAAAAAACCCGTTCTTCAATTGCTTTCTGTTTTTCTGTGTCATTGTATGACTCACATACACACAAGGTAAGTATCTTAAACGATTAAATGTTTTTGTTTCTATCTTTGTCGCTGTATGACACACAAACTTACGGGATTAGATATTTCGCCCCCCCCCCTCCTAAAAATCCCGTTCTTCTATTGTTTTCTGTTTTTCTTTGTCATTGTATGACTTACATACCCACAAGGTAAGTATTTTAGGAACTCTTAAATGATTAAATGTTTTTGTTTCTATCTTTGTCGCTGTATGACACATAAATTCACTCAAAAATGTTCAAAACAACACAACTGTTGATATAGTTTCTATCTTTGTCGCTGTATGACACAATCTCTCAAAATGAGATATTTCATTACCACAAAACAGCAAATCTATTTTTTACTTTATTTCTGTGTCATTGTTTAACCCACTAGGTAAGTATTTAAGAAAGCCCTTAAACAATAAATGTTCTTTGTTTCTATCTTTGTCGCTGAATGACACACAAAACTTAAAGATTGTTCAAGATAACACAACGGCTTCATACTGTAAAAATCTCTTAACCTAAAACACAATCTTTCACGAAAGTTATTTTACGTAGTTTATACCTTTTATACAACAAAACACTTTAACGATTCCTTGTTTCTAACCTTTTCGCTGTATGCCACACAAAAACACTTGTCATTGTATGACTCACAGACCCAGAAGGTAAATATTTAAAAAATCCTGAAACCATAAAATGTTCTTTATTCTATCTTTGTCGCTGTATGACACACAAACTTACGGGATTAGATATTTCGCCCCCCTCCCTCATAAAAAACCCGTTCTTCTATTGTTTTCTGTTTTCCTTTGTCATTGTATGACTCACATACCCACTAGGTAAGTATTTTAGTAACTCTTAAACGATTAAATGTTTTTGTCTCTATCTTTGTCGCTGTATGACACATAAATTCACTCAAAAATGTTCAAAACAACACAACTGTTGCTATAGTTTCTATCTTTGTCGCTGTATGACACAATCTCTCAAAATGAGATATTTCATTACCACAAAACAGCAAATCTATTCTTTACTTTCTTTCTGTGTCATTGTTTAACCCACTAGGTAAGTATTTAAGAAAGCCCTTAAACAATAAATGTTCTTTGTTTCCATCTTTGTCGCTGAATGACACACAAAACTTAAAAGATTGTTCAAGATAACACAACTTTTGATATAATTTCTATCTTTGTCGCTGTATTCATAATGCATAGGCATTTTTCATACATTTCATTATTTTTTGTCGCTCTTTAACACATGCCTTCTAAATTATTGTTTTGGTTATAAGTTATTTCCTTGTCTCTATCTGTGATACAGAAACATGATTTTTATATTCTATCCTATACGACAACTGAACAGATGAAAGAAAATGACTAGCATACAAGAGGATTAAGACTCCGCTATTGCTTGTATGGTTTACATTTCGTTTAACCTATGTCACACAATAAATGGATCCTCATAATTAAGTTGAAATTACCTCTTTGTCCGAGATAATGCTTGACATGATAATAAAAAGATATACAAAATATAAGTATGGTTACAGCAGAACTATGTTATTGATATTCTGTTGGTAAAGTAGTGTAAATCACTTGGCACCAAAACTGATAATAATTGTTAACTGTAGTCTAAGCACTATTTCAATATGCATAAGGTAACTTAAGAAAGCCCTGATGTAAAATACAATTGTACAAAAGGGTAAGGTCATGTTGTTCTAAAAGTTTGTTTATTTAGGTGGATGGTTTTGTAAGTGATTGACATTGCACGGACTTGTTGACCCATTGCGCCAGGAAAGCACCTGTCATTGTTCTGGTCATCTAATGATTATTGTTTATATGTATGTGCTCAGTCCTACTTATGCCTGATAAGTAGGCTTAATGCATTGTGTTTTATCTTTGGTTATTATTCAGAAGTTTCAAAATTTAAATATTATTACAAAATTCAGTTAGGTTATAAGGTACTGGTACTGGTATAGGGTGCCAAAATGTACCTCCCACACCAAGATGGACGTGGGCGAGCACATCTTTGAACAATTTTCTGCCGGTGGTCAGTAGGTCTAATACTTCCTTGTTGCTCCTAACCGAGTAATGGGGAGGTATTTTTTTCGCCGGTCAGCGATGGCAAAGACATTACTGGTTATTGAGATCCAATTGGTTGGCTTGTCTGGTTAATTTCTTACAAGGTCATCACTATCACCACGCATGTAAACATACAACATTGAAAATGACAACTTCATTAATTGTCAAAACACAAGTAGAACATTGAGTGTTCTATTAGGTTAAAGTACCTTTTTATAATGTAAGAACTATATATCCTGTATCCTTAACTGGCCAGGAAGATAGAACTATCCTAAACTCCATCTATCACTGACAATTATGTGCCACTAGTTATATATGTGATATATTTACGAGATCCCAATTGAATTATTATAATATATTACTGTACGGTTAAATAAACAATGTCACATCACGAAATTAGGGTTTTCTAGACAAATAATGCACAAAGCATTATCATTCACATAAGAACCATAATTATCATTATAAGATCTTAGTTGCTAGTTTCTAAGAAATAAAGTTATCACTATCAGCTATCATACATGATGTATAATGCATACTGAAACTCTGACACTTGTATGTACATCTTGCAAGAGGTAAAATACTTATTGAAGGGATCCTATTTATTGTGTTGACTTCTGTCTTTCTGATGTGACTCTTTCATTTTCATATGAGGCCTTCTGTTTAATGCAGTAGGCAAAAGTTTAGAAAACTGGTCTCTACAACTTCTCTTCTTTATTCACTATGTTATCTTCGTTTGTATCAGAAAACTGATTGTAATGCCCAAACACTTTGCTATTAGCTATTCTATACTAGTATATTGCATTATACATACTCTATTCATTAAACATACTCTATTCATTAAACATACTCTATTTATTAAACATACTCTATTCATTAAGCGTAATCTATTCATTAAACATACTCTATTCATTGAACATAATATATACATTAAACATACTCTATTTATTAAACATACTCTATTCATTAAACATACTCTATTCATTAAACATACTCTATTCATTAAGCGTACTCTATTCATTAAACATACTCTATTCATTAAACATACTCTATTCATTAAACATACTCTATTTATTAAGCATACTCTATTCAAGAAACTTTAACAACTGCAAATATCCGGTATACATTTAAAACAAATGAACCCTTTATATGAACTAAAGTTAACATTAAACAGAATCTTCAAATAAGATATACTCACACATGAAATATACTCTTTAAACTCGAATCGTTCGTTACATAAAACATATTTTACTCGAAACAAACGGCTTCATACTGTAAGAATCTCTTTACCTAAAACACAATCTTTCACGAAAGTTATTTTACGTAGTTTATACCTTTTATACAAAAAAATAGTACTAACCTAAAACAAAGCATGTATTTTGTAATCAATTCTTTAGTTTCATGCTGGTTCAGGCTATCCGATTTTATAACAATGGTCCCAAGTAATTTCCCTGGGAAATATTTTTTGTGCTTATTTGCAGCCGACATATTAGCTCATCGGAATTAAACTGCTTTCACAGGTATCCATACGCAATTGGATGGAATGAAACCATCAAAGATAAAGTTCATACTCAAAGAAATCCGCAGCAGCCTCTGTGGGGCTCAAACCTGGGACCTCTTGACTTCTAATCGCGCATCAAACCATTGGGCTTTGCTATGAAGTGATAAATATTGACAAACTTTGGATTATCTGTAATTTGTTCAATATTATGACCCTTAATGATACTGTAGATAGTATGATTTTATAACACGTAGACTGTTTTAAAAAGGGGAGTATTCCAATTATCTTATTTGAGTTATTTATGCATAGTTGGTCTCCCTTTACTCTTACAAACTGGACGTCAGGTTCGATAATAAAAGTATTCTTTTTACATGCGTTGTGGTACCATTAATTGAAGTTTAAATAAATGCGAATATTTTGTTATTTTTCTAGGTACACAATGATATTGATAGTGAAGATAGTATTCAATATGATTACAAGATGTTTAAAATGGTTAAATGCCCATGATTTTATACAAACTATCGTCGTATATGGTCAGCAATTAGAAGCTAAGTGTTGTTGTTTATTCTATACTAACAAATACCTATTTGATAAATATTTCTGTTTGATTTTGAAGCAAGAAATCCCAATATTTCTTAAAACAAGCATTTATGCCCTCTTGGGTTTTGAAATAATTTGAATATACTGACTGTATGAAGTGAACGTAAACCGATTGTTTTTGAACCAAACACAGATAACATCGCTGTTTTTTTCTGCCCGCTTATGAGAGGGTCCCGAAGCGATATTTCTGTTGTTATAATCTTTCTTCCTTGTTTTTTAGAAACACATAAGCAATACATGAGTATTACTCAGTTCAAACACCGAACTTCATATAATTAATTTCTTTGACACACAAACTCTCGAAATGAGATATTTCATTCTCAAACAAAACAAACATCTAGCACATCTGTTGTTCTCTTTCTTCCTTTTCTTATGCCTGATAAGTAGGCTTAATGCATTGTGTTTTATCTTTGGTTATTATTCAGAAGTTTCAAAATTTAAATATTATTACAAAATTCAGTTAGGTTATAAGGTACTGGTACTGGTATAGGGTGCCAAAATGTACCTCCCACACCAAGATGGATGTGGGGGAGCACATCTTTAAACAATTCTCTGCCGGTGGTCAGTAGGTCTAATACTTCCTTGTTGCTCCTAACCGAGTAATGGGAGGTATATTTTTCGCCGGTCAGCGATGGCAAAGACATTACTGGTTATTGAGATCCAATTGGTTGGCTTGTCTGGTTAATTTCTTACAAGGTCATCACTATCACCACGCATGTAAACATACAACATTGAAAATGACAACTTCATTAATTGTCAAAACACAAGTAGAACATTGAGTGTTCTATTAGGTTAAAGTACCTTTTTATAATGTAAGAACTATATTTCCTGTATCCTTAACTGGCCAGGAAGATAGAACTATCCTAAACTCCATCTAGCACTGACAATAATGTGCCACTAGTTATATATGTGATATATTTACGAGATCCCAATTGAATTATTATAATATATTACTGTACGGTTAAATAAACAATGTCACATCACGAAATTAGGGTTTTCTAGACAAGTAATGCACAAAGCATTATCATTCACATAAGAACCATAATTATCATTATAAGATCTTAGTTGCTAGTTTCTAAGAAATAAAGTTATCACTATCAGCTATCATACAGGATGTATAATGCATGCTGAAACTCTGACACTTGTATGTACATCTTGCAAGAGGTAAAATACTTATTGAAGGGATCCTATTTATTGTGTTGACTTCTGGCTTTCTGATGTGACTCTTTCTTTTTCATATGAGGCCTTCTGTTTAATGCAGTAGGCAAAAGTTTAGAAAACTGGTCTCTACAATTTCTCTTCTTTATTCACTATGTTATCTTCGTTTGTATCAGAAAACTGATTGTAATGCCCAAACACTTTGCTATTAGCTATTCTATACTAGTGTATTGCATTATACATACTCTATTCATTAAACATACTCTATTCATTAAACATACTCTATTCATTAAACATACTCTATTCATTAAGCGTACTCTATTCATTAAACATACTCTATTCATTGAACATAATATATACATTAAACATACTCTATTTATTAAACATACTCTATTCATTAAACATACTCTATTCATTAAACATACTCTATTCATTAAGCGTACTCTATTCATTAAACATACTCTATTCATTGAACATACTCTATTCATTAAACATACTCTATTTATTAAGCATACTCTATTCAAGAAACTTTAACAACTGCAAATACCCGGTAAACATTTAAAACAAATGAAACCTTTATACGAACTAAAGTTAACATTAAACAGAATCTTCAAATAAGATATACTCACACATGAAATATACTCTTTAAACTTGAATCGTTCGTTACATAAAACATATTTTACTCGAAACAAACGGCTTCATACTGTAAAAATCCCTTTACCTAAAACACAATCTTTCACGAAAGTTATTTTACGTAGTTTATACCTTTTATACAAAAAAATAGTACTAACCTAAAACAAAGCATGTATTTTGTAATCAATTCTTTAGTTTCATGCTGGTTCAGGCTATCCGATTTTATAACAATGGTCCCAAGTAATTTCCCTGGGAAATATTTTTTGTGCTTATTTGCAGCCGACATATTAGCTCATCGGAATTAAACTGCTTTCACAGGTATCCATACGCAATTGGATGGAATGAAACCATCAAAGATAAAGTTCATATTCAAAGAAATCCGCAGCAGCCTCGGTGGGGCTCAAACCTGGGACCTCTTGACTTCTAATCGCGCATCAAACCATTGGGCTTTGCTATGAAGTGATAAATATTGACAAACTTTGGATTATCTGTAATTTGTTCAATATTATGACCCTTAATGATACTGTAGATAGTATGATTTTATTACACGTAGACTGTTTTAAAAAGGGGAGTAATCCAATTATCTTATTTGAGTTATTTATGCATCGTTGGTCTCCCTTTACTCTTACAAACTGGACGTCAGGTTCGATAATAAAAGTATTCTTTTTTACATGCGTTGTGGTACCATTAATCGAAGTTTAAATAAATGCGAATAAATCATTTGTTATTTTTCTAGGTACACAATGATATTGATAGTGAAGATAGTATTCAATATGATTACAAGATGTTTAAAATGGTTAAATGCCCATGATTTTATACAAACTATCGTCGTATATGGTCAGCAATTAGAAGCTAAGTGTTGTTGTTTATTCTATACTAACAAATAACTATTTGATAAATATTTCTGTTTGATTTTGAAGCAAGAAATCCCAATATTTCTTAAAACCAGCATTTATGCCCTCTTCGGTTTTGAAATAATTAGAATATACTGACTGTATGAAGTGAACGTAAACCGATTGGTTTTGAACCAAACACATGTATATAACATCGCTTTTTTTCTGCCCTCTTATGAGAGGGTCCCGAAGCGATATTTCTGTTGTTATAATCTTTCTTCCTAATTTTTTTTTAAAACACATAAACAATAAATGAGTTTTACTCATTTCAAATACCGAACTTCGTATAATTAATTTCTTTGATACACAAACTCTCGAAATGAGATATTTCATTCTAAAAAAAACCACCTAGCACATATGTTGTTCTTTTTCTTCATGTGTCATTGTATGACCTACTAGGTAAATACAAAGATAGCCCCAAAACCATAAAATGTGTGTATTTCTATCTTTTTCGCTGTATGACATACAAAATCAAGAAATAAAAGTATAATTCCCACAAAACAGCACATCTCTTGTTTTCGTTATTTCTCTGTCATGTTAGACCTATGGACCCACTAGGTAAGTATTTAAAAGCATAACCCTTTAACGATTCTTTGTTTCTAACCTTTTCGCTGTATGCCACACAAAAACACTTGTCATTGTATGACTCACAGACCCAGAAGGTAAATATTTATAAATCCTGAAACCCTAAAATGTTGTTTTTTCTATCTTTGTCGCTGTATGACACACAAACTTACGGGATTAGATATTTCGCCCCCCTCCCTCATAAAAACCCGTTCTTCTATTGTTTTCTGTTTTCCTTTGTCATTGTATGACTCACATACCCACTAGGTAAGTATTTTAGTAACTCTTAAACGATTAAATGTTTTTGTCTCTATCTTTGTCGCTGTATGACACATAAATTCACTCAAAAATGTTCAAAACAACACAACTGTTGATATAGTTTCTATCTTTGTCGCTGTATGACACAATCTCTCAAAATGAGATATTTCATTACCACAAAACAGCAAATCTATTCTTTACTTTCTTTCTGTGTCATTGTTTTACCCACTAGGTAAGTATTTTAGGAATCCTTAAACAATAAATGTTCTTTGTTTCTATCTTTGTCGCTGAATGACACACAAAACTTAAAGATTGTTCAAGACAACACAACTTTTGATATAATTTCTATCTTTGTTGCTGTATTTTTAATGCATAGGCATTTTCATACATGTCATTATTCTTTGTCGCTCTATAACACATGCCTTCTAAATTATTGTTTTGGTTATAATTTCTTTCCTTGTCTCTATCTTTGATACACAAACGTGCTTTTTATATTCTATCCCATACGACAACTGGACAGATGAAAGAAAATGACTAGCATACAAGAGGATTAAGACTCCGCTATTGCTTGTATGGTTTACGTTTCGTTTAACCTATGTCACACAATGAATGGATCCTTATATTTAAGTTGAATTTACCTCTTTGTCCGAGATAATGCTTGACATGATGATAAAAAGATATACAAAATATAAGTATGGTTACAACAGAACTATGTTATTGATATTCTGTTGGTAAAGTAGTGTAAATCACTTGGCACCAAAACTGACAATAATTGTTAACTGTAGTCTAAGCACTATTTCAACATGCATAAGATAACTCAAGAAAGCTCTCGTGTACAATACAATTGTACAAAAGAGTAAGGTCATGTTGTTCTAACAGTTTGTTTATTTAGGTGGATGGTTTTGTAAGTTATTGACATTGCACGGACTTGTTGACCCATTGCGCCAGGAAAGCACCTGTCATTGTTCTGGTCATCTAATGATTATTGTTTATATGTATGTGCTCAGTCCTACTTATGCCGTATAAGTAGGCTTAATGCATTGTGTTTTATCTTTGGTTTTTAATAAGAAGTTTCAAAATTTAAATATTATTACAAAATTCTGTTAGGTTAAGGTACTGGTACTGGTATAGGGTGCCAAAATGTACCTCCCACACCAAGATGGATGTGGGCGAGCACATCTTTGAACAATTTTCTGCCGGTGGTCAGTAGGTCTTATACTTCCTTGTTGCTCCTAACCGAGTAATGGGGAGGTATATTTTTCGCCGGTCAGCGATGGCAAAGACATTACTGGTTATTGAGATCCAATTGGTTTGCTTGTCTGGTTCATTTCTTACAAGGTCATCACTATCACCATGCATGTAAACATACAACATTGAAAATGACAACTTCATTAATTGTCAAAACACAAGTAGAACATTGAGTGTTCTATTAGGTTAAAGTACCTTTTTATAATGTAAGAACTATATTTCCTGTAACCTTAACTGGCCAGGAAGATAGAACTATCATAACTTCATCAAGCACTGACAATAGTGTGCCACTGATTATAACTGTGATATATTTACGAGATTCTCTTTGGATTATAAGGATATATTACTATATGGTTAAATAAACAATGTCACATCACGAAATTATGGTTTTCTGGACAAGTAATGCACAAAGCATTATCATTCACTTAATAACCATAATTATCATTATAAGATCTTAGTTGCTAGTTTCTGAGAAATAAAGTTATCACTATCAGCTATCATACAAAGTAGACATATAGTCTACAGGATGTATAATGTACATGTATACTGAAATTCTGACACTTGTATGTACATCTTGCAAGAGGTAGAATACTTATTGAAGGGATCCTGTTTATTGTGTTGACTTCTATCTTTCTGATGTGACTCTTTCTTTTTCATATGAGCCCTTCTGTTCAATGCAGTAGGCAAAAGTTTAGAAAACTGGTCTCTACATCTTCTCTTCTCAATTCACTACGTTATCTTCGTTTTTATAAGAAAACTGATGGTAATGCCCAAACACTTAGCTATTAGCTATTCTATACCAATATACTGCATTATAGATACTCTATACATTAAACATACTCTATTCATTAAGCATACTCTATTCATTAAGCATACTATATTCATTAAGCATACTCTATTAATTAAACATACCCTATTCATTAAGCATACTCTACTCATTAAACATATTCTATTCATTAAACATACTCTACTCATTAAACATACTCTATTCATTAAACATACTATATTTATTAAGCATACTCTATTCAAGAAACTTTAACAATTGCAAATACCTGGTATACATTTAAAACAAATAGAACCCTTTATATGTACTTAAGTTAACATTAAACAGAATCTTCAAATAAAATATACTCACACATGAAATATACTCTTTTAACTTGAGTCGTTCGTTACATTAAACATATTTTACTCGAAACAAACTTCATACTGTAAAAATATCTTTACCTAAAACATAATCTTTCACGAAACAGTTATATAGTATATACCTTTATACAAAAAATAGTACTAACTTAAAACAAAGCATTTGAAATAAAAGTAAATAAAAACTACTTTCTACATTAAACATACATGTACTTTCTGTATGAAATATACTTTCTACAACAATCTAATTAACCTACCCTGGCCCATAAGAATTCAGATTTTCTAATCTCTGTATTAGAACAAGTAGAAGTATTTTATAATTTACTATGTTGACTTTATGTAAAAGGTTTATTTTACTATTTTATAAGGATATCAAGAGAGATTGCTCTCAATGAATAAAACATGCGATCATAAAAGCAGCCAAATGTGAGACTTTCTAAAGTAGGCACGAGGTGTTCCAATTATAGTACATGTACTTAAAATGAACATTTCTAAATTATCAATTA
The DNA here is from genome assembly GCA_025267735.1 of Mactra quadrangularis. Lineage (NCBI taxonomy): Eukaryota > Metazoa > Mollusca > Bivalvia > Venerida > Mactridae > Mactra > Mactra quadrangularis. The sequence goes on along the minus strand of CM046298.1, from coordinate 39,652,929 downwards.
TGAACTGTTAAACAATCCATTGATCTTATGCATTGATAATATTGGTACAGTGGTAACACGTTTGAGACTAGCGACCTGGGTTTGATTCTCGGTAGATTGTAGGTAATTCTCTCAATCTGATTTAAACCCGATCTAAAATTTTCCGCTCGCATATACTCGCTAATTTAGATCTGGCCTTTTCCAAACGAAGGTCACGTTCAGGTGACCTTTTCTCATCATAATATTCATGACGAAATTGTTATGATACGTAACTTGTTTACATCGTCTACGTCACGCAATTTGAAATGAGCCATCCAATCGCAGACTGTGAATAATACCGCTGTTAAATTAGCATGCAAACCTTGGTTTAAAAATAGAAATAACGAAATCAAAATGTGATTAATAATGTTTTCGTGTAGATGAAAGCTACGCATTGATTGGTCGACACAAAGTTCATCTCGACGTGACCTTGCATTGAGAAAGTAGAGATCCAGTACGACAACGCTCTACAGGATCTCTGTTTACGGAGATTGGTAATTCTCTACCATAAAAATCCATCAACAAATTTGTAGGGATAAGTTGTGGACACCTCGCGGAGGGGTAAACGAGTACTGGTAATAGATAAATGTCAAGGAATCTGGTTACAAAAAACGATCGCTTTACATAACCTATTAAAAAGTTGATAAATGACATAAAATACAAATTAAGGCTTTTTTCTAAGGCTTTTTGCGAATCTAAAAATACTGAACTACAATGTAAATAGACTGTTAGTATATTAAATAACAACTTATGTTTTTGTTGTTTATTTTTCACAGGAACATTTCAGCTCTGAAATATGCATGGTATTCGTATCAAAGAATAACAGACTGTAATCAAATGTTTAACATACCGATATGCTAAGAAAATTATTACAAGTTTCTAAAGGTAAGTTATATCAGTATCATTGTTCGTTTTGTCTCAACTTGACAAAACTTGAATATATCCTTGGTGACTAAATGTTTTTACTGTTTAGCTCGTTTAAGATAACTTAAGACACTGTTTACATATTTTGGACTCAAGATAAGGAGGTCAGTGGGCAAGTTTATATGATATAATTGACAATACTCAATATGGAAATGTCCCAGGCTTTGGAGACGACATACCAACAAAATAGAGGTCTTTTATAATTTATAAATAATTACGTTTTCCTTTTTGTTATTGAGTTGTTGCACATAAATTGATAAGATAACAGACAATACACAATTAGATTTGATATATTATTTAGTATACACGAATATCTATACGAATGTTTCAATGTACATGTCCTTAGTGTACTTGAAATATGCAGAGTGAAAATTATGAATGGTTCTAGTGGCCATGACGATTGAGTACAAGGCTAATTGACAAACATATTTTTGTATTTTATTAATTTTACTTATTTAAAAATAAGCATACATGTGCGTGTTGACACAAATACTCTTAAAAACTCGAAAATAAAAAGATATGACACTGGGGTACAAATGATTATTTTTTCGCATATTTTCTCTGAAAACTCAAGCTTTTGTAGATAATGTATAAAGTATACAATATAAGTATTTCATTAAAAGCTACATTTTGACTAAAATGTCAAAAATGTATAATAGTTGTGAACTAACAACAACATGTGAAGTGTATCTATGTATATTCTATAACATTAAAGTTTAACATGTGAAATAAAACTTTTGGACCCCGGTGTAAGCATACTGAGATTTGAAACTACAAACTCCACTATTAAAGTACGCGATCGTAACCACTGCGCTATTAATTGTATAAATTGGTTTTTCATTTATTTGTACTGATAATAAAAATATCATATACATAGATTTGGCCAATGTGAAAATTGTATTTTGTCTCAAGTTATCCTAAACGGGCCACAGTAGTACGAATAATTATCACCGGTCACAACAAAAACCCAAAAACCTGGTAGTATCATAACGGCCGATATGATTATAAACAGGCCCAAGAAAAACAGACTTTCATCATCATTATATAGTTACCGTACTGTTCAACATCAGTTACAAATATACTATTATAAAAATGAAATTGGACATGCAAGCTTGGTCAAATTCATTGTTGTGAATCAGTTCAAATGCTCATCTGTGGTACTAATTATTAGCTAATAAAGTTTCTTTTTCATAGTTATAAACGTTTTGTTAAGTCAGCATCGTCGATTAACGTAAACGCCTCTGAAACGTGAAATTGTAAAAACTAAAAGTAACTCGACTACATGTCCAGTTTCTTTTTTGTAATAGTATAGAAGACTTCATTTACAGCAAATATCATAATCACGATTGCTGTTATATTGTTTCGTTTAAACACACATTAAAATGTGTTTTAAAACTCATGACAAGATAATGATGCTCTTAAAGATGTTGATGATGTAATGGTGGATTTATAGTCGTTGTTATCGTCGTCATCGTTGTTGTTGTTGATGATTACGATGATGGTGGTGGGATGATGATGTTGATGACGACCATGGCGACGACGTCGTTGATGATGATGGCGGTGGTTGTGAAAATGATGAAAAAAAATATAGTCTGATACTGTGAAAAGTTTAGAAATACAATGTACATTCATATATCAGTATTCTTAGATTGTTTTCTGTGGCCACAGCATAGTAGTTAAGTATTAATGGAATGCTACCTTAAGTTGAAATTAGTTTGCAGTAAAATTGTATAATTAGGCACCATCAGTGTCACAGGCTGCCGTCACAAAAAGCCCCCCCCCCAAAAAAAAAATTTTTTATACACACACATATATACTTTATATATATGTGTGTATAATTTTTTTTATTTTTTTTTGGGGGGGGGCTTTTTGTGACGGCAGCCTGTGATCAGTGTAACTTATGTTACTATCACGTGTGTTATGATAGGTTAATCAGTCAAAATATCATACCAATGTTAATGTTTCTTATTGTATCGTTTCAGGATGTTAGGGACAGTTGTACTGATCAAGAAATATTCAACTATTGAAAACTATCAACAGTATATTATGGAAGAATCAACACTATGAGTTTTATATAAATGTTATTATTTGGCCTGTCCTTTCTAACAAGTCGTCTCGGACATTTTGTCCTTGAGATGTTTGTTGTCCAAGTAAAAATACGAAATTGTTTTGTTGTTTTATTACTTTTGACAAAAAGTTTTTCACAAAAATAACAATGGTGTCTACTTTGTTGCTGCTGTTATGTATAATGATGATGACAGTTTTAATTCGTCGTTGCTGTTATATATAATGATAACGACGGTTTTAATTCGTTGTTGATGTTATAGATAATGATGACGGTTTAATTTGTTGTTGATTTTATATATAATGATGATGACGGTTATAATTCGTCGTTGCTGTTATATATAATGATAATGACGGTTCTTTTTCTTTGTTGTTGTTATATATAATGATGACGGTTTTGATTTGTTGTTGCTGTTGTATATAATGATGATGACGGTTTTGATTTGTTGTTGCTGTTGAATATAATGATGATGACGGTTTTGATTTGTTGTTGCTGTTGTATATAATGATGATGACGGTTTTAATTCGTTGTTGCTTTTATATATTATGATGATGACGGTTATAATTCGTTGTTGTTATATATAATGATGATGACTGTATATAATGATGATGACTGTTTCAATTTGTTGTTGCTGTTATATATTATAATGACGACGGTTTTAATTCGTTGTTGCTTTATGTAATGATGACGACGGTTTTAATTCGTTGTTGCTGTTATATATATATAATGATGATGTCGGTTTTGATCAGTTGTTATAAATATTGATGATGACGGTTTCAACTCGTTGTTGCCGTTATATATATAATGACGGTTTTGATCCGATGTTGCTGTTGTATATAATGATGATGACGGTTTTGATTCGTTGTTGTTGTTATAGATAATGATGATGACGGATTTTTTCGTTGTTGCTGTTATAAATGATGATAATGACGGTTTTAATTCGTTGTTGCTGTTATATATAATAATGACGACGGTTTTAATTCGTTTTTGCTGTTATATATAATGATGATGACGGCTTTGATCCGTTGTTGCTGTTAAATATAATGATGACGGTTTTAATTCGTTGTTGCTGTTATATATAATGATAATGACGGTTTGGATTCGTAGTTGTTGTCATAAGTAATGATTATGACGGTTCTGATTCGATATTGTTGTTATAAATATTGATCGTGACGGTTTTGATTTGTTGTTGATGTTATATATAATGATGATGACGGTTTGGATTCGTTGTTGCTGTTATAAATATTGATGGTGACGGTTTTAATTCGTTGTTGCTATTATATATGATGATGACGGTTTTAATTCGTTGTTGCTGTTATATATAATGATGACGACCGTTTAATTTATTGTTGCTGTTATATATAATGATGACGACGGTTTTAATACGTTTTTGATGTTAAAGGTAATGATGTTGACGGTTTAATTCGTTGTTGCTGTTATATATAATGATGATGACGGCTTTGATCCGTTGTTGCTGTTAAATATAATGATGACGGTTTTAATTCATTGTTGCTGTTAAATATAATGATGACGGTTTTGATCCGTTGTTGCTGTTATATATAATGATAATGACGGTTTGGATTCGTAGTTGTTGTCATAAGTAATGATTATGACGGTTCTGATTCGATATTGTTGTTATAAATATTGATGGTGACGGTTTTGATTTGTTGTTGCTGTTATATATAATGATGATGACGGTTTTGATTCGTTGTTGCTGTTATAAATATTGATGGTGACGGTTTTAATTCGTTGTTGCTATTATATATGATGATGACGGTTTTAATTCGTTGTTGCTGTTATATATAACGATGACGACCGTTTAATTTATTGTTGCTGTTATATATAATGATGACGACGGTTTTAATACGTTTTTGATGTTAAAGGTAATGATGTTGACGGTTTAATTCGTTGTTGCTGTTATATATAATGATGATGTCAGTTTTGGGAAGGAATTTATTTTCTACGTTGTGGGACAAAACGGTTTAATTTTTATGTATAAGAAAAGTGTTGCTCGTCATGATGATTTTTTCCGAACCCGTCCTAAAATAAGTAAGATAACGACAATTTAAACAGTTACTTTGAAAGCGAATTCCTGGAAAAGTCAGGGGCGTAGCTTGCCCAAAATAAATGTGTAGGCACAGATAACCTAGGGGAGTCAGGGGGCATGCTCCCCTAGAAATGTTTTGAATTCTACATGTCAGTAGCTGCATTCTAGAGTATTTCTGGTCATTTGTTAGCATTTTTACCTGTTATATGTAAAAAGAAATCACAACACTTCTTGTAGTCTTCGTCAGTCTTGTAGTTTAGTCATACAGTGAACATCGTAACTAACACAACTAATAGCCTTCGATTTTTATTGCATTTTTGGAATTTCTTTTATTTATTTTTTCGAATTTTCAAAACAATGTGTAGGCACGTGCCTTGTGTGCCTATAGGACGCTACGCCAATGAAAGTTGAAAATGTTCGTTAAAGCAGCGCATCTTTGAAGCCACGACGTGAAAGTTATCGTCAATACATTCGTAGGCGTTTTAGACATGCCTATTACAAAAGTTACTTCCCTTTAAAAGATTTTATAAGACTGTCGTAAGCTGACAACTTTTCGTGCATGTAATCTAATCTTAAATTTATTAAATAGTGCAAGGATGTTGATGTGTTCCAAACTTCATACTCTTAGTGGCGTACTTTTCAAACAAGCAATAAAGGTAATACTTATTACTGTCATTGCGAATGTAATATGTTTTCGCGATGTACACAAGTTTATGTAACCTTGTCATTGAGTCTTATGCAACTAAGTTATTAATGTTTTTCTTGAATCTTAGGTTATAATGGCTGATATTTTTCACATTACATTTATTTACATTCATTGTTCTCGTGCATCAGCTTGACAATCTCTGCTATGATTATACAAGGGCTTTTTGGGGCTTACGGTCATTTCTCCACTTTGTCATTTCCCCTCCTTTTTATATGTTAGGTATATGTATATATCCCCGAGGCATTGGTTTTGATGATGTAAGAAAAATTCGGTCAATATAAAGAAATGAAACTAAATATCAAATCGATTTACATGTCAATCCATTGATCAAGTAATAATCAGTCCAACATACAACATAAACATTAATTCCCTCCTTTTATGGCATCATTTATTACATAAGTTTAACTTCCCTTGAAAATTGTTAGTTCGGCATTGCGTCATCTGATTTTGCCGAACTGTAGTCCTTTGTCTATAAGTCACACTACACAAATTTAAAAAAGCGACAAACAAATATCGGTAAACCAAAAGTTCAATTTAACATTTGTTTAAGAGTTAAAACAGTTTTTAACAAATTTAAATCATTTGAATAACTGTAAATCAAGTAAAATTTCACTGTTATTTTATTTGAAGAGTCAGGGACTTACTATCATTGCACTCTGGGTACAAAAAATTATAACCCCTTTGTAGCACTTTCATTCTTGAGAAAAATGATAAATGGATCCACCAAAAACACCTGTCACATTTGCCTGGTTTCAAGTGAATGCTTGTTGAGATGAAATTGATGCAAACAATTATCGTTTCATAAAGGGCATCTGACTCATTGAGCATAAGGATGAAACTTAGTCACGTTTTAAGAGTTGTGCAGTATACCACATGTTACATTTATCATGTGATCTGTGTAGTAAACAGTAGTGTACGTCCGAGGACAACTGTCAACATTTATCAGACGTCTGAATTAGCAAGGAGAATGAAAAAAAAGAAGCTTCATTTTGGTATTAGTGAAAATACGCAAAAATCAATGTATTGAAACGTAATTTATAAATGACAAGATCCGCGCATCCGTGAATTACTTAAATAAACTCGCAATCCATAGTTCAGCGAAATCAGATCCTCGTCGAAAACAGATGCCGTCAGGATATTCAATCGCATATGTAGATGTTAATCTCTTTAATTAATTCCAGCCACAGCCATGTTGTCAAAGGTTTCAGAAACTGTTCACATCTAGTGGTGTCAGCTTTAGTCGTCTCAATGCTGCTAGGCAACACTTGTCAAAACACAAGGTAAGTTTGAAGCAATTGGTGTTTTTTTCTCACACCTGTATGTTTGTACTTGCAATATTATTAAGGAAAAATCTATGACCTGAATTGAGTCATCAGCATACTATATACCATGTAGTTACATGTACATATTGTTAGACAGAGTAAATCTGTCATGCTGTTACCTGATTATTTTAGTTTTAGGATTTGTTAGACTGAGTCATTTTATTCATTTGTACATGTCTATTTGAAATGTATTATATATGGGTGTGGACTTCTAAAGAAAAATTGGTTAGTAATTAAGAGTGTTAATTTAGCATTAAACATTCGGCTGTGGCTAGAGTAAAAGTTCCTTAACTGTAGACAACCCTTGCACGGGTAGGCTAGAGCAACTGAAGTCCATTAACATGTGTATGTTTCAACTTTTAAACATCGGAAAACTTGTTTATATTCATTATTACTCAAATAAAGAAATCTAATAACGTGACTTATCCTATTGTTATTACAAGTGCCATTTTGGATATTACTAATAAACTTACCGGATGTTAAATATATGGTGAAATGACGCTGTCGTCTTCAAAGTGTCACATACTAAGTTACTGATTTAACATTCTTTGTTGAGAGATATGTTGTCAGCTCCTTGTGAAAGGGAAGCTAGCATTGGTTAAGTAAAACTGTTCAGAAAAGCTGGTTGGAAGATTGGGCTGCCATACATAACCTTAAAAAATTATTCAATGTCGTAAAATCAAATCAAAATAAAAACATACATATGTACTATTTTCACAGAAACTATTTCCTGGATTAGTGTCACAGATTGTTCGCCAGTCTACTACTGCAGCTGGCAATGCTTCCGTTGAAATACCTCTAAGAGCTCAGAAAATAGTTGGAGGATGGCTACTTACTTGTGCTGGAATGTGTGTTGGTGCAGTCATCCTTGGTGGAGTTACAAGGTAGCTTATATTTAGTCTCATTATAACCAAATTTATTATCACTTCACTAGTTTTCTGTCACATTGGACCTAAGGGTTTTGTTTAGGTTTCAAGCTCAATTGAACTTATATTAATAGATAGTGATGTCACATCATCCTTTGTAGAACTGCCTCGTTCTTCTGTATCAAATAGAGTAGATGTCAGCCTAATGGGAGCGTATGTGCATATACCTAGGTTAAAGCATGGGAAATAGACTTGTTTAGGGACAGTATTTAATACTATTGTCAAAACTGATTGCCATGAAATGACTTTAATGTTGTTAAAATGTGGCATTAACACCAGACATTTCATTTCTACTACACTAGTTCTATGATTCTATGTAAGTGTTCCAAGTTCATAATTTGCATTGATAAAAGAAGGGCCATGGAAACTAATGTGTGTTACCTATATGAGAGGTATATATTTCCTGTGTGAGTGCAAGTGCATACATGTGTATCTGATTGTACTTCATCTGGTTAATTTCTAATATCATTGTCAGTTATCCTGTTAATATCCTTGCCTCAGACTGTGTTTTACAACCAGGTTGTTTCAAGTAATAAGCAGGAATTAAAGTTAGTTGCCACAAAAGCTTGCTTAAAGCAGAAACATTGAACTTTGTTTATAGTGTACCAGTAATCGACATTTGTCTTAGGAGACCACTTATTGTCTTTCCCATGAGTGTTTTTTTTAACTAACTACATTGTATTCTCTATATACCTCTGCTACATGTATGTATATGTACTATTTAGATTAACAGAATCAGGTTTATCAATGGTAGATTGGAAATTATTAAAAGATATGACATTACCAGGATCAGAGGAAGCTTGGATTGAAGAATTTGAAAGATACAAAGAATATCCAGAATATAAGTAGTTAGTATTTTCTTCTATTTTATTTTTTTGTTTTATTATTTCATTATCATGAATGTCAGCCTCTTGCGATGGTATGCTTAAAACTACCGTTCGGCTATAAGCTTTGGTCCAGGGATTTTTAACCGTCCTAGTCAGCTTAATCTTCTAGTCTGAAGCCTTAAACTCGTAGAAATTGATTCTGGCTTGTGAGTAGAATAGTAACAGTGAGTATGTGACTGCCCCTATGATATGACTAGAAAATAATTAAAAAAGTAGCGTAAATGTGCTACCATAATTATCTATTACAAAGAGTTGAATTATGTCTATGAAAATTTCTGATGACCCGCTATCTATAGTTTTAATTTTTATATCACAGTAATTTCATTCAGACAACAATAACTTGCAGGGTCACCTTAAAATTTATTTAGAATTGAACTAGTTACTTCATCAGGAATGAACAAGTATTTTATGCTCAAAGAAAAGTAGTGGTTGTGTTAGGAGTATAAATATTGCTAGCAGGAGTTCAATCTCTGTAAACAGATATCATGTAGAGCATTGTCATATAGGATCTCTACTATCTCAATGGAGGGTCACGTTGAGATGACCTTTATGTTGACTAGATATCCTGTAGAGCGTTGTCGTACAGGATCTCTACTATCTCAATGAAGGGTCACGTCAAGATGACCCTTATGTCAACTAATCAATGCATGGCTTTCATCTAGACGAAACACTATAAATAACATTTTGATTTAGTAATTTCTATTTTTAGACCAAGGTTTGAAAGCTAATTTAACAGCGGTATTATTCACAGTCTAGTATTGGACGGCTCATATCAAATTGTGTGACGTAGACAATGTAAACAAGTTACATATCATAACAATTTCGTCATTATTATTATGATGAGAAAGGTCACCTGAACGTAACCCTTGTTTGAAAAAGGCCAGATCTAAATTAGCGAGTAGGCGAGGAGAACATTTTAGATCAGGTTTTAATCAGATTGGCAGGAGTTCTTATTCTTGAATCTTACCAATTTCAACTAAAATTGTTTCACTTATTTATTTTTGTATGTTTTTTCTTCTCAGTGTTGCAAAAGAAAGAGAGATGACTTTAACAGATTTTAAATTTATTTACTTCATGGAATGGGCTCACAGAATGTGGGGTCGCGGTGTTGGTTTGGTGTTTGCAATACCAGCTGCATATTTTTGGAAAAAGGGCTGGTTAAATAAAGGAATGAAACCAAGGGTGGCCCTGTTTGCTGCGCTCATTGGTTTTCAGGTAAGTATTAGGGTAGTTAAAAAACCAGTCACTTTAAAATTTTATGAAAAGTAATTTTGAATAGAAATCTATACAAAATGTGTAAACTATTAAAGTTTATAAGAAACAGAATACTGAATAGAAGAGATTAATCATAGATAGTGAAGAGCAACCCTACTTAAAAAGGTTGGATAAGATCGTCCAGTTAAGTAATTTCTTTTTTTAAACCATACCACAAAAAGATTCTCAGAATCGGATAAAATTTGAATGATTTGAATAGTGTGTACATTGACTGTCCCAATTTAGAGTTTTCCCTGTATTAGTTCTCTCTAACAAATATTTATATTGCAAAGTTAAAACATGGCACATTTACTCCTTTGCCTTCAAGCTAGCTTTTATGACCATGTGGTGGAGTGTCAGCTTATGACTTGTGAGGTAGTATGTGCCAATCCAGGTTCTGACCATGAATTTATATCAGGTTACATTGAAATAATTTCAGGGATTTCTAGGTTGGTATATGGTTAAAAGTGGCTTACAAGAACAGCCTCAAACTACTGATGTACCTCGTGTTAGTCAATATAGACTAGCTTCACATCTAGGTTCAGCTTTGTTATTATATACATTATTTTTATGGAATGGTTTATCACATGTATTGAAACCTGTACAGGTAAGTTTGTTTTACATTCCTGTGGTGCTTTTCACAAAAATTCTTACGGAAAAAATCTTCGTAAGTAAAAAGCAAGAAACTTTAATAATATGCACACTTTTTGACTTACCAATTTCAAATATTATAGAATTGTGTAGAATATTTTGTACCTTTAAAATATCATATCATAGTTCTGTTAATATTCATCTGGCTTTGAACTGCTAATTATATGAAATTGACTTACGATAACTTTTTTCGTAAGAAATTTTGTGAAAAGGAGCACTGGAATTGTCTGTAAATGTTGATTAGATGTTATGTTGATGAAACATACGTATAATGATTTATGTTAACATCTTTATGGACTCTTTATGAGACTTAATAAAGCTATGAGTGAGAAAATAGGTTGTATGATGTAAACACCCATATTAATGATTTATGTTTTCTATATACGTTGGTCAGTCTTGGTAAAAGTTTTTATCATTTAATTTTTCTGACATAAAGTATAACAGTATGTTCATATTTCTGTGGGGGAGTTTAAGTGCTTCTACCACACAGTGTACTTATCAATACATTGTCTAATTTTATATGCAATTACAAATTTAGACCCATGTTTGCAGTTGCTTTGGATATTAATCTGTTAGGAGACATTGCACGAGTCAAGTAAAAATAAAGGCTGTTTAATATATACATTTGGAAAATATGTATACATATTACTATGTAGCTCAAAAGAGGCTTAGTTACAGGTCGTATTCTAGGTCATGCGTGTTTTTGTACTATAAACAATGGACTTGCCCACTCAATAGGTGAATAAGCTAATGCTTGAACAGATTTTAATGATTTAAACATACCACTTTGATATTAAACATTTATTTTAAATAGTGTAAATGCAAATTATAAATTTCATATAATGATTATGCTTATTATATAAGTGTAAACTAACTAAACTTTAAATTTGTAAAAATTAATCATCCCTAAATACTAGAGTGTAAAAAACCGGCAATGTTTATATACGCAATGTTTACGTGGATGACCTGTAGGTGATTGATGGTGTATAATGGAAACAAAATTACAAAAAAGTAACAAACAAATAACTATAAAAAGTGTTATATTTTCACAGATTCCAGAGTTTAAACAATTAGCAAGAGTTAGAGGATTATCACATGGTTTAATGACTGTTGTATTTGTTACTGCATTGTCTGGTAGGTACAGTTATATCTTCAAAGTAGAAACAGGACTTACAATGTTATTACTATATAAATAACATATGGCAGTGAGGGTGACAGTACAGATTATCAACCCGAGGAAAATAATATCAACAGAGGTGCTAGCCGAGGTTGATATTATTTTCCAAAGGTTGATAATCTATACCGTCACCCTCACTGACATGTGTTATTTGTTTTATTATACCGAACAAAACTGTAACATGTAAATATTTATTGAACAACAAATAACAACGCAGTAAAGTGTTAAACTATCAATACAATAAAAACTGAATTATTTATAAACTAAGGGAAGTAACTTGTAAATCATGGCTACTAATTGTTATTAAGTGGTCTCCCTTAGATAGCGGGTAATATAACAATGTGATCAAACAAAATAACACCCGCTCCGGTATAGGGCTTTAGCATAGGGACATTCCAGTGAGGTATAATAAATGAATTTACTTTACTTACCAAACCACATTGGATTGCCTTTTATTATGATACATTTACTCAAACTTTTAATAATACCCTTCTGTATGTTGGCATTGCTCCTATAATCTGCCCTAAAGTTAACCTTAAGAGGTGAATTACATAAAATACTGTTTTGTTGTAACAGAGTATGGATAGTACAAGCTGTTAGTTGAATCCAAAAATTGCTTTATTGTTTTTTCTTATTCATTTAAGGGTACCATGGTTACAGAAATAAAGAATTATTTCACTGTTAATTATATTTTTCTTGTAATTACATAATGTTACCTTTGGTGCGTATTCAAGATGAGGCCAATATAGACTCTTCATGAACCTCATCATTGTCAGATTGTATATCATATTACAAGGATCAAACCACATTACAGTATAACCTCTCTTGAGCAACACCCACTGGGAGAGACTTAAGTGTGTTGCTGCTCAGAGGTTGTTGCTCTGCAGAGGTCAATTTAAGTTAAAGTTATGATGGGAATTTTATGATGGATTATGAAGGGAAGTATCAATAGATGTTGTTGTGCAGGGGATTTGTTCTGCAGAGGGTTGCTCTGAAGAGGTTCTACTGTATTTTGTTCTATTTTTCAGGAGCATTTGTAGCAGGGTTAGATGCAGGGCTAACATATAATACTTGGCCAAAGATGGCTGACAAATGGATACCTGATGATTTATTGGCTATATCTCCTAAATGGAAAAATATATTTGAGAATGCTACTACAGTACAATTTAATCACAGATACTTGGTTTGTTTGATTTAATTATTTGACACTTGGTAATTTTTTAAATTTTAATGGTCAATTGAAACTGTGTTATTGTGCCCCCAAAAACGACTGATAAGCTGCATTTTTAATGTAGAAAAAAGCGATGCTAATTCACAAAAATGTTACCAAAATTTCACAATCAGCAAGATATTTTAAGAGTGCTGGTGAAAATGAACCTATTCTTTTATGTTTTGTGGCAAGATCAGAATGTTACATGAAGTGCATTTATTATGACAGAAAAGTCTTTGAATATGGCGATTCAAAATTTTGGACAGTTGTTCCATGTATCCTCTTGGGATTAAGGAACCTTAGACTACTCCTTTGAGTATTGTAAAGGTACTGATATCATGAAACATAAAGAAATTTCTGGGAAGCATATTATCGACATTCTTTGGATAAAATTACAAAACAATTCAGAAGAATTTACAATTAAGATTGATTGTGAAATGCTTGATAATATAGGTGCAAGAATTTGTTACGTTTTGAACTTTGAATTATGTTTTTACTATTACAGGCTGAAAGTACTATTGTATTAATCAGTGGTTTCTGGTTTATGTGCAGAAAATATCCACTACCACCTAGGGCTAGAATGGCTGTTAATTGTTTACTTGGAATGGCATTCCTTCAGGTACGAGTTATTTATTCAATAGAATTTGACTCCTAGTGTATTTGTCATGTATTGATGTAGAATGTAAGCTATCAGTCATTTCCAGTTCTTTATTTCACCAGCCAGAAGCTTTAGACTTGTTAGATAACCTAGCTTTTAAGTAGCTTGACTTCAGCATAAATATTGACTGAGTAGAGTTTATCCGGAATTTAAATTTATGAGATTTTACATGGAATACAAGCATCCTAAAATGACATCAAAATGCTTTAACTTTTTAATTATGCAAGTTGATATAGTTTTTCTAGTAAACATGATTAATGGTATTACAAAACATATCAAAAGCAAATTGTATTGTACTCAAATTGCCTGTAGGCTTTAGAACTGGATTTTGCAGTCTGTGAAATTAAGATATGTAAGTGGTTGCCTGAACAGATCATTTTAGCAGCTAGCACTACATTTTGTTTGTAGAAATTTGGTTGCCCTAAAGAAATTTTGGTTGTTTGAACTAGAAATTAGGCCACAACAAGTTGATCATATGTTCTATGGATTTTTCTGAATAAAATAATGGGGCGAGCGAGCGAAGAAAAAAAAGTCTATTCACTTGCTTTATTTAGTGGGTTTGACCAAATGTTTATAAGGGAGCGAGGAAATAAAAATATTTTTTTTGTAAAAACCGTCAAAATTAAGGTGCGAGCGAATCCATAGAACATATGATCAATTTGTTGTGGCCTTAGTTGTCCCATGTAACTGGACACCCGCTTATTCCATAAACTGGTTTCAGAGTTGTTCTAATATAACTTGAACACCTCTTGTATTGTAACATTACTGTATAATGTTATACATATATTTTCAGGGTACCCTTGGTGTGATGACATTACTATACTACGTCCCTACAGCACTGGCAGCCACACATCAGTCTGGATCTGTGGCTTTACTTAGTCTAGCTACATGGTTAGCTCATGAATTAAAAAGATTACCTAAATAATCATGTGTTCTCTTGATTTGTCTTGACAATGTACTTAACTTCTGTTGGTCCTTACACAAAAAAAACTTATGACAAAGTTCACTGTAACATGGCTGAAAGTTTTCAGTATAAATACTGATTTCAGTATTTTGAGAATAAATTACTAGATAAAATTTATTTGAAATATGTCTTATTTCATTTTATTTAAAATACTTTAGTTGGTTTTCAGTTTTTGGGAATAAAATACTCTTTGAAAATAATTTGAGATCTGTATTTCAGTATTATCGTAAATTTTCCATATTTTTAAAACTTTTCATCTCAATTCATGGTGCATGTAGAAACTGATAGTAATACGGACCAGGCTTATATTTTGCTTAACTGTTCAGTGATATGTGAAATCACTCTGCATTTCATGAATTCAATGTGAAAGGTTTTGTAATCTGATTACTTATTCTTGAAATAGTGATCTGACTTTATATTTTGTCAGAGTAATCCATATCTATCATATTGATATGAAAATGTCTTGAACATTGTTGAATTTATCACATTGTGTCATAGGATGATTTTGTGTGAATAGATGAAAATGATCTTAATTCATTTTCTGATTGCTCTCTGTTGTGTTCTCTTTAATTCATCTGACTCCCTCCTACATAGTTTGTCTGTCTGTCTGTCTGCCAGTCTGTCTGTTTGTTGGTTCATCCGTCTGTCCGTCTTTATGTGTCACAAATATCAAATAAACAGCTGTTGTATTATTAGATTGTTCTATGAATGTGAGAATGTATGATATGTCTTAAAGAAGTAGTAATGATGTTATATTTCTATATTGGCACACATGTGACTTGTAAATTATGATAAATTTTGTGATATCGCTTTGTTTATGTATATTTTCTGTTTCGTGTGACGATTTTCTTTCATGATATATTTCATTTCTTTTACTTTATGTAATAAATCTTGTCAGGAAATTATATGTTGTTAGTTATGTTTGCCAGGATAGATTGTTAGTCATATTCCAATGATGGTTGCTAGCAAAAGTGGTCAGCAACTTCCTTATGATGAAACATGCTCTGCAATGGGAGACAAAATAAATTGTGAAACGTGGCTACCTATTGTGGTATGAAATCGGCATTGGCATTTCTAGCTCGACTTTTCGAAGAAAATGAGAGCCATTGCTAGCACTTTTGCGTCTGCGTTGGTTTTCAGGTTATAGTTTTTTGAAACTCTTATATCTTCAACACTATCCAAGTTATTTTATTGAAAGTTGGTATACTTATTTACTGGGACTATATTAACCATTCTGTGAAAGGGGGTAACTCTGGATGAATTATTTTTTGAGTTATTGCAAAAAAAAAATTCCAAGTATGAGAAAGTTTTTCCTATGTAGAATATCTTCAATAGTGATCAAGATATATGACTTAAAGTTTGTATACTTATTTGTCGATACAATATCTACACAACCATGAAGGGACGTAACTGTGGATGAATTATTTTTGGAGTAATTGCCCTTTTATACTTAAAAAAATGCAAAATATTGAAAAATATGAGGTTAAAGATTTTTCCTATGTAGAATATCTCCAATACTGATCAAGATATTTGACTTAAAGTTCGTATACTTATTTGTGGGGTATGTTATCTACAAGACTATGAAGGGATGCAATTGTGGATGAATAAAGTTTGGAGTAATAGCCCTTTTATACTTAAAAACGGCAAAATATGAGGTTAAAATTGTTCCTATATGGTATATCTTTGAAACTAATGAAGATATTTGACTTAAAGTTTGTAAACTTAATCATCAGTACTATATCTACACAACTATAAAGGGAGGTAACTGTGGATGAATTATTTTTTGAGTTATGCCCCTTTAAACTTTAACATTAAGATTAAAATATGTTCTAATGGGATATTTTTAGTACTTTGAAATATATTTGAATGAAAGTTGGAATACTTTTTCATCAGTTCTTCATCTATCTGACTATAAAGGGACATAACTCTGGATGAATTACTTTCCGAGTTATTTCCCTTTATACTTTAATATATAAGATTAAAGTTTGCTCAAACTAAGTATATTTTGTTTGATAGAAAGGTAGAAATATTTTTATATCAGTACTACATCTACTCAACTACAAAGGGATGTAACTCTTGATGAATTATTTTTGGAGTTGTGCCCCTTTTCAACTTTTAAATGAGGGTTAAAGTACTTTAAACTGAAATATTTTCAATACTCATCAAGATATTTAAATGACAGTTAGTATGCTTATTCATCAGTGCTACATCTACACGACTACAAAGGGACATAATGTTGTAATGTTGAAATTAGTTTAAATTGAAATATTAATAGTTCCTTATGAAGATATTTAAATATAAGTAGGTATGCTTATTCATTGATACTATGTCTATTTAACTTTAAAGGGAGGTTACTATGGATGTATGATTTTGGAGAACTTTATGCCCCTTTTATATTTTACAAATATGGTAATTATTGTTAGACTGATTTATTTCCTTTCAAAAATTAAGTCCTGTCTTGAAATCATTTTTGATTAAAGATAAGCCTTGCCATGAACAAAACACCAAAAAAGCCGAGCGCGCTATCCATGGACTGCTCTTGTTAACTGTATCAACTAAACCGAACTGAATAAACTTGACCTATCAGCTGAATTTCTATATTAGAGTACATTTCTATCAACTGGTATAATATACTTTTCATTCGTATTTATAATAAAATTTATAATAAAATCATCATGTGATTATGAACTGAATATTCAATATTCCTGGCTCTTAGCAAATGAGTTTCACTGTGAGCAAAAGCGATGCTTTTAATTCATCTCCTTTAAATTATGTCCTTCATATATCGGTGAAGTGATCTTTTTTCATTTTAAGATTTGTAAATGACTGTTACCATGATTAGCCTTATCCATTTGTATGTATATTCCTGTAATGGCTTTATTTTTAAACTTCAAATTTAATAATCATTTATGAAAAATGTTCAATTTTGAATATTAAATGGATATAGTTAATTTTTAACAGCATGCTAGCAATAGACTTTTGTCACAACTCGACTAGTTTTTCTTCCAGGTGCACAGAACCTTTAAAACAATTAAAAATAAGTTAAACAAATGACTCAGTTATTCTAACCTTCCCCTTACCTCATTTATTACACTTAACCAATTTACCATTTAAAATATAAACATAGTTTTTAATTTATCGTTATTCATATGTAGGTTAGATTTTGGAGTAGGTTCTAATGCACCGTTACTGTTAGAAATCATATAATTTATTATAAAGTTAAGAGTTTTATGTATATTTATCAATGTTCATATTATGATAGATCGCTGCATGCATGATTTTCATAAATTATTTTTTCTTTGATATAAAGCCTTGGTGCAAAGCGTTCCATTTGCTTATGTCATGCAGTGTCTAGGAGGGTGGATATTTTAAGTAGACCTAGGTAGTTTCGTGCACTTAAAGATACCGTCACTGCATTAGAAGGACTTGAAGATACCTTTGCTGCCCTTGAAGGTCTCATTCCTCGATATGTTGCTGTATGAAAGTCATGGCATGGCTACAAATTGTCCACAAATTGTGTTCCTCAAGTGAGAAATTAACTCAATTCGAAAGTGACTTGCTACATTGTTTATAACTATTGCCATACTCTCTATGCAAAAAATTGTACACCATGCAGTTATTTGTATGTATTCTAAAGCCAAGTTTATTATGATGTTTTGCGGATAATATGTTGACCATATTTTAATGATCAAAACAATTAAGTTGTTTGTGAAAAAACCTTATTAAACTTAAAAGAAAACAGTACTACTCTGTATGCATGGTAATATATTGGCTAGATAGGAATTTTGTACATTTATAATACCACTTACGATAACTCATGCTGATTTATACATTTAAATTATTTAAGTTTGATAATTTAAGGTTTACAATTTCTCTTCTTTATTGTGATTTATTTCTGCCACAAGATGACTGCATAACTAAAACGTTAGTTTAGTCAGAGACATCTGGTTTAGTGGTTAACTAGTTACGTACCAAGTAAACCTGTAATCAGTAATGTAAAAAGCTAGCGGTATTTTGGATAAGTGATTACAGGTAAACTTGTTACTTTATTAGTTAATCACTTAACTAACTAGTTAATTAATCAAGTATTTTTTGTTACCTAACTAGATAACCTTTTACCAGTTTGCGATTGTAGATACATGTAAGTAATAGTAGGTTAACTGGTGATGTAACTAGTTAACTACTTAATTAGTTATGTGGCTACTACATGTAGAACTACGTTAATTACTAGTTTACAGGTTAAGTGTCAAGTCAGCAACATTTAGGATAATCAGTGAGTAATTAATTTGCTTGGCAAAATTCACGAATTTAAGACAATGTCTGTATGAGTATTCAGACCGTAACTCAGACCTTAAATATTTGAACAGCTCTACTTGAAGTAAAATAGGAAGATAAAATAAGGGATTAAAATGTCACCAACAAGATGAGATATTCCACTTATAAAATCCTCTATAATTATGTAACAGATTTAAATATTGTCAGGAGGGATAACTTGTTAATTAAAGTATTCAAAAGTTTTGACAAATCGCCAAGGTCATGCGTTTTCTCAATTCCTTCTTTAGAAAAACGAATCCATAGTGCTTATATTAACTTTAAGTTTAGTGATTTTAGTGAAAGAAAATCGAATGCACATGCAAAGCTTAAAGGATGCAGAAAACGCATGTGTATGAATTTATAAATATTAAAAATGTGTCCAACATGGCTACTTCCAATTAAGAAGCAAATTTGGAGGGAGGATAAAAACCAACATGTACTCGTCGAAGTTTGTCTAGGACTCGATCCTGGCTTAACTGTACGACGTTACGTAGACAAAGTTTTTCAGTCAATCTTTTTGCCATTCCTTATTGCCCAGTGCCCACCCAGGTACTGTCATACAGCAGGACAACGGTTTATGCTGCAAGAATGATTCAAACCAAAGTTCTCTTTGCCTTCATTTCATATTAATGTTCTCTTTAAATCGATTCTAAATGTATGAGTGTGCAATAAACTGCAGTTTACGTAGATCAGACAAGAATTGTCCATTACTGAAGACCTTATCAATGTGATATAATGTTTATATCTGATATATCGCTTATTGCCTATTTAATAACTTATACATATCATGTTGTCATATATACCAATAAATTTAAGGGTTACTGACGGGTAAATTTAATTGCATTATTTATTATATAGCATTTCCAGAAAGCGACATGCAACTGCATTGGCATGAACAAAAAAATTCAATTAAGTCTCAAAGAATGGGCCAATATGTCTTGAATGTAGATCACAATATATGTAATGATAATCATTTATCAACTTTGGGCTGTGACAAATATGTATCTTGAAGTGGCACTTCAACGTTCTGAGTACCTACGTGAAGTTTAGTTGGACAGTTTATGACTGACAATGAAACCACTGTATAGTGTGAAAATATGCCTTATTGGAGATAAAAGTGTCTAACTCTATATCTGATGATGTCATTTAATCAAATATTTATTTATATATTGATATCATATTTATGTATGAATAATTTCAAAATTTAAGACAAATGCGAGTTTTTTTACGAAAAAGTCCCTTAATACTTAAGAAACCTGGGTCGGTGGCGCAGTTGGTAGCGCGCCGCGATTTGGAATCTCGTGTCCCGAAGGGGGTACGGGTTCGAATCCCACCCGGGGAGATTATATCCTTCCATAAAATAAGACAATAATGTCAATTTTTCCTCCATTAATGTATGGAGAAGTTTCCAGCCTTGTAGAAGGATAGGTGAGTACTGGTCAAGGAAAGCTAGGCTATGTGCGCTGGACGCCGTAAAATGACTTAAATTGTGTTGACACGGCGTTTAACTCAATACAAAAAATAATAATTTAAGAAAAAGTCCCCAAAAAAACCGTTCCGCCTTCAACATTATTGGCCTTTATGGTCTTAATAGTTGAACTTATCTGTGCACATTTCCTTGAAAATTGGACACTAAATCTAATATGTCGAAGTTGGTAATCCTTTGGTACAAATTTAATATTACTGGTAAGAGTTAAGTCCATGTAGGTGTATCTTGGAAGGAGATCTGGATGCCCTTGTCTCAAATTTTATTGTGCAAGTAATTTCTAGATCAGCGACAAACACCACAACTGAGTTCTTACAATAAATGCTCTCCATCATCAAATGAAACTTTCACCACGCTCGACACGACAGTTGGTTGCTCCCTTGAATCTTTTATAACTGTTTCATGGTATTATTTCGTAGATGTTGTGTTATGGAGAGGTATGGTTTATATTAGACAAAGTGCACCTGTCCCGTGTTCAGAAACTACTGTTAGCTAACGTTACGGGTACGGGAGAACTCAACCCGAAAACAACTCAACCCGTGCAATACACAACTCAAAGTTGGGACAACTCATTCCGTTAGTAGGAGATTGAGTTGTCTATAGGTTAATTTGTTCCCACACTTCCGTTACAGAACGTTTTGGAACGTTCAAGGTAACTGAACACGCTGCTGTTCAAAGCATTTAAAAATTGAATTGTATTTTCGAGACTCATCGCAACCTCGGGTCATTAATTGAATATATGATTTGATTTATAAGTAGGTTTGTTGAAATAACAGCTGATATTCACAAAATGATAAATGCATCGAAACCAAAATGATATATTATGTTCAATGGACATTAATCATACTTGAGTTAGGAATAGTAGACATTTGTTTATTAGTCAAATGATAATTTTTCGCATGCATATACTTACCTAATTTGCGGCCTTTTGCATATAAGTTTCCTTAAGCAATGGTCGAATGGCTCTTCTGAATATTCTCATTCATGATTATGCTAGCGATCAAATAAGGGGAATACTTTTGAATAAATTAATGAGAATAATTTATTTGGGAATATAATTAAGATGGATAGAAACATCATTTTAACAGTTTTATTTACCATTGTTATTCAGGTATTCTATCACTTAATTAAATGGGTAGTATATTTTGACATTTTTTCTACATTTATCACTGATTGTTCCAATATATCCTTTATAAATACAATTACGGTTGTCGGTGTATTGTCTTCAGTTAATTATCTTATAATTTGTATTTGAATGTACAACAATCGTTCTCATAAGAGTTTATTAATGTAACAATCCAACGAGATCAAATTCAGGTCTTTCAGAACGTACTTCCATGTACCGATTCTATGTACATTATATTTTCTGGTGAAAGCACTTAATTTGTATAAATACATGCTATACTAACGATAAATTGTTTTGTTTTATAAATTGACATAATTATTAAGGTTCAAAAATTCATCTATTGTGATGCCAATAACGGTCTTTCTGAGTATAGGAATTTTGATACTTGTTCAATTCAGTTTCTAAGCAGCCAGTGTGCAGTGGACTTGACACTAGTCATTGGGCATTGGGCTTACCGTTGCTGATGCCTTTTCTATGGAACAGTGGACACTGGCGGCCTAAAATGAGACACTCATACCTTTATTTCGTCTTAAGGATATGTTACTTTTCCTTTAGTGTTAGGATTATAGCCCGTACAAGTTATTTAAAATTTGTCGACCACCAAACAGGAATGGTGCAGCATAGAACGCTAGCAAGATGTAGATATGCGCGCGCCAGCCTAACCGTCTGTAGAGGCATTGGGATCGGCTGAGGCTCGTCTAGCAGGTCGGTGATACGGCAGACACTTGCATTTTTTAAATGTCTTATTCTTTAAATATTCTTTTTTTAGTCGATACTTTCAATGTCAACTCTAGGACCTTCTGGCGATACAATACAATGTGGAAATTTGACCTGTTCTAATAATGCCAAATGTAACAATAACACATTACCTTATAGATGCCAATGTCATTCTGGATTCATGGTTTGTATTTATTTATAGTAAATGTATGGTATAAGAAAGATGGACAAGCAAAATGAGCTCGCCTGTCAAAACACGTCTCGATGGGTGTATCGATAATTATATGGAAATGAAGAGAAAACAGGCCTAAAGCATCATCACGCGCGTAAAATGCAGAGCCAAGGGCAAACCAAACAATGACAACGGCAACTCTTCTCACGGTTCCGATCTTGTACCTTCGGGAACGGCTTCAGCTTCAGACTCTCTGCAATTCGTTCAATGACAAAGTTTTATTCCAATACCAATGTTATGCATGTACATGTGGAATAATCCTTTCGCAAAAGGCCCGGCGATGCCATGATATTAAATGCCTGTATTGTTTTTGAAAGGAAAACGTTACAGAACATTTATGTCAAGAGTATTGACATTTATATATATAATTGCAATTATATGATCTATCTTCATATAACTGAGGACATTAAACATTGTTAACTTTAAGGAGCAAATGAGTAAACAACATTGTTATGTCTTGCCAAGTGGTATAGAATAGAAATCACGCGTATATATACATAATTTGTACAATTGAATGTTACAGGGTGAAACATGTTCTGAAGATCGTGATGAATGTGTTCAAGGAACGCCGTGTGGCCATCGTGGACAATGTCATAACACTATTGGAAGCTGGTGGTAGGTTGTAGTAAAGTCCAACTACATGTATTAGGACCATTGTTTTATTATAGGCACTTTTTTGTTTCTACTTTAAAACATTTTGGACGAAAATAATTGAAGAAATATCATGTAATTTTGCAAAAACCAAGGCGATCTTAATAGCGGAACTTTACTGTTATGTATTAGTTTATTCATCAATTCTCTCGCTCTTAACTGGTGTTAGCTAACATTGTCACAGTCATTGTAAGTTGTTTTTATGAAATTAAGAATACTAATCAAGTGTTATCTTCGTTAGCAGTGGCTGCAATAGCCTGATCTATAAGATTTTAATGTCACGTCGTCGTTATTTACAATGTATGGAGGGCGGTTTTGTGTCATTTAGCGTTGTTGTCGGCAATTAACTTCAAAGGTGAAATTTAATGCTGATGCGCAAAGATACAAAATACCGGAGGTATATATTTTCTTAAATTTGTTCCGGAGAGACTGAAAAGTCAATAACGAAGCCGTAAGATATTCAGAATATATTAAATATTTTTATTACTTCAAACATTATTGGTATTTATGTGACTTAAGCCTAAGTGATTTCTCACCATTGTGAAGAATGTTTCTCACATAACAAATTTTATCACCCCTGAAGAAGAGCAAGGACAAACAAGTCAAAAGTCAGCCACCGACTACTAAGTAATACTATGTGATCATAAGCGCTGTAAAATTTAAGTAAGAGAAAACAAAAACTTTTTCTGTCAAATTTTAGGTGTGGTTG
Organism: Mactra quadrangularis; assembly: GCA_025267735.1. Taxonomy (NCBI): domain Eukaryota; kingdom Metazoa; phylum Mollusca; class Bivalvia; order Venerida; family Mactridae; genus Mactra; species Mactra quadrangularis. The sequence goes on along the minus strand of CM046298.1, from coordinate 39,628,885 downwards.
TTTAGATGGATGGAATGGTACAGAACATTGCATAGAAAATATAACAGAAAGTAGATTATGTATGCCAGGGTGGTCGGGAGAATGGTGTGAAACATGTTTAGATGACGAGTAAGTTGCTCAATAAATACAGGTGACACTTACAACTGATACTTTTATGCATTTACCATACACCATACAAGCCTGTTTATGACAGTTTGCAACAACACTATCATCGTAAATAAACAATATAACCCGGGTCGATAGCGCAGTTGGTAGCGCGTCGGAATTTAGAATCTCGTATCCGAGGGGGTGCGGTTTCGAATCCCACCCGGGGAGGTTATACCTTCCATGAAAATTTGACAAAAATGTAAATGTTCCTCCATTGATTAGATAATATGGAGAAGTTCCCGGCATTGTGGAAGGGTAGGTGAATACTGGTGAATACTGGTTATAGATAATGGTCCAGGAAAGCTATGTTAGGTGCGCTGGACGCCGTAAAACGACTAAAAATGTGTTGAAACGGCGTTAAATCTAGTAAAAAAGACAAAAACAAAAAACCGAACAATAAAATGTTTGCCAACTTTAAATACATATACGAACGTAGGGGCCAAGTAATTTGTTCTTGCAACTACGAAATATATTAGTACATAAATAAACTAAGTATAGGTATCTAAGCTGGAGTATTCAGCCTCGACGTTTGTCAAAGATTTTCACACAGAAGAAATGTGTTTTAGTCAACAGTTATGAAATTTGATTATAATTATGCAATTGTTAAATAAGAGCCGCGGCCGTGGCGTAGTGGTTAGCATGTCTGACTTCGAATCCGGAGATCGCGGGTTCGAAACCCGGTCGCGGCAGGTCATACCCTATGAGTTGTCGGACTCGTGGTATGGTAAGTTAGTACTGGTAATAGAAAAGTGTCCAGGAAACCTATAGTAGGAAGAGCTGGCCGATGGTATATGACATAAAAATGTGTTGAATGCGACGTTAAAAAAAAGTTAAATAAGAATTGTTATATTGTTGATCTCTACTGTTCCAGATTAGGATGTGGTTATCAAGGAAGATGCTATCAGTTACACAATGGTGACTACACATGTAGCTGTCAGTCAGGTTATCGTGGAAAGCCATGTAGTGACGTTGATGAATGTTCGACAAGACATCCATGTAAAAACTCAGGAACTTGTATTAACACTGTAGGGTCTTATACTTGTACATGTACAACTGGCTGGACTGGTACTACATGTAGTGATGAAATAGATGAATGTTTGTCGAATCCGTGTCAAAATCAAGGTATCTGTATAGATCAACATGCAGCTTATAAATGTAACTGTACAACAGGATGGCAGGGTCAGACATGTGCTGATGACATTGACGAATGTAAAACATCTCCGTGTTCGCATTCTGGAACCTGCACTAACACTGTGGGATCATTTCAGTGCGATTGTCCTCCTGAATGGGCGGGTCAAAACTGCAGCGAAAAAAACATTTGTTACCTTGAAACTCCGTGCTACAACGCTGGCACTTGTACCTCTATTAATGAAACAACATATCAATGTCATTGCCCTGAGACATGGAAAGGAGTCAACTGTACCGTTGACGTGGATGAATGTGCAGAAAACAAATGCAAGCATGTAGAATCATGTAGTAATACAGCAGGTTCGTACAGTTGTAATTGTACAGCTGGTTGGGAAGGCGATGATTGTGATATTGATGAAAATGAATGTGAAACATCAAACCCATGTAATGGTAGTCTTGTTTGTTTAAATACTGATGGTGGCTACGATTGTAAGACAAAAACAGCAACAGGTAAGGTTGTTAATACACCTAAATTGGGTTCGAATATTGCCTTAGTACATAAATGGGTTTCCTTGCATACAGAGTTTCAACTTGAACATCAACTTTTCTAAGACTCTCAAATTATCAAGAAAAACTTTGGAAGCATGAGAGCAGTGTTCTGAGTTTAAATTCACTCCATATGCTAGTGAATTTATGTATAAAATGTATTCCGTAAAACGGTATGGACAATTTTGGTGCATTTGTTTCTGGTTTTCACTGTATACGTATCGAAATTTAAAGGCCAGCCAGTCCTTATACGTAAAAAATTCATTTCCTTAACTCAATATAGACACTGACGGGTAAATTCAAAATATGAATATAACCAAACACATCTTAAATAGACGGATTCTTAAAATTTCGATGGAGCATCGTGTTGCTCTCAAACAATAAAGTCAACGCTCGTAAATTGAACTCCATACTGCTTAAGAATAGCTTTTACCATGACTCTTACGGTTTTTTTTCAAGGTGATTCAAGTGGTTTAAATATTGGAATTATTGCTGGTGTTTCGGCCGGAGCCCTTGCTGCTCTGCTGATAGCTGTGTTTGCATTATTGTATAAATTTAAATGGTAAGTAATATCATATTTACCATTTCACTCATTTTAAAGTTTATGTAATACATATAATGTTACGGTACTGTTATCTTGGCTAACTTTTATTGACCAAATTATTACATAACCACATATATGTCAATTTCATAACAACAGTTATCTACTAATGAAAACTGAAGGACATAATCCTTGGTATGGTCCAAATTCAGTCCTGTTGATATCGCGCTTAAAATATTGGTTACGGTGTTTTTATACAAGGTAATGGTAACATTAATGTCATTATCAACGAACAGGATGTACTTTGTATGTAAATGAATGAGTTCTTAAAAAATTACCTAAATATACCTATCATGATAACGAAATATGATTATTGTACAATTTCCATACATATATATCAGATCGATACATTCTTATATGTCGATGGCTGACAGGCTTAAGGTTCCAATTTATCTTATCCACCCCATAGAATCTAAAATAGAGTTGCATTTCGTGTTAAAATAAATCGACCTTAGATGTCATATTACTTTGTATTCTAGTCAGATTTAAGTAGAGCTCTTTCTTTTTAATTAAACTGACTTTTAGATAAGGAAAACTTTGTTCAAGCAACACAAATATCATACGTGTATTTATAAGGCATGATTTTTATACTAAAACATGTTTCTTTTACAGGAAGCGTCCTGCAAGTAAAGTTAGTGATGTCAATAGTAAGGATTTATAAGACAGAAGACTATGACATAAACTAATCAGCTATAACCATCGGTCAAGACATATGTGAATTATTTAACATTGCAGAATTTTTGTGACGTTTTTGTAACATGTTTAAGTGTTTATTTAATTGCATATAACTTTTAAATATATTTGTATCATGCATATGAAAAGTTTTATTTACAATTCTCAAATGTACGAGCTGCAAATTGTACGTGGTTTCTAGGTTCATCATTATAAACATAGTTGTTGTGTTTATTCATTTTCGTCTTTATAAAAAAATCAAATTTATACATTAACACTTATCTTAAATCTACTACAGTGTATAACGTACAAATTGTTGATTAGTGGTAAAATACTATTTTTGGTAAAAGTATATTTTGGAAGTAAAATACTTTTTTAAATGTGGTCATGTTCTTATGAAATTATTATTTAATATTATTATCATTATTTAGCGCTTTTGAACATATAATCAATACGAAAAGAGCGCTATACAAATGCGGTATATGATAATAATAATACTTTTTAAAGGATGCAAAATTTTTTTAATGCTCGTACAATTTACATCTTCGATCTGGCATATTTTAGTGGTTCCAATACACCTTGTTTACTATTTGTACGTTGAGTTTATCGAAAACAACGATCAAACACTGAGACATGATATCAAACGATCGATATCAATTAGAGACTTAGTTGTTACATGTTAATATATTACACGTTATATTTACTTTACGTGTTTAGATTAAAAGTGAGTATAGACGAACATCTGGACATGTTCTTAAGATATTAAACAGTACAAATGCACAAAGTATCTTACTGTTTATATGTCAATGTTCTTATCCTAATAGTTTTGTATGATCAAAGCGCTGCAAGCACATTTAATTGACATTTATAAATATATTGATGGTAATAATTGCATTCAACTTGATGCATGAATAAAGGCATCATTTACATGTACAAGTATATGTACTCCGACTTTTTTTGTAAGTTATTCCACAAACATCGTGTAGCATATTTTTATGCTATTATATATACGTACATATATTTCTATTGTCCAACGTTTGAATATTTTTCCCTCAACAGCTTTGTCTATTTAATCTGATAGACATATTTTTACCAAAAACAAAAAGCAAATATTTTTGCTGTAGTCATTAGGAAATGGTATAAATACGGACTTAAATATTTTCATTTTATATGACGTAAGTCATCAGTTGTAGAATTATACCCTTTAGTAAACTAGGAAATTGACGATACCAACTTACTCGAGAAGCAGGCTAGCCGAGTTGTAAAGTTGTAAAGCCGTTCGACAAATATTATTGGACTGCAAGATTGGAGTCGATGCAAATCACATCCAAAACTTCTCGTGGGGTTCCTTTAGCAAGAAACTTTATCCTACTAGCTCAGTGCTGAGAAACAGAAAGCGGAATCAAGAATGATTTATTTAAGTCAAAAGCATTGGTTTCACAAATGAGTTGAATAAACTACAATAAATATAAAATTTAATTTACTAAGGGGGGAATAGTTGAAGTGTTGGCACTTAAACCAGGTCGAATCAACATTTCACGACATATCTATAATATTGACGGAAAACAAATAGATATGATTACATTGATATGAAAGATACTCCACATGTTGTCAAATCATGCAATGTCTTGAACATCCAAAGGGTCTTTATCATTTAAGGATTAACGAAATATATCCAAAAGACGCACGTTGGCACGTATAAAAGATTTCATTTGTAGATGCAGATAACAATGTTCATGTATGTAATGATCATACATTGTATAATTATAATAATGTTTATAGTAATAAATTAATTCTATGTACAATTAAACGAGTTTGAATTAAGCACGAAATCAGTTTAGTGTGGACTTGACTTTTAGAACTTGTCCAAGATATTTTTCGTAAGTTATATGTTAAGATGATAAAAGGTTATAGATACAGCACATCTGATCACAGTCTTGTTCAAATGGAAGATTCTAACTAGGAAGTAATTGTTGAATGTCAGATTTTGGTCATACTGAGGTCAATAATTGATTATTGAATGATTAAAAAAGATATGTTTAAATAAAAGGGGATTTAAAAAGTTGATAAATGCTTCGAAAGTAAATAAACAAATACCGCTTCCTACGAACATTGATCTCACTTTAGTTAGGAACCCAGAAAATTCACTGCCCCATTGGCGATCGGGTTTTCTTACGTCATGTTTTCATTTATAACAACGCTAGTGACAAATAAAGACAGACACTTTTGATAAACATTATTGAAAGAATTCTGTTTGAGAAAAAATATTAATATGGATACAAGAATCGTTTTAGCGGTTTTATTTGTCGTAGTTTTTCAGGTATTCGGTTACATGTTTTTACATTTGATATTTTTATATCATTAGAACTTTTATCATATAAAACATTCTTTGTGGTTTTTCTAATAGCTCAGTACCGTGAGACTAGGACGAAGACTCGAAAGTTGTTAAATGTAAAAGAAATTCACACAGAAAAAAGTCATTATTGCGATGATGTAAACAGACTAACTAACGATAGGAATTAAAATAATATTTACTAATAGCGTATATGAAGTTGACTTGATACTCGGTCTTACCAATTACGTAACTCTCACCAAGGAGACAGAGTGGCAATGACGACTTAATATTTATCACTTATTTCGTCTAAGAGTACATTATCTTCTTTCTTTGAAATGGAGGCACTTGCCTGTGCATAAGTTGAAAGTTTTCAAAATAGGCGTTACTCCACCTGGACGCATGCAAGATGTAAAATTTTATATGCCAGCCAAGCTCGACTGCAGAGACATAAAGAAAGGTCGAGATGCGCCAGATATGCAACACTCACTTGCAGTAGCTAACTATCTTATCGTTTATAATTTCTATTTTAGTCTGTAAGTTCATTTGCAACTCCAGGATCTACTGACCAATCAATACAATGTGGAAAATTGACCTGTTCTATTAATTCCAAATGTAAAAATGACACTTTACATTATAGATGCCAGTGTCAAGCTGGATTCCAAGTATGTATTTAATTTATGATGATTGTATGGTAGAAGCAAAAGATGATAGAGCAAAGTGAGTTCGTCTATCATACGCGTCTTGATGGATGAGTCGTTAATAATCAAGAATTTAAAGATAAAACCAAGCTTAAGCATGCGTGCTACATGCAAAAGTAAAGATAAACCAAACAATGACAACAGGAACATTTCTCATGGTTCCGATCTAGTACGTTTGATGACGGCTTCAGCTTTTCTCAGACGCCTTTCAAGCCTTTTAATGGCATGATTTTATTCCAAAGGCAATTTCATACAATCATGTACAAACCTCAGCCATTACAAAATAATAAACTCTTGATATAACGCAAACTGGCGAGTATGTCACAATACTATTGAAAATGTGTTACGCAATTATAATCATGAAATTAACAATCTTTATATAACTGACGACATTACACATTGTCATTTTTAGGGTTAAACGCCATAGCAACACATTGTATACGTCATAAAACGGCGGTCAGTCAACCTACTCACTCTTCCTGTTAACCAACTACTAAGCGCGTACTTTCGTCAGTGACTGACAACTGCCCTACATAATTAATAATCAATGGTAGGAGGGAGAATGGCCGTAGAAATAATTTCATGACCAAACTCCACGAAAGTATGCCCCGCCCGGGAATCGAACCCACGACTTCTCGATCAGTAGACTTGCGTGCTACCAACTGAGCTAGCCGGGCGGCTAGAAATCCTGAGGAAAAAATGAGTATCTATAAGAATGTTGTTGCTATTGCTTAGAGAATTTATACACTTATATACATAATTTGTACTATTAAATGTTAACAGGGAGAAACATGTTCTGAAGATCGTGATGAATGTGCTCAAGGAGCCCCGTGTGGCCATCGTGGACAATGTCATAACGCTATTGGAAGCTGGTGGTAAGATTACAGTTACGTTCAACAACCAGGACCATAATTTTGATATAACCATCATTTTTTTTAACGTCGTATTCAACACATATATATGTCATATATACGACGGCCAGCTCTTCCTACCATAGGTTTCCTGACACTTCTCTATCGCCAGTACTAACTTACCCTACCACGAGGCCGACATCTCATGTATAGGGTATGACCTGCCGCGACCGGGTTTCCAACCCGCGATCCCCGGATTCATGCTCACATGCTAACCACTACGCCACGGCCGCGGCTACCATTTTCTTCTGAAAAAGAACATCTTGGACTTAAATATTGTACAAATATCACATTATTTTACAATAAGCAAGGCGATATTTATAGTCAGAACTTTGTTTGTCCATCAACACTTTCGTTTTGATATATTGTTCAGTAACAATCTTGTCACCGTCAATGAAATGCAAATTGTTTTCAAATTAAGTACACATTTAGTTGTTAACTCTGATGTTATCACCAATTACTAAGACTGCAATGGTCTTGTCCATAAGTGTGTTTCAATATCACTTCGTCATTATATGCAATACACGGAAGGCGGGTTTGTGTTATTCAGCTTGGATTCGGCAATGTACTTCAAGTGCGACATTTCCTGATGCAACCGACTTATAGTTTGCAACGCACGTTTTACATTCTTTAAAGATGACAAAATAACAAGTATTTTCCTAAATTTGTAGCGGAGAGACCGAAAAGTCAAACACAAAAACTACATTATATTCAGCATCTCTCCTTTATAGTTCAAACATTCTTGGGAATCTTGGGACTTATATTTATCATATCATTATCTGTTTTACTTACGATGTCTTAAAATACCTAACTTATAACATTTATCTCTACAGGATAGAATGTTGCTTTTATATTACGAGTCTTTATTATTCCTATGGAAGAATTAGAGAGAAATGGAGAAAAGAAAACTGGAATGACAAGTCGGAAGTCGGGAACAAAATGTATTGATGTTAATTGTATGCTTTATATTCTGTCCAACTGTAGGTGTGAATGTTTAGATGGCTGGAATGGTACAGAACATTGTGGTGAAAATATAACAGAAAGTAGGTTATGTATGCCAGGCTGGTCTGGTGAATGGTGTGAAACATGTTTAGATGACGAGTAAGTACCTGCTATTTATTGGTTGACAAGTATGTAAGTGCCTTGCCTCAGAATACGTATTGTATTAGTTCTTTTGAGTTGGACAAGTGTGGGTGTCCGTAGAAAAAATATTCCAAAGAGACGCACATACCGTAGTAGAGCGTCCTAGTGTCTGTAACTGATTTCGTGGAACAGTGAATTTAAAAGATATACTGCCGTGAAAAGTCTAAAACCTCATATTATATATAACATAGACTATGTACCTTGCAATGTATCTTCATCTTGTACAGCTTTCCTAGACACTTTTATTTACTATTACAGTGTCATAACTCACTCCATTTGTAAGAAGCTGACACAATATCCATCTACGAAGAAAAAATCAGTACTAAATATCACTTATTATGGAAGAATATGACCTTCCGCGGCCGAGAATCGAACCCTCAATACCTCTGGATTCGAATGCTAGTTTATTTGTTTCAAGGATAAAAGAGTGCTGGAAAATAATTGTCAAGGAAAGATGGTTAGAAGAGCAGTCCCTTACTCAACCGTTTTATAGCTGTAATCTGCGTAAAATCAAATAATAGTTCATGATGTTTTGTCGCTCTGAGATATAAACTTGTATGATTTTGCAGATTAGGATGTGGTTATCAAGGAAAATGCCGTCTGCTACACAATGGAGACTACACATGTAGCTGTCAGTCAGGTTATCGTGGAAAGCCATGTAGTGACGTTGATGAATGTTCGACAAGACATCCATGTAAAAACTCTGGATCTTGTGTTAACACTGTAGGCTCTTATATCTGTACATGTGCAAGTGGTTGGACTGGTGCAACATGTAGTGATGAAATAGATGAATGCTCGTCAAATCCCTGTCAACACCAAGGTGTTTGTAAAGATTATCTAGGGTATTACAGTTGTAATTGTACAGAAGGTTGGGATGGGAATAATTGTGACACTGATGTCAATGAATGTGCAAGATCGAATATCTGTAATGGTACACTTGTTTGTGTAAATACTGATGGAGGCTACGAGTGTAGATCGAAAGGTAAATCTGTTCTATTTATTAATTCAAAGACATGAATTATCTTAACGAATCTTCATCTTCACAGTTTTAAACTAAAACGCCACCTTTCTGTTCCATTGTTCTGCGTGAAAGTATTTCAGTGAAAAGATTTTTGGTGATTTTATGTACATAATACCTACCTAGTTTAGCGTTATACATTTAGATGGGTTCCTTGTTTTGACTTTAATGATGTATTTGATAATACAAAAGTAAGTCTGGCAAATAATTTCAAAATGTGAGTGAGTGGCTGAAAAGTTCATGCTCAGATATTATTTCCAATTTCATGGTTTTAATCGCCAAACAAACAATCTAAAAGAAGAATTTGTTTAAAATACGATAGAGCGTTGTTTTGCTCTAAAGGCAATGCTCGTAAATGCATATTGCTGATTGACATAATTTTCATAAATTCTTACATTTTGTTTTTTTAGATGATTCGGGTGGTTCAAATATTGGAATTATTGCTGGTGTCACGACAGGAATCATTTTTGCTATACTGATTTTTGTTGTGTTGGCATTATTGTTTAATTACAAATGGTATGTAGTATTCATGTAATATTTAACAACTTAATAATTAACATAACCGTTATTTGAATTTTATGTGGTAGTTTAACCAATTATTTTATGGTACTATTGTCTTAGCTATTAGTTATAGACGAAATATCATAATACAATGTAGTGATCGGTTGAAAATAACTTCAGAATATAATTCTTGTTATGGCTCCAATTCAGATTTTTCAAGTTCATGCAGTGCACTCACTTAAAATATTGGTCGTGGTGTTTTTAACACAAGGAAAGGCAACTTCTATGTCTTTGACTGTGAAAAGGATGTGCCTTGCGTAAAAATTAGTTAGTTTTAAAAATGGTTCCTTTTGGTGGTAGTCATAAGTTTTCTTGTTACTTATCAATTCATTTGGTACATACATGCAAATAAAACCATACTAAGAAAAAATCGAAGAATTGCCGTTTATACATGCCAATAATGTGGTATTTATACCTCCAAATATGTCGATAGATGACAGGTTAAAGGGTTCCAGTTGATTTATTCCATCCCTATAGAAGCCAAATTTAATATTTTATGTTCAAAACGAAATATGAGTATTATGTCTCTTTGTATCTTTATTACGTTTAAAAGGCGTTCTCCCTTTTATTAAAACTGCCATTTTTTAAAATTTGTTCAAACAACACAAATAACATCAGAGAATATTTTAGGCATGACTTTGATACTAAAACATGTTTCTTTTTTTAGGAAGCGTTCTTCAAGGAAAATTGGTAATGTCAATAGAAAAGATTTATAACACAGAAAACTATGACAAATGACGTAACATGGTCTTTTTAACTATCGATTAAGATAATGTGATTTATTTTTGTCGGTCAGACATCATTTTGTTACTTGATGTACTATTAGTATAAGTATACAGCAAAATAAACGTATTTTCTTTTATATATTAATTGGATGACATTATCTACTGTTATGTACAACGCTCAAATATTCGAGCAGCGAATTGTATGTATAGTTTGATATTTATGCACATTGCTATTTCATGTATTTTCTCTTGAATAAAAAAAATATTTTATAGATTACATGTATTTAATGACTTATAACAAGATTGCATTTGAGTAGAAGTGAATGAAAACATTCATATCCTACTTTCCATTGATAAATTCCGGAACCTACATTGTAAGCAGTAGCAAGCTTTTTCATATGTCTTCACAGTTTATATATTGGCATGACCATTCAGAGACAACGAAAGCGAACGGAACAAATGTGCTATCATTAGCTGGAGGTACAACGCATATATAAATAACATCTCCTGGTTTAAGTTAATATTTATCACAGAAGCCTCTGTACCCAAAATACCCAGCTGTAGTGTTGTATTACAATGTAATTAAATGTTTTATTTTATTATATATATATTTGTTATATATCTATTTGTGTTATAAATGCGCGGTCTTTGACATTAAATTTGTTAATGGCCAAAAGCATAGGTAATGCCGTTATATGCCAAATAAAGATGTTAAAAGATAATCAAAGAAAAATTAAATTTCGGAGTATTTTTTCCTAGAGATAGGATGCCTTATTATAAATCCTATTTTATTGTGTAAGTTTGTAATTTTAAGCATTGCAAGTTCAGTACAATATTCAATTTAACATAGGAAGTCAAAATAAAATTTTGGTGGATGTTTCGTGTGTCTAACGTTCTTTACAATAGCAATATTATTACTAGTTATGGTCTCAAAGTAATGAAATATGCCATAAACAACAAATTATTGATGCAAAACATGCGAAAAGTATTACCTGAATGATTAACATCACATGACGTCAAGATATGGAACAGACAAAGCATACTGAGATGTAGATCCCACTATATATTAATATTCAACGCCGGCTTTGCTCTTTATGAATGATTGTAGATTGTGCTATGATATATTGTATTTAAATTTGAACACGTAATGTCCAATTTCTTTTGCGTTTTAGTGAACAATCTGAATAAAAAAATCCCCACATTCTATAAATAGATGGTGATCAGTCGATATGTCAGCCTGTTGATCAACTGTGACAAATATATGTCATGAGATAGTACTTCAACGTCCCAACTAGATACGTGAAGTTCAGTAGAACACTTTGGTTTGACTGTTAATGAAACCATTATACAGCGTGTCAATATGGCTTATTAAAGACTGGAGCGATATTATTGTGTCATTTGACAATGTTACACTATTAAATTCAGATAACTTGCTCTGGCCAATAGCTTGGAGTTTAATAATGAAGAAGTTGTTAATCCATTGTTAAAAGGCTAATTATTACTGGGCCGCATACCGTCTATGTAGATGCATCTGCTATCTGGTAAGAATAACTAGGCGCCATTGAGTAGAAGTGTATTGAACATATTTGTACATGTAATATAGGGCAGTGGTATACACCAACGCATGTATTTTTGTTGAGTTTGACCCCATAGCAACACCTTGTATATGGCATATCACGGCGGTCGGTCAACCTACCCATCGTTTCTTGAAACCCTGTGGATTTAGTTTTTAACCAGTTACTAGACGCAAACATACATCTGTAGTAGGAGGGAGAATGGTCGTAAGAATTATTTCAGGTGCAAACTCCACGTTAGTATCAAACTCACGACTCCTTCATCAGTAGCATTGTTTGCTACCGATTGAGTTAGCCGAACAGGTTTTTACATGATTTAACAAATTTCAACACAACTTAGTACATTAATTGGTTGTTTCTTTTCTTTTAAAACTGAATAAAACTGATTGCGTAGATTATGTGTTCAGGGAATACATTGAGAAAATATGCACTGCACTTGTTCATATCCTTTAAAAAATGTAATGACAGTTTTGATACTATGCATGCATTTATCAATCAAGGCTCGTGTCCACGAAGGGCCATTAATTGATTATTGGATGATTCTAAATTCAAGTATTGTAGTTACAACTAATACATGTACCACAACAAAAATTATCGTTTAAAATGTACATTTATCTTACTTGAGTTAGAAAATCCTAACGTTTGTAACTTATAGTCAAGTGGTAATAACTCAATTTTACATTATACTTGTACCCACGATGATGTCTTAAGCGTATACTATGTACATATAGTTGTATATCTTTTACTTGGTAGTCAAACGATCGTCCTTTCAAAATGTTACATTCTTTAAAAAAATGGTAGTGATCGGGCGAAAACAGTGCCTTAAGAATTATGAATTTATTTAATAAAAAATCCAATCAACTGTGCAAAATGAATACTGGAATTATTGTAGCAGTGTGGGCTGTCATATTTTTACAGGTATTATTTTGTTTTAGTTTCTTGCATACTATACGAAAGCCATCGGGAGTACGATTTCGACAAGTGTTTGTTCGGAATTTTTTTCTAGATTGCTGACTTCAGAATAGGACACTTAGAAATAATGTATTTTCCGATTCGAACTAAAAGTATGTTATAATATCTTACATCACATTCAGAATGTGCGTATTTATTTAAACTTCGCTTTTGAATAAACGATCCGGATTTTGTATTTACATTGAACATTATTAGCTAATGAAAGATGCAACTGCGTTTTGATTTTCATTGCATACACGCCCTAAAATCAGCATATTTATTGATAATGGTATAGAGATTTTAAAGAAAATTCCGTCAGAGTCCGAAATACTCGACCCTCTTGATTTGTTATTCATTTTAATTATCTAAAAAATAGTTGTATATTATTCAAGGTGACACATTCAATGACAACTACAGGATCAACTACACAATCAATACAATGTGGAAATTTGACCTGTTCTTATAATGCCAAATGTATAAACAACACATCATCTTATAGGTGCCAATGTCACGCTGGATTCATGGTTTGTAGTTTTATCCATGGTACTGTTAGATATATAAGTGTCGCATTGTTGATGAAATGTTGAAATAACAAACACTTATACATTTCATACAACTGATAAGCATTGTTTGTTATGTAACTGGAGTATCTTTCTTGTTTTCATTTGTTTAATTACATAAAGCAATACTATCATGAGGCAAAAAATAATTAAATATACGTTGCTAATGGAAAAATCTTTAGAAATAATTATACCTAACTACAGTAAAGTTCCAGTATAAGGACCATTATAATCAGTGGTCTTAATAGCTAAGTAGTCTTATTATAGGATCTGTTTGATCTCAAATTAAGCAGTTTTGACTCGACAATCGCATGATTTTGCAATAATATGGGTTGGATTTAAAGCGTAATTCACTGCACAAGTCTGAAGTTAACTGCAAACTAAAATAAAATGTATGCTTAATAAAGTTGATTTGCCCAAAAATTATTGATGTTTTCATGACGGGAGGTAAACTTGTTTTTATCATTTTGACCATTCGACTAAAAATAATATATCTTACCAATATTGTATATAATTACGCAGTCCTAGTCTTTCTTTAATAGGGAGAAACATGTCATGAAGATCGAGATGAATGTCTCTATGGAAGTCCATGTTATAATCGTGGTCGGTGTCATAACACTATTGGAAGTTGGTGGTAATGTTGCTGCTATATTTACATCTTATAATTGTTGTAAATTTCATTTAAATTCCAAATATATATAAAATTACGCTTAACACTTTTCGTATTTGTATTTACTAAAACGGGGATTGTTTTGGAATAAGTTGCTAATAGTAATAATTTCATATCAATATTAGTTGATAAAGTTTTTTAAAGTAAATTTATACATAAACAAAATTAAACATTATTTCAACATAAAGAATTTTTTGTATGGTATGTTCATTTTAGGTGTGAATGTTTAGGTGGCTGGAATGGAACAGAACATTGCGGTGACAATATAACGGAAAGTAGATTATGTATGCAAGGCTGGTCAGGTGAATGGTGTGAAACATGTATAGATGACGAGTAAGTCAGTACTTTCGACGTTTGGTATTTTAAAGAGAGTTGTTTGAGTTTTACACATTTGTCTTACAGTTCGATTCATATCAATTTAACTGACAATTATGTCTTAGTAACATCATTAATAAACACCAAGTATCCTATTTTAACGCCTGATTAGGTACTTGTGTTCTTCAGAATCCATTCTTAAAGGCGCATTTACACCATTCATGCCGTTGCTAATTCTTAAACTTGATGGCGTGAAGAACGTTTATCAGAGTGTTCAAAGTCAGTTGCATGTTGTTTTCTATATAGCCCCCAATATAAATTGAAGCGATATTTAATTTAACTATCATTATTTTATTCAATAAACTGCTTGTATCTGTTTCCTTTTCAAGATTAGCATGTGGTGTTAAAGGTTTATGCAGATTGCTACACAATGGTCAGTACATCTGTAGTTGCCAACCAGGATATGGTAGAAGACCGCCATGTTCTGATGTTGATGAATGTATAAGAAACCCATGTAAAAATTCGGGATCTTGTATTAATACTGTGGGATCTTATATCTGTGCATGTGCAAATGGCTGGACTGGTAGAACATGTGGTGATGAACTTGATGAATGCTTGTCAAATCCTTGTCAACATCAAGGCGTTTGTAAAGATCATATAGGGTTTTATAGTTGTAATTGTCCATCTGAATGGCAAGGTCAGACATGCACTGATGACGTAGACGAATGTAAAAAATCTCCGTGTTTACATTCTGGTACATGTACTAATACTGTGGGATCCTTTCAATGCGAATGTCCTCCTGAATGGGCGGGTCAAACTTGTAGTGAAAAGAACATTTGTTACTTTGAAACCCCTTGTTCCAACGCTGGCACTTGCACCTTTATAAACCAAACATTGTATCAATGTCATTGCCCTGAGACATGGAAAGGAGTCAACTGTACCGTTGACGTGGATGAATGTGCAGAAAATAAATGTAAGCATGTAGTATCATGTAACAATACAGTAGGTTCGTACTACTGTACTTGTACAGAGGGTTGGGTAGGTGGTGATTGTGATATTGATGTAAACGAATGTGAAGTGTCGAACCCATGTAATGGTACACTTGTCTGTGTAAATACTGACGGAGGCTTCGAGTGTAGGCCAGAAGCAGCTTCAGGTAAGGTTAATCGACATTGACAATTGAAAAATTGGCCTATTTTATTGAATCATTTATCACTGATTTCAACTGAAGCGTATTGGTATCTAAATTGTCAATTATCATTGGTCCAGTAAAGCAGTGCTCGGAAAATAAAAACTGTGGAACAAATCAGCGTACAACCTAAATGCTATTAATGTTAACTGGGTTTATATAGATAAAGATGGTTGCTATTCATGTGTCTGTCTTTCGTGTCTTATTTCTCACAATCTAAAAGTCAATCTGTCTTGAAATTAAAAAAAATCATTTTCGTAAGACTTTTTGAGACAGGTAAATTTGAACATCAACGAAAACTAATAAACTAGGAGTAAGTAACTTTATAATCAATATTTAAATACGTTTTTACCATCATAGCTAAAATATCCCAACGAAATATGCGTACACTTCAAATAGATGGTCAAGGTAATGTTCGTAAATGCATTTTCCTACTGCTGATAAACAATATTTTATCAAAAATTCATTCATTTTATTTTTAAGATGATTCGAATGGTTCAAATATTGGATTGTTTGCTGGTGTCGCGGGTGGAGCCCTTGTTGCTATACTCGCAGCTGTGTTAGCATTTTTGTATAAATTTAAAGGGTATGTAGTCTTCATGTTATACGTAGTATGTGACCTATTTTCCACATTGTTTTCATTTTAAGGTTTATGTGGACCAGTTACTTATAAATTATGACTCTATCAATTTTGCTGATCGTACAGACCAAGAGTATGAAACTATGTTAATTTTTTATAAATAGTTATTATCTACTGAAGATAACTTATGAACATTATCATTTGTTTTGCTTACATGAAAGAAATTAAACATACACTACGGTGTTACACAAAATATGATAACCTCAATGATTGTGTACGTGAGGATGATGTTCATGGCATACAAATAATTGCAACCGACTAAAAAACGTTTGGTGGAAATCATCCAATTTCTTTTTACTTGTTTACCAATTTAGTACAAATACGTAAATAACTTAATGTATTTTATAAAAGAAAATCTACAAGTATTGCCATTTATACAAGCCATAACGACTCGATGACTATATTAAATATAACGATAGCTTACATATTTAAAAGTTCTAATTTATTCTACCCCCCCCCCTCTCCCCCTCTAGAATTTAAAATAAATTTGCATTTTCTGTTAAAATAAAACGACCTTGGGTATCTTTCAACTTTGTATTTTAATCTTATTTAAGAAGAGTTCTTTCTTTTAATTAAAACTAAGTTTTGGATAAGAAAGCATTTGCTCAAACAGCACAAATAACATCAAGGTATTTTAAAGACATTGTTTTAATACTAAAACATGTTTCTTTTGCAGGAAGCGTCCTACAAGTAAAGTTAGTGATGTCAATAGTACGGACCAATAAAACAGAATACTTTGACAATAATGGTCATCTTAAACCCCCGATCAAGACAAATGTGATTTATTTTAGACTTGCAGAAATATTTGTGACCTTATTTATTACCAGTATATATTTACCTGTATAGAATTATATATATGATGTTAATGAAACATTTTTTGTTATAATACAATGCTCAAATATACGAGCTGCACATTTTGTTAGTAAGGTACACAGTGTTTATGTTTATTTATTTTCTTTATGATAAACAATTCATACTTGAACGTTTAACTTAACAAAAAATCTGCAATCACATAAAAAATTCGTTGATAAATAGTAAAAAAATTCTTCTAAATAGAAGTGTAAAAGAAAACAATGAATGTTTACAAAGGTAAAGTGAAAGTTCGAAGTTTGTTCAATTTGCTCACAAGTGATTCCAACCAGTGATTCCAATAAACCTTGCCGACTGTTAGTACGTTATGTATATCAACTTAGACATAACCGTTATACAGGATATCAAAGATCAGCAAGAAGGGTTGATACGTTAACCTTTGGTATTTCAGCGGTATACGAGTATAACCTGCATTAAGCAGCCAGTGAAGGGAAGTGACTAGATTGCCTGATTACAGCAGGTGACCACTTAATCCAGGTTCAGATAAAAATGCTTTGATTAGTCCAGCAGCAGTGAGTGATTATTTATACTCCATTTAGCCATAAAGGTTTCGAGCGAGTTTTGATGCCCTCTTTAAAAAGTTTCAACTACTTTAAGGTAAAAACAAATTATGTAAATATTAATTTAAAATAATCGAAATTAAGAAAACAATAACTTGATTAAATAAAAATTCATTAAAATATTAAACAAGTATTTAGATATAAGCTATATATGTTATATAATAATCATTTGTCCCGTCTTATTATTATTTATGCAGGTTTTTTATTAAATGATTTTCAAAAAGGGCACAAGTGACAATGTCAGTTGTATATTGGAAATCTTACTTTATGTGATGACACTGTTAATACAGTTAAAAGACTTAACTGGGTGGGTTTTCTCACATCTGGACCATAATACAGTGATGGTGACACTTTGTTAATCCTAAAATATAATTGACTGCGTCCACTAAATACAGGTTATTTGATGAATTTGTAAGGAAATGGGTGACCACTGGCCACAGACAGCAGGTGGCTGCTTGTAACAGGTGCAAAATAGAGGAATTTTCGTTGGGAGGAAGCCAGAGTGGCCACTTACAGCAGGTGACCGCTTATTACAGGTGTCTGTTAATGCAGGTTATACTTTGTATTTATTCCTTCATGCTGTTCTTTGAAACATGTGTCCTTTCTTACATTTAAAGACCCGCCAAGCTAGCTAATAAGTCTGTTGAACGTCTGACTACGACACAAGTGGTCGTTGGGTGCATTCTCAGACAAAATCTAAACAACTTCTTTTTGTTAATAATGGTTTTCTACGGCTTGTTTCACACTTACTTACGTGATAAATGTTACAAAGCATTTATAGATAATCTTTGTTTTACATTTTGCACACTGGGCAGCTTAATGAATTAATAAAAAGCTAAACTCGTTAAAATGATAGAATAGAAAAGGAAAAAGTGAAAAAACTTGTTTAGTTCACTTACGACTGAATTAATTGTTGGCTAGTCATGCCTTCATTGGGAGAGGTAACCATTACGCGGTTTGCCTTTTACGTAATTATAGTTTAATTATAGTGTTTTACTTCAAGAGCCAATAGTAAAGGGTCTTTTATAAATAATCAACTTAACGTTTCCTCTCAGTGGTGGTTGTAGTGTTTATTGGTCATTTAAAAGAAGGAAACATATTTTATATTATGTCTATATATCATTATAAACCAGTACAATGCATACACTATCTTCATTTGCTACGTATGCATATGTACATTTTTCTAACTTGTTAGTAAACCTTTTTGTAACTTAAGTATCAATAGGGTGCATCACGTCAAAGGATTATACTTTATTTGCTTTATCATTATTTAACACTATTATATATGGTACATTTTTATAAAGGTGAAAACAACTTTTGTATTGGAGCACACCACGTCGATCTTAATTAAGGAAGCGCATTTTGGGCTCATAAAAATCAACAGTCAATGTTCAATGTCCCGTTAAAGAGATTAATTCTAACTGCACTAACAAAAAAGACCAATTGAAGGATTTAATTTTCAATATTCATAGTTAGAAATCTAATTCTTTATCTATCATTTCCTTCAGCTGTCTGAGAATCAAACTAATTCGTATGAAATCATACTTTCATCAGGAATTTCAGACACGTGATCATGTCTTATGACGTAGTAACCACCACCCTAAACGTATATATATTTTGTCAATTCAAAATTTTTTTATGAATAAAAACAATAGCAATCGGGTGAAAACCGTCCTTGAACAAAAAAGGGGACTTTTATTCATGGTGAATTAATATCCTTCGTGTACAATGGATTCAAGAACTATTGCAGTAGCTTTGGCTGCTGTAATCTTACAGGTATTATTTTGAAAGTAATTTCTTGTAAACCTTACCAAAGCCATCAAGCAAACGTGTTTTTTTCAAAGTTTTGGCAAATGTTCGAGGTTGCTGGACCTTATGACTGGAATGTACGGTACAGTGGGATAGAAATAAACTCGTATAAAATGATCTTTTGGGTCAAATCTACAGGTATCTAATATTATATTACATTGCCCCTAGTAATGCGTCTTCATTCAGTATGAATGTATGTCTTGCTCTGATACGTATTATGACAACTGTAAAAATGTTAATTTGTGGAAGATGGTTGTTAAAACAACCCATACCGTTGGTAATGGTTTAGATGACCTTAGTGCTTTTTGTGTATTTTATTTCATAATTCTAAAGATAATTTAGTGTAAGATAACATAGCTTGCGGTTTTTCACATTTAATGACATATACAGAAAGGGATGTTTGTTATAAAGACGCATTTATCATTGAATTCATACAATAGACACTAGATATTTTTGAGATAATGGTAAATATTATCAAATTTAAGTATGGATTCTTGTAGGTAAGTATCTGTCACATTAGACTGACCAAAACCATCAAGATGCTCTTGATTTTGATAATTGATATTTTTTCCATAATAAATATTTCTTTTAGGTGAAACTCTCAACAATGGTTTCAGGATTTACTGATCAACCAACACAGTGTGGAAATTTGTCCTGTTTTAATCATGCAACGTGTGAAAATAACTCCAATTCATATACATGCCAATGCCGCGCTGGATTCAAGGTATGTAGTTTTATCAACGATGTTAGATATAAAGTTGTCAGACTGTTTTTATCAATTAATTATGGAACTAACAAAAAAGTCATTTTATACACAACTGGTGTGCAGTTTTGTTTATGGACTTCCTTTGTTGTGTTAAAATAACTGAATAACCAGATGACATTTTAGATGAGTGATTGAACGTGATTAACAATTTGCTAAAACAAGTTAAGCACGCAATTATCTTTTAAAATATGCAGCTATCGGACAGCAGAAATATACCACTTAACCTGGATGCACAATATCTAAAAACATGCTGTAAATGGAAGTAAACACTATAAGGAATTATCAGCCCTACCTACAGTAAAGTCCAAAACTTTGGCCGATCAAAATCAATGGTATTGAGTGTGAAAATGAATAAGTGACCCGTTTTCTTCTATAATAAGGTATTTGGGACTAAAGAATTTTAAAAAATGTATGATTTTGCAATTACCAATGTGATAATTAAAGCGGAACTTAGCAGCACCAGTCTGTGAGACTGAATGAATACTTAAATGGAAATAATGCTACGAGAGCAATGTTATTTCATCTTTGTTTCACTTAAATTGCCAAATAGATCTATGAAATGAAATCCATAGTTAATTTCCTTAACTACAATATGCCAAACCTACAAAATATTTTGATAAAACAATATAAATACTACCACTATTATTAACAGGGAGAAACTTGTCATGAAGATCGCGATGAATGCCTCACTGGAAATCCATGTTATAATCGTGGTCAGTGTCATAACACTATTGGAAGCTGGTGGTAATATTGCTTTTATATTTACCAACACTAAAATGCGTGTTTTATGTTTTTATACTACATGTATTTCCAAATGCTTTAATATACAAATTACACTAAATTATTTGCGTTGATTGTTTAATGGTTATAATGTTTCTATGAATGTTAATTCACGGTCAAGGTCACTTTAGACACTGTCGTACAAATAGTAATTCCTACCTGCCAGCGTAACAGAAAAATTAACAAAATACAATAAAAATTAAATTATGCTTTTGAAATAGAACATCGTTTGAAAGTAAAATTTTGCTTTTATGATTATTTTAGGTGCGAGTGTTTAGATGGTTGGAATGGTACCGAACATTGTATTGAGAATATAACAGAAAGTAGATTATGTATGCCAGGTTGGACTGGTGAATGGTGTGAAACATGTTTAGATGACGAGTAAGTCAGTACTTACAGTTTGATATTTGATATTTTGAAGTAAGTTATTTGAGTTTTAGTTGTTATACATAAGCGAGATTCTTGTCATATTTTGTTCACAACACTGGAAGTCTTTCAGTTATCGATATTTGGTATATTATTATTACTTTATTTACTAATCAACTAGAATTTGTCTGTTCTAGGATAGCATGTGGTTATAAAGGGTCGTGCAGATTACTACACAACGGCCAGTATGCGTGCAGTTGTCAACGAGGTTATGGTAGAAGACCACCATGTTCTGATGTTGATGAATGTATAAGAAACCCATGTAAAAATTCAGGATCTTGTATTAACACTGTAGGATCTTATATCTGTGCATGTGCAAGTGGATGGACAGGTCCTATATGTGTTGATGAACTAGATGAATGTTCGTCAAATCCTTGTAAAAATCAAGGTATCTGTACAGATCATCATGGATTTTACAGTTGTTATTGTACAGAAGGTTGGGGTGGATATTATTGTGACACTGATATCAATGAATGTGAAACATCTACTCCGTGTAATGGTACACTTGTTTGTGTAAATACTGATGGTGGATTCGAGTGTTTACTAGAAACATATACAGGTAAAGTTAATACTTATCATAGTTCGAATTTATGCAAATTAACTTTTAGAGCCTTTTCGCTTGGAAGCATTTAAACAGTGTAGGTTGGTGTTTTATGTGTTAAACAAATAGTATCAATTACGATATAACGATAGTAACGATATATATGATGTCAGTACGTTTTATGCAATTTCTTTTATATACATGTCCAACTTTTAGGCCCATGCCTAATCCCAAGTCGATATTCGATTTTCAATAGAAAAGTATAGGGGGGAAATTCTATGAACGGTCATAACTCTTATATTTTTAAAGATATCAATTTTGTGCAAATGATGCAAAAAAGTTTAAACTTTCTTCTTTCATTTGATTGTTTTTATTTTTTTGTAAAATGGTAAAGTTTTGGTCCCTTTTAAGGTTTTACTTGATTACTCACGTTACTATAAACAAAGGACGGAAATAAATACCCATGCTGATATAAGTTGAAAAATAAAGCATTTCCGGTTCTTTGATCAAATTTGTGCAAATGACACGAAAAAGCCATATGTTTCTAGTTTTTGGAGCAATTTTTAAATTTAAAATATCTTAATGAAGTTTTGGTCCCAATTGCACTTTTTCCCAAAAGTTTCGCAATTTTAAAGTATTTCTTTCTTTAATTTATAGTTTGCGCTATCGGATTTATGGACCCCTGGTGTGATTGTATAATACACAGTGCATAGCAAGGCACAGCGGGTACACTTTTATGACAGGATTACCTTCCTGTCTCTGTTTTATTGATAACTATTTGTATAATATATACATGTAGTTGTATCTGTTAAATGATGTTGTAATAAAAGTTCTGACATAATCATAATGAAAGTGTTAAGATTTTAGACAGGTTAGAAAATGCATACATGTAATTATCTATTTATTCAAAGAATTATTGTTCGGGAAGATTTACTAGTACTCGACTATAAGTATCATTGAAAACAGTATCATAAACATATTACAAAATGTACTTAATTCTTACGGCATAAAGATAAATGAAAGACATTAATTGTTTTTAGATTACCTCTACAATTATATTAATTAAAACGATAATACATTGAAAACTTTTTATTTACTAGTTTACTAATAATTGTAGAACGATTGTATTAAAAAGGTGAAATATTAAAATAAATACAGTTATACTATTTAATGCATGGGCAATTTAGTCCAAGTAAAATAAAGCGGCAGACGAAACAAAAGAATAGTTATTGGCGGCTTAACGATAACGATGAAGTTTGAATATTGTTTAAAAACTGTTCATTTAAATTTAAAGCTTTTATAACAATAAAGATAAGGCATATCTACATTAACGGATTGGCAATTAATAAATTCAAATGGTAGATTAGTACATAATTCTCATTTTTAACATAATTTGATAATCAAAAAATTATTTCAATCATCATTCTTGTTTTATCTGACTGTATTGTATACAAAATGTCACCTTAAAGTTGTGAAACATTTATCTGTTAATTTACAATTGTTGCACAATGGACAATATAAAACATTTGTCTACAACGGATTTTATCAATCCCCTGATACGGCTTGAAATCGTGACCTATGATCCTTATCTTATCTCATCGATCACAACATGGGGTCACGGCTTGTAGATTATATCATCGTAAAACAGCATATCTACAGTCAGAGCTATATGGTTGTATCATAAAGCGAAAATTTTGATGGGTCTAAAAGTTGGGTATGGTTCTCACAAGCTTTAGGTTAGTCTGCCTTAAAATAGTTACGATGTATTTTTTCCACACAATTTCAGACACTGACAATTATTTTTCAAATAATACAGTATAATCAAACCTGTGCTCGAGTATATGAAAGATGATATTCATGTAATGATTCATTTTTATTCAAATTAGATGGATGAAATCGTCAACAAAATCATTTATATACTGTTAGATAGATTCTTTAATTACTAATTTGTTCTTGCCATACGACAATTTGCGCATACGACAAGTTTTACACATCTGATAATCTGTAATTCGTATTTAAAATGCTATATTGTTGTATTTTAAGATTCATATGATGGTTCAAATATTAGAATTATTGCTGGTGCCGCGTCAGGGGTATTTGTTGCTATATTGATTGCTGTGTTAGTATTAGTGTACAAATCTAAATGGTATGTAATATTCATGTAATATCTTTAACATAACCATTTGAAGGATTTATTTCGGAAGTGTCAGTGATAATTTTTCAGTACAAGATGTAATAACCCATTTTTGAAGACCATATTTTTTTTATATACAATACGATGTCAATCTCATAATAGTAGTTATCTACTGAAGACAAATTAAAAATGGTCATTGCTATGCTCAAATTCAGATTTCTGAAACACATCAAAACCAATTTGCCATAGCGTTCTGAACACAAAATGTGATAACCTCAATGTCTTTGTCTGAGCTTTATTTATATACCAATGGTTTTATTTTTGTCACAAATGTTCATAGTTTGTAGCATTGTCAAAGGATTTCATATTCGCTTAAATCAACAAATTCAGAACATACCAGTGTAAATCATTCTATGCTATCTATATCATTTGTAGAATATGCTATCTAATAAGGTGGTAGCTGTTAGGGCTTCTGTTGGTTCAACCTGCCCAGATACAGCCCGAAATTGCATATACATCTGAACTAAAATAACATGAATGTTTTATCACGTTTTACTTTAATTACGTTTATATTGAGTTCTTTACCTTCGCTGAAAGTAATATTTCTATAACGAAAGATTTGTTTAAATTGTATAAGTATATCGGTAATGCGTTGTTTGAACACAAAAAACAAACAGAAATTGCCTGCAGCCACTTTTCCGGAATAAGTGATTAATGGTCCAGGCTTGTAAATGGCACATACTGTGAATAGTATTTCTTTTCCAGGAAGCGTCACCTTTCTTCATCTAAAGTTACTGATATCAATGGTAAGGAACGATTCAAAAGACATAGGACTATGGCATAACAAAGTCATCTTAAACCAATGATCAAGACATATGTGATTTATTTTAGTCATGCAGACATATTGTGACCTTATGTATAGTCATTTTGTATTTCATAAAATGATGTTAATGAACTGTGTTTATATATAAATTATATATAGATTATATATTATATTATACTGAATACCGCAATTACCGGTGAACCTGAAACACCGGTGATATCAAAGATATCCCGATTATAGACGCATGCGCAGATAATGGATTTCTTTGTCTTTCTCATTCTGTTTATTTTGGTTTCCGCCATTTTTTCCGAAGTGAAAGTTGTTTAAAATGTCATTTTTAAGCGGGAATGAATTAAAATACTTTTTGACTAACCATTTTTTGATATAAATCCGACAGAAAATAGAGAAATAATACATGCTGTTTTTCAGTTATTGTTTTAAAAAAAAAATAAACAATAGTTAGATTTTTTTCTTTATGGATTGATTAAAATGGGTTGGAAGTTTAACTTTGCACGTTTACTTCGTTGTTTACGTATGACGTCACTGACTTTGGGAGATTATTTACCTCATCACCGGTAATACGTATTTGGGAACAAAGATGGCAGATTACACTACTCCAACAAAAATGGTGTTAGTTTAACTCATTCTGTCAGGATTTTCGTAAACTGAAGATTATAATATGTTTTAAAGACATGGACTGATAAATCAGTAAATATAACATGCTTGTAGTTCTTTGTTTAGTTACTGAAAAAATGGTCTAAAAATAGCATCACCGGTAATTGGTATACCCAGTATATATATAAATATGTGTACAATGCTCCAATATATGAGCTGCAACTTGTTGTATGTTTAGGTTCATGCATTTACACAGTATTGTTGTTTTTATTTATTTCTTCTTGATAAAACAACTTAAACTCAGATATTTTAGCTTCACTTAAATCTTCTATCACATAAAACATTTGTTGATAACTGGTACCAAAAATTCATTTAAGTAGATGTGAGGTAAGATCAAATCTAAAGGAAATGCTAATGCTCGTAGATTTTAAATATTCGATCTTGCATAAAGTGGCTCCAATAAACTTTGCCAACTATGGTTATGTTGAGTACATCAAAGATCAAAACGTTAAACAGTACATCAAACGATCTATATAAAGTAAGTACTTGGTTGTTACATGTTAATATATTACATGTTATATTTACTTTACGTGTTTAGATTAAAAGTAAGTATCGATTAACATCTGGACAATCGTGTACTTAAGATATAAAACAGAACCCGAACATAAGAAGTTATTGTTTATGTGTCGATGCACATAACTTAACATGTCTTATGTTAGAACAATTGAAAATACCTACATATGTCTCAAATTCAAATATTAGAGGAATTAAAGTATCTAACTGACAAAACAGTTATGATACATTAACCGGAAGATTGTTTTATGGATACATATGCATTTCAACGCTTTATTCGTTGAATGTGGCTATACATTTATATAAAACAAATTGATTTACTGTATCCTTTGTACCTTTCATGAACCGCTAGAATAGTATAGTGTCTAATATATGCAAGTAGGTTTTGATACATTAACGTTAAGATTGTTTCATATTGTTTACATATTCATTCTAAGGCTATATCCTTGTAAAAACTATACATTTGTATAAAACATATTGATTTACTGTATCCTTCGTTGCCTTTATGAAATCGTCCAGTTAGCTTTGTCTGACAACTTATTCAGGAATTGTTGGTTCAGTTCCGGATTGGGAACTATAGCAATGAAGTATTTTCTTCATTTGCCGTAAAGGTACTAGTTCACAGATTTGATTTTTTTTCTAAAATATCAAAATGACATTCAGTGTCTATACTTGTATAAAAATATTCTTATTATTTTAAGAGAAACTGACCTATATATTGCAAGAAAGGTACCATAAAAGTCACAATATGCATTAAAACTGACATGCATGGTAGATATTTACGACACGAAACACTTTCATTTGTAGTTGTGTGTCAATTTGCACTAAAATTGTCATTATCAGAACACTACTTTCCTGCTTCCAAAAATATTTCCATACAATTTAGATAGTTTCAGAAAAGTTGATATTTTATGTTAAAATCTGTGAATGGGTACCTTTAAAGCCGCTGTATTAACTAGGGCAGTTGTCAGTCACTGGCGATGTTATGTGCATAGTACAAAGTTAAAGGCTTTTAGGTATGTTCTTTGAACGTGAGTAGGACGATTAACCGCAGTGATATGGCTAAAAATATTTTAAAATGCGACAAAATGAACCATGCATTTCATATCATTTTTGTACAATCGTGTCTGTTTCTAAACTATATAATGATTACGCTAAGTACTTATTCTTTGATTTGAGTAGAATATTTTGATAACTAGGATGTATACACACAGGTGTGGTAAAACTGGTACTTATTGTGTCACGTTGTCAGCATGTGTACCATATACGTATGTATTTCAACCTACCTATTGATAACTTTAATACAAACTACAAACAACATACATTTATGAATAGCAATACAAAAACAATGTTCAAACATGTCTTGATCTTAGACAAGCAATGATACAAATGGTAAAAAAATAATTTAGTCTCTTTCTTAAATCAAAACAATCTAGCCTTTTAAGGAATAAGTTTGGTTATTTTTCATGTTAATGTTCGAATATAAACACATCCTCTTGATCACAATATTTACATAGATGTTTGTAGGGTGTCTATGTTGAGCGACTAGTGCAATAAAAATGCTTTTGATTTTGTTCATTATTTATGTGACAAATATTTTTTCACTTGTAACACTTTCCATCATAACTTCCGGGACCTTTGACCTTAAATGGAAAGCTTTAGGATTCCTCTCAGGAGTGATCACAGTTACATGCAATTTATTTCTAAGCAGGGAATATACTAAAATTATCATGTTCCATAGCTAATGTTTCCATATATGTTTATAAATACCCGGTTTTAAATAAAGCTCCCTGTGTTATGCATCTTGTCTGTAAAATATTATAGTTATAAACCAATAAGATGTTTTCATATCTTCTAATATATATTTGAAAATTTCCTTATTTGTTTAAAGTAGACTTACTTGCACGTGTAACAGAATTAACAATGGAGAGCATCACGTCAATGGATTACACATCAATTGTTTTACCATTACCATTCAAATTGTGAAACGTGAAACAATTATTACATACGGCAATCCTGCACTATTATTATTATCATTATATACCGCATTTGTATACAGCGCTCTTTTCATATTGAATGTATGTTCGAAAGCGCTTTAAAATCATGACATAATTAGGAAATAATTAAATGAAAATGGTTACGAGATGATAAAACATAAATTAATAAAATGAAGCAAATATAAAACTAAGAATTAGTGATCAATAAAGTGCTCATAGTAGTAAAAAACAAATCAAGACAAAGAAACAAGTGGGGTTTTCACTAATTGAATAATGTGATATAAATTTGTACGTACAGTATGTGGATGCGATGTTCGTATTTCAGCACGTGGGTGCGTTGCCTAAGCATATCGCTAGGTATCGCTTCGTAGCAAAATCATAGGAAACGACTTGCTACTAGATATCCCTTCATTTCGCTACGTAGTGAAAGCTAGCGTATTATTTTTTCGCTACCTGAGAGCGCTGTTACAAATCAAAATGGCTGCCTCCGCAGTAATGTGACTTCCCTTTTGCTGACAATTTGTTTTTTATGTTTGACTGACTATTGATGAATTGAAATTAATAAATATTTGTAATAGTTCATATAAACATATGTTTTTGCAATGATGTTAAACTTTTTAAGGACTTATTTAGTTTTAAATCGCCCTGAAAACATGCAATTGCATTAAGCGCTTTGTATAAATAAGCACAGGCCGCCATCTTGGTTTGTGATGTAAATAGCAAACCATTCCATATGAAGAAGAGCTACAAGGAAGCGCTTTTTCATAGCGATTTAAAGCGAAATCGTTAGGCGACGGGCCCGTGATATCGATCTGAAATAACGAAGCAAAAATGTGATTTGGATGTGAATGTATGTGAAATTTTTCGAATTTGAGCACACCACGCCGTTCTTAATTTAGGTAGCAAATTTTGGACTAATAAATATACTCAAACGAAAAAGAAACGCAGGGTAAACTTCAGTGGTGATTTATGGTGAATTATAAGAATGATATTAAAATTGGGATATTGATTTATCAAGAACTATCTTTCGTGAACTAAATTTGGAAATTTTCGTTGGATTTTGACCTTTATTTTTTGTGTTATTCCCGAGGGGAATGTGCCGCTAACCAAGTCATTTGACGCGCGCGACGTGGAGGAGTAAGAGGCAAACCAATGCATGGACGTCTACAACGAAGATCCGCCTCACGTAATCGGTTCCTTACAGTTTGGGAGTGAATACGACGGTTATGATTGCCTACTGTATTGTTAGCAGTTTCAGTGGCAGTAACGTAACGATTACGCAGGTGTGCGAGACGTATAGCTCTGTCCTGACGTCGTGTCGTGACGCGCAGACGCCCTGTCCGAGGCCGGTCGGCAAGCCTTCCAGTTTCCCTAAGTCGACGAACAAGTCGCACTATGGTCGAAACATTCACGCCAAACTGCATAGCCACCTGCTGTTGCGTTTAACCTTGCATTAGCAACGTAATGGCCTGATCCCGCTGAACGTCAGTAAGCCTTGCCATTAACGTAGAAAGTTAAAACATAGTTTTAATACGGAAAACAGTGTACAAATGTCTAGAGTATTGGATGATATGAAAAGATGTGTTGAAGAAATTATCAAATTTATTCTGCACGAAATTTTTGCATTTCTTCGCTTGTATTACGTGACACTGAACGTTTCATGCTTCAGTAACTTTTCATTATGTGTTGAGTAAATAGATGCCTTGATAATAATCTGACCAATTTTCTTCATCTTACCCCAAAGGCGATAAAAAGTTATTCCATATCATTTTACCCTGCGTTTCTTTTTTCGTTTGGGTATATATTTAATTATTATCATAACAAGTCAATGTTCTTCTTCTCGTCTAAGCGATATAAGAATGTTATCAGATCTACATTTAATATGTGAAAGTTATTACTTATCACTCATAAATCTACAACAATCTCACGATTTGATTTCAATACCACTCGTAAAAGTTTCTTTGTCTAAATTGTATGTTTTATCTATCATTTTCTTTATCTGTCTAAGATATGATTTAAGTTTATAGTTTAATCAGTTTATTGTCTAGTAAAACAAGCTACAACTATTTGAATACTATTTCGTTTAACTCGCGTTTTAAACATAAATACATAAAACAGTATAAGTAATGAGAACCCGGGTCGATAGCGCAGTTGGTAGCGCGCCGGGATTTGGACACCCGAGGGGGTGCGGGTTCGAATCCCACCGGGGAGGTTATACCCTTCCATGAAAATTTGACAGTAATGTCGATTTTCCTCCATTGATTAGATAATATGGAGACGTTTCCGGCCTTGTGGAAGGGTAGGTGAGTACTGGTTATAGACAATGGTCCAGGAAAGCTAGGTTAGGTGCGCTGGACGCCGTGAAATGACCTGAATTGTGTTGATACGACGTTAACTCCAATAAATAAATAAAATAAATAGTATAAGTAATGAGAGGCAGATTACTTTATGTATATGCACACTAACGAAATGAGTGCGTGTATTGTTTAATTGTATTCAACTGTCATTGGAGCATACATGTACCCCACTGATTTTAATATTCACTAGAGTACATCTGTTCTCGCCATCGATCATTTTTTATTTAAAAAGCGGAGTCAATAAGTGCCCCATTGACAGTTGAATATTATATAACAATATAATCGTGTTAAGGCCATAAAGAAATGTATGTTGCAGTTTTAAATTATCAATAACATCAGAGATATGTTCAAACTCTTATTTTCTTGGTGTAACCTAAGCTGCCTTACTACCTTAGAACTGACCAACAACATCATTTTACATCGATCATACGAATTACATCTGGCCATAGTTACAGCATATAGATAGCTACATTTTTTCGGTGTCAAAATTGTTTTTGTCTATATCAACCACCGATAACATTTGGTTCATTCTCGTTCCCAGAGTCTAGTAGGATTCTCAAACGAGAATGCTATAATGGTCTGTAAATTCAGGTTTTAAGGAGTTTGTTTGTTTTCAATCATGCTGTCTGTTCGATTTGTTCTTTCCCTATTTGTCTTACTGTTTCAACCAACGCATGTTTTCATGAGATAAGGGACAAATGGAAAGTTGAACAGAATACCTATATTAGAACAAACAAATAAGCATTAGCATAGTTATTGTATTTAAAGTATCCTTGATGATTGTATTTATATCTCATTAGAACAGCACTTCTACTATGACACAGTTTTAAACTACGACCATCACGTTGGTAAAAGTCGTCTAAGCTCTTACTTAATCAGAGCATTTATCCACGTGGTTTATTTCGAGCACGCTACGATGAAGAGCCATGGATAATAACTATGCTACAGCCATAACCTCTCTTAAATTATAACACACAATTACACAAAATATATATCTTTTTTGGAGTATCTAAAGAGTGTTCCAGTTTATCAATAATTTGTCGCATTATTGACCGACAAAAGCTGAGGTTTACTCGGTCATTAATTGTTTGATCATAAAGTCAGCAAAAATGTCCTTTTATCAAGTGCTTTATGAATTTACGCCAATTTTCCTCTTAGCGCGCTCCATAACAACCGAAATTTTATTATTGTTCAAGAGGATTTACTCTTCAACGCCAAGGTCTTAGTTTTATTTAAATTTCTATTCAATTCGTAAAGCTCGTGTGAAGCCGTCGATTCTATAAATTAAATAGGCGGTCTTTGTCATTTTCATACGTACCAAGTCTTATTTTGTCTAGCGTGCCACTTTCTTATTGTTAGACAGTGTTAATATAGGTGATAAGAATGAAAACTTTTATCAAATACTGTCATGGAGCATCAATTCCTATTAAGTGGGTATTTAATATATACAGATGTACGCAAACATGACTTACCAGCCTAATTTATTGGTCCGCGATAACAACGCAATATCTTGTATTGCAACCACTCAATGCGAGGTCCCTTTATGTATGGGCTTTTATCGCTTGATTGTTAAACGACTTGTCGCTCAGAAATGAAATAACTCACATTCGTCACAATGGTAGTGATTGGATGAGGATCTTCTATGTTTTGAGACAATAATACCAGAAATTTAATATTTTCATTTATTTGTGAAAACATAAACATTGGACCACATACTACCATGGATAAAATAATTATTCTGGCGATTTTATTTGCTGTTGTTATACAGGTATTATATTGTTTAAAAGATATACATATTAACAGGAAAATGAATAATTTGATATATTTGTACATATGAACTTTATTGAGAAATGTCTATTGTTAATATGACTACCGATATATAATTTATATAATACTTACTGACTATATTATTGCCATGAAAACTATTAAAATATTTACAATTTTGAACTATCATTGCTGAATTTCTTTATATTGTAATTCATAATGACCAAAATTATATAGTTTACTTTGTAAACACATGAATTATTTTACAAAATATAAGTATTGCTATGTAACAACATCATGTATAAAACAATACAATAATTAAAACCTGTGTCTTGATTTATTGAGATTAGTCTGCTGGAATTCTAACTCTGCGATCTGCGTCTTATTTAAAAGACGTTATTTTTAAGTTATAAGTATAATACCATTTATTTGAAAGTAAAGAAAAATAAATTTTCTTTTTTCTACGAAGTTAAAATAGTCAAGTGTCTCTTTAAACGTAGCCCCGTTATATGACCTATACAATGTATTGCTACGGCGTAAAAGGTACTAGTTCACAGATTTGGTTTATTTTTATATAATTTCAAAATATCATTCAGTGTCTATACTTGTGTCAAAAATATTCTTATTATTTAAGACAAACTGATCGATCAGTTGCAAGAAATGTACAATAAAAGTCTCAAAAATGCACTGAAAATGTCTATACCGTGACATACGGGGTAGATATTTACTACATGAAACACCAGGATTAGCCAACAAAAAAACCCTTTAAGCGTAACGTTTAATACCAATTAGAGTTTGAATGAGTCGATAGTCGCCATTGATATGGTTTAAACAACGCAGAGTAACAAAGACAATTATGATTTCAGTATAAAGTAAACAAATGACTAACTTCAGATTTATTTCACATTTTTTATGAAATTTTGCAGGGTACAATGTAATGGTACTTAACATTTTTATCTTAATATAGTCTTTGTCTTTAAGGTACACAAAGTAGATTAGATAATAATTTGTAAACAATGTTAACAGCTTGATATAACATGACATTTGGAGATGGAATGTCAATTATAAATATAAACGAGACAGGGAACTCCTATACTGAGAACAATATGCGGACTTCGAACAGCCAGCAATATTTACATATACTGATATGTCCATTTTCTTCACAGGTTAACCAATTATAATGCGCATTTGTCTGAATAAATGGTTCACAAAATTAGATCTTGCATTTTGAATTATAAATAATTTGGTAACAATTGTAGTATAGTATAAAGTAAAATTTTAACTTTGTTAAACACGATTTCAATACTTACAGCAGCGATCGGTTTGATGTTCTTGAAAAGTACATTCAATTATGTATACATACTTGCCAAGCTAAAACGTTGACTGTACGGCACTCTGAATATCAATCTTTGTATTGGAAATGCGCTGTCATTTTTAAATGATTGTTGTTTTTATCAAACTTTGTATTTTAGAAAGCAAATTTACAAACATCTCCATCGGCTAAGCCAAAGTTTTAACCACAATTATCTAGTGAGATTTTATTATATTTTTGTTTTCTACCCTTTATGGCGGCCTTTACATAATGCTGATGACTTTATAAAACTTATTACATCTACTGAGTCACCACTTCATGGTCGAGTGGTTAATGTCACTGAGTTTAGTTTACTATAACCCTTCACTGAAAGGAGATCGCGGATTCGAACATACCAACCAGTCAAGTCTTTATGAATGAGAAAGTAGGCAGTTACATACAGAGAGATTGACCCTAGTACTAGTGAACTCCTGGAACCAGGTTAGATGAATGGTTATATTCATACACCTTTGATTGTTTATGCGTGGTATAAAAAATAACACCAATTGACGATCGGCCCACTAAGCTTTATAAAACATGTTGGTAGGAAAATAGATAATGGAAAACTACAAAGAACTAATTGTCTGTCACTAAAAATAATGTCAAATCTTTGACAAGTCTAAGTTCAACTAATAACTTTTGTTTGCATGGGATATGTCGTTACATTTTATATGACATAAAATGAACTCAGTATTCAATAACTGGTAAATCCATCATTCTCACTAAACAATAAACAAGTCACCATGACATAAGACATTTTTATTAATATCCGCCGTGATACTATACAATGTATTGCTACGGCGTAAAACCAGCCAAATAATAATTTATTTTTATTAAATTTTCGATAATCCTGTTTTTCTTACTTCTTTTTTTATTTTCTTCCTAGGTTATATTTGACATGGGCGCACCTTTGACAAGTCATGTTATCGCGAATGAGGAATAAACACACAAGCTTTAAATAAGACATTTATATCAAATGTCAGACAATAGGCACACGTTTCTATGACTTTGAAATATATAACTGAAAACATTATAGTAAAACCGATCATTTAGCTAGTACCATAAGCACATGTTTCCAAGTGCGTCACATATTCAATAACAGTCGATACATTATATATAGATAGTGCATTTTGCAATTAATATGTTGTAGATAATAATACCATTTGAAATTCTATTGGCTATTTTCTGTTCGGGTTAGTCCTTACGATTTTAAGATAGTCGAAAACGTGTTTTTATATAAACTTTTTGTCGATATCTGACCGTAGCAACTACGACTCGGACAAAGAATCGTTTAATGTTAATAATGGTTTTAACACGAATGTTGGCCACATATAGCGTGGTACATTCTTTGTTAAAATACATCATTGAAATCAAGAAGCCAGACGAACTATTACCGAGTTACGTGACAATACTAGCATGTCAACTACAATTAATTGATAAATTTAAAACTCACAAATATATGTTGTATGGTTACCATTATTCTGAACTCCTAACAACTTTGTCTGTCACGGATAGGTGTTAAGTAATTGTTGTTAGGAAATGTCACCTACCTAAAACTGTTTTTGTTTCTCGTTGTAAAACATCAACATTCCTTCAATTGCATCTTATTGTGAAATCGCAATTGATATGAGTTTAATTGAACAACTAGGTCTGTCGAGTTATTCACTACATATGTTTTGCTACTCAAATTGTATATATTATAGTAGTTTTGACATATTTGAATACTTTTGTATACATTTATCCATTCAAATGACACTTTCAAACGATGTGATAAATTAGATACATAAAATTAGACATAAACAAAGCATTACTACTGAGTATACAAACGTGGTAGATCATTTAGATAAAGTACGTCGAAGATTGTGTTAAGTGACAAGGTTTTAGCAATGTAATATATTGTAACAAAATTCACTTTGTTTTCATTTTGTCATAACAATAGTATGAAACATAAGCTGATAAAGATTTTTAAACCGCTGTAGTTTTTTTTATATTCAAGCGTATATCTAAAATTAAAAACTTAAGAGAGTTTCCAAATATTATTAGTACTATTTGTTTGTTTGTTTTTTGTTGGGTTTAACGCCGTAGCAACACATTGTATTGGTCATGTGTAACGGCGGTCAGTCAACCTACTCACTCCTCCTGGAAAGGCTAAATCTCTGGATTTAGCATTATAAGTACGCTTGCATCTTCCATATTGAAACTGCTACTAAGAACTGAGACGCTTTCACTCGTGGAAAAACAAGATAATGTAATTACACCGTTACTAGATTAGACTATTTATGTTTCAACAATAACAAAAAACATATAAACAAATGACAGCCGCACCAAATGATAAATATTATGTTAACACAAAGGTGGAGAAGAAATCGGTCTATTTAAAGATTTCACTTGAGTATTTGTACATATTGTAAATCATTCTCGTTGGCATTGTAACAAGCTACTTATGGTCAAAAGCTTATAGCTTCAACTACGATATGCAATCAAAGAGAAACCATATTTTAAAGTTATATCATCCGTTCTTTGATAAAATAGATAAAACACTCGAATTAAATAAAAACACTCAACTTAATCACATCTCAAAGGTGTCTTTTAAAGCACAACAAAGTCGTTCTACTTTCATAAATAATACTAATACTATCATGTTATCAATCTTGAGTAGTTACGAAGTTGGCCCATTTAGTTTAATTAATGCATACAAGCCAAATTATTTATGTCGTTCCTCGTTTACATTTATAATATGCAGTAATCTTTGTTTCACATATACATGATAAGATTAAATGTTAACATCATTTTGAAATGCATTTACAAGCCAAAGTGTATATATTAGTGATTCTTACAACGTTTCACCACTTTATGAATAGGCATTTCATTAACAGATAAATAAGTTGTGTGTGACTGCTGTAACATAACCGCTCAACCGGGAAATTCAATTTCACCTGAACTAGCCTACCCTATTCAATGGGTAAGAAACTCCCTCTTGAACCGTCAGATTCAAAATTCAGTGTAAGACTACTTGATCACG
The DNA here is from genome assembly GCA_025267735.1 of Mactra quadrangularis. Classification (NCBI taxonomy): domain Eukaryota; kingdom Metazoa; phylum Mollusca; class Bivalvia; order Venerida; family Mactridae; genus Mactra; species Mactra quadrangularis. The sequence goes on along the minus strand of CM046298.1, from coordinate 39,592,113 downwards.
GACGAATCTGATATATCGAAATGGATTCTAAAATATATTGCTGTAGGAATGTTGCAACGTAAACAAGATCGGTGTATGAAAAAGACTAAACGCACTGCCACATAATATACGAGTAAACGGGTTCATTTCAACTAACCTATACATTTATTATGACATTTACTTCTTCATTGTAGCAATGCAATTCGCTATAACAACAAATTAGATCATAGATGCCACATAAAGTTGTGTATTTATCAAAGTTATTGTAATCGTGAAAATGTGTAATAAAATCAGCACCATAATCGTCGTCATCATTATTTGAATAATTGCATATTATGTGAAAGGAAAATGGCCAGCAAAAAACACAATATTTTCCTCTTCATTATCACAACAGACAAAATGTTTCACGATTATATACTTTGATTCTAAAATTCCCGATTTTTTTCAGGTGTCATATTCAATGTCAACTGTAGGACCTTCTGGCGATACAATACAATGTGGAAATTTGACCTGTTCCAATAATGCCAAATGTAACAATAACACATTACCTTATAGATGCCAATGTCACGCTGGATTCATGGTTTGTAGTTGTTCATTTTGTAAAGTTTGTGTTCGTTATATTGTAATCAATAGCGAATACAATTTCGAAACCTGTTTAAGTAAGACAATTACATACCCAAAGAGATAATTAACAAGTAAGAATTCAAAGTGTGATTTATGAATTAATATTATGATATAATCATACGATAATTGATGTCATTTTCAGTTAAAAGTATTTCCAAAGAATTTCTATTTGGCGCTCATAACACATTAGCGTATTCGCAATATCTTCGACAGATCAACAGAAATGAAGGGAATATAAAGAATTTTTAGTTAACATTTTAAGCTCATATTTTGAATAAAAATTTTCTTATCCTAAAGGAATCTATTTACGGTCTGTCTCAAATAATATGACTATTTATCAAATGACTTAGAACTACATAGGTCTTTCATATAAGTCTCAGTTATATCTGTGCTGACAAACATTAGAATATTAGTGACTAATATCAGACCCACATTGTAAGGATTTTACAGGGTTCACTTTAATGGTCATTACATTCAAGAATGTAGAAAATTCATTATTGTTTAAAAACAAACAAACGGAACAGTATATTTCTTAAGAAATTGCTTTCAACTATTCCATACATGAATACTTGCTTTATCGATAACACCTAATACGATTTTGTTAAAGTCCATAACTTCTTGATCAACTTTAGTGATCCTTTCAAACTAATATTCAACAAGTGTCAACTTATTGTAAATCAACCTTTTCTTGACTGGATTAACGTCGGCGAGAAAAGCAAACATTCATAAAATGGTTCGTGATGTAGCAAATGGAAATAACATTTAGCAAAATTCTCAAGAAATAACTGATAAGTCGGTCAATACATGAATTGTTGTTGCTAGACAAAACCTATGTCGATCATTCTCATGATTTTGTTTAACGTTCCATTTTTTACAAGCAGAGTTAATCAGGCATACATCTTTCTGAAAACATATGAAAGCGCAATGGCTTGGAAATAGTTAAGCAGTATTTATATCCACACAAGTACTCTTGCTCTGTTAAGTTTTAAATGTGTCATTTTGTTTAGATCAATATTTTATTCTTATCAATGTCGGTATCTAACTTATTGTCTAACAAAAATCTCAATTTATATAGTAACTGGTATAACTTTACAGGGAGAAACATGTCATGAAGATCGTGATGAATGTGCAACAGGAAATCCATGTTATCATCGTGGTGACTGTCATAATACTATGGGAAGTTGGTGGTAATGTCATGTTTAAATACTGTATTGAACAGAATTAAGTTCATCCTGTTAAACCTATGTTAATAGTAATAAACTGTATATATAATTTATATAAGGCGTCTATGTTGTTGATAGTATTCAAGTCGAGTGATAATGACTTCAGATGCATGAAATCTTAATTTAAGCACTTGCCTTTATAATCGATATAGTATTACTCAATTTACTTTCAATTCAAGATATAACTGAGAAAAAGTTATGTATTTAACACAATGAATGACAAAATGTGATTTTTTAATAAAAATGCCTTGAAAATCCAACACATGCATTCTTGCATTTGGTTATTGCTAAAATTTAGATTTTAGACAATATTAACATTTCACTAACTTACTAACCATTTTTTTATTCAAGACCTTGTCATTTATACTCTGCAATGAATATTCAATGAATAACTACATTTTCAACAACTGACATATTTGTGCCATTTGACCATTCCGTATTTATGAATTTTATTTAAGGTGTGAATGTTTAGAAGGTTGGAATGGTACCGAACATTGTGGTGAAAATATAACAGAAAGTAGATTATGTATGCCAGGCTGGACTGGTGAATGGTGTGAATCATGTTTAGATGACGAGTAAGTTCATGATTTTATGCGTAGATAAACAAGAGGGCCATGATGGCCCTTTATCGCTCACCAGTGTACATTTGCAGCCAGGACACAGAAATTCTATTTTTGTAACAGTGACATTGACCTTGGACCTACAGGCATGGGTATTGTACGTGACACACCGTCTTGTCATGGTAAAGATTTGTGCCAAAGTATTTTGATATCACTCCATTTATAGCAAAGTTACAGCCAATGCAAGAAAATTATTTTTTAGTTACAGTGACCGTAACCTTGAACTTACAAGCATGGGTGTTGTATGTGACCCAACGTATTGATATGGTAAACATGAATACTAAGTTAATTTAAAGTCCAATAAGAAATAACACATTAATAGCCCGGAAAAGACAATTATATTATTAGTAACAGTGTCCTTGACCTACATTTTATGTGACACACCGTGTTGTCATGGTGAACATTTGTGCCAAGTTATTTTGAAATTATTCCATTCATAGCGAAGTTACAGCCTAGACAATTTTATTTTTAGTAACAGTGACCTTGACCTTGGACCTACAGGCATGAGTGTTGCATTTGACCCAACGTGAACATTTATACCAAGTATTTTAGATCCAATAAGAAATAACAAATTAACAGCCTTGGCATAAAATTCTATTTTAGTAACAATGACCTTGACCTTGGACCAACAGGCATTGGTATGATACGTGACATATACCGCCTTGTCATGGTACGTGACACACCGCTTTGTCATGGTGAACATGAAATACAATAACAAATATTCACCCTGGACAATATGATTTCTATTCTAGTAACTGTGACCTAGTTTTTAACACCATTTTCGCAAATACTCAATTAATCAAACTCGTCCTAGTAATTACTTGGAAATATCCCAAGTGTCGTGACAATCCAAGCAAAAATGTGACCGCTAGAGTGTTAACGACCTAAGTGTGGACGTACGACGTACATTCATCAATCCTTATTGCTCACCCTGAGCCGACTCAGGTAAGCTTAAAAGTTAAGCCTTTAAATGTATGTTTGCGACTATACAATCATCGAAATTAAAAACACATTTGCTCTAATGCATACAACCATGAAGGTTAAGTAAACTGTTCCTGCAACTACGAAAAAAATATGTACAAAAAAGTAGTGGTACTTAGTCTCGACGTATCTCAAAATAATTGCTATGTCATTAATCTCTATTGTTTCAGAATAGCATGTGGTTATCAAGGAAAATGCCGTCTGCTACACAATGGTGACACCATATGTGGCTGCCAATCAGGTTTTGGTAGGAGACCACCATGTTCTGATGTTGATGAATGTATAAGAAACCCATGTAAAAACTCTGGAACTTGTTCAAACACTGTAGGATCTTACAAGTGTGCATGCACAAGTGGTTGGACTGGAACAACATGTAGTGATGAAATAGATGAATGTTTGTCAAATCCTTGTAAAAATCAAGGTATTTGTATAGATCAACATGCAGCTTATAAATGTAGCTGTGCAACAGGATGGCAGGGTCAGACATGTGCTGATGACATTGACGAATGTCTATCTATTCCTTGTACACATTCCGGAACATGTACTAATACAGCAGGATCCTTTCAGTGCGCTTGCGCTCCTGGATGGGAGGGTCAAACTTGTGATGAAAAGAACATTTGTTACTTTGAAACCCCTTGCTCCAATTCTGGCACTTGCATCTTTATAAATGCAACATATCAATGTCATTGCCCTGATACATGGAAAGGAGTCAACTGTACCGTTGACGTGGATGAATGTGCAGAAAACAAATGCAAGCATGTCGCTTCATGTAGTAATATAGTAGGTTCATACAGTTGTAACTGTACAGAAGGTTGGGAAGGCGATGATTGTGATATTGATGTAAATGAATGTGAAGTGTCGAACCCATGTAATGGTACGCTTGGATGTGTTAACAACTATGGTTCATACACATGTGAAGTAAAAAAAGTAAATGGTGAGTGACTTAAATATGTCGATTTAATAGTACCATTGGTATTGCTGACTCTGCATCTAGGTACACAAACATTTAAAAGTTGGATATTGTATTCTAAAGACATCAACTGCTATTTTGATAATTTCTAAACCTGTTTAAGCAACCAGAGTATCACGTCGACTGAGAGTGACCAAAACTACTATTTTCTATCTCTATTCATTCTTTAGAATTGCGTATGAGAAAATTATTTACGTTTTTGTTTTATGTTCCTATTCAGCAGTTATTGTAAACGGCTCGCTAAGTATCTTTCCCAAAAAGCGCTATATTATCATTGTCTTTCAGAAACACCTACAATGCATGACCAGTAGCTTTGATTAAAGTCTTAATACCTTTATAAAAGATAAAATATTACATGTACAATTATTATCCATTATGTTATTTTTATAGTTTACATAAATGACAATAATGACAATGGCAGTCAACGAAGCGTCATATTGCCTTGTGATAAAAAGTATTCAAACTAAAAGTGACCAACTAATAGTATCGTAGTAAATAAGCAATTTGAAAAGAAAGTACAAAATGCTATGCTACTAATAGAGTACCACCAAGTACTGGCCACACACTTATGTGTTTCACATTACATTACTGTATATTATATATATAATTATATATTATTTTAAGATGATTCTGATGGTGTTAATGTTGGGATAATTGCTGGTGTTACTACTGGTGGCTTACTTGCTATATTGGCTGCTTTGTTAGCATTATTGTATAAATTTAAATGGTAAGAACGTATTGTGTACATTTTATATTGGTTTGCAATGTTTTCTTGCAAAACTAGTTTATCATGACCTTGATTATCTTAAGGTACATGTAACATTGTAATTTAATAATATGACAGAAATGTAATTATGTCAGCGAATGTATTTTTGGTTTGTTCTGGGTTACTAGTGTAGTTGCAAATTACCTGGATTATCAACACATAACTTTTAGTAATTTTGTTATCACAATCTTGACTATCTAGTATCATAGATTTTTATCAGTACTTCTCAAAAAGTCACACATTGTTCTATATATATATATATATTGGATAATCGTCCTTAAAGTAGATTATTCATATTCGGAAGTCAGAAATCGAACTGGAATAGTAAAATTGGAATTCGAGCGTGCAAGCCACTGCTTCACGATTGTAGCACACCAATTTAGATGTACGCTGAAGATTATTGCCAGAAGTTAGTTGCGTTGACTTCATGTTGAACAATTATTCGCATTTACAATGACATGTTTATTTTTGTAAATGTAATATCTTGTACAAACGGTCAATCTGGTATGGAAGAAAATTGCTCCATGAGTTTAGTGTTTGTAAATAGATAGTACGGTTATCTGCTCGTGTTGTTTCTCGTGTTGTTACATTTAAAAGGTTTTGTCCAGGTTGTTAAAAATGTCATTATAAACTACATCAACTCACAAATGTATTTACTTATATTCACAGGAAGCGTGATCCTCCTTTAAACAAAGTTAGTGATGTCAATGGAAAGGATACGACAGAAGTTGGTAACGTACATTTTAAACCACCAGTCAATGCATGAGAGATATTACTATCTCTTTAGTATTACAGACATTATATTGAACGGGATTGTATATATTTTGTATATTTTTTTATTTATGTGAAATTATTCTCATGTGATATTTTTATATTGTTACAAGGCTACATTTGAAGCTGCTTTTTATTTTGTTCCTTTTTTCTTGTACACAATTGTAAATGACACTATACGTGAATTCAACTCTCGTTTTTTTAACTTAACTTTCAGTATCAGTTGAGAACCAAGTATGTTTGTTGCTTTTACCATTTTTACGTCCACCGATTTACGTCTTGCAGCCGCGGTCGTGGCGTAGTGGTTAGTATGTCTGACTTCGATTCCGGAGATCGCGGGTTCGAATCCCGGTCGTGACAGGTCATACCCTATACATGAGTTGTCGGCCTCGTGGTAGGGTAAGTTAGCACTGGTGATAGAGAAGTGTCCAGGAAACCTATAGTAGGAAGAGCTGGCCGTCGTGTATATGACCTATATATGTGTTGAATGCGACGTTAAAAAAAATAACGATTTACGTCTTGAGTTACGTACGGTATTAGTGTTCTTTTAAGAACGTACTGACACCATATTATATACCTATTTTTATTCGCATAAAACATAAAGTCAAATGCATTGCAAAATAAAGTGTGTTCGTTTAATGACAGTTCCAGCTTATTCATGAAGCAAAATTTTGTTTCCATAACCATGCGTACCATACTTATAATGTGCGAAATGTCATTACTTTCCTTTGATGTTGTGCAGAAAGATTACATGCGTCATTTTAATTTCATCTAAGGTGGATTACTATATTAAGAAGTGTCACAAATTTTTGGCAATATTAAGTTAATTAGGAAATATTACAAACACGAGTTTGCATACGAAGGCATTTACCAGGCCAAATGATGTAATTTTGGATACATTGTATTTCCAAACAGGTGGCCGAATTAAATAATAATATGACTTTAACTAAGGAAACGTTAGTTATTTTGATTTTAACAGCAAAAAAGATATGATATGAAGGAAATTTTTTTGTGTTAGGTAAGGTAAATGTGTCGTCAATTTAATTGAAATCAATGCGACTTTTTTTAATTATTCTATACACTTTTATATCACTTTCAAAAAAAGAATGCCATAGTAGTATTACGACTAAGTACAAAGTACTACAGTTATTAAGGAAACACAGCTCTATGTTTGTCGCTATGTTATTAGTTTTTCATTTCAACTATGCAATAGAGGTAAAAAAAGTTTATTTCTGCTGGCATGTATCCATGAATACTGCAATGCAGCATCGTGTTCATGTTCATAGCTTGTCATAGCTTGTTCAGAACAAAAGCATTGTTCAAAGAAATTAAGTAATCTGCACCACTATTAATTTGTTTTAAAAGATCGGCATGAATAAACTTTATCAAATAATATGTGATTCATATTAAACGTGTTTCCTGTTACAAAAAGCAATCGTGGTATAAATTTTTTTTATATACTTCTAAGTTATGTTTATATAACGAATAATAAGTAGACCTATTCTCTGCGCTGATATGTTATCATATGTTCAATTTGACAACTGTTACAGTAAAAACCTTTTTAAAATTGTTTTTCTTGTGAACTTTGTTTGAAAATATCTTATTACAAATTTTCTACGGAGTTTAATAATACTTCATATGTTATCATTTTCAGATCTTTTACTATGACTGAATTTTCTTGCGTCTATAAAAAATAGTTACATTTTATTGAGTGAGTGATCATAGGCTTTACACTTTCTGTGATACTTTCTTATTTGTTATCTAGTTTTTTTTCAGAAATAAATATTTTAAATGCAATTTGGTTGTGAACGTTTTATTATTTGTTTTCTTGGTACTATGTCTATGTATAGAATTGGTTGCGTAACTGTGGAACGGGAATTGTAAAATTATTTACATACATCATGCTTGCTATTCCTAAATGTGTTTGTTTGTACTTGAACGTGTGTTGTTTCATCTTTAAATGTCACTTTCGTGAGTTCCGAGTTCCAAGTTGCATGTATATGCTACGGAATAAGATACGAGATGTTCATTACAATTGTGATGTAATTTGAAACTTATGCACTTGTTTAATAAAAATAGAGTTTACTTACCTTATTTCTATCATCTGGACTCCTATTGCATGCACACTATATTTCTGACTCTAGACAGAACATCTAAACTTCATTTTTTTAAAATTTATGTTAAATCTTTAATCCTGGCAATTAATCCAAAATCCAATCCAATGCGTACGAATAATGACAAAACCTATTATATTTATAAATTTACATATTTTGTCCAAATTAAATCCACAGAATAGAGCTCTAGAACGAATCATTTTTACTTGATCGTATGTGACTTTTGTTCAACAACTTCTAGATATTTATTATTACTAGGATAGCGTCATAAGTGACGACATAAAATAGACTGGTTTGAGTAATCGAAATACAAACAAAAAGAAATCAATATAGAGACCAATATATGGACATAACATTAACTAAAGTGATATGATAAATTACTTACGACTTTTTATTAACATGTTAAAAATAGAAAACAACGAGCTATTGATATTGAATATAGCTCCATTTAAACAACAAGTTGTATATGTAATGGCGGATCATTTGTATGGTTACTTCACGATTAGTCAGATACAAGCATGTTTTGTTCACTCTGGTTTCAATAAATAGGGCGAATATGTTTAAAAAATTGAATATTGAAAAAGTGTACGCGTCTCGGATATTTATCATGTACTTACTGTATAGTTCGTACATGTATATTGAACATTTTATATAGTCATTTCAAATATTGGACCATATCTTATGAAACAGCAATTTCCTTTCATTTCCAAACACTTGAATTTCATACATCATAAACTACAGTATCAAATTAAATGGTACAGACTGATAACAAGACTTTGAAAGGTCAAATAAAGTTAAATAAAATGCAATCAACAAAACTACTAATGTAAAAAACGTATATAAATAAGTACTGTCTACGAAATTCGAATATGAAATTAAGTGTTTGTCAGGGAAGATCCTTTCAGATGCTAACACTACACGTGATACTTAGTAGATTTGGTTGCCCAAATTGATGATTGTTCCAACTAAACTCTAGTTGTTCCGAACAACCAGGATCTGCTGTTTCATCGAAATTAAGTATTTACTTATATGATATATATGTAATTGCACTTCAAGGAATCGTGAACAAAGTTTTAGTGTTTTCTTTCAGTTTTACTGCTGTTGTTGTTGTTGTTACAAATAATCAGCTTATTGTCTGGATGATCTGTTCCTGAATATTGCAGTCCTTGGTTTCTTCATTAATTTGGCTGTTTTAAAGTATGTCAAAGACCTAAATAAAACAATAAAACATTATAAAAAAGGTATTTGTTAGTGCCTTATGAAATTTCTTGACATTAAAAACCACCTAATGATAACGATGTAAATATACGTAAGCTAGCATTTATTAATCACATTTAGCCCCATTATGGTGTGATACAAGGTGAGTAAAAAGTTTCTTAAAATGTGCCAACAAAGTTGAGTTATATATAGAATGACATTCATGCACAAAATCCTTAAAATGTACGTATGTAAGGTAAAGTCAAAGTACATTGTCTGTATTAATTTGTGTGTTCGTCTCGATTTTGGTCATATGAAATGGTTTTAAAGGTACTCATTCACAGATTTCAACTTTAATATCAACTTAATTTTTTCTGAAACTATCCAAATTGTATGGAGACATTTTTTGTAGCAGGAAGTTAGTGTTTTGATAATGATAATTTTAGTTCAAATGGACATACAACTACAAATGATGGTGTTTCAAGTAGTAAAAATCTACCCCGTATGTCACGGCATAGACTAATTTAGTGCATTTTTGTGACTTTTATTTTATATTTCTTTCAATCTATTGTTCAGTTTGTCCTAAAATATTAAGACTTAATGTTTTGACACAATTACAAACACTGAATAGTATTTTCAAAATATAGAAAAACCTTAACCAAATCTGTGAACTAGTACCTTCAAATACAATGTATAAGAATAACTGTTTTAAAAAAAAGAGTAAAAAATATCACGTAACGTCAGATATAGATTTATACATGTGAAGAGAAAAAAAAACTTAATATTTTATATACTTAAAAATTCTTACCATTAACTGAAAAATTATCATTATAAAGTCCATTGTAAGTTTGATTTAGATGTATATATTCATCATTGTCTCTCTCCCTACCTTTACAACAACAGGGACATTTCTTCATACAATATAGTTCAAGTCTATGAATACATAGAAACAATAACAAAGCAAGTCCCACAAGGATTGCTATTACACCGATGACAAGGGGAACAATCCATACTAGTCTTACTAAATCAAAATCATCATTGGGGCTTGATCGCGTCGGCGTCGGCGTTGGGGTTGCCGTTGTTTCAAAATCCATTGTTCATTGAGTTTTATTAACTGTCCTAACACGTTAGATTTCTCCCCCGATTTTACACAAGTTAACCTCACTTATTTTTCTAAATGGTAACAAAACTGAAGAGATTGTCTCCACTTATTTCCAGAAAAATACAAACTTCAACACACTTACTCCAAATAATGTATACACCATTGCAGCGCGATTCGCTTTGAATGTTTAAATATTGCACAACATGATGACCAAAGCAGTCATAAGGTTTTTGTGATTTTGTCAACTAATCATGCTGATATTATTCATTAAAATGATAACACCTTGTTAATTTCATTGATAATTATATATACAATCTAATGACAATGTTGTTATCATTTAAATAATTATGTACATTTGGCTATATCACCACCGTATATAAAAACTGTTTGATATGATAACATGGGTGTGACGTCACACATGTACTCATGTAGGCAGTTTGGTCGGTTACTGATGCCCACATCAAAATTTTTGGGCTTAGTCTGACGTCCGCGCTCTTATTGAATCGTCTGAAAATATTGCCATGGAAGTTGCTTGTTTTTATATGAAAGGCGGTTATTAGTAAGTACTGCGTGTGTACATTGGTTTAATATCTAAGTGAGTGATATATTGTAATGAAGTTCTGTAATGCTACATGTATAATAGGTATTTAAAGTCAAAGTGCGATTTAAAGTCTGCTTCCATATACATACATATTTAGCCGACTTTACAATTTCGTTCCATAACCCTTGGTCATTGAAATCATCTTCATGCAGGTGATTTCCACCCATTTCAGCTGGTTTCGTTGGATCAAATGTAGGTAAATTTCATGCTCAAGGAAATTAGCATTGCCTCTTGTTTGGGTTCGAATCCGGAGTCTCCCGATCTCTGAGCGCAAGTCGTTCTACTGGACCATTGTTCCATATCTAAATAACATATTATGATATTAAAGAAACTTTATTTTTTGCTTAGTTTTAAAAATCATATCAACATTATTGAGTAACTTCTCATTGTTGGTAATCAGACTCAAACACGTACGTAATATAGTGATAACTTGCCCAGCAACACGAAGCTCTTATTTGGTTAAAAAATCCAAGACTTGTCAAATTTCAAAGGTTTTTGCTTGTTAACTATATTTGGTTTAGCATTTTATATTTCATGCTTTTATTACCCTCCCAAATCATTGGCAACGATAAAACTTTGAGTTTTAAATTGATGTATATATTTTTTTAAAAATTACAAACTATATGTTCGATTCGTGTTTTTGTCTTTGACAGACGATGTGTATACTTAATCATTACCACATCAAAATTTATAACTTTGAACAAGAATTACAAACTTACCATAAATTGTTCTTTAATTAATTTATTAAACATAAATAGCTCATATTATCTGACAGGAATACTTCTATACAACAATTAAAATCATATATGTTCTTAAATTAATGACTTTTTCATGCATGGTTTGTTTCATCGTTAATTAACACTAAGTAGCTTGGTAAAATTAATGAGGATTATCAAGTTCATATCCGTTGATTCACGCGACTGTCGACACAACTTTAACTTAACACATATACTAGGACGAAAAAGAAACGCCGGGTACATAAAATATGCAACACATGTCCGGCCGTGTTTCGCAAAACAAGAAGGGTCATCGTTAAAAGGGGGTATTTTTTTCACATAATCAGCATCGGAAATCGATTGAAACTTCAACAGCTGGTTCCATACAGATGACATTTCATACAAAAATAAATATAATAATCCAATAATACAATTTATCCCTTAAAACAATCATTATAGGTTACCCGGCGTTTCTTTTTCGTCCTAGTATATATACGTATCTCGTATATCTCCTACAGTTTATATTAATCTTAGAATGTATAAAACAAATGCTTGCATGACAAACATGTCCATAATCTTGTTAACAAAACACTCTGATGATTGATTACAGTACAAATCAGTCGTTGTACTACAATGTTTTATTAAAACATCATCGCGAAAACTGGTTATAAATCATATGTTTTCGTGAGTATGAGGAAATACAGTGTATTTTCCTTTTGCGTTACAGATTATACATTGGGTCTTTATGTAAATTAGTAAATCAAGTTAATATAGACGGACTGACCTGCCTCATGTGATGATTATGTTAGTGAATGAATTAATTTGATTGGCTAAACTATCAAGAACAAAACGCTCAAACGTTGAATCATGGTTGTGCATAGTAATGCAGACATTTTTATTAAAACATAGTCATAATTCAGCAATTAAATAAATAAATAACAAAAAGCATCATCTAAAAAGCTATGTACAAACACATAACATCATTACAACATTATCTTATGGGTGACATCGTAAAATTAAGTCTTATTTCTTCAATAATATTAGCACATTGTTTATGCTCTTCGATTTCCTCGAACTATAGGTTTTGGATTTTCAAAACGATTAAAAACACCATCCAAGTTGAACTTCGTTAAGTCGAGATTCGATGTCCCTTCTCTCAATCGTTTACGTAACTCTTCATACATTCTCTTCCAAGTATCTGAAAAAAGTAACAATATGAAAGTTTTAAACGAAATATTTGTGATACTCGAATATACTACACTATTTTGACCACTAAAATTAATATTCAAATATCGGAGTGGTCATAATATAGGGTCCTTTTTCTTCTCAAATTATGCAATTGCGATTTAAGTTGAAATTATCATGACTTTAGAATAACCTATGTTGTTTTTATAAAGGAACTTTCCGGAAAAATCATGCTTGAAAAACTACTACATGTACCTGTATTATCATAATAAATTATTACTCACGAAATGCCAATGAATGGTACATTAACTAATCACAGTAAAAATCAGATAGTGTAAACATTCCCAACCTATGTTTTAACCTTAATATCTCACAAGCTTTTTAAACCATTTCATTCTAAGACCTTATCAGATAAAGTCCTCCCAATATCTGAAGATTTATCTGTAACTGATAAGCATTTTTTGTTTTTTGACCCTAGTTGTCTTTTTCATGTAATACCATCAAAATTATTAAAGATAAATACATAAAAATATACATTTTTGAAAAGAACATTAAATTCTCAATTCAATGATAACAATTTTATTGCTGTGCTATATTCATTAAAAATTATTTTACTAGTTAAAGACATGCATGTAACAGTTTTTTTAAAGAAAAAAAATAAAGCTAATTAAATTCTAAAAAATATGTACATTTCAGTTTTTGGTGTTACCATTGAAGTTTTTTCAATAAAATTCAATTATTTACAGTGCTGTATTTTTTAAAAAAGAAAAAAAAAGAAATATGAAACATGCATGTCTTTAACTAGTATTCTTTTTTAGCACAGAAATAAAATTGTTATCATTGAATTGTGAATTTAATGTTCTTTTCAAAAATGTATATCTTTATATACTTATCTTAAATAATTTTGATGGTATAACATGATAAAGACAACTAGTGTTAAAAGACCTGAAAATACGCGTGCACGCGTATCCAGAATGTAAAGGGTTAAGAAGCTTAATATGGACATCGTGTCAAAAATTGTAAAAACTTCAATTGTATAACATTTAAAATGTATGATAATCTTCGAGCTTTCATTGTCTTAGTTTGTAAACATTGATATGAAAAGTTGGTCAGCGATGATATAAATGGTATTTGTGGCTTATAGATAACATTCTATTTCATTGAAAAGATTGTCGCAGCTAATACTAGTACAAGTGCATTTGAGTACAACCTTAAACGATAGAAGTATTTGGCTTATCGAAGCAGGTTAAGATAGTTTTGTTAGAACCTAGATTCATGTTTTAAATAGAAATGATCTTCAGTACTTGATGCTACATGCGGCTGTCATTCATGTTGAGAGACACTGAATGAAATTGTAGCCAACTTTGAATTCATCTCATTCAATTAGAAATTATGATATAGGCATGTGTATCAAAAATATTCATTTAAAGTTTTATTTCTAAATCAACTTGTTATTTTTCGTCCGTTTGACTTTCACAATGTCGCGTGTCAGTCGAATACCTTTTGCAACCCATTCATTATTTCATTGACTAACTACCCATCCAGATGGAGACCCCATTGTCTTAGAGAAAATGTATTTAGTCATAAAATAGTGTTTTATTATAGTTATACTAATTAAATTATGTCATGACTTAGTTAGCAGAGTCACACGACTTAGTTAGCAGAATCACATGACTTAGTTAGCAGAATCACATGACTTAGTTAGCAGAAACACATGACTAAAGTTAGCAGAACCACATGACTTAATTAGCAGAATCACGTGACTTAGTTAGCAGAATCACATGACTTAGTTAGCAGAATCCCATTACTTAGTTAGCAGAATCACATGACTTAGCAGAAACACAAAAATATCTCTGTGTTTTGCGTATTAAGTACTAAGTATTGACCTTTTTATGAACTTTAAATTCAAATATGTGGAATTTAATTCGCATGTTCTTAAATCTCATAAAGTGTTTAATATGGAAGTGAAGATCCACTGGTGGATTAAGTAAGATAATGTTAATATACTCAGTAGTATCTCAAGAGATTGTCACATAAAGTTTTAAGATGTTATAAGTCGGTTGTGATTGAAGATAATATCAATGGGTGAGCGCACAACTAGTCTACATCATTTTATTGGATAGATAAAAATATTCCGCTAGCTATACATAGTATAGTACATGAAATAAAACGTATGAAATTAATAAAATTGTACAAATTCTCGTTCATGCTTTGCAAAGCCAATGCGAAAAATGACACTTGAAAAGGGAAACTCATATTTCCATTGCGGACTTTTACATTGCTTGTATGACATAGAGAGGCAACGATTTAATTTGTTTGTTTGTTTATTGGGTTTTACGCCGTAGCAACACAAATAACGTCATATAACGACGGTCAGTCAACCTACTCACTCCTCCCAGAAAGTCCAAATCTCTGGATTTATCTGTTAACCGACTACAAAGCGCATATTTTCGTCAGTGACTGACAACTGCCCTACAAGATTAAAATTATTGGTAGGAGGGAAAATGGACGCAGAAATAATTTCATGACCAAGTTCCACGAAAGTATGCCCCGCCCGGGAATCGAACCCACGATCACTCTATCAGTAGACTTGCGTGCTACCAGCTGAGCTAGCCGGGCCGCTCAACGATTTAATAAAGAATTGGAATTCTATGGTAGTGCAATTGATAATAATACCTCATTATAAATAAATCAAAATAATGTTTTAAACAAATACTACAGAAAAATACCAATAAACAAATAAATACTACAAATAATTAAATGATTATATGTACTATTAACACATTGAAACATTTTACAATTTTGATAAAATGTTTGCATGTAGCTAGACTACTTTAGAGCTGACCAATTGGTGTCATTGTATACGACTATAAATATATAATAAGCGATCTAGTGGGGGTCATAGGGGTCCGGATCCCCCTAGAATTTCCAAAATGCACATGTCGATTAGTGTATTTCTTGACTGTAGGTCATTTTTAAGTTGTATGAAGCAATTTTATCTCGGAGCTTAACATAAATCTAATGGTCATGTAATTTTTTATTATTAATATGTTGCATTATTCTGCAAAATGTGAATAATGTGTTTGTGGTTCAAAAATTTGGACCCCCCCCCCCTAGAGAAATTTTGGATCCTAGAAAAAAATACTGGATCCGCCCCTGTGTATATGCAATGGCTACTAACCTGGAGGTGGCACTTGACCATTATTTGGACATTCAACAACTTCAAATATAGCTTCACAACCACGATCTACCCACCATGAGTGTCCATCTTCACTGATACCTGTAATGTTCGAAAAAGGTAATAATCTATCATATACATAAAATAATTATTATATATTCTTTGATATAATATAGTATCATAAGGTATTATCGGGCGTGGCCAAGTGGTAACGAAATTGGACTGATAATCATTTGAAACCCAACTTCACGTTGGCTTAAATCACATCCAAAACATCGACGTTGTTCCTCGAAATAAATTTATCTTGCTTGCTCAGTTTGTTTGTTGGGTTTAACGCCGTAGCAACACATTGTATAGGTCATATAACGCCGGTCAGTCAACCTACACACTCCTTCTGGAAAGGCTAAATCTCTGGATTCAGCTGTTACCAACTACTAAGCGCATACTTTCGTTAGTGACTGACAACTGCCCTACATAATTAAAAATCATTGGCAGGAGAGAAAATGGCCGTAGAAATAATTTCATGACCAAGCTTCACGAGAGTATGCCCCGCCCGGGAATCGAACCCACGACCCCTCGATCAGTAGACTGAACTAGCAACTACCAACTGAACTAGCCGGGCGGCTTTACCAGTACTGAATGACCAAGAAGCCAACTCGAGAGTTCTTGCTTTAACGGTTTGTAGCAAATCATTGCATAGGAAACATCTTTACAGTGTTGCTTTTGAGCAAACCACAGCAAACAATATCGCTATTTAGAGATGTGTAGAGATATCATATAACTGGCTCAAGCTAAACGAAGTATTGTTAATTTTTCATTATCTTGCCTTACTTTTGTAAATAGAACTTGTTTCTTCCTAAACCTGGCTCATGATAAATGATTTTAGGCAATATCACCATACATTGTACATTTATAATTAATTAGAACATGTCTGCTTTAACAAGCAGCATAACAATTGAAATTACAAAATACATTTATTAATCTTATGTTTCAAAGTGACGTTGACTGGACGATTAAGCAAGCTAATAAAAGTGTCAGAGAGAAGTTTGTAGTTTATAAATTACCATGAATATATTAATACACATGTATTTTAATCCTGACTGAATCATTATCTTTGTGGTCAGTATACATAGTTTTAATTAAGGAAGTTTCAGATATTATCAAGTAAGAGGAGCACCAAAAGATACGTCTTCAAGTAGTACATGACTATCTATAAAGGTATGCTCACATCACCAACTTTAATGGATTTTATGTACACTACCAGCCTGCACTTTAACATGAGCTGATATCTTCATCTATTAGAGGTGTTTGCGTGTAAGAGATGGTTACTCCAGATGTGAGTTTTTATCAAATGATTTTGTAATCGCAAGCTATTTAATGCATCTTATCAATACAAAATGGTAAACATATTTACTTTAGAGAATAAAACAATGGTCAATTTTATAGGCATGTACTATACTTTTCAAAATCAGCATATAAATGTGAGTGGTATTTGCAATTGTATACCTCAACTCAAACACACACAACGGGTCTGATAGCTCAGAGAAATGTATTAGAAATAAACTACTTACCATATTTTTCATTGGCTGGTTCACATCTATAAAATGATGTTCTCTTTAACAATGTTAATGATTCTATATAATGTTTAGCATTCTGTGGTTGATATATTTGTTTTTGTAGACGGAAATCTCCTTTACCTTCAAACACCAATTTTGTACAACCAACTGGAAGAGTAAATACAATTAATCATGTGTGCGTTACTTTAATACTTCATGGCATAGATTAATGTCCCTAGTCTTTATACAAAATGCAGCGTACAGCTTTAAATTTAAATACTATGTAAAATACAATTGTATTATGTTAGTACATGTAGATCAGAGCAGGGTAACTTTTGTCACAGTCATTTCCATTGGCGACCGGCAAAGTTCCAGATCGAAAACATACATGTATATATAGTGTTTTCGATCTATTTTCTTTAATTTCAATTCAGTTTTCATCTATTTTCGAGCGATATCTAGCATAGGCTAATGTTATTGCTTATGTTATAATGGGACTTAAAATATATTTGTATTTTTTATTAATTACACGAAAGTCTAATTAATTACATCGACGTTTTGTCCTTGAGATTTTTCCAGTGGCTAGACTAACAGTAATGTTCATGTACATGTATCTATTATTTTATATGAAACGTAGACCAGAATAGCTTCTCCGTGTGCAACAATGAAACAAATGCCACAGTTAACCTGTCACTTCTTTACACTGCAAGTAATCTAGGTGACTTTAATATCTAAAACAATACACTTTATTATCTGCGTGAACTCATGTCCCTACCTTGTGAACCTTTAGGCTGTTTGTCTAATTTCTCTTTTGGATGGTCAGCTGTCACGTGACTGATACTGTATATAATAATTACAGATAAAATAAAATATATGGACGCCATTTTGAAATTCTTCTACTTCCTGTTTTATGATTTGCGCATGCGCTGAAAAAGAGAAAATTAAAATGAGATTTTGATTGGTTAATGACCACGTGGTTTTACCTATATGATAACATTCGGAACGACCACGGCGATCATCTACGAAGATACATCTCGGATATCAATCGTAGTAGAAATACAACAAAGTTATGAGGTCAGGCGATTAACCTCATAGGTTAAGTAGTGCCGATGTAAACAACCAACATGGCAGATCATTCTGCAGAAAATATCGAGTACACAAAAATGTTTGAGGATCAACTTTGATTTGAGTGAATATCAGTTACAGGCATTGAAGAGCTTTAAGGTTTAGGTCCATATTTTTCTGCATATAATTGCAAATGACCAAACAAAGCAAAGAAACTTCTGCAGAACTTGACATTTTAACAGCATTTAAAGAACTTATCCCTCTATGCTTTGATTATATAGCGTTGCATCAAAACCCCTTCAACTCTGAATTAGGGACCAGGATAGGGGTCATGTTTCTGGTACGGTTATAATGATGTTAAGTTGACAATAGATGAAGAGATTTAAACTGCTTACCTTTTGACACATTTGCAATGAACTCCGAGCAATGAAACAACAAAAATTAACATCCTTCATAGATTCCACAACATTTCACTTTCGCTTATTTTTGTTCATGGAGTTTGACATTTTTAGGGTTAATGTATTTACCGAAAATAAACCGGAAAACCCGAATATTCATGAAAAAACCGAAAGACACTCATTGGAGTTGTTTTTGAGCTAATAAATCACGTTTTACTTTAAAAATATGTGTTTAAATGTTTTAACATACTTAATTTTGTTGCCAATGACATTTGAACAATTTTGATGTGTTAGTATCAATATTAAGTAGAAATGCAATTATTAAGACGCGACAAACAATCGCTGTAAGTACGATAGAATGATTTCGTTTGTTAATTAATGTCTTAATAAAACTGTTTCAAACAAATGTCAATAATTAATCTAATTATTTTTCCTGTATACACGGAAGCATAAGTCATAATTAATACGAGGGGTTATCGTACAGTTATCGGGAACAGTATCCGACCAGGTTTTTCTAGAGTATGAAAAGGCTATATGCTATATGAATGTTTTGAGACATATCAATTAAGGCCTGTGAAATTCGTCCTTTGAGTTATTTCTCATTTATATACATCAACATCTCGTCTTGACTTTATCCATGGGTAACTCATATTATAGCTGATATAATGTCTATATATTAGATACGAACAAACCCCTAAAAAGACCATAAAAAAAGGCTATTGGTACTTTGCGAAACGGAACGGAACGGAACGAGAGGCACCACACGGGGGAAATTAGGAAATGAAATGTAAATTCTTAAAATCAATTTACAGTAATCATAATAGTAAATTATACGAACTCTGTATAATCTTAGTCTATCCGACGAAACTCATTATACACAAACAATTATATATGTAGTTATAATTGCCGACCCAGGATCTACACGTCGCCTTTTTACATGTATGTTATAAGATTGTAGGACAATTTGTACGTTTCTAAAGGGAAGGCTTTTTGCATATTTCCTTGTATGTGCACGCGTGATTATTCTTCAAACTACTATGTTTAGGCTGTTGTTGTCATTATACCAATTTGCCCATTCTCTCTCGTTTTGTTCCGTTTCGCAAAGTACCAATACCCACACAGGTATTGGTACTTTGCGAAACGGAACGGAACGAGACAAATATGTTTATATCAATACATGGATATTCATAAATAACCCCCGACATGGAATTTTGCCAGGTATATCACATAATCATTTATGGCGACTTGTAGATCCTGAGTCGGCAATTATAACTACATATATAAAGCCATAAATGATTATTAGATATACGCGGTAAAATTCCATGTCGAGGTTATTTATGAAGAAACATGTATTGATATAAAAATATTTTTCTCGTTCCGTTCCGTTTCGCAAAGTACCAATACCTGTGTGGGCATTGGTACTTTGCGAAACGGAACGAAACGAGAGATAATGAGCAAATTGATTTAATGACAACAACAGCGCAAACATAGTAGTTTGAAGAATAATCACGCGTGCACATACTAGGAAATATGCAAAAAGCCTTCCCTTGACAAACATTCAAATTGTCCTATAATCTTATAACATACATGTAAAAAAGGCGACTTGTAGATCCTGGGTCGGCAATTATGACTACATATATAAAGCCATAAATGTTTATTTGATATACCCGGTAAAATTCCATGTCGAGGTTATTTAGGAAGATACATGTAATGATATAAATATATTTTTTCTCGTTCCGTTCCGTTTCGCAAAGTACCAATACCTGTGTGGGTATTGGTACTTTGCGAAACGGAACGAAACGAGAGAGAATGGGCTAAATTGGTATAATGACAACAGCAGCGCAAACATAGTAGTTTGAAGAATAATCACGCGTGCACATATGAGGAAATATGCAAAAAGCCTTCCCTTTACAAACATACATATTGTCCTACAATCTTAAAACATACATGCAAAAAGGCGACTTGTAGATCCTGGATCGGCAATTATAACTACATATATAATTGTTTGAGTATAATGAGTTACGTCGGATAGACTAAGATTATACAGAGTTCGTATAATTTACTATTATGATTACTGTAAATTGATTTTAAGAATTTACATTTCATTTCTTAATTTCCCCCGTGTGGTGCCTCTCGTTCCGTTCCGTTCCGTTTCGTTCCGTTTCGCAAAGTACCAATAGCCTAAAAGAACAAATTCAATGACTATTCTAGAATTTTAAGGATTTTTTTACATTGTTCAAGTTCTTTTTATATATCTCAAGCACTAACATGTGTGAAATGGTATAAATAAAATTAGAAATAAAAAATAGTTAGATTAATTATTATTACTGACATTTGTTTGAAACAGTTTTATTAAGACATTAACTAACAAACGAAATCATTCTATCGTACTTACAGCGATTGTTTGTCGCGTCTTAAAAATTGCATTTCTACTTAATATTGATACTAACACACCAAAATTGTTAAAATGTCATTGGCAACAAGTATGTTAAAACATTTAAACACATATTTTTAAAGTAAAACGTGATTTATTAGCTCAAGATACAACTCCAATGAGTGTCTTTTGGTTTTTTCATGAATATTCGGATTTTCCGGGTTTTTTTTCGGTAAATACATTAACCCTAAAAATGTCGAACTCCATGAACAAAAATAAGCGAAAGTGAAATGTTGTGGAATCTATGAAGGATGTTGATTTTCGTTCTTTCATTGCTCGGAGTTCATTGCAAATGTGTCAAAAGGTAAGCAGTTTAAATCTCTTCATCTATTGTCAACTTAACATCATTATAACCGTACCAGAAACATGACCCCTATCCTGGTCCCTAATTCAGAGTTGAAGGGGTTTTGATGCAACGCTATATCATCAAAGCATAGAGGGATAAGTTCTTTAATTGCTGTTAAAATTTCAGTTTCTACAGTTTTTTCTTTGCTTTGTTTGGTCATTTGCAATTATATGCAGAAAAATATGGACCTAAACCTTAACTGCCCATAATCGTCCGTCATTTTTGGTGTGTGCCAGCGTTCCAAACGTCGGGAACGAGGCTAGATTCTATGTTGGAACTACTTTCGCTCCTCGTGATATCCGAGGTGTATTTGCGTGGAAAATCGCCGAGGTGGTTCCGAATGATATGATAATATAACTAACAGGCTCTTCAGCATTGATTTCAAGTACAAGATAAATAGAATTCTTCCATTTATGTCACCAATTGTGTAAGAGAATACACGGTTCTTCGGCTGATATTAATAATCATAGAGCGGGCGTGGCCGAGTAGTTACGAGTTTGGAATGGTTATCATTGATGGCTACATTCGTGTTGATTCGAATTTCATCCAAAACCTACTCCTTTGTTTCATTGAGCAAGAAACTTAACTTTTCTAGTCGGTACTGAGGGACAAGGAAGCAGGCTCAAAAGTGATTAATATAATTTGTAAAAACATGTTTCACGAACAAAAGCTAAACTAAATTAGTGCAAATATGATTCGTATAAAACAATCCAATAATTTTACGGTCGTTGTCATATGTACAAAAATGTACAGTTCTGCAAATTGATGGTAAAAACATTAACTATTTGTATGTACAAAAGTAGTTACGTTCATGCAACAATTGCTACAAGAAAATTTAAGATGAAAGGAAAATCTGAAGTTTTTATACGAATATTTTTGTCATTTTATTATAAATGTATTATATTTAAAACAAATAAAAACAATAGATGTATTGTTAGAAGTATATAACGTAAATGCATGTGAAAATAAAACTGAATCAAGTCCTCGTTAAGTGTTGAGAAGAAATCATAAATTAAATGTCAATTGAAACTGCATGGCTGAAAATAATTATATCATAATAATTCGGCGTATTTCTCGAACAGCGAAAGCACCAAACATTTTTACATTATAATAATTATTATTAGTGAGTAGATGTGACTATAAGAAAATATTGAACTGGTAAAACACTGATCAGTATTTAAATAACACTAATGTGATGCTATACCGGATATAAATTGCTAAGTTCATTAATCGCCCTTACTTATTAGTCTGATGCCAGGGCCAAGTGAAAAAAGTTTCGGGCTAGTTAAAATTACTTATATCATTAAGTAGAACTAGTTGATAAGAATGTCATTTACTTTATGAAATACCTATTCGTGGTTTTGCTAAAGTAATGAAAGACGATTACATGACATTGAATCCATCAGACTTGCAAAACAATCATTTAAAGGTAGAGAAAACGGGAAGCAAAACAAATGAACAGAAACAATTACAGAAAATGGAAACACTAACTGCGGAACGGTTTGGAATAATAAAACGTATACACTATAGCCATTAGTCTTGATAAAAATCTTATTCCTGTTTATATCTAAAAACAGTATTCCAACGCATACAAATAGAGATAAAAACTCACTTTATTTTTCCTTTTTTTGTATATTTTAATCCATGTAGTTTGGAATACACTAGTATATTCTGGTCAAAAACTTCAGGCAAAATGTTCCTTTATATGTTAGCGTTTTTATAGTTAAGATTTTTCAATCACAAAACACTAAATAATCTAAACGCCTTCGAAAGATGAAAAATTAATTAACAATTATTTGTTAATTAATCAAAACGTTCACATATATAAAATCAAATCACAAAATAATTTTAACAATGGACTAGGTTAAATCAAAAACAAAAGTAACACAAAAGATATATTTATCAAAATAGATCAAGAAACAGCGGTTTACGATTTCAAAGCGACTGTCTTTATATCCAATGGACAATACGATATTATAAGGACAAAGTGTGACGCATGATCGGGGGAGCGTTGTTTTTATGGTCATTCAGCTGTTTTACCTCGGTGATAAAACTCATATATTTCACAGATGTTAATCGTCCATTGTGTCAATTCATTATTTCTGATGGATAAACTGTCGTATTTTATTGTTTCTATAATTACCTTATAGTTATTTTATTCTTTAATTAATAATAGTTAATCATAATTGTTTATATGTTTACATCAACAGCACATACGTTAAGGTTGGTGTGTTTGTCGTCAATGTTGAAGTAAACAACGTAGTTTTGTAGACATTACAGGTTACTGTAAGTTACAATGAAGTTACAATGTCACCGAGTTCAAGTTCAATATTTTATTTTAGCACACACAGTATGATATTTTGCCAATACAATATAAACAAAAAGGAATAAACAAAACAAACAAATAAATAAACACACAAACTAACTCGTAAACAGACAATTGACAGTTACAGCTATTTACTTTTTGTTGTTCTAGCAACATTCAATTTTATTTGGATACAACGTCGAATATTAACTCTGTATGTCAGGTTATGTTTTCACATATGTAAACAGATTTTCTCGACATTTCTGACATGGCATATCCGATGCCGAGAATCAAACCCAGATTGCAAGATCGAAGTCGAACGTATGCGCATCATGTTCTTTACAACCGTGTCATAACGTTCGTTTGTTTGACATGCAATTGATGACGTTTACGTGGAGAAATTTTCGAGACCCTAGCATCACATTATTGCAGTCATACTGTAGAATGACCTTACACGGAGATTTGTCGTCCATATTATTCGTCATCTCTTATGATGCATCTTTGCTTATAATGCATTTTTGTGGTAGAAAGTCATAGATATATAGCATATCATTCACACATTATATTATCTTAGACTGATCATAAAAATTATAATAATTTTCCTACATGAGTAATATGTAGATCAAGAGTAGTGTGGTTGCATAGTTTGTGGTCTGTAGTATGTGGTCCTCTCAGTAGGTTTGTACTATATCAAAAGACCATTTGTAACTCTAATTCACCAATATCGTTACGACATGTAACACTAAACAAGTTGTCATAGGATTGCATTCTATGAAGAAGTAATTCTAGCTTTCAAAGCAGCAAGGCATTTGATTTCTTTACATCCCAAAAGTAGATTTTGACCAAATTGACCTAGATTACCGATTAAGTCGGTCAGCATACTAACCACATTGCACCAACTGGTAATGTGGTTAAAAGGTCTACCACTTACGTACAATGTACGTTATAATATGACAACATCGATAAATTTGTTCAAGTTCTTATAATGATATACATGTATACAAAGTATACCATGCTTTAATACGATATTACCAAACATTTTGCAAGAAAACAAAACCCTGCCGTTTGGTTCATCTGACGCTACTACAAATAGAGGAAGAGTTAAGTTCAAGTCCCGGCTTGGACATACCTTTGTGCAGTTCAGTTCGTTCAATACGTATAGATTCTATTGTCATTTACCCTCCTAACTCTGAATAAAGGATAGCTGGAAACCACTATTATAAGCACAGGCGGTCGGCACGGTCTCTCATCAAAAACACTATATATATACATGTATATTTAGTACTTTTGATTCGGGACCGTGCCGTTTACCTGTGATTATAAGTATGTGTTTAGTGCTGGTTAAAACGTAAGATACCAGTTTCTCTCCAGGGGCATTTTAATTGGTCGAATAACCGCTGCTACCTTCTCGAGCCAAAATGCAGTAACTAGGTTCACCAATGATATATCATAATACAGACAATATACTGTATTATTGTATGCAAATATCATTGTAATAAAACTGTTATTATGATAGTAAACGTGCGCCACGATTAATTAGAGGTTAATGATTAGTTGCTACTCGCCATTATGCGATAATCACCCGATGACGTCCATAATAGCCTGAGGGCCTTTGGCCCGAAGGCTATTATTGACTCGAGGGTGATTATCGCATAATGGCGAGTAGCAACTAATCATTAACGTCTTTAATACGTTTGTTCAGAGTCCGGTCTCGAATTTTAAGTAAACTAAGAACAATTATTTTGGGACGAATAGATCACTAGCGAATTTTCCGAGGACGAATCAGTACTTTGATGACGTAATGTAACAATGACGTAGAATATAATGTAAACTTTGTTGTCAAATAGCGGTCGTGTTTTTAAACGTTTGTAACCAGTTTACTTTCATTTATCATCGATTAAAACGATATTATCAGGAGACTGGAACCAGTATATGTGTTTTTCAAACTTGAAATTGAGGATATGGAGATAAGGATTATGTATTGAAACACATACTTTCAGCGGGAGGAGTCATTTATTGATTTACCGAAAATGGCATGGACGTTCATGATGATTTTAGAAGCCAGTTCCATTATATTTAATTTATGCGTGGCTTGACTTTGGTAAAACAATAGTCAACCTACGCATATACTTTATAATGGCTGGATATTCGTCAAATTAAACACGGAAAGGAATTGAGTGCAAATTTCGGAGTTTGGTATTTTACAGCGTCAACGACAACGGTTTTTGAATGGTGAAGTAAGTGATTTATAATGAAATTATTTGTAAAATTACAAATAAGACTTTTTATGCATTATAGTTTTGTTGAATATGTGCGTCAAAATCTAAAATTCTATTTGACAAAGTCAAAGACTCAAGAATTCTTTCGGCCGCCATGTTTGAAGAAACTGCTGCTTGATGACGTAAACAATGCGCGTGCAAGCACTCGGCGCCTATTATGCATAATGGACGAGTTGCAGGCGGCCAAAATCGCATAATACGGGAAAAAGTTGCGTAATGTCCGTGTAGACTTGTCACATTTGTTACTATATATAGTAACAAACGTATTAATGACACATAAACACGTCATATATACGTTAATATTATTATGTGACTATAGAGTCGTGAACCATCCAAATTGTCATCATATAGATTGATAAGTCATTAAATATATATTAGTATGGTATATGTTTTAATCAACGCTCATTTTATCGTCTGATAAACCCTATACTATTTAGTCAGCACATTAAGGAGGCATGTACATGAAATAATATATGCGCTAAACACGTCGACTCCATATACATGTATCACATGACCTTACTTAGATAATAGTCCAAGGCCGGGTTTTTACGAAAATGCCATTCCATGAAAATTGGATATATTATATTCATGTACCGCAATACAGGGAAAAAGTATGACTTTATTACGGCAACGTAACAGTCCAAGGCCAGTTTTTACGAACATACCATTCCATGAAATGTCGATATAATATCCTAACTGTATCACTTTTCCGCCGTAGAGGAATAACTTGTGGGGTTCTCATAAAAGTTCACGATCCTGATAAATTGCTTAGGCGAGTTTGCCTTTGTTCATTGCCTAATAGAAAATGCTGATATTCGGCGTTAAATTCAAATAAAATAAATACTAGGAAGCTTACCCATTAACTAATACAAAATAATCCTTAAAATATTGTTAATATGTACAATAAAGCATTTTTTTTGTAATAAGACTGACACTGATATTTGATAAAATTCAAAAACTGTAGAACGATTTAAAAGCAAATATCTACGAAGCGAATTACAAACGACCACAACATGGGTCTGGGTTATGGAACTTAAAAGCAAAGCAGAGATCGACAGATAATAAGCATGATAAGAAATCACATGATATTTGTATTTGTAATACAAACGTATAATGCTTACCCGCTCGACAAACCCAGTCAGTAGAACATTTGACAATATGCTGGGATCCCTGGCAGGGCCTGTATGCCACCGTTGAGTTTGGTCAAGATTTTTTTCCTACGGTCATTCTCCCATCTACCACAGTTGCCTGAGTTATCAGCCACAATAGGCTATATGTTATAGTTAGAATTACTAGTTTAAAAACGTGGGTCCAAAGGTCTTAGTCCTATTAAGAAAACTCGAGTGGGACGACCGACTGCCGCGGTATATATGACGGACAAAACGTTAAAATGCGGAGAAAAGCACAATGCATTAATTACTTAAGATATTAAATACGTACGTGTAAACATTACCTGTTACATCTAAGGAAAATCCTAAATATCCAAAATTTACATATCAAATATCCTTGCCTAGATATTTAACTTTAAATAATTACAGACGAACAATTACTCGTATAAGTAACATTCAAGTTTGACATGCTACATGGTATGTCACAATGTATAAATATAACACTGAATTAAGACTATAACATTCAAAATATAATTAGATTAATTTATCTACACCATTGTTTTGACATGTGCACGGTTTGTAAGTAATGTTTTTGTGAAAAGTACTATTAATAAACTCAAGTGACTCTATCTAATGAATTCTCTGGATTCTGTCTGACTGTACGGTACTACCATATAAGCGTAGAGCGTAGTCACTGCGTCCATTTTCCAAAAAATGTTAAAAATACTTTCCACGATCTTAACGATGCAAACGTGCATGATCGGAGTTATATTAGTCTTGTTATTTTTGGGGACCAGTAGACCAAACAAGTAATTATGTATTCATTTCAGACTCTCGAAAGCCTCAGGTACGGAATCCGCGGATAGTTTCTTCAGCATTTGAATGGAAATTCAATCAACTATGCCTATTGTGACAGTTACAAACGCCTGCCAGACACTCGAAACACGAACTGTTTCTTGCGCGGAGCCAAATCACTAATAAGTGCGATGAGTGATCAATATGGAATACGTGCTTGTAAATATTTATAAGTATTTATTGTCAAAATTAACAATTACTGAGTACCTGCATTGGTTTCAGTTCAGTTTTATATCACTTGTTCTATTTTTTATTGAAAAAAATTCTCAGCAATTCTATGTCAAAATTATGCTTAAATTTAAAGTGATGGCTTTCTGTATTCTATATTCTTTGTCACATATGCATACATAAAGGTTTTTATTCAACCATATTAAATTATAATGTCATAAGATGTATTTCGCATGAATGTTTTGTACCATAACATGTGTAAATAAGGACAGGTTATGCATCATTTTCTTTGTTAATAATAATGGTCTTCACTTAACACTCTGTTATCTATACAATGTTGTACCTAATGTTGATATTGAGAATAACTGCATTTAGCTATATTAAAACATTTAAATTATATTTGAGTGCAAATAATTAGAAAATATGTAATCATGTATTGATAATATTAAGTCAAATAAAAATCATATCGTACAAGTTAAAACACATCGTGTTCTCCATCTTAAACAAAAGACCTAGCTAGAATGTGGGTTCGATTCCTGATCGGCACCTACGCACTTTGTAGTGTGCAAACATGAAATATTTTTTACGACATTTTTTCTGCCTACCTCTACATCTTGTAAAACTGCTGTCCGTCACTGACTGGACGAGGCATGTGATGTCAGGTATGAAGCTTAGGTCCACAGATCTATGACTATCAACGGACAGCGAGTAAGACTTCTGACCGCCATAATATGAGTTAAAGTGTTGAAATGTAGCGTACAACACCAAAAACTTCGTTACAAAATGAAAGCGGGTTGACTTCGGTTCGACCTAGTGACCAAAATCTAGTGAGTGTCACTGAACAAAAACTACATTTATATTGATATCTCACCTGCGTGTTGTAGTACAAACGTATATTAATTGTATCTTACTATGCATAAATAATAGAAAATTGATTAAGTCTCGGCGTTCAGCTGACAATTACATCTATAATGTCTAATGTTGTATTATATTACTGATACACAAAACAAATACTGACGATTAAAAGATGTGTCATACTCATATGATGCAGTCATTCGTCTTGCTTGGATTTTTTTACTTAATGTAAACATTAATACAGTGAAGTTTCGCTATTAAGACCACTTTTGTTATTTCAAAATCATGAGATTTGTGACAATTATTAAGACCCAAATGCTTAATTTGTGAACAAAAAGGGTCTCTATAATAAGACCGGTCCGCTATTAAGACCATCGATTTTGCTGGTCTTAATAGCGGAACTTTACTGTAGTTTTATATAAGTTATTTACCAATCAGGCGCGCAGCTACCAGTACGCAGAGTACGCAGCTGCGTACACATTGTTTCAGAAAATCGTAAAAATGCGAACGTCAAAAATGCAATAAAAACTTAGGCCTGAGGGTAGGGGTGTGTGAAACAAAACTGTTTGTTATTGTGCTAACCTTATGTAAAGTTACGTTTCAATTGGACTTGCCTTTTGGGAGTCGAGTTTACGGTTTAAATTCGTTGTTTTTCTTTGACTCCAGTCTAAATAATTTTTTGAACGCTGATTGGAAATGAATAATAATTGGTACGAAAGTTGTCTTCCTATATTTGTGCCCGGAATGAATTATACGAACTCTTTTGAATAGTAGCCAAAGCGCTCAGGACTGCGGTGATCTACAGAAAAATAATTCGGGGCGGGTGCCCTTGACCCCCTACAATTCTGCGTACACATTAAAAAGCCCTTGCTACGCCCCTGCCAATTGTCACTCGAGAAAACGTTAGATGAGGGTTTCAGACGAGTGGATACAGCATTTAAATTGGTGGATTTTAAAACGCACAATTCGGTTAATATTTTAGGCTGTTTTCATTTACATGTTCAGCCGACGTAGCAATCTTACTACAGTTACAAATATAAAGATCACCTTGGTTATTGTAAAGTATAGATGATATTGATGATTTCAAGTTTCAAATGCTAAATTTTAGAGAACATTGTCCTGTATTTAGACCGTTCCTCTATTAAGACCATCCATGTTAATGATTTTGGTGCCGAGTGCTTCCTTGGTTAAGCCGCCCGGCTAACTCAGTTGGTATAGTACGCAAGTCTATTGATCGAGGGGTCGTGGGTTGTATTCCCGGGCGGGGCATACATTCGCGGAGCTTGGTCATGAAATTATTTCTACGGCCATTCTCCCTCCTACCAATGATTTTTAATTATGTAGGGCAGTTGTCAGTTACTGGCGAACGTATGTGGTAAGTATTTGGTTAACAGCTAAATCCAGAGATTTAGCCTTTCTAGGAGGAGTGAGTAGATTGACTGACCGCCGTACTATGACCTATACAATGTGTTGCTACGGCGTTAAACCCAACAAAAACAAACAAACAAACAAAACAAAGCTTTCTTGGTTTAAGCTTTCGGGGACATTTGACATGCACAGACACATACGGTCGTGAATATACGATTAAATACTAAACATTAGTGACTGGGATGAAACATTTAAAAGATACATGAATGTATTGTTGTACATTAATTAAGTGGAACGCAGAAAGGACGGAACTTGAACGAATGATGAATAGTAAAATAACAAAAGCCAAATTTTGATTGACATGATTACTAGTACTAATTTTAAAATTTCACAAAAACGAATATAACAAATTGCTTAAATGAAATATAATTATAACTAAAGGAATAAATATAATAATGAAGCGAATAACAATCTAGAGGGTAAATCACCCACAATATACAAATGTACATGTATCTAAATAGGCAATAATAGAATGGAACAAATACATCTAAATCAAATAATATAAACTCATAATGATGTACAAATGTTTTAGAAATGGAAAAGAAGCGGGGGAGGTGGTCAAAAACAACATATATGGATATTTCGTGGAGACTTGATTAAAATACATATTAAGAAACTTATAAGAATTTGACACTCACAAACTATTAATATGAACATTTAAGTATGATGGCACGTAAAGGTGTAACAATACGGTTCACCAAGACGTAACGCACGCTAATGACGGACATGGAAAAATTGCGACTTTTTAGACCTTTCTTTACATAATGACGGAATAGTTATTTGACAAACCGATGATGTTTAGTACCATAGGAATCAGTGAAACGAATGCTTTCTGATGCTGTGATTTTAATTCACATTTGAAGATATACATTCTTTAAAAATATGAAAAATGGGGGGGGGGGAATGTGGAAAAAAACGTCGTGTAACTATGTAATACAGATCACCGGGATCGTCCAATAAAAACTATGCACCAATCTAGTATTCATCTAAATTTTGCGCTAAAACGCTTTACAAGATGCCATACATGAATATACATATATTACAATACGTACTGTTATTGTGAAGATAAGCAGAGCAGAAGTTAATGTTCGTGCAATCGACAACAGAATAAACAAGTAGAACGTTAATTATAATGATCAATTCGATTATATTTATTATCAACAGCATATCACAGAACTGATTTATTCTGTTGTCGATTGCACCAGCATTAATATCAAAATAATAATGATAATAATTAGATAGAGAATTAAGAGCTTAATACATTATATACATTAGTCATCACAGATCTCTGACATAAGTAGGGCTGCAACGATTCGATTCGATACATCGAAACTCGATTGCAAGGTCGCCGATTCGATTTCGATTCGGGACCCGCGAGTTTCGATTCGATACTGACTGTTAAAAGTGTCTACATAAGTTATAACGATAAAAGCAAAGGCGCGCCTAAAAGTCTAAGTATACGTTGACAGTGAAACTGAGTTTCACTTTGTTACATTTCTGTTAAATTTCCATTACGATTTTATGTAGCATGATTGGAAACTTGTTCCAAATATACATTCTATAGTATATGCCCCGATCCTCCCCCAATTGGGTCGGTGTGATTGAATTTTACCTGTTCTGACTAACTGGAAGATTTTAGACTCCGCATGAGCAAGCCAAGTTTCGTTGTTAGTTTATTCAAATTTAAATAGTTTCGCATGCACAGTGAATGTTTAACTAATATGTACAATAGTATACCAAGAATTGCATCTTTCTACAATTTATGATCCATGCTGTCTTTACGTTTTAAGTCGATATTACATTAATAATACATTTTCGCGACCTTTACATTCGTACCCAATCCATTTCGTACTTGAATAAAGCAAATATTAACTATCAGATTTTCGAATTTCGTGTTATCCAATTTTAGTAACACTTTCGTTTAATTAATATTATTTAGTTTTAAGCTCAAATATATGTATAAATGCATATTTGTAGTAAATTTTATTAATAAAAGAATCGAATCGAAAAAAATCGAATCGACTTTCCGGTGAATTGTTGCAGCACTAGACATAAGATGGGCTTTGACGAGGGCTTAAAATTGGGGGAAATTCCTAGCTTGTCAGTTTTGTGGCATTTCATTCCACAGAAAACACCACTTTTTGCCAAAACCTTTGGCCTTAGGTAGGCTGAACCTGCCCGTTTCTGTAAACGTAGTTACTAACCGATCACAAAAAACTATTTGCCTAGTGTAATAGCTGTGAATAGAACTAGTAGAAATGGACTAGTAGGTTTGTATTCCTGTTTGTTGTGATAGCTTGTTGATTAAGACTTGACGCTGATCTTTTAATCAATATGGCTAATAATTAATTAATCTTAATTGTAAAATCAATCAATCAAAACAAAACTTCATGAAAAGTTCTTATGTTATGATTTTTTATATTCATCTATTAATAGATTAAGAATTATCTGGTTAATGTCAATGAAGTGTACTTCAGTAAGACTTCCCGTTGCAGATGAAGAGAACGTCTTAAAAGCATTGACATATTGTGTTGTACAGACATCTCTAGGTAACCTAGCATTATCTGAAATATATAGATATACATAATCAGTAGTGTGTCCTTAATTGCTGGGAACAATGGATCAATGGTCCAAATGTCGGATGCGTGCTTAGGGATCGAGATATCCCGGATTGTTACCCCTCAAGGGGCAGTGCTAATTTCCGTAACAAAACATTTGCATTTAATTAATTCAATTTAATTCTAAATGCACGTTATTCAGGTAAATGTGATTTTTATGTTGGCGCGTCAGTCTAATCAGAGTCGAATTTTCAAAAAATTGGAATAAATGAATACATTCAGAAATTTTCTATCAACATACATGCATATATAAACAAGCGAGTATAATCAACACTCATATCTACTAAGCCACACGTTTTGTCGTGTCTTTGTTTGTTTTGTTTTTTTTTCGTTTCTTCGTCGCGAAGGAACGAAGATACGACTGATGCAAGGCGAACACACGACACATTTGATCTGTCGTATTGTTGCATTTATTTTGTCGTGTCTTCGTTTTTTTTTTTTGCCGCGAAGAAACGAAAAAACGATAGTACGAAGATACTATGTAACTGTATCATATTATTATCGCAGACTAATGTGTTTTCTCAATAAACGATTAAGCCAAAAAACTAAAAAGTACAATAACACGCCATGTTTACAAAATGGATTTATATATGTACTTAAAGATATGTTTTTAATTTCTCAAGTATTGTTAAAATTTCAAAAACAAATCAAAGACATTGCTAATTGTAGATGACAATGTATAATAGAACTATAATCATTTCTTACTTGAGCTCATGGCTGTCATAGCTATTTTTGTCCAATTTCTTTTCTTCGCTGCTGTAAGGACATTAACTAGAGTAAGATATAGATTTCTTGCACATTCATCTTTCTTTTTTGAATCCCATTGTGGTCCAACAGCATGTATAATACCTGAACATGGCAAGTTTCCCCCAGACGAGGTGAAATTCTCCGTGACTTTAAGGTTTCCATTGGTCCTGACGTAGTCATTGCATTCTTTGACTACGGTGGCTCCAGCAGCATTGGCAATAACCTTGGCAACACCACAACTATGTTTTAGCGTATTGACGGTAGAGTTGACAATACCATCCATACCTTGTATGGTAGTAATCGATTGTTTATATACATGTACCGTCAGATTACCAGTGGTAAATGAATACTTTACACTGCTTGCTGGTGACGAAAGCCTCAGTCCCCAAATATCAACTGAAATCATTGATAGAAAATCAGCAAATATTAAAGCATAATGATAAATTATGTTTTTAAAAATTAGATGGTTTATAGCAACAGTACAGAATTACTAAGAATTTACTAAACAATAAACCCAAACTTTTAAGACCCTACATTTTCCTAAAATGTCCATTATAAGTATGGTTCCGGTACTTGTGCTAATAATTTTCCCATTTAATTTTCCCAATTAGATACTGTCCCATCTACTGACAATGGGACAACTACGGTACACTAGAATGACTTACAGAACGATAATTACTACATACCCTTTGAATCAATTATTAGAAGAATAATAATTTGTAGTATAAAATGTATAGTTGTAAACACTTTAAAAAGTAGACAAATTAAAATGAATTTAAAACTTACGAACTAGTGATAAAAGCGATCTCGTTCCGGACGACGATCTATTATTCTGATGAGTAGCTACAATTAAATGATATTTGATCATTTTATCATTAAAATCAATCGTATGTGTGAAGAATGTAAAATTATTGATCATTTCCAAAATATGACAGTAAACGATTTTGCACATTCGATGACAAACGTGCTATGCCATTCAATTGCAAATCAAGTTGGGATAAGACTTCGCAAATACTAGCAAAACATTTAAATATGACCCATAGTAATATTACTTTGTCCGGATCAGATCTCTTGGAAATCTCTTTCTTTCCAGCAAAGTATGATATTGTCAAAGATGAATGTTTGCATGTCAACGAATTCACATCTCTATACTATTGTTTAATCTGGTTTGACATCATTGGTTGATATTTAGTTCCACCTGCAGTTGTAGATTCAGTTCATCAATACACTTACCCGGGATTAACATGCATAAATACTTGGTCTC
Organism: Mactra quadrangularis; assembly: GCA_025267735.1. NCBI lineage: Eukaryota > Metazoa > Mollusca > Bivalvia > Venerida > Mactridae > Mactra > Mactra quadrangularis. The sequence goes on along the minus strand of CM046298.1, from coordinate 39,556,659 downwards.
CATTACTATCTTTTAACGCGCATTGTGCGTAAAGTTTGACCTCGATCTGACCTTTCATAATTGCATCTAATAATTATCTTACACATATCCCGACGAAAATCAGTACCACGCCTATTTTACACTTCGGAAGCCGTAAAATTATAGAAGTATGTATATGTGTTAAATTTCAACACATAATCCTCACGGCCACGGTGTAATCGAGCATTAATATTACATTCGTACAATGTAATGAATATTCTTGCATAAAGGTCAGGTCGGGGTCAAACTTTACACACAATACATAATTACAATCACAAATGTCACAAACTTATAATGGGAGTAAACAGGATATTTCTTCATAAAAGTTGTCACACAAGATTTGTCTCCCTTGTTAAAAATTACTAGTACATGTATAGCAAATTTGAACTATGTAAAACATTGACTATAAGAATCTTTTTACAAGTACAGATAAATAATTACGCGAGATACAACTTGAGTTCAGTCAAGGTTCAGTCAACCTTTTTTATAAGAATAATTATAAGCACAAAAGTTATAACTTACCAATAGTAGTTACTACCCGTGTTGGTTGATTTATTGTCATCTTATAAGGTTCTGTAAACAAAATAATATTTACACTGCCCTCCAAAAGTTCCTTCACATTTTAAAGTTAACAGAGTTCTCAGTGGAGTTTTAAAAAGTTGTAGAAGCAAATTTTTAATAAATGAATTTTAATTTTGCTTTTGAAATCATTTCTTTTTTATTATGGTATGAAATTACAACAAAAATATGTCAAACTTGATGTTGGTTCATTGTGATACATTGAACATAGTTTTGGAGGCTGATAGATAACTTTTACTGCAACTCAAAAATGAAAATTTGCTTTCATTGCATGAATAATGAACTAAATAAACGATGATATAATAATTTTACAAACTTGAACATAGAATTTGTAGCTATTCAATTATTTGTTCTGTGAAGGAACTTTTGGAGGGCAGTGTATTTGGACAATTTTGCAGCGGTCAGTCGATCTATTCAATATCTTCGGACTAATCTTTGATATCCCATGCCTTGGTTAAAACTTTTAACCAGTACTAGTTCCCTACTTCTGCAAGTGGATTTAGACTAACCTACTTGATTCAAAGGTATGAGGAAGAACAATGGTATGAAATATTTTAAATGTCATCAAACTACAAGTGCATGTTTATCCCGCTTTGAAATTGAAACCATGTGCCCAGAGTTTGAAGTCAGGCATGCTTCCAGTGTATTGTTCAGGACATTTTTGAACCGACATTAAAATTCTCCAGCCAATGTATACGTATTAATGAGAAATATCAAAAGAATTTATTGCTTTAATACTTGAGATTACTTGAGAATACAGAAATAAATCTTTAAACATGTCATGTTTCTATGAATATTATTTCAAAAATTGAAAGAAAAGTATGAAGAGAAAAGGGGCCATCGTTTCCCCTAAAAGTGTAATCAAACGCTAGTAGGTTATCGTCTGAACCAGCCGAACATTTCAGTAAAACATATCTTTACGTGATATGATAGGTCAAAATGACAAATCACAAAAGCGGACTTTGGAGCATGTACATGTATAAAACAATTCTGATCTGATTGTAAATCTTGATAAACCAATATAATATACCTCGTAATTGTGACACCAATTTTTACGTCCGTCGAATAATCGGTTTGATCTACATTTTTTGGGTGCAAAATATCGTAAAACATAAAACATAAAAGTTGAGATACAGTTTTACCCAAATGGCACCCACCATTTTGCAACTATGCAATAAAAAACAAAGGCAAAATAACAGATTCTCGTAAGTAATGTTTAGGATCATAATGTTTAAAATTAGTAGAAAAAGGTTTTTTTTGTGTCTCCCGAACAAATGCAATTGTTTTTATACGAGGTTTTGCACGCACACCGACATATTATGTCACGTTACACTTAGTCTGGTTTGTCATCTTGCCTAGTGCACTTCAAGTGTGGATTGAGTGCACTTCAAGTCCACCAGGATGAAAACTTAATTATGAACCCAACTGTACCTCAAAAATTTGCCTCGTTTATGTATGAAAGGCACACTTGATATATAACATAAAACCAACAAAGTATTCACCTGTTTTTGGCTTGGCTGGTGGCTCAGGATAGTTTTCAGCGTTCTCAAATTCCAGTACATCTTCGTTTTCATATGCGTTTTCGTAAGTTGAACATATTAGCTGAATGGTTTCTTTATTTGTGTCAACTAAATGTATCTGTCTTATGCCAGTAGGCCCAGACACAGCGAAATCAATGAAAGCTTTCAAGTACATCTCTGCACATAATTTGTTAGGTATACCCAAACCACCTGAAAAATATTCATGTTTTAGGGGGAGGGGGGAGGGGGAGGGGACGCAGCAGCAACACAATATAAAGGTCAAATCATGGCTGTCAGTCTACAATTTGAATTTTGCCGTTATTTGACCTATAGAATGTGATTCTGTAGCGTTAAACCCAACAAAACACAAAACAAACAAACACATGTGATATTACAACCATATTATCATATCAAACAAGTTAATTATTATGTAGATGATATGGATACACAAATATACATATAATAAATGATAACAACATGCTGCTCCCCTCCCCAAACAAAGAGTATTTTATACACATATGTTAAAATAAACTTTTGTGCGTTATCTTTTAACAAGAGCACCGCTGGGCGGAGCATTATATGCCCGAAAGTGTTGTTTTTTTAGTTAAGATGAAGCATTAGTAAGACATGAGAATATTTCAGATGAATATCATATTATGAATAATTGTGGAAAACAAAGTAGAGAAAAAAAGTTTTAAGGTAAAAGTGACCTTGACCCCAAAATCAATAGGGATCTTCTACCCCATATGGACAATCCTCGTATGAAGATTGAATGTTGTTGACCGAATGGAACTTAAGTTATGCTCCGGAAACCAAATTGCTAACGGACGGACGGATACACTAATACAATATTGAGACAATTTTTCCATCTCCTAAAAGCTTTGCGTTTTTGAGTTATGATGTTTAATATCGAAACCGACGATAAAGTAACAATATGTAACACACCATCTCAGAAACAACGAAAAAAATGACGTATCTAATTCAACGGGCTTCTGTGTCTTTATTTCGGGGCAATTTTCAAAAACTAGGTATTATTTATAATGAAAATGCTTTCAATTGCATATAGAAGCCTATTATTGAAAAAAAAAAACAATAGAAAAGTTTCGTGACGTTGACCAGGACAATAGTAAGAGGTTGTCTCGATGTGACCGAAAAATTAAAGTCTTGAATGTAACTCGTAGATTTGTTTGTGGAACACCAATTAAAATGAACAATACTCAGTGAAATTTACATTTAAAATCACTAGCATCTCTCACAACTGCTTAAAACAAATCATTTAATCACATTTGCCAAATTTCTTTGACTTGTCGTGTGTTTCTTTTTTCGTATTTATACTGAAGAGATTTGCTGAATTCATTTACATCGGATCAGGATACAGTAAAAAATGGGTTGACAGGAATGCCGGATGTGTTATCAATTCGCTATTCGCAAGAATCAACTAAATAAAAAGGAGACTGTACCTGAGCCGATAGCAGGTATTGCTACGGAAGTCCAACCTTTAGATGATGCTTTCATCAAGGCATTGATTACTGTTTTATACAAATGTTCAGCACATCCAGCACGTTGTCCATGGTAGTCACCCCAACTTGGACCAACTACATGAACTATTCCTTTGTATGGTAGATCACCAGCCGTTGATACAAAGTTTTCTTTCACTTGTAATTTACCAAACATTCTAACTTGACTTTCACATTCCTTGGTCATTTCTGCTCCGGCCGCTTTAGCTATGATTGCCGCTACCCCACCTCGATGACTGAGATTAGCATCAGTCGGGTTAACAATTGCATCAATACCCGACAGACTAAGCAATGATCCTGCATATATGTAGACATAGGTGATATTTACACTGAAAACGAATTTACGATCATCCCCTATTTCTATCCATTCTCCATGTGTTAAATCTAGAATGCAAAAATCAGAATGCATATATTGACCTACACAAGTAGGGAAAATGACAATATTGTCAAATTTTGATGAAATGGTATAACCGCTCTGTACGCCGTATTCCAGTCCGTACTCCCTTCGGGAGACTAGATTCGAAATTCCAGTGCAGTACTAACTGTGGGACACTAGATTCGAAATTTCAGTGCACTTCTAACTGCGGGATACTACATTTAAAATTCCAGTGCACTACTAACTGCGGGACACTAGATTTGAAATTCCAGTGCACTACTAACTGCGCTACTGATCCAGAGTTTTTTTTTCTTGAAGATATTTTTATTTAGAGCATTTGTGCATCTTATGAGTTAAACACATTTTAAAAGCATCATTTTATTCCCGATTAGCATTGATAAGCTGGTAATCATACTATTTTGTCAGGAATTAAGTGTGCGATAATGTGTTAAAATGTTTGTCAATCAGTATGACGTTTCATTATAACAGTGATTATAGGTTCTGATATTTGACTTATTTTGTTACTCTTTTCAAAGAGTGACTATTTTACAGCTATAAAGTTTTATAATGTATCCATCTTAAGCCGCGGCCGTGACGTAGTGGTTAGCATGCCTGACTTCGAATCCGGTGATCGCGGGTTCGAAACCCGGTCACGGCAGGTTATACCCTATACATGAGTTGTCGGCCTCGTGGTAGGGTTAGTTAGTACTAGTAATAGATAAGTGTCCAGGAAACCTATAGTAGGAAGAGCTAGCCGTCGTGTATATGACCTATATATGTGTTGAATGCGACTTTAAAAAAAAAAAGTATCCATCTTATGCAGTTGATGTAATGTATTATTTACAGTCCAGTTGGGTAAAGAGAAAGAAAAACGTTACGTATAACCAATTTATGTAGGTCGAAATACAGATAAAACACATAACCCAATGTCATTATCTACTAACAAATGAAAACTAACTGATTAACATGTTATAAATCACATAAATCACGATTCTTCATTGACTTTTCCTATAGATTCGTAATTTCAGTAACATATACCACAAGGTTTAAATAAATGTCAACTTCATTATTTCTGAATGCAAAATATATCTATTATAAATCAAAAAATAATATTTTAATTGAAAAAACTCACCTCTTACTTGCGCCATCTTGTTTTTTAAATCACATAAATATCAAATAAAGATAACATGACCTTTTTGTATCACCACATATTTGTATGATAAAATTCCCTTTCGAACAGACTTTGATAAATAATTTTATATATAGTTACATCATGAAAACGCTTGTTTAAAACAGACGAAATACATAAACAATCCAATTAAGTTCACCCAAAACCTTAATTATTGTTAACTGCAGTACAGTGATCATTTAACTGGTTTGGGTCCCCAAACTCTTCACAGTGCTTGCGTCATGTACAAGAAGACTGACACTACTGGCATAAAGGTAAGGCTAGATCAGCTACATGTATTAGTGGATCTAACATATGGCTGATGCTTCTACGGAATTTCTATGGGGTACATTTAAAGACAGACTGATATGGCTAATGTAGGAACACATACCCTCCAAGACGATCAAATGCACCAAGTTCAGGAAGCACTGGATCACTTAAGCAGTAAAGTTAGCTCTAAGGCTAACTTGACTTCAGCAAGGGTCCCACATCGACGCTTACTGAAGAAAGCTACGGTAACCGAGGCAATATACCCAAGTAGATCTCATTCTTTCTGTTCTCAAGATCTCAGCAGATAATGGTCGAAGGCGAGTCGTCGGATAAAGTACCTGTAGTTAGTGGTGTTCCTCAAAGGTCGGTCATAGGGCCCATATTATATCTGGTTTTTATTAACGACCTATCTGACAATCTCACCACCCACTTTAGATTGTTTGCTGATGATGCCATTTTATACAGGCAGATCAAGTCTGACTGTGACCAACATCAGCTTCAGCAAGACCTTGATCTTCTTTCATCTTGGAAGCATACATGGAGAATGAAGTTCCACCTGTAGAAATGAAGTGCAGTGCATGTGACAAGATCCAAGACACTAAGAACCCAATAGTATTATCTCAAGGGCACCATGTTTCCAAAGAAACAATCTTCTAAGTACATTGGCGTCGACTTACAAGCCAACTTGTCATGGAAAGGTCATGTCAAAAGATCAACCAAGAAGGCAAACAGCATGCTTCTTCACTGCAACCTGGCAAATAAAGACACCAGGACTAAAGTCTATCTCTTCATGGTACTTCCAAATCTGGATAATTGTTGTTCAGTATATGGTCACCTGATCAACAGGAAATGAAACAACGGGTGTAGATGATCCAAAGACGAGCTGCGAGATTTGTCATAAACACTTACTATGACACTTGCAGCGTCTTAAACATATTAAATCATTTCAGATGAGTTTATGTCAATATTGCAGCATTTCAGAAACATGCACAAACATTATACTCACTACATGTACTTGTGTTTTAAACTGTGCTAAATGAAATAATCCCATTTTTTATTTATTATTAAAAGCTTGTATAAAATTATTCTCGCCAACGTTATAACCAGATAGGTTATGATGTGTCAAACATAGGCAGTAGGACCATACTTAAGATCCGATTTTCATCAACTGTCTTAACTTAACTCAATATGGTTGCAGTGACCTGATATTTGGATATGTATAACCAGTCGGCCATTTTGGGTAATTACATGTATAACGTTCTAAGCGTCCTTTCGCGTGAAAGTATTGTACATCGACCAGTGTAGATATAGATTGGCAAAGCATCATTCTCACCCTTACATGTATAAGATAAACGTCTTTTTCATAGACTGCTACGCTATTAAGACAACCAGCACTGATGCATTTAGTTCCGAATGGTCTCTGGCTAAAGTTTTTAGGGAACATTAAGACATAAACAGAGGGGGTGATTATCGTAAATACTGTCCATCTATGTCGTGAATAATAAACAAAAGTAACTGAGATGAAATTCAAGTCATATAATGGAACTAACACACATACCCACAAGCATAAATGCATTGCTCAACATTATGAGACAGTTTTAAACCCAGACAGGATTGAACTTGTAGGAATCAGATATAACAAAAACACAGTTATGATAAATCGAAACGCATAGTAACTATAAAATATTTTGAACATTTATTCATCTCATTGTGAAGTACTTATTGACTTTGAATTGTCATATATTGCGCTGTAAAACGAATTTTGAGAAATCGATATGGGCGGCAAACGGAAAAAAGATAAAGACTCGCCACCAAGTAATCAGCCGAAATCTAAGAGGGAGGCTATAATGAATTCATCACAGCTTCCATCCAGTCAATCAACTAAATTACAAGATAAACAGGCAAGTGATTTATCAATGAACAATTCAATTTCACAAGAACTGACTTACCCCACCCAGCAATGTGTACAGAATCCAGCATCGCCAGTTCTTTCACAGGCATCGTCGGTATTAACTCAACAACCTGAATTTATCACTGACTTAACATCCAAACTTGAATTTATAATGGCTAAAGTATCCAAAATTGAATCAATTGAAACAAAACTTGCTAAACTCAACATTATTGAGAATCAACAACAAAATATATTATCCAGGTTGGATAAACTAGAAACTTCTGTTTATGATCACAAAATATCCATTGACGACACAATGAAAAAACTTTGTGAAATTGAACGTAGTCAGTCCTTTATAACAAATGAATATGACAAGGTGAAGGTCGACCTTCAACACACTAAGGATGAATTACACAAAGTACAGGGTGAAGTAAAAAAATTGTCTTCCATGAATTCTGACCTAAAACTTGATAATACTAAATTAAATGACAATCTTCTTGACCTACAATGCAGGTCAATGCGTGACAATTTAGTTTTTCTGGGTATACCTGAAGGTTGTTCTGGATTCAGCCATGATATACATACTACTTCAAGTACAACACCCGGACCAGTTATTCGCCCTACATACACAGATGTCACTAGAGGATCCGAGGACTGTACTAGTTTAATCATGGACTTTTGTAAATCTGTACTCAAAATACAAGACGTTGATAATAATGTGTCTATTGATAGGGCTCATCGTACTGGATCTCGCTCGACTGGCAAACCTAGACCTATCATTGTTAAATTTATGAATACTAATTCTAAACTAGCTGTCAAGAATGCACTTAGATCGGTCAACTTAAAATCAACGCCTTATGCTGTATTTGATCAATATCCCCCAGCTGTTCAAGAAAAACGTAAATTGTTGTATCCTATCATGAAACAAGCCAAGGAAAGTGGTAAACGTGCTGTGATGGTCCAAGACAAGTTATATATCAACAATGTACTATACACTGACTCTGATAAATAATATACAGGAGAAGAATGTGTTATAGCTATCGGTTCATGGAACATTGAAGGCTTAAAAAGTTGTAGAGATGATGTTGAATTTCAAAATATAGTGACAAATTTTGACCTTATTTTTCTGTCAGAAACATGGCAAAAGATATCTCATGAATTTGATGACTTTATTCCAGGGTATAAATGTATTGATATTCCTAGACCTGAAAGTTTAAATTGTACTAAAAGAGGTCATGGAGGAATATGCCTTTTTATCAAAGATTCAGTTTTACCTGGTATTCATGTTGTTGATACAAATGTATGTGGTATTATATGGGTGAAATTATCTAAATCATTCTTTAATATTGAAAATGATTTATATGTATGCTTTTCTTATATTCCACCATGTAATTCTATATATTTTAATGCTTATGATGATAGTCATTTTGACCTGATAGAGCAGGGTATTCGTTAATACTCTGAACTTGGTAATTTAGCCATATTGGGAGATCTGAATGCAAGATGTGGTGTCCAAAACGATTATCTTGAGCAAGCACACAATATTTGTAATTTCATTAATTCTGTTGATGATTTGGAGGTTAATGATGTTAGTGATTTACCTCAACGTTCATCTATGGACAAGATACATAATTCTTCTGGTATCAAATTATTAGACATTTGTCATTGTAGTGATCTTAGAATTTTAAATGGTAGATTTGGTAATGACGCTGGTGTAGGCGATTATACCTATATATCATCTACTGGTAGTAGTGTAATAGACTATGCTTTATTATCACAATGTTGTTTTTCATTGATACATGATTTTATTGTACATGATCTATGTTCTTTTTCTCCACATAGACCTATTCAGTTAACTTTATGTTTGAATTATAAAAAACATGTAAAAGAAAGTATTGTCAATGACTCTAAAATCAGATGGAATCATGCAAAATGTTCTTTATTTAATGACATCTTAAGTGATAATTCTAATCATTTGTCATTATTAGTTGACGATATTAAAGATGAAAAAATTGATTTCGATCAAGGTTTCAATACTTTTGCTGACACCCTGTACAATATTACACGCTCAGTTCACAATCCATCTAATTCAAATACACGCAACAATTTTAATTCCTCTACCCGTTGTAATAAAAATAATGAATGGTTTAACACTGAATGTAGGCTAGCTCGTGCACAACTTAATAGAGCAAATAAATCATACAACAAACACAGGTCACATCATACCCGTGAAAATCTTATAAACTGTAGAAGAAAATATCGTTCAGTAAAACGAAGGGCAAAATTTGTATTAAAAAATAAACAAAAAGAATACCTACATAATATTTCTAAATCTAATCCTCGTAAATTCTGGCAAGAGGTGCGTAAAATGCGCGGCTCTAAGAAAAAGGAAGGTGATATCGAGAATATAGAATTTTTTAATCATTTCAAAGATTTGTTTTCATCCGTTGATAATTTTTCTAATTTGACTGTAGAAAATGAATTAAAGGGAGATAACTTGTCCAGTAGTCAAGTTGATCAGCTAGATCGACCATTCACGCATGATGAAGTTAAAAAAGCAATTTTATCTCTTAAACAGGGAAAATGTGCGGGAATTGATAATTTAATCCCTGAAATATTTATTTACGGAACGGATGTTTTAACACCCATTATATGTAATTTATTCAATTTTATGTTTGATAATTCGTTGTACCCTGAAGCATGGTTCAAAAGTTTTATCGTACCTATACCTAAAAAAGGTAACTTAAATGACGTAAATGATTACCGTGGTTTATCAATTACGAGCATTTTTGCTAAAATATTTTCGTCTTTGCTTGACACGAGATTAAGATACTGGGCAGAGAATAATAATCTTTTATCTGATTTTCAATTTGGGTTTCGCGCCAAACGTAGTACCGTTGATTGTGTTTACATTCTTCACACATTACTAAATAAAGTTATTAAATATGAAAAGAAAAAAATGTACTGTTGTTTCGTTGATTTCCAAAAAGCCTTTGATACGGTCTATCGGAACGGAATATGGTATAAGTTATTGGAAATTGGCTGTTCTTCTAAAATTGTAAATATGTTAAAGTCCATGTATTCTAGTGTTAAGTCATGTGTTAAAGCACATGGGTCATTAAGTGACTTTTTTGATAGTTACACGGGTGTTAAACAAGGAGAATCGTTATCTCCGTTGTTATTTTTATTCTTTATTAATGATATGTATGATACAATAAATAGTGATAATTTACAAACAAATGTTATAAATATTGACGAATTACAAATATTTTTGCTTTTATTCGCTGATGACACCGTTTTGTTTTCATACACAATCGAAGGGTTACAAACTCTCGTCGATAAACTTGATAACTATTGTCTTAAGTGGGGTATTACTATTAATGTCAACAAAACGGTAGTTATGACTTTTAAATCCGGTACTAGGCATGAAAATATCAATATTTCTTTAAAGGGGAAATTGTTAAATAATGTAGATTGTTTTAATTACCTTGGGGTACCGTTGTCGTTTAACGGCTCATTTTATAAAACACAAAAGTTATTATCTCAGCAAGCTATGAAAGCACTTTTTTCATTACAATCTTTATTTGATGTATTACCGCTTAAAATTAGTGAGAAACTGAAACTTTTTGACTCAATGGTGGCTCCTATTTTAAATTATGCGTCTCCATTATGGGGGTTCCATAGTGCTCCGGACATCGAAAGAGTTCATCTTAAGTTTTTAAAAAGAATCCTTGGTGTAAAAACGCGAACACCAAATTGTATCGTCTATGGTGAGGTCGGTAGATTTCCATTTTTAGTACTTCGTAAAATAAATATTATTAAATATTGGGGTAAAATAGTAAATAATAAAGAATCGTTAATACATAAAATATACAAAAATCAAATAAATGAAAATGGAGATATTCCTAACAAAACTTCTTGGACTTATAAGTTAAAAACTTTGCTTTGCGAATTGGGATTTAACTATGTATGGGATAAACAGATAATAGATAATTATGAAATTAAAATAATATGCGAAAGAATTAAAGATCAATACTTACAAAATTGGCACTCTATCAAAAATAATTCAAACAAGTTATCGTGTTACAATGTTTTTAAAAAAGATTTTGCATTTGAAAAATATCTTGATTCTATTATTAATGATAAACATAGAATAGCTTTGACACAATTAAGATGTACATCCCATAAATTGAATATTGAGAAATTTAGATATGATAATAGTAATGATCAAACTTTGTTATTATGTAAAAATTGCAATTTAAATCAAATTGAAAATGAATACCATTTAGTACTTGTATGCCCAAAATATCGGGAATTACGATTTAAACATTTACCAAAATATTTCCACAGTTGGCCAACAATAAATAAGTTTAATATTTTAATGCAGTCTAATAAAGAAAGTACTTATAAAAAATAGCTTATTTTATCCATGCAGCATTTAAAGAACGAAATTAGGTATTTAGTATTATTTTTGATTTCATTTAATTCCATTCATTTTCTTATTGCATGTTGTTTTTTTCCTTCCTTTTTTGTGATTGTTTTATTTATTGTATTTATTTGTGTGTTTCATGTATTGTCATGTTCTTCTCTGATATTCATGTTCGCCTTGTTTAAGGCAATGATCTGTATAGATTATGCTAAATAAAGAAATATTGTATTGTATTGTATTGTATAAAAACAGATAAAACAAATTACTTAACAGAATAAAATTATAAATATATAGAAATAAATATGATAATGAACCGAAAAACAATTCAGTCGGTATATCACCCACAATATACAAATGTACATGTATGTAAATAGGCAAGAATATAAATGAACAAAAACTCTTACATCTAAGTCAAATAATATAAACACAACCGGACATACACCTTAGAAGTGGATGGAGAAAGGAGGAGGTGGTCAAAACGGCATTTTACAGGTTTTAGTACATGACTTGCATGAACTATCAAGTATTAAGATGCGGACTCACGCTAACATTAACATTCACAATAAAGTATGATGGCTCAAAATGGTCTAACAATACGGAACACCAAGTATTACGATATACGTGTAATGTAATACGTACTGTTTTTGCGTAGATAAGCAAAACAGAAAATAATGCATATGCATTACACGCTTACAGAATAAGTAATCAGTTTACGATAATGATCAAATCGATTGGATCATAATACTCACGTGATATTCAATATGTAAGTAATCTTTAGTTTTTCGACAGATTTTTAAAGCAGCCAAAAATATTCAAACAGTGCAAAAAATAAGCATATTACTATGCTAAAAAATGCCAATGTTAGTCTGTGAATTGTAATTGTTAATTCTGAATCCCCTTCACAAATTATGTAGCAAATGACATGGATTTACAATCGAATCTTTTTGAGGGGAGTATTTAATCTAAAGTACAACCGTATTAATATTAACAGAGTCAATTTGGAAGTTTTAAAGACAGAAAAGTTGAGTTATTTGTGCTCTTTATCAAGTCTCTCATTTAAGTGAATCTCGAGCTAGAGAAATAGTCGAAATGTGAGTACTCTTTATTACGTATATATGTAATCAGCTATTGAAAAAGATCACGTGACCATATGGCTTGTAAACGCTGTTTTGTTTTTGTTTCACACAATGCCCATTTTTTTAAATTTAGATTGAAGGCTAATCATAAAATCAATATGGTAAGGCATAATCACAGCAATTCATCAAGAAGAGTTTCTATGTTCCCGTAGATGTTTTATGTTTGTCTATAAATAGATCAAGAATTTTCTGATCAGTGTCAATGAAGTGTACTTCAGTAAGACTTCCGGCTCCTAATGAAGAGAACTGCTTGAATGCTTTGATATATTCTGTTGTACAAACGTCTTTAGGTAACCCTGAATGATCTGAAATAGATGAGTATTCATGATCAATATTGAGTCTAAAATCGGTAAGACAGAATTGAACAAACTTTCCTTTGCTGTGGTTATTTAATTGCAGGGGTTACAGAGTTCATTTTATTTCAAAGACAGAGTTTCAGGGTTTCAGATTAGATAAGATATTCAATTAAATATACATGTGTAACTATATAGGTGTTATATATCAGGTCAGAAATTACCCAAGAGTATAGTATTAATATAATTTATAGTACATATAGTATGAGTTTAATGTAGTAGATCATATATATCCCCATGTTTTCACACCGGCCAGTATTTCCCAGGGAAAGACATATCGATATTACATTCTTGAAAGGGTATATTATATCCTACCGAGGTCGAATATCGAACGCGAGACCTAAGTATTCAAATTCCAGCGCGATACCATTGCGGCATAGCTGATGTTTTAAATAAGATAAAAAGTATACATGTAACCACGGAACTATAAACATTTCTTACTTGAGCTCATGGCTGTCATAGCTATTCTCCTCCAATTTCTTTTCTTTGCTGCAATTAGTGCATTAACAAGAGTAAGACACAGATTCCTTGCGCATTCATCTGCCTTGCTTTTATCCCATTGTGGTCCAACAGCATGTATAATACCTGAACATGGCAAGTTACCCCCTGACGAGATGTAATTCTCCGTGACTGCAAGGTTTCCATAGGTCCCGACGTAGTCACTGCATTCCTTGACAACGGTGTCTCCAGCAGCAGTAGCAATTACCTTGGCAACACCACATCTATGTTGTAGCGTATTGATGGTAGAGTTGACAATACCGTCCATACCTTGGATGGTTGTGATGGATTGTTTATATACATGTACCGTCAGATTACCAGTGGTGAATGAGTACTTTACACTGCTTGATGGTGATGGAGCCAAAAGATTTGGTCTCTGTATTTGAGCTAAAATCATTAATAGAACATCAGCAAACATAAACGTCTAATAATGTATGCTCTTTAGAATTAGGTTGTCTATAATGACAGTTCTGCTGTACTTATAATTTACTAATTAGGTCGTTTATAATACCAAACGCTATTGTACTTAAAATTTAGGAAACAATAAGCTTAACTTTGTAAGACAATATATTTTCGTTAAATGTCTATAATAATTACAGCTCTAGTACTTGTAATAATAATTTGCCCATATAAATACAGCCCCTTCTACTGACAAAGGGACAACTTAGGTGCATTAGAACGGCTTACAGAGCGTCAACTTCCACACACAATTGACATTGATTCATATCATTAAGATAATCATAATTTTTGTAAAGAATATATCATGTAAAATTTTATACACGTTAACAAAAGTAATTGAAATATATAATACATTAAAAACTTACAATCTGGCAAAGGGACCTTTGGATTTGTCAGTGCCGACCTTTTGTTTCCTGTGTTCCGTTGAGTAGCTACAATGAAGCATCGTTTTATCATAACAAATTACAGATACATTGTATATATGCCCCAAACATACGATTGTTCTTTTCCTATGTTTATGGGGATGTTCATCTGTTTATCAATGTCAAAATGAATGAAAGCGGTTCTACTCATTCCTTAATAAACTCGCACTGCCACTTGATTACAAAATTTACCAAGTTTGGAAAGGTTGTCGCAAATACTAGCAAAACATTAAAATAGTAATCATGATGATATTAATCTGCTCGGGTCATATCTCTTGGAAAACATTTCCCCTCTAAGCATAATATGATAACGTGAACGATTAATGTTGGCATGTCAAGGAATTAACCTCCCAAAACTATAGTATAAACTGGTTTGATATCTCTGTTTGATATTTAGTTTCACAATTGTAGATTTAGATCATCAATACAGTTACTCGGGATAAACATGCACCAATACTGACATTTGGAAATAGTTTTTTTTGTTTTTATACATTTTTATGCAAGTTTTAGTTTTAGAGAAAAAAAATTCTTCTCCTGAAAAGTTACCATTTTTCAGCTTCGAATTTTTATAGTGAGACCATCGACTTGATCTTCATAACAATCTTTTAACATGTACATAATTACAATCACATATTTTACAAACATAAAAGGGGAATAAAAAGAATATTACTTCATAATTGTTGTCTCTTAAGATTTGTCTCCCTTGTTTGAAAAAATACTAAACACGTTTAACAAATTTCAAATGTATGAAACATTGACTATAAGAATCTTTTTGCAAGTACAGAATTATAATTACGCGAGTTACAACTTGAGTTCAGTCAAGGTTCAGTCAACCTACACAACGTTCCTGGAAAGGCTTAAGCTATGAAGTGTATAATCAGTTACTTGGTGCATACATCCGTCTGTGACTTATAAGTTACAACTGTCCTACATTATTTGAAATAAGTGGTAGAAGGGAGAATGGCAGTAGAAATTAGTTCATGACTAAACTCCTCGAAAGAATGCCCCGACCGGGAATCGAACCTAAAACCCCTTGATAAAAAGATTTGTGTGCTACCAACTGAGCAAGCCGGGTGGACTAATACCATTCTCAGTGAGTAACTGACAGCTTTCTTGAATTAAATTAATAATTGTTAACTTCTGAATAGAACCGAATTTCCAACAGTGAAAGATCAGTTGCTCTATTTACTCAACTATGGAGTTGATGACAAAAAACACCCCCCCCCCCAAAAAAAATATCAGGACAACTTACCTATCGGATTATCATTCTGAGTTGGTTGTCTTTTAGTCATATCATGATGTTCTGTAAATATAATAATCTAAAGTGCTAAATGCCATATTTGGATAACGTTTAATCATATCGTAGAGGTCAGTCGAACTATTCAATGTCTATGAAGTAGGCTTGATCTACCGGGACTAGATCAATATTTATAACCAGAGATAATCTCATACATTTGCCTGTGGCTGAAAACTGACCTACTTGATGCAAAGGTAGGAAGAACATTGGTATGAAGCATTTTTAATGCAAAATCTAGCTAATCATAGTACTTGTAGATCCAGCCTTTAAATCGAAACCATGTTCCCAGGATTGGAAGTCAGCCATGCAACAGTCTGATCAAACAGGAAATTTCAATAAAATATATCATATATCAATTCATTTCAGAATGCCAAATGTATACTAGTTATAGAAAACAATACTTGAAATTTTCATGGTAGGGTAAAACCGGTAGGAATTGAACCCGGGACCTCAGATGAAAAGGTTTGCCCTTAACCAATGCGCCATGGTCCCGGATTTCAAATACATTTTACATATACATGTACATTGTAACGGCAATGTTCCAGGGAATAAAAGAGCCAAAATACCAATACTTTAAAAGTACGTAAAGTAAATTAGAGTACATATTCCTGGGATCTAGCTCAATATTTTGACAATTCTTTTTCTTGGGGGTAAACCAAATATGTAATATAAAACAATGAGATATTCACCTCTCTTAACCTTTGGTGGCGGCTCAGGATAGTTTTCAGCGTTCTTGAAATCCAGTGCATCCGGGTTTTCATATGATTGTTGATATGTCGTACATACAAGCTCTATGATATCTTTATTTTTGTCTACAAAATGTATCTCTCTAATTCCATCTGGACCAGACACAGCGAAATCTATAAAAGCTTTCACGTACATCTCCGCACATAATTCTTTAGGTATACCCAAACCACCTGCAAAATATTAACTAGCGATATCAAGTCTGCTAGGTCCAATAACTTGGCACAACATTCGATGTTCGATATTCGATATTCAATATCGAACATCGAACCAGTTCGACGTTCGACATTAGCATAATGTGCGAATATCGAAATGAAATTGAATATCGAACCAGCTCGACGTTCGACATTCGCCAAAATTATCCAAATATCGAACTGAGATTGAATATCGAACCAGCTCGACGTTCGACATTCGAATATCGAAATGAAATGGAATATCGAACCAGTTCGACGTTCGACATTTATTTATAATAGCCCGAATGTAGTTCTGAGGTTGAATATCGAACCAGCTCGACGTTCGACATTCGAATATCGAAATGAAATGGAATATCGAACCAGTTCGACGTTCGACATTCATTTATAATAGCCCGAATGTAGTACTGAGGTTGAATATCGAACCAGCTCGACGTTCGACATTCATTATTAACAATAATGCGAATGTCGTTCTGTGGTTGAATATCGAACCAGCTCGACGTTCGACATTCATTAATAATAGTCTGAATGTAGTTCTGAGGTTGAATATCGAACCAGCTCGACGTTCGACATTCATTAATAATAGCCCGAATGTAGTTCTGTGTTTGAATATCGAACCAGCTCGACGTTCGACATTCATTAATAACAATAATGCGAATGTAGTTCTGTGGTTGAATATCGAACCAGATCGACGTTCGACATTCATTCATAATAGCCCGAATGTAGTTCTGAGGTTGAATATCGAACCAGCTCGACGTTCGACATTCATTAATAATAGCCCGAATGTAGTTCTGTGGTTGAATATCGAACCAGCTCGACGTTCGACATTCATTAATAATAGCCCGAATGTAGTTCTGTGGTTGAATATCGAACCAGCTCGACGTTCGACATTCATTGGCCCGAATGTAGTTCTGAGGTTGAATATCGAACCAGCTCGACGTTCGACATTCATTAATAATAGTCCGAATGTAGTTCTGAGGTTGAATATCGAACCAGCTCGACGTTCGACATTCATTCATAATAGCCCGAATGTAGGACTGAGGTTGAATATCGAACCAGCTCGACGTTCGACATTCATAAATAATAGCCCGAATGTAGTTCTGTCGTTTAATATCGAACCAGCTCGACGTTCGACATTCATTAATAATAGCCCGAATGCAGTTCTGAGGTTGAATATCGAACCAGCTCGACGTTCGACATTCATAAATAATAGCCCGAATGTAGTTCTGTGGTTGAATATCGAACCAGTTCGACGTTCGACATTCATTAATAATAGCCCGAATATAGTTCTGTGGTTGAATATCGAACCAGCTCGACGTTCGACATTCATTAATAATAGCACGAATGTAGTTTTGTGGTTGAATATCGAACCAGCTCGACGTTCGACATTCATTAATAATAGTCCGAATGTAGTTCTGAGGTTGAATATCGAACCAGCTCGACGTTCGACATTCATTAATAATAGTCCGAATGTAGTTCTGAGGTTGAATATCGAACCAGCTCGACGTTCGACATTCATTCATAATAGTCCAAATGTAGTTCTGAGGTTGAATATCGAACCAGCTCGACGTTCGACATTCATTAATAATAGTCCGAATGTAGTTCTGTGGTTGAATATCGAACCAGCTCGACGTTCGACATTCATTAATAATAGCCCGAATGTAGTTTTGTGGTTGAATATCGAACCAGCTCGACGTTCGACATTCATTAATAATAGTCCGAATGTAGTTCTGAGGTTGAATATCGAACCAACTCGACGTTCGACATTCATTAATAATAGTCCGAATGTAGTTCTGTGGTTGAATATCGAACCAGTTTGACGTTCGGACGACTTGTTTCAGCGGGGATACCTCGATTGGGCCCTTGGCCGCGCTTGAATCAGTGGAGCACGGCCTGTTTCTGCGGGGAAAACCTCGGCTTGGCCCTGGGCGGCGCTGGAATCAGCGGCATGCGGCTTGGATCAGCGGGGGAACCTCGGCTGGGCACTCGGACGGGGCTTAAGCTGGCTCTGTGGGCTCTGTGGGCCTTCTACCGGGGTCTACGCGGCCTGCCGCTAATACCTGCCTGGTTGGCTTGATTTTAGCGGAGGCAAGCAAGGGACACCGGGGTTTACCTCGGCTGCAAGCCAGGCGCGCTTGTATCAGCGGCGGACGGCTTGATTCGGCGGGGAAACATCGGCTGGGCCCTTGGTCGCACTTGAATCAGCGGAGCACGGTTTGTTTAAGCGGGGAAAGCCCGGCTAGACCTTCGGCCGCGCTTGAATCAGCGGCGGACGGCTTGTTTCAGCGGGGAAACCTCGGCTGGACCCTTGGCCGCGCTTGAATCAGCGGAGCACGGCCTGTTTCAGCGGGGAAACCTCGGCTGGGCCCTGGGCGGCGCTGGAATCAGCGGCAGGCGGCTTGGATCAGCGGGGAATCTCGGCTGGGCTCTGCTCGACGTTGATGCGAATGTAGTTCTGAAGTTGAATATCGAACCAGCTCGACGTTCGACATTCATTAATAATAGTCCGAATGTAGTTTTGAGGTTGAATATCGAACCAGCTCGACGTTCGACATTCATTAATAATACTAATGCGAATGTAGTTCTGAGGTTGAATATCGAACCAGCTCGACGTTCAACATTCATTAATAATAGTCCGAATGTAGTTTTGAGGTTGAATATCGAACCAGTTCGACGTTCGACATTCATTAATAATAGTCCGAATGTAGTTCTAAGGTTGAATATCGAACCAGTTCGACGTTCGACATTCATTAATGATAATGATGCGAATGTAGTTCTGCGATTGAATATCGAACCAGCTCGACGTTCGACATTCATAAAAGATAGTCCGAATGTAGTTTTGAGTTTGAATATCGAACCAGCTCGACGTTCGACATTCATTAATAATAGTCCGAATGTAGTTCTGAGGTTGAATATCGAACCAGCTCGACGTTCGACATTCATTAATAAAAGTCTGAATGTAGTTCTGAAGTTGAATATCGAACCAGCTCGACGTTCGACATTCATTAATAATAGTCCGAATGTAGTTCTAAGGTTGAATATCGAACCAGTTCGACGTTCGACATTCATTAATTATAATGATGCGAATGTAGTTCTGCGATTGAATATCGAACCAGCTCGACGTTCGACATTCATAAAAGATAGTCCGAATGTAGTTTTGAGTTTGAATATCGAACCAGCTCGACGTTCGACATTCATTAATAATAGTCCGAATGTAGTTCTGAGGTTGAATATCGAACCAGCTCGACGTTCGACATTCATTAATAAAAGTCTGAATGTAGTTCTGAAGTTGAATATCGAACCAGCTCGACGTTCGACATTCATTAATAATAGTCCGAATGTAGTTCTGAAGTTGAATATCGAACCAGCTCGACGTTCGACATTCATTGATAATAGTCCGAATGTAGTTCTGAGGCTGAATATCGAACCAGTTCGACGTTCGACATTCATTCATGATAATAATGCGAATGCAGTTCTGAGGTTGAATATCGAACTAGTTCGACGTTCGACATTCATTAATAATAGTCCGAATGTAGTTCTGATGTTGAATATCGAACCAGCTCGACGTTCGATATTCATTGATAATAATCCGAATTTTGTTCTGCGGTTGAATATCGAACCAGGTCGACGTTCGACATTCATTAATAATAGTCAGAAAGTAGTTATGAAGTTCAATATCGAACCAGCTTGATGTTCGACATTCATTAATTATAGTCCGAATATAGTTCTGAGGTTGAATATCGAACCAGTTCGACGTTCGACATTCATTAACAATAATGATGCGAAGCCTATACTGGGCACTAGGCCGCGCATGAATCAGCGGAGCACGGCTTGTTTCAGCGAGGAAACCTCGGCTGTGCCATGGGCGGCGCTAGAATCAGCGGCAGGCGGCCTGGATAAGCGGGGGAACCTCGGCTGGGCACCCGGTCGGGGCTTCAACGGGCTTTGCGGGCTTCTACCGGGGTCTACGCGGCCTGCCGATGATACGCGCCTGTCTGGCTTGATTTCAGCAGAGGCAAGCAAGGGACACCGGGGTTTACCTCGGCTGCAAGCCAGGCGCGCTTGAATCAGCGGCGGACGGCTTGATTTGGCGGGGAAACATCGGCTGGGGCCTTGGTCGCGCTTGAATCAGCGGAGCACGGCTTGTTTCAGCGGGGAAAACCCGGCTGGGCATTCGGCCGCGCTTGAATCAGCGGCGGACGGCTTGTTTCAGCGGGGATACCTCGGCTTGTCCCTTGGCAGCGCTTGAATCAGCGGCGGACGGCTTGGATCAGCGGGGAAACCTCGGCTGGGCCCTTGGCCGCGTTGAATCAGCGCCAGGCGCTCTTGAATCCGCGGCGGACGGCTTATTCCAGCGGGGAAACCTCGGATGGGCCCTTGGCCGTGCTTAAATCAAAGGCAGGCGGCTTCGATCAGCGGGGAAACCTCGGCTGGGCACTCTGCCGGGGCTTTATCGGGCTCCGCGGGCCTTTAACGAGGGTCTATGCGGCCTGCTACCGATATCGGTCTGGCGCGTTTGATTTCAGCGGAGGCAAGGACGGGACACCAGGGTTTACCTCGGCTGCAAGCCAGGGGCGCTTGAATCAGCATCAGACGGCTTGTTTCAGCGGGGAAACATCGGCTGGGCCCTTGGCCGCGCTTGAATCAGCGGAGCACGGCCTCTTTCAGCGGGTAAACCTCGGCTGGGCCCTTGGCCGCGCTTGAACCAGCGGCAGGCGGCTTGGATCAACGGGGGAACATCGGCTGGGTACTCGGCCGGGTCTTCATCGGGCTTTGCGGGTCCGTTACTGGGGTCTAAGCGGATTGTCGCTGATATCGGCCTGGCTCGCTTGATTTAAGCGGGGTTAAGCACGGGACACCGAATATTCCTCCTCTGTTGGTCGCAACCCGTTTCGGCGACTAAAAAAGTGCAGTTAATTATTCATTGTTCTTTTATTTACACCATTGATGCACGATTGATGATCGCTCTCGTGCAGCACAGCGACGCTTCATATAAATAGGCTTTTTTCGGAACTCCAAATTATGGGTTTCGTGCACAGGCGGTACAAAATCGGAATAAATCCAATTGTTCTCTGTACATACTTTCATTGTAACGATAAAAGTTAGTTCGCCCGCCCGGCTAGCTCAGTCGGTAACGAACAAGTCTTCTGATCGAGGTGTCGTGAGTTCGATTCATGGGCGGGGCATACTGTCGTGAAGCTTGGTCATGAAATAATTTCTATTGTCATTCTCCCTTCTACCACTGATTCAAAATCATGTACGGCAGTTGTCAGTCACTGACGGAAGTAGCGCCTAGTAACTGGTTAACAGCTAAATCCAGAGATTTAGGCTTTCCAGGAAAACGGTGAGTAGGTTGACTGACTGCCATGATATGACCTATACAATGTGTTGCTGCGGCGTTTAATCCAACAAAACAAACACGCAACTAACACAAAAATTTGTTTGTACCACAAGTATTGTTCGTTTTTTCTCAACTGTCAGAACATGAATAATTTCACGGTGAATGCGTTTATTAAAATCATTGTTGTAAAACATCCATGAGTTTCCGAAAGCGTGTATTATGATCAAGTTAAGCTGTTTATGCCGTATGATATGTTTTAGTCGAGATATTTTTAATAACAATTAGGCCGCCAGTACAAAAACAATGCATTCAGTCACCGTGAAATTATTCAAGCTTTGACAGTTGAGAAAAAACGGACAATAAAACCCCAAAAATTTGAATTCCGGATATAGTCTATTCATGTGATTGACTATATAATTTGTTAGCTAGATGTCTTAATATTGTGTCAACAAAAATATTAAAAACAAATATTGCATGAATAAAAGTACTTCGATCCAAAGAAATTAAGTCAACAACCAATGTGCTAAATATTGAAAAAAATACATACGTCTAATATTATTAACGAATGTCAAATATCGAGCTGGTTCGATATTCAACCTTAGAACTACATTCGGACTATCATGAATGAATGTCGAACGTCGAACTGGTTCGATATTCAACCTCAGAACTACATTCTCATTATTATTATTAATGAAGGTCAAACGTCGAGCTGGTTCGATATTCAACTTCAGAACTACATTCGGACTATTATTAATGAATGTCGAACGTCGAGCTGGTTCGATATTCAACTTCAGAACTAAATTCGGACTATTATTAATGAATGCCGAACGTCGAGCTGGTTCGATATTCAATCTCAGAACTACAATCGGATTATTATTAATGAATGTCGAACGTCGAGCTGGTTCGATATTCAACTTCAGAACTACATTCGGACTATTATTAATGAATGTCGAACGTCGAGCTGGTTCGATATTCAACTTCAGAACTACATTCGGACTATAATGAATGAATGTCGAACGTCGAACTGGTTCGATATTTAACTCAGAACTACATTCGGACTATCTTTTATGAATGTCGAACGTCGAGCTGGTTCAATATTCAATCTCAGAACTACATTCGCATCATTATAATTAATGAATGTCGAACGTCGAACTGGTTCGATATTCAACCTTAGAACTACATTCGGACTATTATTAATGAATGTCGAACGTCGAACTGGTTCGATATTCAACCTCAAAACTACATTCGGACTATTATTAATGAATGTCGAACGTCGAGCTGGTTCGATATTCAACTTCAGAACTACATTCGCATCAACGTCGAGCAGAGCCCAGCCGAGATTCCCCGCTGATCCAAGCCGCCTGCCGCTGATTCCACCGCCGCCCAGGGCCCAGCCGAGGTTCCCCCGCTGAAACAGGCCGTGCTCCGCTGATTCAAGCGCGGCCAAGGGTCCAGCCTAGGTTTCCCCGCTGAAACAAGCCGTCCGCCGCTGATTCAAGCGCGGCCGAAGGTCTAGCCGGGCATTCCCCGCTGAAACAAGCCGTGCTCCGCTGATTCAAGTGCGACCAAGGGCCCAGCCGATGTTTCCCCGCCGAATCAAGCCGTCCGCCGCTGATACAAGCGCGCCTGGCTTGCAGCCGAGGTAAACCCCGGTGTCCCTTGCTTGCCTCCGCTAAAATCAAGCCAACCAGGCAGGTATTAGCGGCAGGCCGCGTAGACCCCGGTAGAAGGCCCACAGAGCCCACAGAGCCAGCTGAAGCCCCGTCCGAGTGCCCAGCCGAGGTTCCCCCGCTGATCCAAGCCGCATGCCGCTGATTCCAGCGCCGCCCAGGGCCAAGCCGAGGTTTTCCCCGCAGAAACAGGCCGTGCTCCACTGATTCAAGCGCGGCCAAGGGCCCAATCGAGGTATCCCCGCTGAAACAAGTCGTCCGAACGCCAGACTGGTTCGATATTCAACCATAGAACTACATTCGGACTATTATTAATGAATGTCGAACGTCGAGCTGGTTCGATATTCAACCTCAGAACTACATTCGGACTATTATTAATGAATGTCGAACGTCGAGCTGGTTCGATATTCAATCTCAGAACTACATTCGCATCAAAATCATTAATGAATGTCGAACGTCGAACTGGTTCGATATTCAACCTTAGAACTACATTCGGACTATTATTAATGAATGTCGAACGTCGAGCTGGTTCGATATTCAACCTCAAAACTACATTCGGACTATTATTAATGAATGTCGAACGTCGAACTGGTTCGATATTCAACATCAGAACTACATTCGGACTATTATTAATGAATGTCGAACGTCGAGCTGGTTCGATATTCAACTTCAGAACTACATTCAGACTTTTATTAATGAATGTCGAACGTCTAGCTGGTTCGATATTCAACCTCAGAACTACATTCGGACTATTATTAATGAATGTCGAACGTCGAACTGGTTCGATATTCAACCTCAGAACTACATTCGGACTATCTTTTATGAATGTCGAACGTCGAGCTGGTTCGATATTCAATCTCGAACTACATTCGCATCATTATCATTAATGAATGTCGAACGTCGAACTGGTTCGATATTCAACCTTAGAACTACATTCGGACTATTATTAATGAATGTCGAACGTCGAACTGGTTCGATATTCAACCTTAGAACTACATTCGGACTATTATTAATGAATGTCGAACGTCGAACTGGTTCGATATTCAACCTCAAAACTTCATTCGGACTATTATTAATGAATGTCGAACGTCGAACTGGTTCGATATTCAACCTCAGAACTACATTCGCATTAGTATTATTAATGAATGTCGAACGTCGAGCTGGTTCGATATTCAACCTCAGAACTACATTCGGACTATTATTAATGAATGTCGAACGTCGAGCTGGTTCGATATTCAACTTCAGAACTACATTCAGACTTTTATTAATGAATGTCGAACGTCGAGCTTGTTCGATATTCAACCTCAGAACTACATTCGGACTATTAGTAATGAATGTCGAACGTCGAACTGGTTCGATATTCAACCTCAGAACTACATTCGGACTATCTTTTATGAATGTCGAACGTCGAGCTGGTTCGATATTCAATCTCAGAACTACATTCGCATTATTATCATTAATGAATATCGAACGTCGAACTGGTTCGATATTCAACCTTAGAACTACATTCGGACTATTATTAATGAATGTCGAACGTCGAACTGGTTCGATATTCAACCTTATAACTACATTCGGACTATTATTAATGAATGTCGAACGTCGAACTGGTTCGATATTCAACCTCAAAACTACATTCGGACTATTTTTAATGAATGTCGAACGTCGAACTGGTTCGATATTCAACCTCAGAACTACATTCCCATTAGTATTATTAATGAATGTCGAACGTCGAGCTGGTTCGATATTCAACCTCAGAACTACATTCGGACTATTATTAATGAATGTCGAACGTCGAGCTGGTTCGATATTCAACTTCTGTTCGATATTGGCACATTATGCAAATGTCGAACGTCGAACTGGTTCGATATTCGATATTGAATATCGAATATCGAACGTCGAATGTTGTGCTAAGTTATTGGAGCTAAGTCTGCTTCCATATACAAGTTCATCCAACTTTACAATTTTGGTACGATAACCCATGATCATTGAAATCACCTTAAGTCAGTTGATCCCTCAGAGTAACTTTTTACACCTAGATGGATTGGAAAAACTGTAGATACATTTCTTGCTTAAGGAAATTAAAAGTGTCCCAAGTGGGATTCGAGCCCGGAACCTCTCGATTCCTAAGCAAACTTCCAACCATTGGATCACTGCTACAAAAAATGTTACCAAAGTTAATAAAGGTATATAATCCTCCCAAAGCCTTTTGACAAAATCCTGTTTAAGATTAAAGTGATTCACATTTACCGCGGAAAATAACATTTAGGGTATTTTGAGCACATTCAAAATTGAGTATGGATTAACTCATCAACGCGCGGGCATGGCCGAGTGGAAATGGTGTTAGACTGGAAATCAATGGATAGCAGACTGCGCGCTGGTTTGAAACACATCCAATACCCACCGTGGTTTCCTTGAGAAATTGTTTTCTTCTAGCCTAATATTAGAGGACTAGTGAGTTGACTCGAAAGTGATTATTCTAAGTTAATAACTATGTTACATGAATATGCTATAATTACAGTTTGAAGACCATTAACTTGACGTACACTTCCGTCAGTGACTGAAAACTTCCCTACGTGATTTAGAATATGTGGTACATATCCAACTATTAGTCCTTTATCGATAAGCCTTGTAGGCTAGTACACGCTATATAGAAATAAGAAGGACATTGGTACTTAATCTAATATAACTCGAATTTCTAAGTATTTTTTATTCCATCCCATTCAGTTTCATATAATTCATTTCATCCTCTTTCTTATGGTATATGTCTTATAAATTTTGAAAAATAAATAGTTGGGGGAATTTTGAGTTAAAAATGATAACCCTATTTCCTATGCATTTCAATACAAAAATGATTTTTTTTACCTCAACATTGGCAACGTTTTGTCCAATATCTGTTTTACTGTTTAAAAATCGTTTCTATCCCAATCGGATTCAATTACTACGATCTTTTCTTTAATAAATGGTATAGGTATTATCATTTTTGAAGAAAATTTAGAAGGGGGAAATAGCGAATTAGTTTAGTAAGTATTGTTTTTTTTCTTCTTCGGGAGATTCCGTTTCGCTTTACGGAAACTGGCGAAGATAGCCGAACGACCGATAGCATACGATGCTTTATCGCTACCGATCTTATCAGCGGTCTAATATGTTATTTGTTATCGAGCATTATAATCGAAGCAAAAAGATGAAGATATATTTATCAACAGTCAACTTGAAAACTAACTGCTTTACAAACATTGACTAAGCTTGACTAAGTGTCCGTGTTTTAAAAAAGTGGGGTACTTAAAGTTATAAGAACACACTATATTCATTTATAGGTCTAAAAAGTTTGTTCTTTAGAAGTGTTTGAAAAAGATTTATAAATGTCTATTTTCTTTGCCGTAAAAATAATTTAACTTTTGATAATGGGGCTTTACAGATACAAGATTTTTTACTTTGTGAAAATAAGTCATGAATTTTGACAAGGTTAAAACGCATTTTTTCTAATTTCAAGTTTACTTGTTACAAAAGTTGAAAATCTTATGGTATCGTATAATTCGTTATTTGTTTCTTATTTTAGACAAATAATACTGTAAATTAATTATTTAAGAAGAGGAAAGGATATTATTTAGTTTTATAAAACGATGCTGTTTAAATGATTAATTGAATAACTTCACTTTTACTAAGTTTCCATTACTAGAGAATTCATAAAATAAGTAATAAAACTCAAATGAATTTTTGCTCATTAAACTTACAACAATATAAAAATTATATAAAATGAAATAGATAATTTACGCATAGCTGAGAAAAACAACAACAACAAAAAGCCTGATGACTAAACAAGTATTTCTCGTGTTATTTGCCTTCTCAGTTTAATGCTGTTCCAACTTACAACATTTGTCTTTTCTTTACAGTATTTTTTATCAATATACTATTTATACTTGCATTTTCTATAACTCTTTATTCTTTCTGATACGACCTGATACGCATTGATGAACTTTATTACACTCCTTAATGGACCCTGTTGATGCGTTTATCTACATCGACGCGGGTGTCATTTAATGCAAGGACCCAATGTTAACAGGGTCCTTGTTTTATGACAGGATACTACAGTCATTATTATACCATCCGGGTCGTAAAACATACACAGGGTAGCGAGGATGGTATAGATTTTTATTTTTCGAACAATAAATCTGTGAAATGCCTTCTGCCTGTTTGGCGCAGAAGTTTTATAAATAGCCGGTGTTATTACTTTTAAAAAGCATATATTGATATGGATGATGTTTCTTAAAGTTTATATGAAATTATAAGAATAAACATATTTTTAGTATTTTAATGTTCAGTCATTGCGTTCATATTTTTCTCTCTGAGTTATAGCGTCTGTTAAGTGTACAATTTATATGCCTATTGATTTATGTTTTTAATTGTCATTGAAATAATTATTTATGTTTATTGTAGGTATTAATGTGTACATTAACTTACGCTGTTGCAAATGTTAATACATACAAGGTTTAATCATATGTATGATACATAGTTCATAGATTTTAATTCTTTTCCTAAAAAGAAACGTGAATAAAACTCAATGGAATATGTTTTTTTCTTAATGCGCACTGCAGGATTTGTTATTAATAAGTTTATATGAAAAACATAACAGACATCAAATGTTTGTACTAGACGTCATGCAGAGTCTATCACGTGATATATTGATGGGGTTGATCAGTTTTATCTATCTATGATCACAACAGGGTGTCATATCGGAAATTTCCGAACAATACCGAGCACAACAACGGAGGCTCTAGTTAATTATCGATTTTATCGAGAAGTCAAATCAGTAAGTTACGAAAGGACAAATAGTTGGATATGAGGAGGGAGAATGAAAATAGAAAATATTTCATGACTAAGCTTCACCAATCTCCGTAAACAGATATCCTGTAGAGCGTTGTCGTACAGGATCTCTAAGATCTCAATGGAGGGTCACGTCGAGATGACCTTTATGTTGACCAATCAATGCGTAGCTTTCATCTAGACGAAACACTATTAATAACATTTTGATTTCGTAATTTCTATTTTTAGACCAAGATTTGCGAGCTAATTTAACAGCGGTGTTATTCACAGTGTGCGATTGGACGGCTCATTTCAAATTGCGTGACGTAGACGATGTAAACTAGTTACGTATCATAACAATTTCGTCATTAATATCATGATGAGAAAAGGTCACCAGAACGTGACCCTCGTTTGAAAACAGCCAGATCTAAATTAGCAAGTAGGCGAGCGGAAAATTTTAGATCGGGTTTTAATCAGATTGAAGCTTCACAAAAGTAAGCCCAGCCAACTAAAGACCACTCGATTATAGACTCGTGCGCTACCGAATGAGATAGCCGGGCCGCTTTCTACCACTGGATCTTTTAATATTCGCATTTTGCAAAAATGAACTAATTAAATAATAATAAACCGTACCTGAGCCGATAGCAGGTATTGCTACGGTAGTCCAACCATTAGATGATACTTCCATCAAGGCATTGATTATAGTGTTGTTTAAATGTTTAGCACATCTAGCACGTTGTCCATGGTAGTCAGCCCAACTTGGACCAACTACATGAACTATTCCTTTATACGGTAGATCACCAGCCGTTGATACAAAGTTTTCTTTCACTTGTACGTTACCAAACTCTCTAACTTGACTTTCACATTCCTTGGTCATATCTGCACCGGCCGCTTTAGCTATGATTGCCGCTACCCCACCTCGATGACTGAGATTTGGATTAGTCGGGTTAACAATGGCATCAATTCCCGACAGTCTAAGCAATGATCCTTCATATATGTAGACATAGGTGGAATTTATAGTAAAAACGAATTTACGGTCATCCCCTATTTCTATCCATTCACCTCGTGTTAAATCTAGAATGCGAAACAAAAATATCTAAATAGATGTTCAATGTTAGCCTTATATTGGTAATAAAATAATAAATCAAAGCGCTAACAGCTTTTTCGGACTTCGGGTTTTAATGTAGTAAATCATTAATGTAATATAAACACGGAATTATACGAGGAAAACTTCCCTTTCATTTAGCGATCATTCAATACTAAAATGGACTGGATACTGCAATTCTACAAACTGCAGCGTCTGTGCGTTAATGGGAAAGCGAACTTCTTTTATTGCAGTAGTAATTATATTTTAATTGCGCATGTGGCCTAACGTATTTGTCGCGGCAAATTAAAATGAGGCTTTTCTACAGTTCGCTACTATACATGGGGAAACCTCAGGTAAAAACTGCGTAATGATAATGGAAAACCATATATATTATAGACTTGAGAATTATGCACTTTGGCTGATAAACTTGATATACACCTGTAATAATCAATAATTTAAATGAAAAAACTAAGTGTTTTGTATATAGATTACAATAATATTTCATGTTAATAATGATTCACTATTTTTAACATAGTGGGTTATACATATACTAATTATTAGTTGTTCGCTAGTCGAACAACTATCTACGCCAATTTGAGAAATCGGTGTAGCAACCTTACTACGGATTCTACATTTTTTAGGTACACGACGGGGCTCAACTCTTCAAACCTATGATATACAGTGTTTTCAAACATTTTTATAAATTAGTATAGCAAGCTTACTACAAAATCTACTTTTTGAGGTACATGAAGGAACTCAACTCTTCAAGCATGTGTATTACTGAGAAAGGTTTTGATAATTAATTTTGTAATAATTACTTTTAACCAAACACTGAAAATATATACAACAGTGAATTTTCCCTGTGGTAAACCCCAATTTGAAAGGAAGGGTGTGACGCATTAATCTCTCATTCTATACGTAGACGATAAAACATATCTTGGCTCAGACGCTTAACTCATATCACACGACAACAACGCACAGAAAGTAGTGCGGTGTATACATGAATATAAAACCGTTGTATGTTTTTTTTTCGTTTTTTTAAGATATAATCATGATGATAAAATTGTAAAAAACGCTGGCTAATAACTACAGGGATACCTATCCATAGATACAAGGTGCTTTCAAACCTCAATGGGTATATTATCCGTAGCGTATCCTAATTTCGTTTTCAAAGGTCTGTGTCATGATTGACATAAGATGAAAACACTTTCTCATGGACATTAAATGACCAGTATAAAAGTTTTATTTAACGTGCACATTACTTTTATGGATAGCAATATCATATTGCGAAATCTCAAAAACATATTTCATTTATTCAGTACATGTAAAAGTGTCACGAGGTTTCAGGTATTTAGACATTTTTACCCATGATGTTTAACGTAGTATCGTACTGACCAGTTAGTTTATGTTGAACTCTAATATAGATCAATGGATGGGAAATTAAACAGATTATTAGGATTATTGGTCAAATTGTTCCACGTTGTATTTTTCTCATAGCTCTGATATGGTAATGAATTGAAGTTAAAAGTTATGTTGCAAATTTAAAAACACTTATCATTACTTGATAATTACTTATTATAAGTTAAATGCAATAAATATTAATACAAGTTGTAGATTTCTACGCCGTGTGTGACACTATTGAATGTATACAGGTGGTTCTGTTACATATTAGTTACATATCCAATTAGTTTGTATGAACCTTCAATCGTATTTCCCTGTACTCCTCTATGGTTATTATGCCTGTGCAATTATAGGAGTATGCATTTTAATCAATTTCTAAATCAGTTTTACCTGAACATTAGGATATCGTTTTTTGGGATAATTCAATGAAAATTGGATTTTCATGTACAGTTTACAAGTACAAATGGCACCATTTTAAAGATTTCATACAAAGAAAGCTCTACAGTCTATGTTTTAAGAAACGAAATCTTATTCTACTTTTTTCACATTTTGAGCACATTAAGGGACCGAAGCACAACATGTTTTCTATGTCGAACAACTCCAGTGCCTTTAGCGCTTTGATTGTGATTCTTAATTCAATGTCGGTAATATGTATATATGAATTTAATCATTGCTAATCAATCATCTCTGATCTGATCAGAGCTGATATTTGATTCTTTTTTATTCTGAAATAATGCCGTGTCAACACCAAAAGGGTTTTTCGTCGACCAACGCACCTAACTTAACTTTCCTGGACCCTCGCCTATGACTAGTACTGACCTACCCTATCCACAAGGCCGACCAGTTCTCCATACTTATAAATGGAGGAAAGTGATATTTTTGTCAAATCTATATGAAAGTGTATAACCACCCTGTGTTGGATTCGAACCCGCACCCCTTCCGGGACACTACATTTGAAATTCCAGTGCGATACCAACTGCGCTACTGGCCCATATTTTTAAAATTTCTTAAATGTATTTTATTTAGCGCGATAGTGCACCTAACAAGTCAATCTCATTTCAAAGCAACATTTAATTTCCAAATTAGCATTGGTTATGTGTTTACATTACATTTATTTTACCAGGAATTGAATGTTTATTAATTCGTTGAAAAACTTTGTCAATGTATATAATGTTTTATTATTGCTTTAAATCTCGATTCATAGTCATTTACAACTTTTTACAAAGAGTGGCTACTTCTTTTTACTAGATTTAACGCCGTGTCAACACAATTTAGGTTATTTTACGGCGTCCAGCGCACCTAACCTAGCTTTCCTGGACCATTGTCTATAACCAGTACTCGCCTACCCTATCCACAAGGCCGGAAACTTCTCCATATTATCTAATCAATCGAGGAAAATCGACATTATTGTCAAATTTTCATGGAAGGGTAAAACACTCCCCGGATGGGATTCGAACCCACACCCCCTCGGGCACGAGATTCCACATCCCGGCGCGCAACCAACTACGCTATCGACCCGGGTTAAAGAGTGGCTACTATTCATGTACAACAACTATGTTTCATAATATATCTATATCAAGCAGTTAGTATAAACAGATAAGACTTAAAATATTAAATTATTTGTAAAACATAACACTTAGTCTATTATGTATGTTCAAGTTTGAAAATAAAACAATAAGAAAAATACCAATAGAAATAATCAATAAATGTAGGTATAAAATACAAATACAATTCTTAACCCACACACGTCATGATCTAAAAATGAAAGAAAAACTATCAGATCTTTTTACATGTTATAAACCACGATTTTTCATTAATTCTTCACACAGGTTTGTAAAATAAGTAAAATTATAAAAAAGTAAACTATTTCACAAGGTTTACATAAATGTTTACTTTATCTTTACTGAAGTAAAACTTTTCTATAACACTACAAAATATAATATTTGTAATAAAACTCTCACCTCTCACTTGCGCCATCTTGTTTTTTCACCGAAAATACAATGTTTTAACTTCCTGTTCGAGTTCGAAATTACCCTATACTTGTATACAAATACCTACATACACTCCTAATTGTCAAATATCGACTTTAACCGTAGTATCAAAATAAATGTACAACTTTATTTGTAAGTATCGAATGTTTCAAATATACTATTTATAATCGGTTTTGGCGTTGGGGGGTCAGCGGGGTCCGGACCCCTTAGAAATTCCCAAAGTGTACCCGTACATGAGTGTATTTCTATTGGAAGCCATTTTAAAGTAGCATGAATCAGTTTTTCATGCACTCGCTTTTGTGCTTTGCACAGATATAATGGTTATGTATTTTAATTATATAATATGAGGCGTTATTCTGCAAACAGTGCATTATGTGGTTTTGGTTCGAAAGTTTGGATCCCCAATAGAAAAAATCTGGATCCGACTTCGCCATTTTAATGCCAATAAATATTTCAAAATATCGTTCAATATCAAACCTCGCGCTATGGCATTGTAAAAAGTAGTGTAAATAAATTGCACTAAAACAACGAGACAGACAAGTATATATGTTCGTATGTAGTTGTATAAAAATTTCTTTATGCAGAAAATTTAGATAAATAATGTTCAATAATAGTTAAATAATGTTTAAGTTTGTGTAAAAAGAGAACAAATACAAAAACATTCCAATCAAGTACTTCTAAAATCAATTTAAGCTGTTGTAAACTGCACTATAATGATCATTTAGCTCTTATGGGTACTTGGGTATCCGACTATAGTCGTGCATTTATCTAAACATGCTTGAACTTATTATCGCTGATATAAAATTGTCGATTTAAAACTTATGCTTTTAGGGACTTTGGGTATAATATGAACTATAGACGATCGATATGGGTCCAAGGCAAAAACACTGTATATACATCGGGGCTCGAATTTAAGCTCATATACTAGCAAAATGCAACCCTAACCCTCAGAGAGCCGAACAAATTTTTTCATCCTTTCTTTTACTTTTCAATATTTTCAGTAAATTTGGTCTTCTTTTGGTAAAATTTCATGTAAACTGTACATAAACGATAAAAATCAATAGTATGAATAAATAATTTGTAAAAAAAAAGATTAAGTTTACCCTTAAACCGGTTACCTAAAGTGCGTAAATTGCAGGAATAACAAAATGTTACGCAAAGTAAATATTTAATGGGTATAGTAAGATTGCTTTCACCTTACGAAGGTAACGGCGCTTACCTTTGTAAATATGGGCTAAACCATTATAAAAGAGGTTGATACACCCGATTTAAAAGAATTTAGCAACATTATAAATAATTTCTATACATTTTTGACAAATTTTCGCGTGCTTACACGTTTCAGACATGATGACCTAACTAACACTTTAAAGACATATTGGTCTTTATATACACTCTTTGTGTGCACGAGATTCACGAGGGAGAAAAATTTTGATAATTTATATTATACTGACACCATATTATGAATAAAATGTAAAAACCGTAGCAAGGTTTTAGTCTGAAAAAATATTAAGCTACTGGGATTTGAACCTTAAACCTGTAGGTCTGAAAGCCGACGCGTTACCACTGGGCTAAGGATATCAGTAGTGAGATGCGTCAAAGTAAATGTAATTAACGCTTGCTAGTATTGTATTGCACACCTGTTCACCGCATTGGGATCTTCTTCATGAATATTCAATGCACTTTGACCTTCGTAAGGTGAAAGAAATCTTACTATAATTGTACTTATTTTAGTCATTTAATATATAAATGTTATATTATTAAGCATTATATACATATAATTTTATCATAAATACTTAAGATTTCTCACCAAAAGCATCATAAGTAATGTGAGGTGGACAAAGGACTCTAAACGCAGCTTATTCCCGGCCTTGCTCACTTTCCGGTGTTATTTATTCATAAATAAAACAGTTTTGGTACATACTGATATATTTCTATTTAATTTATCTTTTTTTTCTTTGGTAGTTCTCGTAAATCAACCACATTTTTTATCAGTCAATGTCATTTTTCGCTACATTTGTCACATGGTACTACTTGCGTCACGTGATTCATATGAAGGCAGTGGTTAAAGTAGCAACGCGTGACGTAACCGCTGTGAGGAGTTTGAATAAAGGCCTTGTTTTATCTACAGTTAAATAAATGACTTTTATGTTTTTGTAATGTATACATGAATAGTTACTATAAATGCTATTAAAATTTAGAAAAAAAATCCACATGATATTTTTTATTTGCAAGTCCAGTTTTTGTTAGATTCGAGCTCTGTATACATGCAAAGTATTTCACTCTAAAACTGTTAGTTTCTTTTATGCTCAATGCTCAATGGCGGCCTACATAATTATGACAAAGTGAAAACCCATTCCGAGCGTGCGCTTAGTCATATTCGCAGTTAAGTTTACCACATTGGGCGTACCACGACGAACATGTGATCAATTAGCATAGTGAATCACTCATTATACGCATAGTAAATAGTCAGCAGCTACTGTACGTGCTACGCATCTGTTTATTAAGAATAGCCAATGGTGTTATGTGTTTTATCCATTTCATTATACCGTGAAGGATTTTCATTGGACAAACAGCTAGTGTAGAGCAAGTTGTATTGGTTTAAATACAATGTATATGTCAAAAGTTGGCTTAGACAGCTGCACCGAAAAATCCAAGTGATATTTTTTATTTGCAAGTCCAATTGTTAGATTTGAGCCCTGTATACATGCAAAGTATTTAACTCCGAATATGTTAGTTTCTTTACCCAAGAAATGTTCGTGTCATTTGAACAGCCATGTAATAATATTAATTAATAAAATAAAATAATATAATATACTCAAACGAAAAAGAAACGCAGGGTAAAATTCAGTGGTGATTTAAGGTGAATTATAAGAATGATATTAAAATTGGGATATTGATTTATCAAGAACTATCTTTCGTGAACTAAATCTGAAAATTTTCGTTGGATTTTGACCTCTAATT
The DNA here is from genome assembly GCA_025267735.1 of Mactra quadrangularis. NCBI lineage: Eukaryota > Metazoa > Mollusca > Bivalvia > Venerida > Mactridae > Mactra > Mactra quadrangularis. The sequence goes on along the minus strand of CM046298.1, from coordinate 39,520,540 downwards.
TTTGTGTAATTCCCGAGGGGAATGTGCCGCTAGTCATTCGACGCGCGCGACGTGGAGGAGTAAGAGGCAAACCAATGCATGGACGTCTACAACAAAGACCCGCCTCACGTAATCGGTTCCTTACAGTTTGGAAGTGAATACGACGGCTATGATTGCTTACTGTGTTCTTAGCAGTTTCAGTGGCAGTAACGTAACGATTACGCAGATGTGCGAGACGTATAGCCCTGTCCTGACGTCGTGTCGTGACGCGTGGACGCCCTGTCCGAGACCAGTCGGCAAGCCTTCAAGTTTCCCTAAGTCGACGAACAACTAGCACTATGGTCGAAATATTTACGCTGAACTGCATAGCCATCTGCTGTTGCGTTTGACCTTGCATTAGCAACGTAATGATCTGACCCCGCTGAACGTCAGTAAGCCTTGCCATTAACGTAGAAAGTTAAAACAGAGTTTTAATACGGAAAACAGTGTATAAATGTCTAGAGTACTAGATGATATGAAAAGATGTGTTGAAAAAATTATCAAATTTATTCTGCACGAAATTTTTGCATTTCTTCGCTTGAATTACGTGACACTGAACGTTTCATGCTTCAGTAACTTTTCATTATGTGTTGAGTAAATAGGTGCCTTGATAATAATCTGACCAATTTTCATCATCTTACACCAAGGCGATAAAAAGTTATTCCATATCATTTTACCCCGCGTTTCTTTTTCGTTCGGGTATATAATAAAAATAAGCCCGCGAAATAGAATGACTTATAAAGGAAACTCTTGTCGCTAATCAAAGTGTGGTAAAAAAAAATACTTTTTTGTAATATACCTCGTATGACTCAGAACCGCGCGCCCGCCCATGACACGAACAACTTGATCTAAAAACTAAAACTTAAAGTAAAGCAATGTATGACCATAGTTTCAATACATTAAACAGCTACAGTCACCATCAAAATATATGACATTTTATTGATATTACTTTATAAATTTCTCAACATGGAATTTAAACCATTAATTGATCACTATACATGTATTTACTGCTTAGTGGATTGACGAGATTTAACTCCGCCCTTCCACACGCTTATCAATATTGAAGTAAACACCTGTCACTAATCAGACGAGGCAGATGGTGGATCTACTTTAATCGCCTAGAAATTGACGGCGTAATATATCAGATACATAAGTATCACTCCGCAGGTTAAACTGGTCAGGCATTTTCGTCGATAGTTTTCGATTTGTGGTATAACATAAGTCTTTATGTTTAGAAAAACTAACGAAAGACATCGATTAGGTCAGATCTAGATTCTAGGTCAATATCTTTTAGAATAATAATGACAACATTCCTCACTTCAAATATTTATTTAGAAATTTCCTTGTTCAAAATAGCATAATACTAGTATACTTTATATTACAAATGTAGTTTGATAATAAATAAACAACACAGAACACTAATTGATACAACAAGTGATCTTCATAAGATAAAACACAAACAAAGCACTAATACAAAATATAATTATATACGAATTGTCAAAAGTGCTTCACCGTAACAAAGTCTGTGTGAAAACATATTTTGTAATTGGAACATTTTTGCTTCCCTAAAGACAATCCGTATTATGTTGTTTGTTAAACGGTGTGCGGTTGTTTCTAGACCTGTTGTCTGTTATTATGATTTAAATGCCTGAATTGTGCGTAAAAATTGACCCCGATTTGACCTTTATGCAAGAATATTCATTACATTGAATACGAATGTAGTATTAAAGGTAGATTACACAGTGGCCGTGAGAATTATGTGTATAAACATACTTCTATAATTTTACAATCGCTTCCGAAGTGTAGAATAGGCGTGGTTCTGATTTTTTTCGTCGGGAAATGTGTAGATAATTATTTGATGCAAATGTGATAGGTCAGGTCGGGGTCATTATTTACGCACTATAAATTTCATTTAAAACTTAAGACTGATTGCACTAAAACATGATAAACAATTTTAAAACTATATTATCCATTCACTACATTATAAGTAACAAATAATCATTTTGCATGGATTAGATTCTTAAACCACATTCTTTTGCAAAATAAGTAATGAAAAAAACTTTAATATTAGTGAGTTATTATCTCCCTCTGATATTTAAATAGTTTAACCAAACAATATATAATTTAAAAATCCGGCTTGATAAAAAAATCAAACATATTATGACATTTAGATCTACATGTATATACAAATTTCTCAGAATGTTTGTTGTCAGAAAAGGGGAACTCTACCTTAATATGTAAATTGCATTCCTTTTCTCTGTACAGTTTTACAAGCATCTCAAAATATAAAACAATGTATTAAATTATAATAAGGACAATTTTCACAATCAAAACATGTATAAATTGAAACACATCCCGCTTATTGTTTCAACAAAATTCAATCCTATAAAGTTTTTAAAGACCCAATTATCAAAGGTAACACTGTTTTGGGGCTGCAAATAAATTAGTCACTTATCTATTTCAAATACGTTTAATGAACAAGATTTTGAAAACAAAAAAATTGGTAGTCAATACTTAAACCAGTAGTTTTGATCACAGTATGTTTGAGATGAAGTATTGTTACTGTTGACGTATTCATCTTCATATCGTGGCTTTAATTATTCGAAACCCGAGAGATCTGGGTAAAGTTTATTTCCTTTTTTCTTTGCTGTAACACCTTTTGCTTCCAGTTCCTCACGAACTCTTTGTAGATATGTAGGATCAGGGTATCCATAACTGTAAAAAAACAATGTAATGAAAGTAAGCTATGTTCCAACAAATACCATGCAAAATGTTTATATAGAGTTGGTTCATACCATAAATCAATCATATTAGTGTTATGCGCTTTTAAACTATGAACATTCATAGATTCAAGAGCTATATTCAATCTATTTAATGGTGTGGTTAAAGTACCATCAGAGTATTAGTATTTTTGAGTGTCAAATAGTAGTGATAAATCTACATTAAGTGGACTACTAAACGCCATTGTATCCCTTGTATAAATGTATATATACGGAATGTTTGAAAAAACAAAAGAAGGTCACATGACATATCCCGGTGGTTTTTGGTCTGCATGATGAAGCAAAATGGCCACCGTAAAATCATATCGAAATTCACGTGATGTCAAATGACGTACAATGGATTGAAAACCAACTTACCCGTGTTTATCACCATCAATTTTTGTTTTATGATGTATATCATTCCAAGTAATAACGCCCTCCTTTCCAGTGGAAGTTGACTGACCAATAGTAAATATCAGTTTCCGATCAAATGCAATTCTCAGTAAATGAAGTATTTCTTTCCCTTCGGCGTTGTTTGGTAAGAACGCTCTTCTCTGTGTACTTTCGTAGCCTTTTCCAGGATTGGGGTGATTTGCCTAAATAAACATTTAAATACATGGGATTAGATATTTTCAGCTTTGTACGCCAGTAAATCACATGTTGTCACATAAAATTCCAAAAGAATTATCATGTCTCGCTTACAAATGACAACCGTAAAAACATGCATGTGAATTAATACTAATGGTTGGTCATTATATTGTTTTAAATGTTTGGCCAACCGGAAATCAATCTGATTTTCGAAGCGGATTTTAAGGTATTTTGTACATAATGAAGCGAATGGCGTCCTTATTTGTAATCAACTTATTCCGCCAATCTTCTTGACAGTTCGACAATGTCCGTGATTTTATTCATTCAAGCTAAACCGATATAGATCGGCATTATTGATTCTAAAAAGAAAACATCGATACCATTATAATTACTTTGTCAATCGGCAAACATTAAATATAGGCATATCCTATAAATATAGTTTGATTGTTTCATAAAAACAACATTGTTAACCCAATACTTCATTGCATAAAAATAAAAACTAATGTCGAGTACCGCAGATACATTAAATGAATTATTAGATTTAAAAAAACCACAACACAACATAGAAAAACAAACAAGAACAAAGTTAATGCCTTCAGATTCAAGATTATCCATACCTGTTGTAAGCCTCCAGGAAATTGGTACCATATTTCAATCGTTCCATAGAGTTCCTCCTCAAATCCAGGTAATTGAGTTGATTAATCGAATCTATAAAACATATCACCTGGCGGTTGATTACTTTTTATTACACCAAGCACAAGGCTACATTGTGGACATTGTGGACATTGTGGTTTAGATTTCATCACCTGTTCATAACAATCATCACATAAAACATGCTGACATTTTAAAATCTTAGGGTTAGGTTTGTCCTCCAAACAAACAGGGCACCGATGTTTTGTTGTTCCAGAGTTACCATTTGAGCTTGGCTTGCATTCTGGACATTTGGCCTCTGGTTTTCCTATTTGACATGATTTACACAAACCATGTTCACTGCAGTCCAACATTATCACGGCATCTTTATCAGAGTGATAGAAGCATTTTGTACCAGATGGTATTGCTTTCATTGAATCAGATTTTGAAGATACAGATTTTGTAGATAGTGTCATATCTTGAGACTGACTGTCATCGATTGGTTCATGTTTGATCCAACCTTGCGACCTTGTCAATATTGGTCCTGATTGAGGCCATTCAGGTGCTGATGCGTAATTTTCAGTAGAAGAAAATGTCTTCTGCTTTAAAACCGTTAGAACGGAATGCATATTTGTACCATCATAATTAACAATATGGACTTCATGTACTGATGTTTTCTGTGAGGCGGCTTCCTTTATTCCGTCAATCATATTTTCACAAGCTCTAGTAACATCTTGGCCCACTGTAATCAGAGAAGACGATATCTTAAACAACATACCAATCTCTTTTAAACCCGAACTAAAATTCTCCGCTCACCTACTTGCTAATTAAAGATCTGTCTGTTTCGTTATGAGGGCCACTTTCAGGTAACCTTTTCTAATTATGATTTTCAAGACGCAATCATTATGTTTAGTTACTTGATTATTTCGTCTAAGTCACGTATATGTTTTTAAAAATCCGTCCAATTAGAGCCTATGAATAACACTACCGTAAAATTAACTCGCTAACCTCGGTCTAAAATAGAAATTACAAAATCGAGATGCTATTTATAGTGTTTCGTCTGGATAAAAGCTAAGCATTGATTGGTCGACACAAAGTTCATCTCGAAGTGACTCTCAATGGGAACCTTTGAAATCCTGTACGACAGCAGTTAACTGTGAAGGCGGATAAAGACAAGCAAGTTACAAAGAAACAAAACATGCGCAAGCAGACAGAAATAATGTTATGAATACAGATGTTATCACTGTTCTAAATTAACCAAGTAGTATATCAATGACAACTTTTAAATTTTAGTTTAGTTTATACTCAATTATTTTATCTCGATTGGGAAACAAAATCTTAAATCTTAAATCAATCACTTTCGAGTCCGCTTTTTGGTCCCCCAGTACTGAGCTTCTAGGATAAAGTTTCATGCTCAAGGAAACAAAAGGGTAGGTATTGGATGGAATTCAAACCAACGCGGATCTGGCTATCCTATGATTACCCGTCAAACGTCGTAACCGCTCGGCCAAGCCCGTTCCTTCTAAGTTGTCAATGTGTGTGCAGTGTTTCGTAAAAATTAACTTCATGCACTAGCGAATATGTAAACTACATGTAATTGTTACAATATAATAATACAAAAGTATACGTACCACCTTCTTTATTCGGCAAAACACGACACTACATATGCATTTGGCCATTTACAATATACAAATAATATCATGTTCGTTTTCGAAATCAAATATATAATTCATCCACCGGCAGTGTTTCTTTAGCTAGTACAAATGTTTGTTTATAAAATCAGTCACCTGATGAGATGAAAAATAGAAGTATAGTCAAACAGAATTAACCTGAGCTTGACCTTTAGGCAAGAATATATTAAACTCAGTATTTACATTCTATTTTGGTCTCCGTTTGTAAATCGCGCTTTCGGCAAAATACACGTACTGAACAATTAACTTTGTTTTCATAAGAATAAATGCTTTAAAACTGTGCCACAGTATAGCGAACTTTCTTTTCCCCCACAAAACTAATGTGTCTAAAATTAAAAGTACAATAACATGCCACTTTTACTTACTTGATTTTATAGTCACATAGGTTGTTATAAATACGTGTATGACAGTAAACATGCATACGGAAACTTACGATTTAATGTAAGTGAAGTGTGTAATTATTATAATTAGGTACTTCAAGCTCAGGTTAATATTGTCGCACTATACTTTTTGTAACATTTTAATACTGATTTCATATTACCTTGACATAATATTGGCAGAGCAATAGATTTATCTCTGCTATATTGATGCTCCAGAAGACTTCGAACTGCTTTTGTTATATTAGGAGACCCTGTCTTAGGCTGCATAACAATAGTAGCAACATCGGGATAACCTTCAGATGTTCGGTAAATCAATACAGAGCAATCTGGTTTACGACTGAAAATATAAAACCATGTTGTTTACAGTATGTTAGTTGATTATAACTAGCGAATCTTTCAGCAGCTTCAGCAGCCACTTCACGGTGAATAGCATCTATACGAATCCCTTCAGTACTAGACAGCACGGCTAGCTCAGTTGGTAGCACGCAAGTCTACTGATCGAGGGGTCGTGGGTTCGATTCCCGGGCGGGGCATACTTTCGTGGAGCATGAAATTATTCCATCCTATTAATTTTTTAATTATATAGGGCAGTTGTTAGTCACTGACGAAAGTATGCGCTTAGTAGTTGGTTATCAGCAAAATCCAGAGATTTAGCCTTTCAAGGAGGAGTGAGTAGGTTGACTGACCGCCGTTATATGACCTATACAATGTGTTGCTACGGCGTTAAACCACACAAACAAACAAACAAATCAAAACCAGACTGGAGTGCATATAATTGAAACACTTGGCCTTTTAACAAGCCAATGTATTTGTTGAATGGAAAACTAATATGGAGTGATCATTCATTGAGAAGAGCGGTGAATTGTTGTTTAACAATGGTATTTTCGCGCGAAATCTTGGATAAGAATTTGAGAAACCATATCGGGTTTGGTAATGCATAATACAAATGAACCTCAAGAATTGATTTAACATTGTTTAGTGTTACACCAGCCTTCGTTCAGCTCAGCTTAAGCAAGTATACGTCAAGCTAAACATTGCCATTAATAAAGGAATGCACAGAGTCGTTTGTAACTTGGTGCGAGGGTGTTTTTTTTATTTAAAACGCAGAAGATCACAATCTCGCTAAACGTGAATGAAAGGGGTTTCTTGGCTTACTCGTAAGACCGTATCGATTTAATTGATTTCAACGTTGTTGACCAATTTATACGTGATCAAAAGAATATACAAGAGTACGGTTTTATCATTGCGTATTTGTACTTTAATGCTAGTCATGGGCATTGTTTATACATGTCAACTGTTTCTAAAATTGGAGATACGTTCAAAACTAAATACAAATTTCATGCAAATGGTTCTTGTAATATGAAAATAATTATTTCTCTCGAGCTAAGTTCACTTAACACTTACTTATCAGATGTGTTGGAATTTTGATGCATACGTAGAAGAAACAAGCAAACTAATTGAGATAAATACAACAATAATCCATTTATTATACAATGCAATTACCTCCTTTCTCTCAGGAATTTAGAATAGTTTTTCCCCAATAGTTGTTTAAATATCTTCATGAGATGACCTTCAGGGCTATGCCAAGGCACAGCAACAATACCCACTGTATCTACTTTAGTAAGATCACCGTTGTAAACTTTCAATGAAATTCTATCACATACTTTATAGGTGTACATTTTCGTACCATAATTTGTCTGTTTCTCACCAGTGAATCTAAGTGTTGATTTTGGGCCCAACATTGGTTTCTTGCCGCTCCGACCAGCGGCACCTTTAAACAGAAGTTATATTAGGTATAATAATATCTACATAAGCATTATAATACATTAATAGAAAATATTTCATTAGGTAAGTTAAACACATGTTTGATGCAAGATCCTGCAAGGCTTAAAACGAATGCTCAGTCTTTGCCCAATATGATATAAATAATAAATATTAGCTCAATTTAGCAAGCATTTATTGTAGTTATGAAATCAATTATCAACAAGCCCCATTATATAAATTATTTTCAATGGCCAGAATTGGTTTTCACAAGCTTTTGAATAGGCTACATGCCTGGAATTTTCATTAAAAAAAACCAAAGTGAACAATGCATGGAAGTTGTGCCTATCTATGGAAGGTAACAATAGAAAATTGCCCAGAATTAACAAGAAATCTACAGCAACAGTGTTTAAATGAATAAAGTAAATTGGGGGAATAAAAACCATACATGCCATGACTGGGAATCAAACCTGGTTCTCCCGGGTGGTAGGTGAGACACTCAACTGCGTCGCGAAAGGGTTAACCCAACAGCAAGGCTGTAGCACTGGCACCAGAGCCCATATCATAAAATAATGCGTACGTCCCTATATATAGTTCCTTGTGCATACCCACATGTGCACCACCTTATAATGAAAGTATAGTTATAACTCGTACACAGTAATGTACACGGGTGCGACTTTTAAGTGTTTGTTATCAAAATATTTTATGTGTGCGTATTTAAAGAATATGAGAACTCTGGTGCCAGTGGGCTGTTGGAAGTGACCATATAGTCACCTACGATCACCACATGAATGACAGGAGCCTTTCCAATGTAAGAAAAGGAGAAAGATAGGGTCAATGTCATTAATTCTGCTTCTTCTTCTGCCTTTTAATGGCCACCATCACCAAGTTGATTATTACGCCATATCGGGGATAAGCGCCAAGCGTAAAAGAACAGAGTTAAAAGTGGAAGTATATACAGATTAAAAACAAGAATTACTTTTTAGATAAAGAGTTGGAACAATTGAGTTTTGAAGGCCTCAAGTGACCTTGCCGACACAGATACAGAAAGCTGGAGTCTAGAAAATGTGACTCTAACAATCATACGTTACCAGCACCCCAACCTCTGGAAATTGACAGACAAGACAGGTCAGCTTGACTAATTGGCAACTCAATCAGATTTCATTTACAGGGTCTACATCTTGACTAAAAACGACTCATAAATGCACTAACAAGCGATTTCAAGCACTTTATAGTCACTATCAGATAGTCTCTATCATTTTTATCAAAACAACAAAAGATATTGAAACGAAATTATGCACCAAGGATATCTCTTGTCATAAATAATGAAACCGGGTCACTTCCGGAAAAAATCTCCAGCCGTGTAATTAATTCATAAGCAAGATAAAAGCGTTTACCTTCTGTGATGTCCTCTATGATGGTTCCTTTCACCTGGGAGAAGCACCATTGTATCTCTCCACCATTGCCTAAAATAAAAGAAAGCAAAAATACAATTAATCTGTATTAATCCGTATCAATTTCTACGACAACAACAGTAGCGTCTGAAAATTCATTTTAACGTATCTTACCCGCCATTTTAATAGCCAAAAAAGCTGCTAAACTCTGAGGAGAAAGAATGAACAATAATTAAATTTACTCAGGACATATGAGACATATATATAAACACGGAGATAAACAGATAAACATCTACGGTTATCTATGTAGGCCCTATGAGTCTGCATAGTACTTAGTATTTATAGTGAAACATTTAACAATTTCTGCTGATATCAATTGACAGGGAGGATCCAGGATTTTTTCTAGGGGGGGGGGGTCCAAACTTTTTCTGAGGGGGGGGGTCCAAAATTTCGAACATCAACCACATTATATCGTTCATAATCAAACCTCACGCAATGACATTATTTATAAAAAGTAGTGTAAATAAATTGCACTAAAACAACGAAACAAAACAAGTATATATATATTCGTATGTAGTTGTATAATAAAATTTCTAAATGCAGAAAATTTAGATAAATAATGTTCAATAATAGTTAAATAATGTTAAAGCTTGTGTAAAAACAGAACAAATACAAAAACATTCCAATTAAGAACATCCAAAATCAATTGAAACTCGTAAACTGCACTACAATAATCATTTAGCTCTAATGGGTACTTGGGTATCCGACTATAATCGTGCTTTTATCTAAACATGCTTAAAATTATTATCGCTTATATAAAATTGTCGATTTGAAACTTTTGCTAACAAGGCTTTGGTGCAAAATATAAACTATAAACGGCCTACACGAGTTCAAGTAAAAAACACGGTATATACATCAGGGCTCGAATTTAAGCTCGCATACTCGCAAAATGCGAATGGATTTTGAATGAAAAATGAGAGACACATTCATTTTTACTCACAAATTTGCAAGTCCAATTTTATTTTTGTTAGATTCGAGCCCTGTATACATGCAAAGTATTTAACTCCGAATCTGTTAGTTTCTTTACCCAAGAAATGGTCGTGTCATTTAAAGAGCCATGTCTTAACTATGAATAAGCCCGCGAAATAGAATGATTTATAAAGGAACACCTTGTTGCTAATCAGAGTGTGATAAAAAGATCATAATTTTTAGTAATATTCCTCGTATGACTCAAAACCGCGCGGCCGCCCATGACACGAACAACTTAATCTAAAAACTAAAACTGAATGTATGACCATAGTTTCATTACATTAAACAGCTACAGTCACTATCAATATATTAGTCATTTTATTGATCTTACTTCATACACTTCTCAACATGGAATTTAAACCATTGATTGATGTCGTATAGCCGAGAGTAAAGATAACACAAACTACGTTTTACGTTGTGAAAACAAGACTGAATACTGCATGTTTATTCTTGATATTTATAGTGAATTCTCAATTACATAAGATATACTACACTACTGCATGCACAGGCCATGAAATATAAGTTAAATTCCTGTTAAATACCCATGAAAAGAGCAAAAGCCATTAAATTATAGCATTTATTCTTGTATCAATTTATTTAACAGGTTCCGCTAAATTAATGGGGACCAGTTTAAAATACCATGAAAAACATCTTGTATGACCATGGGAAGTACCATTAAACTTGTGAATCTGTATCTCAAAAAAGTATTGCCCTTTAAAAAAAACCTGAAATTCTGCATTTGCAAATTTTAACAGTCATATTCATGGCACTCAATTTTATTTAATTCCAATGAATTATTTTTCTTAGGAAGGCAAAACTGCTAATGGCCATAACATTCAAACTGATGGCCATTAAAAGGCAGCTGACTGGTAAAAAATTCGAGTTTTGATTTAGAAGACCATTAAATCTCATTATAATGGCCATAAATTCAAACTTTTGCCTTTTAATAGCAATGAAAATAAAAATGTCCCCCTTTAAATGCCATTAATTGAATATCTCATTTTTAAAGTAGAGTAGTTTAAGTAATTAGAATACAGTCATTCACCTTTTAAGTGCCATGAAAGAATGCACAAATGATAATGATCCATGTATATGCTACATTTCAACTGGTGCTATTTTGTTCTTGAAGTCCAGGAACAAAATAACTACAGCTTGATGTTGTGACATACATTAACTTGATGTTTTGAATTCAGGTTCAGTTCAATTCAAATTTCCAGTTTATGTTAAAACATGGCTTGATTTACATCTGTTTTGACTATGACAGATATGATTACTACAGTTAATTGCCAGAACATTGATCAAAATCAAGGTCCTAACATCAGGTTAACATCAATTGCATTCCAAGCTTATGGTACAACATGGCTTTATTTACCTCTGTTTTGACCATCACTGACATGATAACTGCAACATTGCCAAATCTTTTATCAAAATCAAGTAGGTAACATCAGAATCAATTTAATTCCATTTCAAGTTCATATAACATGGTATGAACTACATCACCTTTGACCATTTGGTAGGGTCAAGAACAGGCAAATAATATTAATGAGCTTAAAAAATGTCTTTCACAATTTTAACTAAAGATTTTAAACCTATGTGAATACTTTCTTAGATGATGAAAACTCTGCAAGTTTTAACTCAAACAGTACTGGCAATGTCCATGAACTGTTCATGAACTGGTCATAAACCAGAATGTACCTATTAACTGTATATATACATGAACATGAATACTGTATCATCAAATAGCTGATATAAAACAGCAGGAGAGCCGCCCAGCTAGCTCAGTTGATAACAAAGTCTACTGATTGAGGGTTAGTAGGTTCGATTCCCTGGCGGGGCACACTTTTGTGGAGCTTGGTAATGAAATTATTTCTACAGCCACTTTCCCTCCTACCAATGATTTTTAATTATGTAGGGCAGTTGTCAGTCACTGACGAAAGTATGCACTTAGTAGTTGGTTAACAGCTAAAGCCAGAGATTTAGCCTTTCCGAGAGGAGTCAGTAGGTTGACTGACCACCGTTATATGACCTATACAATGTGTTGCCACGGCTTTAAACCAAACAAAAAAAAATAAAACAGCAGGATAATCTATTCATTGTCAAGTAGTAGTATGATCCTTGAAAAATATTACTTAGAGGCCTAAAGTTTCGTTTTTCCAAAATTCAGGGGAGACTACTGTGTATTAACTTAATGAATATACTGACTTTTATCCCAATCTTTAATAAATTCAAAGATGGCTGAAAACAGAAAAGTGCTTTACCGCCTATTTCAAAAAAGAAGATTTTTATTAAAAGTTGAATCGTTATAAGACATCTATTGTCACCGTCAACTTATAAAAGATGCAAAGACAATATGGAAATCTTGTATTTGATTTAAAAAATCTGCAGCATGACAAAAATGATAAAAACAAGTAAGTATAAGTGTACATATTTTCGGATAACAATTTTTGGATAACCATATTGCTTTTATGGAATGTTCTTATGATGGGATGTTTGACTCCGTATGTCTTTTAAATTTTTAATAGTAACAGTGGTGGCTGTCTTTTCATTTTGCATTACTTGCAATCAAGAGCAGAAAGTTCAATGATTAACATTGATAATCAGTAGGTTCTCTACAGCTTATTCATAATTAATGTCATAAAGACAAATCATAAACACACACTGATATAAATTTGTTGAATACTATCATTTCATAACCTTCAATTCATCAATTTACGTGTGAATGTGATCAACCTTGTTATGTTTGTTGTTGTAAGATGCAAGACCAAAATACACATAGTCAGTTATTTAAACAGTTTCCTTCTGGCTTCTCTCCTTGTTTATGGTAAAGGAATGGGAATGCAACCATTCTTCTTAATTCTTCAATGTCAAGTCAGGAGTCTTCATAGACTGTAATTATGACCTAACTAGGGGGATGAGACAGTCATCCCAGGGGCGGATCCAGGAATTTTATCAGGGGGGAGTCTGAACTTTCTACAGGGGGGTTCGAACTTTTCTAGGGGGCCCAACTCTTCTAGGGGGGGGGGGGTTTCAAACTTTCAAACCACATTAACATTATGCATTTACAAAATAATGCATCATATTGATAATAAAAACTACATAACCATTAAATCTATATTAATCACCGAGAAAAATTGCTTCGTGGTACTTAAAAATGACTTACAATCAAGAAATACACTAATAGACAGATACGTTTTGGAAATTCTAGAGGGGGGGGGGGGTTCGGACCCCCTGACCCCTCGCAGACGAACCTTGCTCCTCTCCTGATGGATGGCGTTGATTCCATGCATTTCATTATTTCCACATCTTTTTTCTTAATTTCTATTGCAAAAATTTAATAGGCATCAATAGGAAGTCATTAAAAACCACTTAATCATGTTCAGTATCTTTTAATGGCACCATGAAAACTAGTAAAACTCATTTAATGGCATAAGAAAACCATTAAAAAAGTAATGGCTCTTATCCTTTAACCTGTTAATGAGTTTTTCATGCCATAATTTCATGCCATTTTTATGGCCTATTAATTATGTACCCATTAATAAATATCCATGGTTTTTTTTAACCATTACTTTTTTTTAATGGTATGTTTAAAGGCTTAATTTCATGGCACTTAATATCTAGCTTTTTTCATGGTACATTTCATGGTCCCCTTAAAATGATAGCTTTAACAGCTTGTTTTTACAGGATTTTAAAAGGCTAAAGTAATGGATTTTTAATCCATGCCATTAAAAAATGACCATTAACAGGTTAAAGGTTAAGAGGTTTTTTTTTATGGCATAGCATGAAAACGGCATGAAAACTGTGTTAAAATATTAATGGTATTTGCATGGCCTATTTAATGGTAGCTGCGTGCAGTAGTGCTAATTAGTCTGTACATATATATAAAATTGTACTTCCTAGAGCCCAAGGCTACCATGAGTAGACTTGAATAGTCTATACCCGGACAAAGTCATTAATAACAAATTATACATGACATATATATATTTGTAAGATAAGACAGATATGGCCAACATATAGACCGAATAATTTTATAAATGAATTAACATAATATATATATTATGTATATATATTATGTTGCATTGATCACTATACATGTATTTACTGCTTAGTGGATTAACGAGATTTAACTCCGCCCCTTCCACACGCTTATCAATATTGAAGTAAACACCAGACACTGATCAGACGAGTCAGATGGTGGAACTACTTTAATCGCCTAGAAATTGACGGCGTAATATATCAGATATACAAGTATCACTCCGCAGGTTGAACTGGTCAGGCATTTTTGTCGATAGTTTCCGATTTGTGGTATAACATAAGTCTATTGGCGAAATCGCCGAAAGTCTAAAAACAGTAAATAATATATAAATACTGCATGCATAGTACATTCATTGTACTAAGACATATTTCCATCTATACGGGATAGCACAAAAAGGGTAATGTAAATTACTTTGAGGTTCATGATTCATTGAAACTATTTGTTTGCAAAAAGGTAAAATAAAACGTGCTTTAAATCTGACACTGAGTTTCATCCCCCCTCCCAAAAAGTTCAACTTTTTTTAATTATGTGAATGCATAAAATCTGCTTGGTAATCGTCACTTGTCAAGAGTTTAGAAAAACTAACGAAAGACATCGATATGGTCAGATCTAGACTCTAGGTCAATATTTTTTAGAATAATAATGACAACATTCCTCACTTCAAAAATTTATTTAGAAATTTCCTTGTTCATAATAGCATAACAAACTTTATATAACAAATACAGTTTGATAATAAATAAACAACACAGAACACTAATTGATACAAAAAGTGATCTTCATAAGATAAAACACAAATAAAGCACTAATACAAAATATAATTATACACGAATTGTCAAAAGTGCTTCACCGTAACAAAGTCTGTGTGAAAACATATTTTGTAATTGGAACATTTTTGCTTCCCTAAAGACAATCCGTAATATGTTGTTTGTTAAACCGTGTGCTGCTGTATCTAGACCTGTTGTCTGTTATCATAATTTAAATGCATGAATTGTGCGTAAAAATTGTCCCCGACGTGACCTTTATGCAAGAATATTCATTACATAGAATACAAATGTATTATTAAAGCTCGAAGTGTAGAATAGGCGTGGTTCTGATTTTAGTCGGGATATGTGTAGATGATTATTAGATGTGATAGGTCAGGTCGGTGTCATTATTTACGCACTATACATTTACATTTTTTAAACTTAAGTCTGAATGCACTAAAACATGATAAATAACTACGAAACTATATTATCCATTCACTACATTATAAGTAACAAATAATCATTTTGCATGGATTAGATTCTTTTGCAAAATAATTAATAAAAACACTTAATATTAGTGAGTTATTATCTCTCTTTGATATTTACATAGTTTAACCAAACAATATATAATTTAAAAATCCGGCTTGATAAAAACAGCAAAAATATTATGACATGTAGATCTACATGTATATACAAATTTCTCAGATTTTTTGTTGTCATAAAAGGGGGACTCTACCTTAATATGTAAAGTGCATTCCTTTTCTCTGTACAGTTTTACAAGCATCTCACAATATAAAAAATGTATTAAATTATAATAAGGACAATTTTCACAATCATAACATGTATAAATTAAAACACATCCCGCTTATTGTTTCAACACAAATAAATTCTATAGAGTTATTTAAAGTCTGTTTTTGGGCTGCAAAAAATCAGTCACTTATCTATTTCAAATACGTTTAATGAAAAAGATTTTGAAACCGAAAGAAGAATTTGGTAGTCAATACTTGAAACAGTAGTTTTGATCACAGTATGTTTGAGATGAAGTATTGTTACTGTTGACGTATTTATCTTCATATCGTGGCTTTAATTATTTGAAACCCGAGAGATCTGGGTAAAGTTTATTTACTTTTTTCTTTGCTGTTACACCTTTTGCTTCCAGTTCCTCACGAACTCTTCGTAGATAGGTAGGATCAGGGTAACCATAACTGTAAAAAAAACAATGTAATGAAAGTAAGCTATGTTCCAACTAATATCATGCACAATGTTTATATCGAGTTGGTTCATACCATAAATAAATCATATTTATGGTATGCGCTTTGAAACTATGAACATTCATAGATTGAAGAGTTATAAGTGCCATCGGGGTATTAGTATTTTTTAGTGTCCCATAATGATAAATCTACATTAAGTGGACTACTAAACGCCATTGTATCCCTTGTATAAATGTATATATACGGTATGTTTGAAAAACAAAAGAAGGTCACATGACATATCCCAGTGGTTTTTGGTCTGCATGATGTGGCAAAATGGCTACCATAAAATCGAAATTCACGTGATGTCAAATGACGTACCATGGATTGAAAACCAACCTACCCGTGTTTATCACCATCAATTTTTGTTTTATGATGTATATCATTCCAAGTAATCACACCTTCCTTTCCAGTGGAAGTTGAATGACCAATAGTAAATATCAGTTTCCGATCAAATGCAATTCTCAGTAAATGAAGTATTTCTTTCCCTTCGGCGTTGTTTGGTAAGAACGCTCTTCTCTGTGTACTTTCGTAGCCTTTTCCAGGATTGGGGTGATTTTCCTAAATAAACATTTAAATACATGTAATTAGATATTTAAAGATTTATACGCTAGTAAATCACATGTTGTCACATAAATTTCCAAAAGTATTAATATGTCTTGTTACAAATGACAACCATACGAATATAAAACAAAGATTAAAAAACATGCATGTGAATTAATACAAATCGTCGCCTCAATCTAACAATGTCCTATCTCCATTTTTGAAAAAAATGAGATAAACATCCCAAGCGATTAGTATGACCTTGCTTCATCTTCTTAAAAAGTTTCTTGACTCTATACACTGTTAATGTGCCTGCCAAGTATGATGTCTATAAAGATTGAAAACAATGAAGATATGACCCTTTGAACTTTTGAAGTCGATTTCCCAAAAATAAAAATTTGGTAGTTAGAGCATTGTTAGAGCGAGGCGACGAAATGGTTGATCATAATATTCTTATAAATGATTGGCCAACCGGAAATCAATCTGATTTTTAAGCGGATTTTAAGGTATTTTGTACATAATGAAGCGAATAGCGTTATTATTTGTAATCAACTTATTCCGCCAATCTTCGTGGTAGTTCGACAATGTCCGTGGGGTTAGTCATTCAAGCTAAACCGATATAGATCGGCATTGTTGATTCTTAAAAGAAAACAACCATACATTGTAAAAACTTTGTCAATCTGACAAATATTAGATATAGGCATATCCTATAAAATAGTTTGATTGTTTCATAAAAACAAGATGCTTAACTTTATACTTCATTGCATGAAAATTAAAACTGGTGTCAAGTACCGCAGATACATTAAATAAATGTTTAAAATATTAAAAACACAAAAGGAACACAAGCTGAATCATATTTACTCTATCAAACAAGAACAAACCAAGTGCCTTCAGTTGCAAGATTATCCATACCTGTTGTTTGCCTCCAGGAAATTGATACCATATCTCAATCGTTCCACAACTCTCCTTTTCAAATCCAGGTAAGTGAGTTGACTCATCGTATCTATAAAACATATCACCTGGCGGTTGATTACCTTTTATAATACCAAGCACAAGGAAACATTGTGGACATTGTGGTTTA
The DNA here is from genome assembly GCA_025267735.1 of Mactra quadrangularis. Classification (NCBI taxonomy): domain Eukaryota; kingdom Metazoa; phylum Mollusca; class Bivalvia; order Venerida; family Mactridae; genus Mactra; species Mactra quadrangularis. The sequence continues at coordinate 39,502,640 of CM046298.1, read as the reverse complement.
GATCTCATCACCTTTTCATAACAATCATCACATAAAACATGCTGACATTTTAAAATCTTAGGGTTTGGTTTGTCCTCCAAACAGACCGGGCAAGGATGTTTTGTTGTTCCAGAGTTACCATTTGAGCTTGGCTTGCATTCAGAACATTTGGCCTCTGGTTTTCCTATTTGACATGGTTTACACAAACCATGCTCTCTGCAGTCCAACAAAATCATCGCATCTTTATCAGAGTGATAGAAGCATTTTGTACCAGATGGTATTGCTTTCATTGAATCAGATTTTGAAGATACAGATTTTGTAGATAATGTCATATCTTGAGGCTGACTGTCATCGATTGGTTCATGTTTGATCCAACCTTGCGATGAGTCCGTCAATGTTAGTCCTGAGTGAGGCCATGCAGGTGCTGATGCGTAATTTTCAGTAGAAGAAAATGTCTTCTGCTTTAAAACCGTTAGAATGGAATGCATATTTTTACCATCAAAATTAACAATATGGATTTCATATACTGATGTTTTCTGTGAGGCGGCTTCCTTTATTCCGTCAATCATATTTTCAAAAGCTCTAGTAACATCTTGGCCCACTGTAATCAGAGAAGACGATATCTTAAACTACATACCAATCTCATTTAAACCCGAACTAAAATTATCCGCTCGCTTAATCGCTAATGAAAGATCTGGCTGTTTCGTTATGAGGGCCACGTTCAGGGCACTTTTTGTTATATTCATCAAGCAATCATTATGTTTAGTTACTTGTTTATCTCGTCTAATCTTATAAAAATCCGCCCCAACCTATGAATAACACTACCGTCAAATTAGCTAGCTAACCTCGTCTAAAATAGACATTACGAATTTAAGATGTTATTTATAGTTTTTCGTCAAGAAAAAAGCTAAGCATTGATTGCTCGACACAAAGTTCATCTCGAAGTGACCCTCAATGGGAACCTTAGAAATCCTGTACAACAGCAGTTAACTGTGAAAGCGGATAAAAACGAGCAAGTTACAACGAAACAAAACATGCGCAAGCAGACAGAAATAATGTTATGAATACAGATGTTATCACTGTTCTAAATTAACCAAGTAGTATGTCAATAACAACTTTTAAATTATAGTTTAGTTTATACTGAAATTTATTTTATCTCGATTGTGAAACAAGTTCTTAAATCTTAAATTAATCACATTCAAGTCCGCTTTTTGGTCCCCCAGTACTGAGCTACTAGGATAAAGTTTCATGCTCAAGGAAACAAAAGGGTAGGTATTGGATGGAATTCAAACCAACGCGGAGCTGGCTATCCAATGATAACCCGTGCAACGTCGTTACCGCTCGGCCATGTCCGCTCCGTCTAAGTTGTCAATGTTTGTGCAGTGTTTCGTAAAAGTTAACTTCATGTACTTGTGTTTTAATAAAATCAGTCACCTGATGAGATGAAAAATAAAGGTATAGCCTAACAGAATTAACATGAGATTGACCTTTATGCAAGAATATATTAAACTCAGTATTTACATTCTATTTCGGTCTCTGTCTATAAATCGCGCTTTATCGGAAGCTTTCGGCAAAATGCACGAACTGAACAATTAATTTTGTTTTCATAAGAATGGATAAAACTGTGCCACAATTCGGACTTTCTTTTCCCAAAAAAAACTAAAGTCTAAAATTAAAAGTACAATAACATGCCAAATTTACTAAATTGATTTTATAGTCACATAGGCTGTTATAAACATGTGTATAACCGTATACACGCATACGGAAACTCACGATTTAATGTAAGTGAAGTGTGTAATCATTATGATTAGGTTGTTCAAGCTCAGGTTAATATTGTCGCACTATACTTTTTTGTAACATTTTAATACTGATTTCATATTACCTTGACATAATAATGGCATAGCAATAGATTGATCTCTGCCATATTGATGCTCCAGAAGTTTTCTAACTGCTTGTGTAATGTCAGGAGACCCTGTCTTAGGCTGCATAACAATAGTAGCAACATCGGGATAACCTTTAGATGTTCGGTAAATCAACACAGAGCAATCTGGTGCATGACTGAAAATGTAAAACCATGTTGTTTACTTTATGTTAGTTGATTATAACTAGCGAATCTTTCAGCAGCTTCAGCAGCCACTCCACGGTGAATAGCATCTATACGAATCCCTTTAGTACTAGACAACCGGGCTAGCTCAGTTGGTAGCACGCAAGTCTACTGATCGAGGGATCGTGGGATCAATTCCCGGGCGGGCATACTTTCGTGGAGCCTGGTCATGAAATTATTCCTACGACCATTCTCCCCCCTACCAATTATTTTTAATTATGTAGGGCAGTTGTCAACACTGACGAAAGTATGCGCTAAGTAGTTGGTTATTAGCTTAATGCAGAGATTTAGCCTTTCTGGATTACATATAATTGAAACACATGGCCTTTTGACAAATCCAATGTATTTGTTAAATTGAAAACAAACTAATATGGAGTGATCATTCATTGAGAAGAGCGATGAATTGTTGTTTAACAATAGTATTTTCACGCGATATCTTGGATACGAATTTGAGAAACCATATCGGGTTGGATAATACATGATACTAGTGAACCTCAATAATTGATTTAACATTGTGTAGTGTAACACCAGTCTTCGTTCAGCTTAAGCAAGTATACGTCAAGCTAAACATTGCCATTAATCAAGGAATGCACATAGTCGTTTGTAACTTGGTGCGAAGGTGTTTTTATTTAAAATGTAGAAGATCACAATCTCGCTAAACGTGAATGAAAGGGGTTTCTTGGCTTACTCGTAAGACCGTATCGATTTAATTGATTTCAATGTTGTTAACCACTGTATGCGTGATCAAAAGAATATACACGAGTACGGTTTTATCTTTGCGTATTTGTATTTTAATGCTAGTCATGGGCATTGTTTAAACAAATCTCCTGTTTCTAAAATTCTAGTTCAAAACTATATAAATATTTCATGCAAATGGTTCTTATAATATGCAATTAATTATTTCTACCGAGCTTAGTTCACTTAACACTCACTTATCAGAAATGTTTGAATTTTGATGCATACGTAGAAGAAACAAGCAAACTAATTGAGATAAATACAAAAATAATCAATTTATTATACAATGCAATTACCTCTTTTCTTTCAGGAATTTACAATATTTATTCCCCAATATTTTTTTATAAATCTGCATGAGATGACCTTCAGGGTTATGCCAAGGCACAGCAACAATATCCACTGTATCTACTTTAGTAAGATCACCGTTGTAGACTTTCAATGAAATTCTATCACATACTTTATAGGTGTAAATCTTCGTACCAAAATTTGTCATTTTCTCTCCAGTGAATTTAAGTGTTGATTTTGGGACCAACATTGGTTTCTTGCCGCTCCGACCAGCGGCACCTTTAAAAAGAAGTTATATTAGGTATGATAGTGTATATCAACAAATATTAATGTTAATCTAGCTTTACAGAACAAATTGTTGGTCTTACATTGACTCATACCATTGCTGATATTGAGACCTAAAACGAGACAAATACTATCTAGTACGTACATTTGTAAATATACCAAGTACTGCGAATTTACTACCGAAACGTTTTTTAAGTGCAGTATGCATGTATATTATGTCATTCTATACGTAGTTAAACTTCTGTTTGTCTATGTCTTATTATTTTTTCACAAACAGATATGTCTATTTAAAGAAAGATATATTTTTACTTTACATATTATCACTGTCTACAAATTTAAGTTTTGACAGTAGTTGCCCGATTATGTCATTTTAGAAGCAAGCACTATATCTTGTTCGTAGATTTTTGGTTGCCCAAAATAAATTTCCCGACTTTAAAGTTGCTGACCCAAGCAACCGGACACTAGCTTATTTCGTATACTGTCTACGCTTTGGGCATAATAGTGTGAGATCGATAAAGAATCATCAATTTTGAAATTCTCGTGATTTAAGTTATTTATTATTATTTACTGTGTTTAATAACAATTAGCATTTAGTTTAAAATTAATTCCACTTACCAACATACGACAGGGCATTTTTTACGGACAATGAAGATGGGTCCTCGATCCAGCTTACGTGTGCTTTTTTCACTAAGTCAATAATTTCATCATTAAGGTCCACAAAATGTACTTCGATACATCCGCCAAATTTGGCTCCAAATTCTACAAACGCTTTAACATACATCTCGGAGCAAAGTTGCTTTGGAACTCCGAATATGGCTGAAACATTAGATATGTTATGTTAAAGTTGTGACAAATAATAATATATTAGCTGTTTCCCGTAGTTCTAAAAATGTATTTCCTTCTGGCCAACGTCTATATACCAAACCCTGATTGTAGTTCTTTCTTAATTTGATTAAAGACGTTTTTTAACGGTTATTATGTTATGAACGGCGGATGCTCACTTAACCAAGACACTTTTTTGACACCAGTACCAGCTTTTATTCCACAAGGAGCCGACAACTTTCCTCTCTAGGCTGATGATAGTATTTCTAATTCATAAGTTATAGGTTGTATAGAATAACTTGAGACAAATCTTAACGATGTTCGTACAAACTGTGTCTCATGTTATCCTAAACGAGATTTGATGTAACTTTATGTTAAATGAAGTCTAGAATATAAATGTAATGAATTTAGAATATTTTTACGTATTATAATAGTAGGACAAACAATTTAAATGGTATTTTGAAGTATCTAAATTTCTTACACCTTTTTAAAGGATTTGCATCAACTTCCGAATGGCTCGGATTGTACACTTGTATATTCAACTAATATGTGTATCACACAATTTTCTTATTAAATAGCTATTAAGTAAATCATAAACTGAAATGAATCAACAAATACCTTATACATTGAAAATAGGACAAATATATAACATAAACTTTTACCCGAACTGATCGCCGGAAGAGCCACTGTTTTCCATGATCTTTTCTTAGTTTCTTCCAATACATTCCAGATCGTATTGTACAATGCATGAGCACATTCAATTTTATTTTTATAGTCACTCCAACTTGGTCCTACTGCATGAATAATTCCTTTACATTTGATTTTACCAGGCTGTGAGACGTAACATTTTGATATAGGTATTTTGTCATTTTTATCAATGTAACGTTTACATTCATCATCCATGCTCTTACCAGCGGCCTTGGAAATAAAGTATGCTACACCACCACCATGAGCTAACCTGTCGTTAGCCGCATTAGTTATTGCATCAATGTCTTTCAAATCTATTATAGAATGCTTATAAACATGTACTACCATTCCATTTGAATCAAAAGTATATCTGTCAATATTCCCATATTTAGCCATTGTACCAGGTTTGCGTTGTATATGAAAGTCCGCGTCTGAGTTTTTACTATCGTCGCCAGATTGCATATTGTCGAAATCAGGCTGTTGATCAATGTTATCTTTACTTGGGTCTTTACTTGCATCATTGTCATTCTTGTTCTCAGACTCGTTTGTCTGTTCTTCTGGGGCGTCATTCTTTTCTTCTTTTGTTTCTTCCTCTTTTTCTTCCGACTTTGGCTTTGGTAATTGTTTCTTAAATGCCTCAATTGCAACATTACAGCTTTCCGAGTCTTTTCCCCATGCTACCAGTTTATTACTCTTAAATTCACAGTAGTATTTGTCATTACTTTGTTTCGCAAAGGTTTTGGCAATTTTTTGTTCCTTTTGATCAGCCACAAGAATTTCTTTAGACACACAGTCTTTCATCTTTCCTTTCAGCTTATCAATCGCCTCATTGAAATCTGGATAATTGTCATATGAACAGGTCACAACAATACATCTCTCTTTATTGACAGTAGTTTCTTTATGAGATATCTTGTATTTTTTCTCAAGTGTTTGTATTTCTTCTTTAAACAGATGCTTCGCACAAATTGCCTTTTTACCTGTAAATGTCCACTTCACAGTTGATTTTTCTCCAAGTTCTTTTTCAACTACAGATGTATCTTTTCTAGTCCTTCTTTCTAACATTTCCATAGCTAATTCTAATATATCATTGTTATCCGCTGAGATTTCAAGGGAATCTTTGTCATATTTTGCTTTAATGCCATGAGTAAATTGCAAGTGCTCTACACATTTCTTTAAACCTCCTTTTTCTTTTTTCAAAAGGTATACAATATTTTGAGGTACAGTAGTGTACGACATCTTAGAACTTCTGAAATGAAATAAAAAAAACCCTCAACGTTTATTCAACCGTTATTCAAAATCACTATTCAGGACTATTTAGCACTCACAGCGGAACTATTAACACGTGTAACATGGCATTGGATAAATGAGAATTGGAATTCAAATTTTATTCCACGCCATGTAACAGATATCATACTTTGTAGTAATAAATAGCTCATCGGTTGATTAAGCAACTGTTAAAATAAATGAAAGAAAAACCATTCAATTGAAACAGTGTAGTTACATTCTTTTATTCTTCCATATCGACGTAAGTTTTTAAACAATACATTAATACAATCAAAGTTGAAAACAAAATCTTTTGTTTTCTAAGTGAAGTGGGAAATAAAGTGGGATTTTATTCGTCAAAAGGGTTACACATAGAGTCCTAATAAAGGAATAAAACCAAGTTTGTGTTTTGGAATTTCGATATACTCTTGCCACAGTGTCGGAATCAAAAGTTTAAGTTTCATTGTGATGGAATATATAAGATAAATGAAGAAATGCCAGTTAATAAGAATAAAGAAGATATATGTAGATTACGAGTCGACCCAGTCCTTGTCGATAAAATCCGGCGATGTCCTGGTGGCGTTAACGAAGTTGGAGTGAAAGTGGTTCGAGATCTCGGACTACGTTATATCTACGATAAACACCGAGGTATTCTTGATCTCATCGGACCGGATACGGAAATACTAGGTCTAGCCATTGAAACGCTGAGATTTTGGGTTGAAGATGATGCATTTCCGGACACAGGCATTACGTGTCAAGTTGGATACCCCAACAGACGTATGGTTGTGTGGCGTTTTCATGGTGATTATGCGAAAAAGTTTGATCATTTATTTGCAGGAGACATTCGGAAACTTAGATCGATTGCCTCAGTACATATAAAAGCTATACCTTCAAAACAAAATCCTGAATACATTGAATTGTTTTGTCATTTTTCTGCTTTTCATCAAGTAAAGGATAATATTGCTAGGATATCAAACGAGCTAAGTCGAATCTATCATGATGATTTCTTCATTCCAAATTCTGATTACCTTAAAGCTAGAGATTTTGCTCAATCAAGGAACAATGATGATAAAGTATTGTATGCGTTAAAGGAATATCCCGTTAACAAAGTCAGAGTTTGGATATTTGCAAGGGACCATATGGAGGTTCTACGTGCCAGAAAAGAATGGGTCAACCATGTTGGAATGATAGCACGTGATAATGAATTCGTGGAAAAAAGAATGGATGAAAGCAGTGTTAGGTCGGCATCGTTTTTCATTCATCCAGCTTCGGCTATAGGAAGTGAGAGATCTGAACCTGTGCTAATAAAAAGCAATGTGAACATACGTAATGAACAGGGTCATACCAATACTTCAAACAAAACCACTTTTAGCTACGTAAATAAAACAACACAGAGAAACAAACCTAGAACAAACAATGCAAAGAAACTTAGTCCTCGTGTTGGACCGGAATATGACAATTCTAATTTCCCAAGACCATCGGATTTTGTATATCCTGTCAATTATGAACCAGAAATACAGCAAGACGATTTGGCCCAGGATCAAGATAAGTCGCCACGTAATCCATTTTATGATAATGCTTTTGATGAAGTTGTTGACACTTCTCCTCATAAGACAGCTTTAGGAAGTATCGCTAAATGGGTTAGGGATGATGAAAAAGGGATATACACTTCTAGAAGCTACCAAGCTAAACCTAACAACAGAATCTATGTACATCAACAAGTCAACGAAGGTGTAGGATCCCAAACTAAATCACATATTCCAGTTCCTGTCAAGGGAGTACCTGTTGTGCATCCAGAAACTAATCTTGTCGCTAAAGAGAGATATAATCCAACTAGCCAGGCTAAGTCGATATTTACTAATAATACCAACCCTAACAAAAGTTTAAAAAATCGTCGTTACAATAAGAAATGGTTGCCCGGCGCCAAAGTAACTAAATCTACCACTAAAAGAGGGGTCAAAATGAACGCTTCTGTGCGACAAAAGCGTCCTCCTCTTAAAGCAAGCAAACCAACGCCGTCAATACGATACAACATCAACGTCAATGGACTAGATATTTATTTGTACAAACATGATATTACTAAGGTCACAAATATGGACGCTATTGCTAATGTTGTGGCTGCTGATCTTAAAACTGGTGGTGCATCTGCTACTAATGTCTTTACTGAAGCTGGAAAACAGGTTAAAGATGAGTTAGCTGTACATTTGAGTTTGTATGGAAAAGCTAAAACCTCTGATAGTGTAGTAACATCAGCGGGTAGTCTATCTGCATTGGGTATTATTCACGTGGTATCACCAATATGGAATGACTATACTGTATGGGAGGACTGCGCTGGTGATTTACATAAAGCTATTTATAATGCATTGAAGACGGCTGAAACACATAAATATAGAAAGATTGCAATACCAACTATTGGCGCAGGTAGGATTTTGTTGATGTTATCTTTTTAGTCATGAATGTAATGCTCAAACTATCTTATCGTTAGATTTTGTAGGAGATATTGAAACAACTAGTTGGGTGACTGTCTGGCTTTTTCTTTACGTAAGGAGGTCGCTCATTTACTGCTATGAGCTGATGTCGTACATCATCTGGGCGTTAATTAATGGTTGTTTATATTTCATACATACTATATAGAGGGTGTTTTTAATGCTTTTCAAGTCTTTTCACCGAAGTTTTAAACACAGAATTATAATCACTCCATTTACGAATCTAGCCTTTTTTATACAGAAATGACTGTATAAATTATTTCGTGACCAAATTTCCCTACCGGAGATCGAACCTTTGACCTCTTGAAGTAGAATTGTGAGTTATTGCGAAGCTATCCGGACGGGTTATTCTTATTTAATTTTGTTTAATATTCTAGAACCATATTTTGGTGTACCTAAAGATCTAGTAGCTGAGGTTTATGTAAAAGCTCTTGTAGACTACAGTACGGGTATGGGACCAATGTATCCTGTGTTAGAAATACATCTTGTTGATATGGACCCTAATATGTTAACATATATAAAAGATGCATATGAAAGTTGGGCTGCAACACCAGGCATTGAAACTATATCTAAACAGTTTACTGGAGGTAATTTCATTTTATTGATTTATGTGTTGTTGTTTTTTCGTTTTTGTTTAAATTTTTACTTTATCCATGCCGCGATTTGACACAGTTGTACACACTCACCCGTTTTGCATGACTTTGTAAAACACGTTGACAGACAGTTTAATGAATATTATAAAAAAGGGTCGACAATATACACTTGATTGCTTGGATTTTAAAATCATTTGCTCATGCATGGCACATTCACTGCTCAATACAATGTACAAGTTTTTCTTGTTAAATTACGCCAACTCATGTTAATACCCATAAAGCCGGAAGTAAATTATTTCAAGTACATGTACAAACATTATTGAAGTATGTCATAAAATGATTTTAATGATAAAGCAGTTTTCATATGTTTATCTACTTCCTCTTTTTAAGGTTATATATTATATTCCCTACACAATTGCGCTTGCTATATAAGTCGAGTTAGTAATACAAGAAAACGCATTCTCGTCGCTATTTTTGTCCAAAGTCCAAAACAAAACTTGAAAGATCTTAATCTTAGATTATCATTAAACGTGTATGATTAGCTTTAACGTCTTTATCAACTTTAAGATTAGATTCACCAACACATGTTTCTGGATCACAAAGTGACAATTGTAACGCAGTACATTCAATTGATACCAAAGTCCTTAAATTAAGACTAGCACTGCTCGTGCACTCCAAAAAAAGAAGGCATTTATCAGTTAAAAGTGGGTCTTCGTTGATTCAACTCCTCTAATGAAAACAAAATAAATGAAATATCCATTTAAATATGTTTATGTTAGTGATTATCTAATGCGTGTTATATTTCAATGACTTTACTACCATAAGATAGTTGTTATGTCTTCTGTACATGAATTATATCTTCGTGTAGGGGCTTTAATTTTCATTGTGATTTATATATCTTCGCATAGGGGCTTTAATTTTCATTGTGATTTATTTCCAGGCTCCGAAAACGTAACAAAGAGTCTTCAAGATGTCAGCAATCGATCAGAAAGTGCAGTCAGTTTAAGAACAGCACCATCACATCGTAGTGAAAACATGGTTACATTTAGAAATCAGTCAGTATCTGGGGATGGTGAACAAATCTGGTCATTTGATGTATTAGGAAAACTAACTGTTCATGTTTATACAGGTAAGCTTTTGTATTTTGTACTCTTCATATATGGAGGAATAAAAGTAAAACTGTAATTGTAAATGTCAAGTTGTGGTCAGTGTATAGTTTTCACCCAAGTTAATCACCTCCGAGGTTGCTTCTTTGACAGTACTTTCCATAGAAATATTTTGAATTGCTAAAGAAAACAATCGTAATCGTTTGTAATCAGATAGATTAAACACAATCTTGCGTTCTGGCAATCCAATTTTCAAACTGAGTACACTATTACAACACCTTTATCCCAATTGTAAATTACTTTAATATGTAAAAATAATATATGAATCGAGAAGCTTCTAATGTTAACTATTAGTCTTTTTGTGATTGTACAAAGTATTTTAATTTTTAAAGAAACGTCTAAGAAAGCAACACAAACGATTGATAAATGAAGCAATTCCAATTTTGTTCCGATACGAATCGATCAAAATCTTAAATGGTCTTTACATATTATCGACAGATTTTGACAATCCAGCGACTAGGAATCATACTGGCCGCTCATGGGTCAAGATGTCACATACATGTATTATTTTAATGTTGTGAGTAATAGAATACATCCACATAAGCCAATTGTTATTATAGTTGTCGACATATATTTTTTACAGATCGGAACAAAATGTTGTCTATATTTTTCCAGGTTATATGCAGCATATGATCCTTAGAGCACATTTATTCTTCCTCATTAATCATAATCTTATATATGTGAAATGTTCTCTTGTTTCAATCTGTTTTATGTCGCACATCGATGCTCAGTAGGTACACTGGTAAGAAGAAATTAAATATTCCCGAAAACTAAGAGTACTGCCTATATGGTTTCTATATCCTCTTATTATATCACCGATGCTTGCAATAACTACATTTCTCTTCAATAATGCATGTAACACTGGACAAGTCGATCCGAACATGACAGTCTCTCACTTTATTGTATTTTTCAGGGTCTATATTAAAGTTAACTAAAGTAGATGCTATTGTTTGTGCTGTGGATGTAAACATGAAAGGACAGTTAGCCAAACAAATACAAGTACTTGGTGGTAAAAAGTTTAAATCATCATTAAAAACGGCTAGGTATGGTATTGATAATTCTATTGAACTGTCAGTAGCACATACATTAACCCCACTGATTTAAATACTCACTACAATATTTCTGTACTCACTATAGAAAATTGAGTATCTAAATCAGTGAGGCTTATGAATGTTACTCACCAATACAAAAATGTAATTTATGAATATCATCCGCATTAAAGATTGATGACAGGAAATAGGGAAAACTTTCGTCATACCATTATAACAAATTATATTAAGTATAGAGGTTAAGTGTCGTCATACTAAACAGGATATTCAGGCTTAATGTATTTTTAAGCTTGTGATCGAACTCTATACTTCAGTTTCGCTTCAGACGATTTCATTCATAATAAGAAACAGCAACTGAACTTAGAAGTATGCCTAATAAACTCTTAGATGAATTAGATATATATGTACGAGGTTAAATTTTCAACTCGGCGCGTCAATGTAACAAAAGACGAGTCTAATTTTCAAATTCGGGGATGAAAGAATATATACAGAAGTTTTCTATATTATCTTTATAAAAAACTAGTGAGTAACATCAACACTCGTATCTACTGAGCCACATGTACGGAATACTTAATGTTGTTTTCATTTGATGATATACTTTAAAATACACCACAGTTTCGCGGACTTGTGTGTTTTCCCTTTGAACGGATGAGTCCAAAATTAAAGATACAATAACATGCTATGTTTACAAAATAATAAATATTTTCTTAAATGCTTATAACTCGAGTCCTAAACATTCACAACGGTAAATGCAGGGACTATAATGTCTGAACCAATAAAATACTCAAGCAACGTACCTAAAAACAAGATAAGTGTTTTCAAAAAGAACATATATATACATTATTACCTTCACGAGCTATATCATGTATTAAAAGTCACACTGTATATCGTACATGTTGATTTGTAAATCACAACTTTGCCAATATAGATCTATAAAGATATAAATCATAGAATATAACATGGTTTTAAATTACATGGAATATTATGTCTATTTCTTTGTATGTATTATATACAGTACCCACCAAAAGTTTGGAGACAAAAAAATCACTGCAATTCTTGAATTTTGATGATTATTTCTATAGAATCATTTTTTATATATTTAGGAATTGTTTGAAATAAAATGAAACCAAATTTATTAATGCAACACATTTACAAGATTCAGTATCTAAAACCCTAAAGCATTTAAAACCATGTTTATTGTAATTATTTTCAATAACATTGCTTTTATGACATTTTTGTAGTCTCGTTTATAATTATAATGATAACCAAAAAATTAAGCCGACACTAATAAGCATTTCAAAATAAATTGTCATAAAATTTAAGATAAAAGCTATTCAATAGGCTAAAAAGGTGAAAATGTCTCCTAACTTTTGGTGGGTACTCTATTGTAATGTCTGTTCGATACAAACAAACCGATCAATACACTTTACTGTAGGTTTTTTATTTACGACTTGAAAACACTTCGAATACCGATCATTGGTCGTGTTTATATATATGATTTTTACCGCATTAAAATGTATTACTTTTATAGTCTAAAATATTGTAATTCTAGATTCGTTAGATAAAAAGGGGGAAATATAGGCATATGTGTGGAACATATACGTCAAAATATACAAAAAAGTCCCGCGAGCCGGATTCGAACCAGCGACCTAAGGATCACAGAATTTTAACCACTACAGTCCTCCGCTCTACCAACTGAGCTATCACGGGAAGTTATAAATATGTCTAAAATGCGAACATATACTAGTAACTTAAATCATATGAATATTTCTTATGTATATTCTATCAATTATTCTAACATAGTAGATATTATATGTTTTTTATGTTAATTTTTTTCGAAATGTTTCACGGTCATATATACGTATGAAGTCGGTTATTTGCTTCAACTAATTATTGATTTCTTTTTTTACAAAAAGTTATGATCGTTTAAATGGTCTTTGCAATAGTACGAGTATGTGGTTCAATATCAGAGGCATTTATAACTTCCCGTGATAGCTCAGTTGGTAGAGCGGAGGACTGTAGTGGTTATAATTATGTGATCCTTAGGTCGCTGGTTCGAATCCGGCTCGCGGGAGTCTCATTTTTGTTTTATTAAATATAATGATAAAACGATCTGCATACATTATCCGAGTACTCAATGATACATTAAAACACGACTGAAAGTCACGAGAAATCGAAACAATTGGTTTGTAAAGGCATTATCATTTTTGTAATGAAATAGCATGTATAAAAGATCAAACACTCGTACACATTTTAGGAACATTTGGGGAAACGTTATGAAAATTATCTTAGATTACAAAAAAATGTTGCTGTAATAAGTGTTTCGATGCATAAAAAACAAATAACATTAATCTTGACTTTGTGTTAAAGTTTTATATTAAACACGAGACTTCAAGTATAGAAAAAAAAGTAATAAAAAACTCCCGCGAGCCGGATTCGAACCAGCGACCTAAGGATCACATACTTATAACCACTACAGTCCTCCGCTCTACCAACTGAGCTATCACGGGAAGATATATATAAGCCTAGTATGAAAGTATATAGCATTACAATGAATAACAAACAAAATATTCTCTGTAATTCTATGTCAATTTATTCCAATGTACTCTGGAACGTCTTGATAATTGCAACGTGTGTAAAAAATACAATATCCTGAAAAAGTTTTTGAACACATGCAATCTTGAAATAACTGAACATATTTATCTAACGTTATTTTACTATTAATATCACATAATTTGAAAACAAATATACCGATAAAATAAATAGTTATTTAGCTTGTTTCTTTCTTCTCATGGGTAAATGTGAATAGTTTTATCGGAAAAAAGGACTTTTGGCTGGCAGTGTATATTCATTCATTCTACAATTCTATATATTAACTGTCTTCTTAACCTATATAGTCTTATATGATAACTTTTTATAATATATAACGTTATAACTTCCCGTGATAGCTCAGTTGGTAGAGCGGAGGACTGTAGTGGTTATAATTCTGTGATCCTTAGGTCGCTGGTTCGAATCCGGCTCGCGGGAGAGTTGACTTTTTTCTCTAAATATCTTTCACTCGAAAGTATCACAGTTAGTTGATTGATATGCAAAATGTGATTATCTTGACTTTGCTTATTTTTTTAATCAAACTTCTAAATGTTAGACTGCTTCTACAATATTTAATGAGCCGCTGAAAGAGAACAATCGTTAAGCATTAGTCTGCTTGTTCAATGATACCTTACTTTCTTTAACCTTCGGATCAAAAAATTAGGGACTTTAGTCAGTTATCTCTCCCTGATAAAATCTGAAGCAATCCAACTGGTAAATAGGTCCTATCATTTGGAATCCTTGGATTTTATTATTGAAGTCCTATGTAAGGATAATAAAATATTTCATCCAATATCTTACTTGTTAATGAAGATATTAACAGAAGTGGTGAACTTTAGATAGTTCTTTACCTTAAAAATACTAAGCTTGAATTTCAAACAAATTAAATGATTTACAAAAAGTAATTTAGGATTGATTTTGGCAAATTTACATTGAAAAGTAAGGGTAGAATCCGAGTATTCCAACTAATTGGACCTACCTATTTGAAGAGTATACAAGGGAAAAAACTGACTAAAGTGGTGTATATTTTGTAAAATACACGACTAGCCTAATTCATTAGATTGAAAATCAAAATAGCTATAAGGACAGTGTCTTGAAATACAAATTTAGTATTACATTATTTTTCATTTCTTCTATTACATAGAGAGTGATTATCATAGAAACGAAACCGAAAATGATTTTTTGGAAGACATATAAACTCTGACATATAAAACGTCCCTCACAAAAATATATAGTCTAAATTTTAATGATTTAACAGGTAGGGTTTCTTATCTGCTTTTAATGATTAAATCTGATCACAATGCCATTTAGTATTTACTGTACTGAAAAAGAATAATAAGATCATGTCGACTGAAGGGATGATAAGAATGACATGAGTTGTTAAATTTTCCTATACACCAATTAAAATGGGGGCTCTAGCGAGGGATAAAACATAAAAGTACAATTTATCAAGTTTCAAAGAGGAATTCAAAGGTGATAGCTCTGATTTTTGAGAAACTATACGAAAAAACAGGTATATTTGCTAAATCCCCTCGTAGAAAATAGCCATGTTCCGCCCCTGCTTTGTATCGTATTTTATTTTGGCACGCGCTATCGTTCTCAATGACAGTGAAGTATATTTAGCTGCAATACATTGAATTAGTATTCTTTTCTACCAATCCGGAAATACTCGGCCGTTCGTTACGAGTTATTCATTAATATACATAACATGTTTTGTTAACCGTTTGACTGTTTTTTATTTTTGTTTTTTTTATACATTTTGTTTCATAATCACATGCATATCATGTAATATGCCTTGATTGGAAAATAAACTTGTAAAACTTGTAAACTTAAATAAATTATTGTCGAGATGTTCCGAATGATATCACAATATCAAGGTTGTTGAGCCGGGTGCATTATTTATCACGATTTAAATGACTTTAATTTATTCCTCATACAGCTATTCAGTACTAGTATACATTTGAGAAAAACTAGTTCACGTTGACCAGAAAGTTCTTCATAGTTCTATGTTATTCAAAGTGTCAGTTGATTTTATGTATTCACTTAACCACTAAACAATGTCGTAGTTATGGCATACTTAAAAAGATCAATTATTATGCTGTTCTTCCAAAACCACATTCGACATGAATTCACAAAGCTAGGTAGGGCCATAGAAATAATGTATGTTATAACCGAGGTATGTTATATCCATATAGAATACTAGGTATATTATATATAAGGATGAAAAATGGGCCAGAAAAATTGGTATGTTGTAACCGAGTGTATTTTATAACCGAGTATGTTATATCCGAGTTTTACTGTAGGTCCTATTAGTTGGATTACTCGGATTTTACCCTTACTTTTCAATGTCAAGTTGGCAAAATTATCTTAAATAACTCTTTTATAAATCATTAAATTTGTTTGAAATTCAAGCTAAGTATTTTTAGGGTAAAGAACTATCTAAATTTCATCACTTCAGTTAATATCTTCATTTACAAGAAAGACAATTAGATGAAATATTTTGTTTTCCTTGCAGAGAACTTCAATGATAAAATCCGAGGATTTCAACTGTAAGGACCTACTTACCAATTGGATTGCTTCAGATTTGGTCAGGGAAAGATAACTGACTAAAGTCCCTTATTATCAGGGAGAGGACCCGTTTCCCTCGCTTATATAAAATAAATAGCTGTATATGTAACTTTTAAAAGGTTTAGCCCACGCCATATTCTTCTACCCAGAGGTTATCAAAATTCGCATTTTTTCGAAAATCTTGATAACCTCTTGGTGCGAAATAGCTACGCCACTGTTACACAAATATTTGAAGGTCGTCATATAACAAACCGTCTCGTATGAATAATATCAAATTGTTTGTAAAACCTATTGAATATCGTGCGAGCATTAATATGAAACAATTATTCGTCTACTAATTGCCTGTAGTCATTTAGTAAATAATAACCACGATAGTAAAATCACTTGGCGTAACATATTTATAAGCGTACGATGAACTTACGATTATATCTCTTATAAATTGTTGTAAAATAACTTCCCGTGATAGCTCAGTTGGTAGAGCGGAGGACTGTAGTGGTTAAAATTCTGTGATCCTTAGGTCGCTGGTTCGAATCCGGCTCGCGGGAGTTTTTATTATTACATTTTTTAATATTCTATTTTTATTAAAATAATGTTCACCTACCTGTACGTTGGTATCTAAGTCCGCACAATTTTGGTTATTTAACACTTAAATATTATTTACAGCTCGTCGTAAATCTTTCCTACGGTCGTATGTATAGACATAGAACAGCGCTTTTGTAACATATGCTCAAGTCTCAAGTGTTTTAAAAGGCTTTAAAACAGTTATTGATATGAACTACTTCTTTGAAATTATGAATTAAACTTCCGGGTTAAAGAAATATTTAATTTTGTGATTGGTTACCGTTGTGCAGTATCGATTTTTGAAGTCATTGTTTATCCTAAGATATACTGATACATTCAAGAAAGACAACTCTTACAAAAACATCAATATTCCTCATGCGAGTTATCTCCCGTTCATAGACCCGTCCGTAAAAAAGAATCGCGTTCTTATAGATCAGCTTAAACCAGCGTTAAAATCAGTAAATCGGGCTTCGCAAAGAGAATGTATCATCTTAAACGTATTCATTGTTCTTTTATACTAAATTGTTAACAATGAGTTTGTTTCAGCCAATATTATGATATTTAAAACAGATGTTGGAATCGTATTTGAATTATCCTTTGTCCTTTTTCTGTAACATTCAGCAAGAATTTATCTAAGATTGTTCCACATCACCATAATGAATAATAAATAACAGTAGCCCGTTCATCTGGGGTATAAGAAAGTAAAATTTGCAAAAAAATGCACTATAAGTCCGCTTCCGTATACATTTACAGCAGACCTTACAACCCTTGATTCATGCATGTGATCCCCCAAAGTACCCATTTACACATTCACAACTGTAGGGAAAAGTTCTTGCTAAGAGAAATTAGCAGTACCACTATTAGTGTTTGAACCTAGAACCTGTCGATCCCTAAGCGCGCGTTATACTACTGGACCATTGCTCATAATTGTTAAGCTCCTAGTCGGCGAACGTGCATCAGCATGGAATTAAGACTACAAAATGAAAAAACTTTGTTTCTCTCTGATTATTTTCAGAGGAAATCGTGCCCTTGTTGAAGGTGAAGTGTTGACATGTAACGGTGGTGATTTCAGCATTAAAACAGTACTACTGAGCGTTATAGCCACACCTATATATTATGCTAATCAAAAGAACATATCCAGACTTGATAGTATTAATACACAGGTCTTTTACACAGCCAATCAAAATGGAATAAGGTCATTAGCAATGCCTTTAATTGGAACAGGTAGGTTCATCATGTTACTGTTTACTGCATATTTGTTTTCAATGTAAATAGCCAAGACACGAGTACATAACTACATGACTGTATAATACAAAATTACTTAAGCTCAAAATTACTTAAGCTCGTAGTAAAACAATTTCAAAAAACTAAATAACTCTCGCGTCTGCTTCCTATTCTCCCGATTCTGAGGTGGTAGCATAAAATTTCATGCTCAATGAAACAACGACTTGGGTTTGAGATGTGATTTGAACCTACACGGATATGGTAATCTAATGGTTATCAGTTGAATGTTGGTACTACACCGTCTGCTTGAAACTATTAACAATAGTCCAATTATTTATCGTACTCACCGATTTGGATTTTAAAGATTAGAATGAGCGTTTTGAATACTGCTCCTACATACATGTTCAGCTGCCTATTCAGTTTTGCACGATACCCCACTTAGGCAGGTTACCTCTCGCAGTACCTATTTACACTTTGGTGAAGTCGAACAACTGTAGGTAAATTTATATGCTCGAGGAATTAAGCAGTGTCCCTAGCGGAGTTTGCACCCTATGTACCTTGTATAAAACACATGTATGTTCTCTTGTATATTGCAGGTCGATTACGTGAGAGATTTGAAGTTGAACAATGTAGTTTACAACTTGTGGACAATATTATAGAAATGTGTCTTGGTATTGGTAAAAACTTAAAACTTAAAGACTTACATCTCGTCAACACTAACCATATAGTGACGCAATATCTTACACAAGCTTTACGTACGAGAGCTCATACGAAATTACGGTAAGATTATCGTTCGGAACATCTCAGCGATCATCTATGAAGATATGCGTAGATAATCGCCAAAGGATTCCGATTGTACGATTATTGTATGATTATTTGTGTTTGTCATCGGTTATGAACATTCTACGTTCATAGCGGCTAGCTCGACAAAACTGCATTCCTCAACATGTCTTCGCGATTGCAGTACTTACTTATCTTTCTAAATAGGATTTATTTCTATACATACGCGTCAAAAGTCCATGGATAGAGTAAGATCTCATTATGCCGAGAATCAAACCCGGGTGGTAGGATTTCAAGTCGAATTTGGCAATAATTGCTATCTGTCTAGCAAAAAATCAATTACACATTGAAATGATGGGTATTTACTTGTAAAGCCTGGCATCCTTTTGATAAATAAAGCATGTTTTGCTAACATTTATAAACATATGTGAAGTTGTTCAGACGTGAATGCAATAATTACTGAATACGGCTCTTCATGTATATCTTTCAGAATGGAAACAGAAACTCACATACCAACTAGACATGATGTGTTAAGTACTGCCGAGGCAATAAGGAAAGGTGGTTCCGCCATTACTAAAGATGACAAAAATACTGACCTTACCGATTCTGCAAAGAACGACCCGTCGGATAAGCAAGACATTGCAGAAGATGAAATTGTCAACACAACACAAGATGTGCACATTGAAACCAGTACAGATAAAGGTCTTCAAAGTCATAGAAGTAAAGCCACTGGTTCTACTGAAAAATCGAAAGCACCACTTCTGTCACAGAACAATTCAAAGATAAATAACCGAAATGTTCAAGACGCTTGGCTACATCTAATGGATGAAGATCCAAATATAAATACTGTAAAACAGGATGAAAACAACAAGCCTCTAAACACTGCTAGAACAAGTGTTAGAAAAAATGGACAGGTTGTAAAGACTGCACAAGACTACCTACAGGAAACAAAACTAGCAAAGAAAAAGGTAGTTAAACCAAGTCGTCGAATCATTCAAAGATCTTCTGATGGGGTTCTACAAAGATCTAAAGCTGACTCGTACAGAACTCTATTTGAAAAGAAAAGGAGGTACTCAGAAATGAGTCACCAAGAAGATATGGTTAAACTAAGAAAATCACAGAGCAGTGACGATCTTATGAAAAGAAAACTGGACAATATTCTTCTATCATTTGAAGAAGAAAAACAGAAAATAAGAGAATACCACGTAGAGGAGACGTATAGATTTGAACAACACCGAGAAGAGAAAATGAACCAAATAGAACCCGAGATAAAGGTTGAAGAGAAGGCTCCAAGTTATGTTGAAGAGAGTGTTCCAAGTCAAATTGAAGATCTTGATCCTGTTATTAATGTTGAACCTGAGGGTATCTATACAGCTTATGACGAACCAAAAGGTTTCTATAATGTTATAAGTAATGAAGACTTAAGGCGTACTAACACACAAAAGACTGATTTACATGGTAGATCAGCTGGTGGTACTGCTGATCTAAATGAAGAATGGACTGAAAGGGTTACCGATAATAATAGATTGAGACCAATCGGCGAGCCTTACCAAATAGCAGCTACTGATTACATGAGAGTTAATAGTAAAATGGATGATAACAGATCGGATATGAATGGTAAATATACGGACCGATCACAGCGCTCTAAATCGGGTAAATTAGATATAGCACAAGCGACTGCTAGAGTTCAGAAAAGAAAAAGTGAAAGATACCTTATTGACCCAGAAAGGGAAGATATGTATATGATGGACATGGATTACTTGGCTAAAGAAAGAGAAAAACCAGAGAAACAATCAGGAAAGGTAGAACATGAAGATGAAGCACCAAGCGGGCAACCAGCTGATCCAGTTAATACAGCCAACCAAATAAATCTGGCGCAAAAACAGCCGCCAAGGACTGAGAATAATACAGACCATCGTTTACTGCCTGAAATATTCCCGAGAAATGACGGACAGAACGGTGCTAATGATTTGAATTTTGATGTAGTGGGAGTTAGTGACACCGTGAAGCATAAAAGTGAAAATCCCATTGGAAATGATTTTAAAGATGTAAGACAAAAGGATAAAGATATACATATTGATAACCCATCAGAAAATGCCATGAAAATTGGAAATAAATCTAAAACAGGATATAAATCAGCTTTGACCAAACGGAAGCCATCAGTTACATTTAGTGATATGCATCAGTTGAAAAGAGGTAACAGTAATGGTCGTGCAGAATATGTTCAAATATATGCAAGAACTCCGCGTTATGGGTCAAACCAAAATGAACCTAAGAAAATCGTTGAATGGAAAAATGAAACAAAAATGACAAAAGCAGCTTTAGACAGGTTTCATGAAAAACGTAACAAAGCAAAGGTGGTCCCTAAATCTGACGATGTAACAATACGAGATCAACTTAAACTAGAGATTGAAGTTGTTGACAACAATAATGAAACTACTGAAGACATAGAAAAAGAAAAGAAGAAAATAAAACGTTTCTGGGAAGTTGTTGGTAATGAAAATATGGATGAGACGAAGATGTACGGTGACAATGATAGGAATGAGAAAACTCTGGTAGCCAAGGTAACTAAAGAACGTGTTATGTCGGCTAAAACAACGACAAGCAAACAAAGCAAGGATACCATAGCTAAACATAATGTGGGAAATTATAATCTAACACTGGCTGTAGCTAACTGAGTTAAATTAAGTGTGTTTTATCATGAACAATCGGGAGAAGACTTAAGTATAAATTCAGTCATTATAATAACAAGTGGTTAAATAAAGGCAGGCTGGCTTGCCAGTGTGTTTTTCCAGTTGGGTAGAACGCCATAGAAAATACAAACGGTGCAATGAATAATTCGTCGGGAAAATAAAACATATAATGAAGCTGGCGTTGATGTAAGAATGTGTGCAGCAGAATCGCACGTATTGTTCTTGAATTTATTGCAAAGTTGTAATTTTATAAGATTTTTTTATTAGCAGTATGATTGCTAAAAAAGTTCGCAATTTATTAGGGCAACCCTCGTTACTGTAGTAACACGTTGGATTAGATTTGGAAGATACTAAAGATTGACCAAATAGTGAACCAAGACAATAGAAATTACGATGTTTTACTTATTTGTTTATTTTTTGGATGTTTTGAGTGTTGGCAATGCTTAAGCCAAATAAAGCTGGGTTTTTTTTATCGATTTCAATTATATTATTTATTACTGGGGCACAATATATTATTGGAATTATTTATTGTGTATCATGTAAAAATGTTATATTGTTATTAAAATATGATGTTTTATTGATAATATTCCAATTTATATTGAAAATGCAATGCCAGTTAGAGAAAAAAAAAACAAATAAAAAACTCCCGCGAGCCGGATTCGAACCAGCGACCTAAGGATCACAGAATTATTACCACTACAGTCCTCCGCTCTACCAACTGAGCTATCACGGGAAGTTAATTTGGCAACAAATTATAAGAGATAAAATCGTAAGTTCATCGTACGCTTATATGTTACGCCAAGCGATTTTACTGTCGTGGTTTATTATTTACTAAATGGCTACAGGCAATTAATAGGCGAATAATTGTTTCTAGTACTATAACACGTAATTATATAAATTGGAGAATGATGAATTATTGAACGTTCTTTTTTTATTTTAGGTAAATATTTATTTCAAACAGTTTTGTTGTTCAACTCTAGTACAACACATTATTTTTCTTATGAATTTTGACATATCTAGGCAATTAATTCGATTTACCATTATTTGCATATGCGGCTTGCACGGTTCTGGACAACACCATCTTGCGTGTATATTGTCGAACAGTTTTAAATTGGCACTCGATTAATTTCCGCTTGAGATCGTAATAAGTTCATTTATACCCGTCGCTTACATAAAAATTGACAAGATACTGTTTTAAAACATTCAGGGTGCGGATCCAGGATTTTTTTCTAGGGGGGTCCGAACTTTTCTAGGGGGTCCGAACTTTTCTAGGAGGGTGTCCGTACTTCGAACCACAACCACATTATACACATTTTGCAAGAAAATGCAACACAATGATAATAAAAACTACATAACCATTAAATCTATGGTTAGCACCGTTAAAAATAGCTTCATGCTACTTAAAAATGACTTACAGGCAAGAAATACACAAATGGACAGGTACATTTCATAAATTCTAGGTGGGGGTCCGGACAAGATTCAGTATCTAAAACCCTAAAGCATTTAAAACCATGTTTATTGTAATTATTTTCAATAACATTGCAATAACAATAACACAAGCCGACACTAATAAGCATTTCAAAATAAATTGTCATAAAATTTAAGATAAAAGCTATTCAATAGGCTAAAAAGGTGAAAATGTCTCCTAACTTTTGGTGGGTACTCTATTGTAATGTCTGTTCGATACAAACAAACCGATCAATACACTTTACTGTAGGTTTTTTATTTACGACTTGAAAACACTTCGAATACCGATCATTGGTCGTGTTTATATATATGATTTTTACCGCATTAAAATGTATTACTTTTATAGTCTAAAATATTGTAATTCTAGATTCGTTAGATAAAAAGGGGGAAATATAGGCATATGTGTGGAACATATACGTCAAAATATACAAAAAAGTCCCGTGATAGCTCAGTTGGTAGAGCGGAGGACTGTAGTGGTTATAATTATGTGATCCTTAGGTCGCTGGTTCGAATCCGGCTCGCGGGAGTCTCATTTTTGTTTTATTAAATATAATGATAAAACGATCTGCATACATTATCCGAGTACTCAATGATACATTAAAACACGACTGAAAGTCACGAGAAATCGAAACAATTGGTTTGTAAAGGCATTATCATTTTTGTAATGAAATAGCATGTATAAAAGATCAAACACTCGTACACATTTTAGGAACATTTGGGGAAACGTTATGAAAATTATCTTAGATTACAAAAAAATGTTGCTGTAATAAGTGTTTCGATGCATAAAAAACAAATAACATTAATCTTGACTTTGTGTTAAAGTTTTATATTAAACACGAGACTTCAAGTATAGAAAAAAAAGTAATAAAAAACTCCCGCGAGCCGGATTCGAACCAGCGACCTAAGGATCACATACTTATAACCACTACAGTCCTCCGCTCTACCAACTGAGCTATCACGGGAAGATATATATAAGCCTAGTATGAAAGTATATAGCATTACAATGAATAACAAACAAAATATTCTCTGTAATTCTATGTCAATTTATTCCAATGTACTCTGGAACGTCTTGATAATTGCAACGTGTGTAAAAAATACAATATCCTGAAAAAGTTTTTGAACACATGCAATCTTGAAATAACTGAACATATTTATCTAACGTTATTTTACTATTAATATCACATAATTTGAAAACAAATATACCGATAAAATAAATAGTTATTTAGCTTGTTTCTTTCTTCTCATGGGTAAATGTGAATAGTTTTATCGGAAAAAAGGACTTTTGGCTGGCAGTGTATATTCATTCATTCTACAATTCTATATATTAACTGTCTTCTTAACCTATATAGTCTTATATGATAACTTTTTATAATATATAACGTTATAACTTCCCGTGATAGCTCAGTTGGTAGAGCGGAGGACTGTAGTGGTTATAATTCTGTGATCCTTAGGTCGCTGGTTCGAATCCGGCTCGCGGGAGAGTTGACTTTTTTCTCTAAATATCTTTCACTCGAAAGTATCACAGTTAGTTGATTGATATGCAAAATGTGATTATCTTGACTTTGCTTATTTTTTTAATCAAACTTCTAAATGTTAGACTGCTTCTACAATATTTAATGAGCCGCTGAAAGAGAACAATCGTTAAGCATTAGTCTGCTTGTTCAATGATACCTTACTTTCTTTAACCTTCGGATCAAAAAATTAGGGACTTTAGTCAGTTATCTCTCCCTGATAAAATCTGAAGCAATCCAACTGGTAAATAGGTCCTATCATTTGGAATCCTTGGATTTTATTATTGAAGTCCTATGTAAGGATAATAAAATATTTCATCCAATATCTTACTTGTTAATGAAGATATTAACAGAAGTGGTGAACTTTAGATAGTTCTTTACCTTAAAAATACTAAGCTTGAATTTCAAACAAATTAAATGATTTACAAAAAGTAATTTAGGATTGATTTTGGCAAATTTACATTGAAAAGTAAGGGTAGAATCCGAGTATTCCAACTAATTGGACCTACCTATTTGAAGAGTATACAAGGGAAAAAACTGACTAAAGTGGTGTATATTTTGTAAAATACACGACTAGCCTAATTCATTAGATTGAAAATCAAAATAGCTATAAGGACAGTGTCTTGAAATACAAATTTAGTATTACATTATTTTTCATTTCTTCTATTACATAGAGAGTGATTATCATAGAAACGAAACCGAAAATGATTTTTTGGAAGACATATAAACTCTGACATATAAAACGTCCCTCACAAAAATATATAGTCTAAATTTTAATGATTTAACAGGTAGGGTTTCTTATCTGCTTTTAATGATTAAATCTGATCACAATGCCATTTAGTATTTACTGTACTGAAAAAGAATAATAAGATCATGTCGACTGAAGGGATGATAAGAATGACATGAGTTGTTAAATTTTCCTATACACCAATTAAAATGGGGGCTCTAGCGAGGGATAAAACATAAAAGTACAATTTATCAAGTTTCAAAGAGGAATTCAAAGGTGATAGCTCTGATTTTTGAGAAACTATACGAAAAAACAGGTATATTTGCTAAATCCCCTCGTAGAAAATAGCCATGTTCCGCCCCTGCTTTGTATCGTATTTTATTTTGGCACGCGCTATCGTTCTCAATGACAGTGAAGTATATTTAGCTGCAATACATTGAATTAGTATTCTTTTCTACCAATCCGGAAATACTCGGCCGTTCGTTACGAGTTATTCATTAATATACATAACATGTTTTGTTAACCGTTTGACTGTTTTTTATTTTTGTTTTTTTTATACATTTTGTTTCATAATCACATGCATATCATGTAATATGCCTTGATTGGAAAATAAACTTGTAAAACTTGTAAACTTAAATAAATTATTGTCGAGATGTTCCGAATGATATCACAATATCAAGGTTGTTGAGCCGGGTGCATTATTTATCACGATTTAAATGACTTTAATTTATTCCTCATACAGCTATTCAGTACTAGTATACATTTGAGAAAAACTAGTTCACGTTGACCAGAAAGTTCTTCATAGTTCTATGTTATTCAAAGTGTCAGTTGATTTTATGTATTCACTTAACCACTAAACAATGTCGTAGTTATGGCATACTTAAAAAGATCAATTATTATGCTGTTCTTCCAAAACCACATTCGACATGAATTCACAAAGCTAGGTAGGGCCATAGAAATAATGTATGTTATAACCGAGGTATGTTATATCCATATAGAATACTAGGTATATTATATATAAGGATGAAAAATGGGCCAGAAAAATTGGTATGTTGTAACCGAGTGTATTTTATAACCGAGTATGTTATATCCGAGTTTTACTGTAGGTCCTATTAGTTGGATTACTCGGATTTTACCCTTACTTTTCAATGTCAAGTTGGCAAAATTATCTTAAATAACTCTTTTATAAATCATTAAATTTGTTTGAAATTCAAGCTAAGTATTTTTAGGGTAAAGAACTATCTAAATTTCATCACTTCAGTTAATATCTTCATTTACAAGAAAGACAATTAGATGAAATATTTTGTTTTCCTTGCAGAGAACTTCAATGATAAAATCCGAGGATTTCAACTGTAAGGACCTACTTACCAATTGGATTGCTTCAGATTTGGTCAGGGAAAGATAACTGACTAAAGTCCCTTATTATCAGGGAGAGGACCCGTTTCCCTCGCTTATATAAAATAAATAGCTGTATATGTAACTTTTAAAAGGTTTAGCCCACGCCATATTCTTCTACCCAGAGGTTATCAAAATTCGCATTTTTTCGAAAATCTTGATAACCTCTTGGTGCGAAATAGCTACGCCACTGTTACACAAATATTTGAAGGTCGTCATATAACAAACCGTCTCGTATGAATAATATCAAATTGTTTGTAAAACCTATTGAATATCGTGCGAGCATTAATATGAAACAATTATTCGTCTACTAATTGCCTGTAGTCATTTAGTAAATAATAACCACGATAGTAAAATCACTTGGCGTAACATATTTATAAGCGTACGATGAACTTACGATTATATCTCTTATAAATTGTTGTAAAATAACTTCCCGTGATAGCTCAGTTGGTAGAGCGGAGGACTGTAGTGGTTAAAATTCTGTGATCCTTAGGTCGCTGGTTCGAATCCGGCTCGCGGGAGTTTTTATTATTACATTTTTTAATATTCTATTTTTATTAAAATAATGTTCACCTACCTGTACGTTGGTATCTAAGTCCGCACAATTTTGGTTATTTAACACTTAAATATTATTTACAGCTCGTCGTAAATCTTTCCTACGGTCGTATGTATAGACATAGAACAGCGCTTTTGTAACATATGCTCAAGTCTCAAGTGTTTTAAAAGGCTTTAAAACAGTTATTGATATGAACTACTTCTTTGAAATTATGAATTAAACTTCCGGGTTAAAGAAATATTTAATTTTGTGATTGGTTACCGTTGTGCAGTATCGATTTTTGAAGTCATTGTTTATCCTAAGATATACTGATACATTCAAGAAAGACAACTCTTACAAAAACATCAATATTCCTCATGCGAGTTATCTCCCGTTCATAGACCCGTCCGTAAAAAAGAATCGCGTTCTTATAGATCAGCTTAAACCAGCGTTAAAATCAGTAAATCGGGCTTCGCAAAGAGAATGTATCATCTTAAACGTATTCATTGTTCTTTTATACTAAATTGTTAACAATGAGTTTGTTTCAGCCAATATTATGATATTTAAAACAGATGTTGGAATCGTATTTGAATTATCCTTTGTCCTTTTTCTGTAACATTCAGCAAGAATTTATCTAAGATTGTTCCACATCACCATAATGAATAATAAATAACAGTAGCCCGTTCATCTGGGGTATAAGAAAGTAAAATTTGCAAAAAAATGCACTATAAGTCCGCTTCCGTATACATTTACAGCAGACCTTACAACCCTTGATTCATGCATGTGATCCCCCAAAGTACCCATTTACACATTCACAACTGTAGGGAAAAGTTCTTGCTAAGAGAAATTAGCAGTACCACTATTAGTGTTTGAACCTAGAACCTGTCGATCCCTAAGCGCGCGTTATACTACTGGACCATTGCTCATAATTGTTAAGCTCCTAGTCGGCGAACGTGCATCAGCATGGAATTAAGACTACAAAATGAAAAAACTTTGTTTCTCTCTGATTATTTTCAGAGGAAATCGTGCCCTTGTTGAAGGTGAAGTGTTGACATGTAACGGTGGTGATTTCAGCATTAAAACAGTACTACTGAGCGTTATAGCCACACCTATATATTATGCTAATCAAAAGAACATATCCAGACTTGATAGTATTAATACACAGGTCTTTTACACAGCCAATCAAAATGGAATAAGGTCATTAGCAATGCCTTTAATTGGAACAGGTAGGTTCATCATGTTACTGTTTACTGCATATTTGTTTTCAATGTAAATAGCCAAGACACGAGTACATAACTACATGACTGTATAATACAAAATTACTTAAGCTCAAAATTACTTAAGCTCGTAGTAAAACAATTTCAAAAAACTAAATAACTCTCGCGTCTGCTTCCTATTCTCCCGATTCTGAGGTGGTAGCATAAAATTTCATGCTCAATGAAACAACGACTTGGGTTTGAGATGTGATTTGAACCTACACGGATATGGTAATCTAATGGTTATCAGTTGAATGTTGGTACTACACCGTCTGCTTGAAACTATTAACAATAGTCCAATTATTTATCGTACTCACCGATTTGGATTTTAAAGATTAGAATGAGCGTTTTGAATACTGCTCCTACATACATGTTCAGCTGCCTATTCAGTTTTGCACGATACCCCACTTAGGCAGGTTACCTCTCGCAGTACCTATTTACACTTTGGTGAAGTCGAACAACTGTAGGTAAATTTATATGCTCGAGGAATTAAGCAGTGTCCCTAGCGGAGTTTGCACCCTATGTACCTTGTATAAAACACATGTATGTTCTCTTGTATATTGCAGGTCGATTACGTGAGAGATTTGAAGTTGAACAATGTAGTTTACAACTTGTGGACAATATTATAGAAATGTGTCTTGGTATTGGTAAAAACTTAAAACTTAAAGACTTACATCTCGTCAACACTAACCATATAGTGACGCAATATCTTACACAAGCTTTACGTACGAGAGCTCATACGAAATTACGGTAAGATTATCGTTCGGAACATCTCAGCGATCATCTATGAAGATATGCGTAGATAATCGCCAAAGGATTCCGATTGTACGATTATTGTATGATTATTTGTGTTTGTCATCGGTTATGAACATTCTACGTTCATAGCGGCTAGCTCGACAAAACTGCATTCCTCAACATGTCTTCGCGATTGCAGTACTTACTTATCTTTCTAAATAGGATTTATTTCTATACATACGCGTCAAAAGTCCATGGATAGAGTAAGATCTCATTATGCCGAGAATCAAACCCGGGTGGTAGGATTTCAAGTCGAATTTGGCAATAATTGCTATCTGTCTAGCAAAAAATCAATTACACATTGAAATGATGGGTATTTACTTGTAAAGCCTGGCATCCTTTTGATAAATAAAGCATGTTTTGCTAACATTTATAAACATATGTGAAGTTGTTCAGACGTGAATGCAATAATTACTGAATACGGCTCTTCATGTATATCTTTCAGAATGGAAACAGAAACTCACATACCAACTAGACATGATGTGTTAAGTACTGCCGAGGCAATAAGGAAAGGTGGTTCCGCCATTACTAAAGATGACAAAAATACTGACCTTACCGATTCTGCAAAGAACGACCCGTCGGATAAGCAAGACATTGCAGAAGATGAAATTGTCAACACAACACAAGATGTGCACATTGAAACCAGTACAGATAAAGGTCTTCAAAGTCATAGAAGTAAAGCCACTGGTTCTACTGAAAAATCGAAAGCACCACTTCTGTCACAGAACAATTCAAAGATAAATAACCGAAATGTTCAAGACGCTTGGCTACATCTAATGGATGAAGATCCAAATATAAATACTGTAAAACAGGATGAAAACAACAAGCCTCTAAACACTGCTAGAACAAGTGTTAGAAAAAATGGACAGGTTGTAAAGACTGCACAAGACTACCTACAGGAAACAAAACTAGCAAAGAAAAAGGTAGTTAAACCAAGTCGTCGAATCATTCAAAGATCTTCTGATGGGGTTCTACAAAGATCTAAAGCTGACTCGTACAGAACTCTATTTGAAAAGAAAAGGAGGTACTCAGAAATGAGTCACCAAGAAGATATGGTTAAACTAAGAAAATCACAGAGCAGTGACGATCTTATGAAAAGAAAACTGGACAATATTCTTCTATCATTTGAAGAAGAAAAACAGAAAATAAGAGAATACCACGTAGAGGAGACGTATAGATTTGAACAACACCGAGAAGAGAAAATGAACCAAATAGAACCCGAGATAAAGGTTGAAGAGAAGGCTCCAAGTTATGTTGAAGAGAGTGTTCCAAGTCAAATTGAAGATCTTGATCCTGTTATTAATGTTGAACCTGAGGG
The DNA here is from genome assembly GCA_025267735.1 of Mactra quadrangularis. NCBI lineage: Eukaryota > Metazoa > Mollusca > Bivalvia > Venerida > Mactridae > Mactra > Mactra quadrangularis. The sequence goes on along the minus strand of CM046298.1, from coordinate 39,471,767 downwards.
TATCTATACAGCTTATGACGAACCAAAAGGTTTCTATAATGTTATAAGTAATGAAGACTTAAGGCGTACTAACACACAAAAGACTGATTTACATGGTAGATCAGCTGGTGGTACTGCTGATCTAAATGAAGAATGGACTGAAAGGGTTACCGATAATAATAGATTGAGACCAATCGGCGAGCCTTACCAAATAGCAGCTACTGATTACATGAGAGTTAATAGTAAAATGGATGATAACAGATCGGATATGAATGGTAAATATACGGACCGATCACAGCGCTCTAAATCGGGTAAATTAGATATAGCACAAGCGACTGCTAGAGTTCAGAAAAGAAAAAGTGAAAGATACCTTATTGACCCAGAAAGGGAAGATATGTATATGATGGACATGGATTACTTGGCTAAAGAAAGAGAAAAACCAGAGAAACAATCAGGAAAGGTAGAACATGAAGATGAAGCACCAAGCGGGCAACCAGCTGATCCAGTTAATACAGCCAACCAAATAAATCTGGCGCAAAAACAGCCGCCAAGGACTGAGAATAATACAGACCATCGTTTACTGCCTGAAATATTCCCGAGAAATGACGGACAGAACGGTGCTAATGATTTGAATTTTGATGTAGTGGGAGTTAGTGACACCGTGAAGCATAAAAGTGAAAATCCCATTGGAAATGATTTTAAAGATGTAAGACAAAAGGATAAAGATATACATATTGATAACCCATCAGAAAATGCCATGAAAATTGGAAATAAATCTAAAACAGGATATAAATCAGCTTTGACCAAACGGAAGCCATCAGTTACATTTAGTGATATGCATCAGTTGAAAAGAGGTAACAGTAATGGTCGTGCAGAATATGTTCAAATATATGCAAGAACTCCGCGTTATGGGTCAAACCAAAATGAACCTAAGAAAATCGTTGAATGGAAAAATGAAACAAAAATGACAAAAGCAGCTTTAGACAGGTTTCATGAAAAACGTAACAAAGCAAAGGTGGTCCCTAAATCTGACGATGTAACAATACGAGATCAACTTAAACTAGAGATTGAAGTTGTTGACAACAATAATGAAACTACTGAAGACATAGAAAAAGAAAAGAAGAAAATAAAACGTTTCTGGGAAGTTGTTGGTAATGAAAATATGGATGAGACGAAGATGTACGGTGACAATGATAGGAATGAGAAAACTCTGGTAGCCAAGGTAACTAAAGAACGTGTTATGTCGGCTAAAACAACGACAAGCAAACAAAGCAAGGATACCATAGCTAAACATAATGTGGGAAATTATAATCTAACACTGGCTGTAGCTAACTGAGTTAAATTAAGTGTGTTTTATCATGAACAATCGGGAGAAGACTTAAGTATAAATTCAGTCATTATAATAACAAGTGGTTAAATAAAGGCAGGCTGGCTTGCCAGTGTGTTTTTCCAGTTGGGTAGAACGCCATAGAAAATACAAACGGTGCAATGAATAATTCGTCGGGAAAATAAAACATATAATGAAGCTGGCGTTGATGTAAGAATGTGTGCAGCAGAATCGCACGTATTGTTCTTGAATTTATTGCAAAGTTGTAATTTTATAAGATTTTTTTATTAGCAGTATGATTGCTAAAAAAGTTCGCAATTTATTAGGGCAACCCTCGTTACTGTAGTAACACGTTGGATTAGATTTGGAAGATACTAAAGATTGACCAAATAGTGAACCAAGACAATAGAAATTACGATGTTTTACTTATTTGTTTATTTTTTGGATGTTTTGAGTGTTGGCAATGCTTAAGCCAAATAAAGCTGGGTTTTTTTTATCGATTTCAATTATATTATTTATTACTGGGGCACAATATATTATTGGAATTATTTATTGTGTATCATGTAAAAATGTTATATTGTTATTAAAATATGATGTTTTATTGATAATATTCCAATTTATATTGAAAATGCAATGCCAGTTAGAGAAAAAAAAAACAAATAAAAAACTCCCGCGAGCCGGATTCGAACCAGCGACCTAAGGATCACAGAATTATTACCACTACAGTCCTCCGCTCTACCAACTGAGCTATCACGGGAAGTTAATTTGGCAACAAATTATAAGAGATAAAATCGTAAGTTCATCGTACGCTTATATGTTACGCCAAGCGATTTTACTGTCGTGGTTTATTATTTACTAAATGGCTACAGGCAATTAATAGGCGAATAATTGTTTCTAGTACTATAACACGTAATTATATAAATTGGAGAATGATGAATTATTGAACGTTCTTTTTTTATTTTAGGTAAATATTTATTTCAAACAGTTTTGTTGTTCAACTCTAGTACAACACATTATTTTTCTTATGAATTTTGACATATCTAGGCAATTAATTCGATTTACCATTATTTGCATATGCGGCTTGCACGGTTCTGGACAACACCATCTTGCGTGTATATTGTCGAACAGTTTTAAATTGGCACTCGATTAATTTCCGCTTGAGATCGTAATAAGTTCATTTATACCCGTCGCTTACATAAAAATTGACAAGATACTGTTTTAAAACATTCAGGGTGCGGATCCAGGATTTTTTTCTAGGGGGGTCCGAACTTTTCTAGGGGGTCCGAACTTTTCTAGGAGGGTGTCCGTACTTCGAACCACAACCACATTATACACATTTTGCAAGAAAATGCAACACAATGATAATAAAAACTACATAACCATTAAATCTATGGTTAGCACCGTTAAAAATAGCTTCATGCTACTTAAAAATGACTTACAGGCAAGAAATACACAAATGGACAGGTACATTTCATAAATTCTAGGTGGGGGTCCGGACCCCCCTGAGCCCCTGCTGGATCTGTCTATGACATTTACACGGTTCACCAAGTGGGTGTTGCTTTAGTTCAATAATGGTATGATTGCCAGTTCAATACTTTTCGACTATACTATATAAAATGTTTACTGCTTTTGTCTCGGAACCGTGCAGACTGCCATGAATACTTGTATAAAACAAATTCAGAGCCCTTCAAGGCTTCTTGGAAAATTGACTTATAAATTCAGAACAACTACGGTCCATCCAGATAGTTTTACTATAATATAAGTTGATTGATGTAGTATAGTTTGAATTATTTGTTGAAAAAATCTAAGCAATGCTAAATTTGAATTTTCTACGATAATCTTTTTTATAATACTAAAAGTTGGATTTTGATCAAGGACTTTCTTGGGGTCGTTGTATTTTTAAGAATATCACTATGTTATCGAGTGTTTGCCTCTTTAATTTCGACAAAGTGCAAAAAATTATTAGCGCGTGTGAACTGAAGGAGAACATTTTTGTATATATCATCTAAAATAAGTTCAATTTTAATAAACCCCATTTAAATCTCGATTCTAAAGTACAAAATTTGATAAAAATCTTAACTTTATCAAATAATAAACAGTCACGACTTTGATAGTCATGACTTTCATCGTGTTATATTGTGTGCAACCAAGCGGCAGAACAAAATCACGCCAACTCGCCATAAAATTGAAATGAATCTGGCGACCTTTTCACCCTAGAGTAAACATCAACATCACAGAAAGTGAATACTTACAATTTCAATAGATCTACTTTAATGTCCATGCCCCACATTAATCAAATATAATTAGTTTTGAAATCATATTAAGATAACCCTTGGCAATATATTTAATTAGGCCTCTATGTACGCTACCTTTGAGTCAAAATCTATCACACTTAGCCATACTCCGTGCCTAGTTTGCAAACAAGACGTAATTCTAACCAAAACTTAAATTTCAATACGTCATCTCATATGTTGAACAAAACGCCCACCACTTGCTATTAATATATAAAATTACTCCAAGTCATGGAAATTTGAACTCGTGATTTTGGTCTAATTTGAAACTGAAAACCGACCGTCATCAACTCATCTTTACATATGGGCTTTTTTGTACGACTTACATTGCGTTAATTCAATTTTCTTCTCATAGGAAGCACGTTTTCAAAACAGAATAAGACAGTTCAGTTTGTTTATTTTCGAGCTTACCTAACCTTAAGCATTGTATACAAGTACGTAAAACAAATTTATTGTAAGTGATAGTCAAATATCAGCAATGAAAACAGTCCGCCTTATTTACTTTTGTATACGTTACTTAAATAAATTATCTGTTCTGTTCCGTTCTTATTTAGTTGTTAATTATTGTACTGAATGTCAATGTATATTCAATTTTACGTTGATATAGAAGGTTACATACCACTAAATAAAATCCTTCTTTGTTGTATATAAAAAGTCTCATTTTCAATGACAAATTACACTATGACCCAGGGGTGTGAGATACCCCAAACCATATAAAGGCTGAAAGATCTATCTATTCCCCTCAAAATGATCAGTATTAGAAAAAAAGTTACGTTACTTATAAGAAAATAAATTTCGATTGAAAGTTACTACCCTGAAAATGTCCTGGTTTTTAACTCTTCACCAGCCGTAGAGAGTCATCTCCCCTTTTAACCAGTTTTCGCGACTAAACAAACCAGATCCATTGAATTTTTGCATAATTTCATAGGAAAAGCATTGTCAAAGACATACATACTCTTCAATATTAAAAAGCACCACAAATGAGGTATCCATGCACTCTCAAAAAATAAATAAGGACTATGTCACACTTTCTACTTCCGGTAAATGCTCACTTCCGGTTACCATTTAGTGGTATGTAACCTAGAAATAAAAACAACACTCACAATGTAAATGTAATTCATCAAAAGTTATATGATTTCAAATTTAGTACATAAACAAGCGACCTTCAAAAAACATTGTTATTACGGTGAAAAAATATCAATAGTATACTTTTTGATTGCAGGCTCAAATTCTGTAATTCTCAAAACTATGTTTATCATTTGGTCACGCTCGTATAAAAGAGCATCATTCATCATCGGACATGTTGGTTTGTACGCGGAAGCATCTGCACGCGAAAGATAAAGGAAGTTGGGGAATTTTAGTATTTCTTTCGACATGTAAATCACTTGATATTTAGATGAGTTTATAAGGTCACAAATGGGATAAACGTATCACATTGGGAGAATTTTAGATAAGGACTTAGCTCTGGTGATTTCTGTGGAAACAAAATCCAGATCGACGATTTCTCACCAGCTCTTCAAATCTCGTCCATTGAGTCCCAGCGTTGTAAACATTTCTATACGGGCGTTGCAGAAAAAATTCCGCGGAAACCTACTACGACCAGGTATACACAAGCGTTTCTGCCTTTTGGCCTGCTCTCTTCCATTGACTCCGCATATTTGTCAGCCTTCTTATAAAATGCCTCGTCACATATATCCTCCCATTGAACTGTTAATTTAGCAGCTATTAGCTTCTAAGCATGTGACGACCACAGTACCATGTCGTAGGTTGGTCTGTATGATCTCTAACAACTAACCAACACATTCTGTAAAAAGGGTTCGGACTACCCAATCAGAAGGCAGCTCAACCCGAGGGAACTCGAATAATGTGAGCTCACTTTTAAAATAACATTAATACGGAAGGATGATTTAAACTTCAATAGTATTTAAAAATATGAAAAGTAGATTCATATTTAATAATGGTTGGGTTGTCCGCGGGTTAAGTTGTCCTCAGGTTGATTTTTCAATTGTTGGGCTGTCAAGGGGTTAGATGTCAGCAGGTTGGGTTGTCCACAAGTTGGGATGTACCGGATCCGTCAAAGAGTGAATAAAGATTTTATAGTGACTTTGCTTTGTAATAAAGTTTTATACGTATTGCTTTTTTGTTAGCCATGATGTGTCAATTTTAGATGTTATAAGTTTTAAGACAGAAAAATACCCGTTTTAACTTTATAGCGTATACTTTACATCATTAAACCTGTATTATTGCCTTTTTGTAGTTTTCTTTTTCAACAAAAGTAGATACAACTGTTCATTGTATTTCAGTTGTTACATATAGGTCATGTACAATTTTACTTTTCAGTACACAGTGAATATGTGAAGCCACGTAACGACTTGAAATTTTAGCGAAACCACGCCCGGATCATAGGCGACCGACAAGATCCTGAGTCAAAACATTGGTTTTTTAATATTGTTTCATCCTTGAGGTAGCGCGTTTGATTACAAATACAGGGTTAGGAGTTCAATTCTCGGTTGGAACCTACTAACCTCTGAGGAGTTTGGTCATGGAACCTTTTACAATGGTCCTTTCCTCGGCATACCACTCGCTGTATTCATTAACCAGTTGTCCGCCAGATAGGGAGTAGTTTTTTAATTTGGTTAAACGTATGGTTCTAGGTATCAAGGACTATGCAGGAACATGTTCCTAGGGTAGTACGTCTCACCGATGCAATATAGCTGAAAAATGTAAAATTATGGCTTTAAGCATCAAACTTTACTATAGTAAAGTTCAACACTTTTTTGAACTTGTGGGATCCCTTAATTAAATGCTTTTGGCTATCTTTCATATACATGATTTGACTACATGATATGTCAACTGTTTTGTATTGTGTGGGCATGTTCTCTTGATGGGACAAATGATCTTATTTCAACGCTGATTCAATAACTGAATTTTAAATGTGAATTATGAAAATCGCATGTGTATTTAACATTTTAAGTTTTTTGTCCGAAACGCCAGGAATGCTTATGACGTTGCGTCCAATACTGCCGTCAATTTGCGTAACGTCAAAAGTAACGTTTTAGAAAAATATTTTGTATTCAATACGCTATAGTCAGCATTCAATATCATAGTAAAACCTTTAATAAATTGGCTACAGTGATACAAACTAATTGTTATTGTTTCGTGAATCTTATTACTTATCAATTTCAAATACATAGAAATCTAATGTGCCATTTTCCCATATTCTAAGATACATACCTATAAATTATTTAACCAAATATCAATGAAAATTAAGGTGTCCTCAAGTCTTTATGCTTATTATATGGAAAGCCTTGAATGCCTTATACGTACATTAAGGAACGGTGTTGAGTTAAAAAGCATTATATAGTAAGTAGTTTGTTCATTATATTGAGTGGATTCTTCATTATACTCGGTGGTTTGTGCTTTCACCAACCTCCGAGTACATGTGTAATGAAGAATGCACCTTTCATAATGCTCAAACCATTCAATATAATGAAGAATGCACCTTACATAATGACCAAACCACCGGATATAATGTTATTCCAACATAGCAACATTCGTTACTGTACGTATAAGACAGTCCTGGCTTTCTATTGATGCTGTCTGCACACAAAGTTACAGTGACTTGCTGAAATAAGTAGGTGGTTGTTTGATATAGTATACCCGTATTACGTATATACCTTTACCCGGCTGTGTCATACTATATCTATAGGTTTTGCAGCGAAGGTGTTTCGTTCAGTCTGGGAAAATCTTTAGATAGGTGTTAGTTTAGGGTTAACAAATTGTTGCTAACAATTGAGTGTGGGTGGTTAAATCTCACCAAGGTTTGCAGATATTTTTTTCAATTTAATAAAATCGTACATTGTTATAGAGTATCATAGCTGCTGTGCAAGATAAATATTTGTTAAAATGGATAGATGCCTGCTACACGAGTTATAAGCTTGAAAGATATTTATAATTTAAACTTGTTTAAGTGATTAAAATGGGTTTTTTCACATATGTCATGTATAGCGGCATTGCATGCATACAAATTAATGTTTTTGAAGTACAAACTGGTTGCAGGCTTAAGCAGTTTGTTATAGACCATAGAACGTGTCTGTACAAGAAAAGCCATATCAACATGGGTATAGCTTCGGTAAATGAAATATTATGCATAATAATGACAAGCCAGCTGGAAAAAAAGACCACATACCCGTACTTGCATCACTCAGGAGAACACAAACAAATATATGGAACATCACAGCTTAGTATTCAAATTAATAAGGTAATAATCGACTTTTGGTTTTAGCTAAACTTTTAAAACTGTCATTATAATAATACTTTGTGGACTATAGACAACAAATTGACGATTATTATGACTAAATCACGATGCTTATTTAATGTTAGAATAAATGATGTGTCAATCTTTTATAACAAGGTTTATTACAATAATGTTATTTAAAGCGAATTTTGGCTCATTAAATAAGTCTGTTTAAAGCTTCATTGTATTTCCATTACAATGTTGAAATTGCATTTGTCAGATATTATTTTAACTGAAAATAAAACACTTTAATTTTTTTCACTGTAGCCTGATGGATCTATCTTGTGTTATACAAAAAAAATACATACATGAGTTACTCACTGAATATTTATATAAATGAAATAATACTAGAAGCATAATGATACATGCAATAAAAAAATCTCCCGCGAGCCGGATTCGAACCAGCGACCTAAGGATCACAGTATTTTAACCACTACAGTCCTCCGCTCTACCAACTGAGCTATCACGGGAAGTTATTTGTATAAAGAATAATAAAACATATAATGGCACACAGACATATAAATTTGAATATTATTGTTTAAAATAAAGTTTGGTTAGATAACAAAATTACAAATTTATAAGCAGACTATCGGAGTTTTATTCAAGCGTCAAATTTACAGCCAATTCACATAACATTGCATAAATACAATATAAGAATGGCAATGTTATAATCAGATTCTGAATCTAAAACATGATATTGATTTTTACTCGTAAATGACCCGAAAAGTTCCTAGAAGAAGTGCGTTTGACTACGAATCAAGCGTTTTAGTTTGATTCTGAAATGGATACCTACTTACCGATGTGGAATTTGGTCATGAAAATATTTCCAATGTCCATTTCCCCGACCTACCACTGTAATTACTAAATCAGTTGTCCGCCAATAAAGGAGCTAGTGTCTAAAACCTTGTGAAAATATGGGTGTTGAGATATGGGGCTATCCAGAAACGGTCAGTGGGACGACTTATCCCCGCTATATGACTGAACAAAGTTTAAATGAGGCGTAAAACATTAAGATAACCTTGTTAAATTTCAACCGTGCTTACTTAATTTTTAGCATCTTTTATACAATTGGCTTTATGGAGATCCCTATAACTAAATTATTTTTTTTAATATCTGCAAGATTTTTTTAAAGCGTGATAATTGAGTTACGACATTTCGTGACTTGCTGAAATAAGTAGGCGGTTGTTTGATATAGTATATCCGTATTACGTATATACTTTTACCCGGCTGTGTCATACTATATCTATATACATGTTTTGCAGCAAAGGTGATTTGTTTAGTCTGGGAAAATCTTTCGTTGGGTGTTAGTTAAGGGTTTATAAATTGTTGCTAATATTTGAGTGTGGATGGTTTAATCTCATCAAGGTTTGCAGATATATATTTTTTTTTAATTTTTATGCAAGCATACAAACTTTCGTTTGGTGTTAGTTAAGAATCTCAAAATTATAGCTTATATTTAATTGTGGATGGGTAAATCTCCGTCTAAGTTTTCGCAAATATTTTTTTTATTTTTTTATGCAAGCATTCAAACTTTCGCTTGGTATTACTTAACTATCTCAAAATTATAACTTACATTTGTGGATGGTAAAATTCCCGTCATGGTTTGCAGCTATATTGTTAAGTTTTTATACAGACATGCATTACAATAGATAATCATAGAAAATTAGTTGCTGCGCAAGGTATGTATTCATTGAAATTGAATGAAAAGTTTAATCTAATGGAATTGTAGTTTGTTTGAGTGAAAGAAATGCGTTTCATATGCACGTACTGGCATCACTCGGAAGAACGCAAACATGTATATGAGAACTAATTTGCACAGCTTAGTGTTCAAATTAGAAAATAGAATCGACTTCTGGTTTTTAGCTTGACTTTTAAAACTGTCATTACAATAAAAATGTGTGGACTAGAGACAATAAATTGTTGTTAATTATGACTGAAACACACCATTGTTATTTTCTAAAAGAATAATTTATTTTCCCATTTTTTATAACTAAGTTTACTTCAATAATATCAAAGTGATTTTTCGCTCATTAAATCTGACTAGTTAAAGCTCAATTGTATTTCCGCTACAGTATTGAGCTTGCATACTTCTAATATGATTTTAACTGAAAATAAAACACTTTAAGTTCTTTACACAGTAGCCTGATCGATCTACCGTGTGTTGTCAAAAATATATAATCGAGATACAGACTGAATGTATAAAATTGAAAATAATGATATAAGCATAAAGAAACATACAATAAAAAAACTCCCGCGAGCCGGATTCGAACCAGCGACCTAAGGATCACATTATTATAACCACTACAGTCCTCCGCTCTACCAACTGAGCTATCACGGGAACTTGCTGTATATAATCAATGTAAGTTTAGCAATGTTATCTCCATAATAGCTTATTATCCCTCATGACGGATTTTTGGTAAAAAATGCTAATAGTTTGAATTACACTACATGAAAATGTTTCTTTATCTATCCATTTAAAGTTCTTAATTTTAAAATGATAAGTTGGAAAACAGCGTGCAAAATCAAATTGCCTTTATATATATTATATTAAATAATAAAAAAATATATATAATTATATTTTTGCGTCATTAAATACTTAAATATTAATTCTTCTAGTAACTTCCCCGTGATAGCTCAGTTGGTAGAGCGGAGGACTGTAGTGGTTATAATTCTGTGATCCTTAGGTCGCTGGTTCGAATCCGGCTCGCGGGAGTTTTTATTGCTTTTTTTTCAATATATTCGACGTTGACTGGTTAATTAATTTTTCATAAAGATGAAAGTATTTGGCTATATTGCATAAATATGTGTTCTTTGATGGATCAAAGTAGACTTATAATAGTGTATACTTGTTTATTTAATGAACGCGTTGCAATTGTTTTCACTGATTTCCGGACATTTTGTGAAAATTTATAAAGCGACTGCGATGCTTTGTAGCGTTACTAGCGTACGATGTTTGTGATATATATTACAGGTTTAAATTATAAATTATAATGAAAACAAATTTTGAAATATTTACAAAATTGTATAAAATTTTAATTAAAATCAAACACAAAAAATGTATCTGAACGTATGAAAAAAGTGATCATATTTCGACTATCTTAAATCTAAACTATGCCTTAACATCCTTTTAATGTTTTTTTTTTTTTAAGTGAGAGTTTATTACTTTAATTTCGCAATCATGTATCAAAAGTGTATACAGTGCCTTCTTAAAAGTAGGAGCAGTGGTCGAGAGGTAGGAAGCGCGCTTAGGGATCGAGAGGTCCTTGGTTTGATCCCCACTAGGGGCACTGCTTGAGCATGAAATTTACCGACAATTGTTCCACTCCACCCAGGTGTAAATGGGTACTATGAGGGATCGCCTGTCTGAGAGTGATTTCAATAATCAGGAGTTATCGTACAAGATTTACAGTTGGCTAAACATGTATATGGAAGCAGACTTTAAACCGTACTTGAACTTTTTGTTAACTTTTAAGTCCATGGAAAAGTCGTGATTTTGTAATAACCGGCTCATATTTACCCATGAAAAAGACAAAAGTTAACAGAGTAATGCCTTAAATCGGCATGTTTTACTTAATGTGCCAAATTATCATTAAAATTATGTTCATCGATTTAGTTTAAATGCTAGTAAAATAACTTTCGGTAAGCTAGATCAGTATTTCTCAAAGTTTTAGGCCCAAAAACTTTTGGAGTGAACTGTACACTCTAACCTAGAATTGATTTAGACTCTATATTGTGAAATGCTTTATTATTATGAAAATTTATTTTTATTTCATTTTTTTTCTGTCACGAGTCTCCGTTCAACCACTGCATTATTTAGTAATTATAGTTTTTATCTTCAACTGCTTGGGAAGTGAATTTAAACTATTTTAAATCAACATGAAAAATAGAATTAATTGGCACTTAAATTATGTTTTTAGCGACCCCGGTTTCAAATGAATGCTTTAAAGCCAACGCAAATAAGCTGTAAATGGATTTCGATACATAAATTTTAAAACATGAGTCATTTCACGACAACTCACATTTTACACATAATATTATGATGAAATGAGCAACATACTGAGTGATATGTTTTTGTATGAAATGATGCACATACTAATGTCTAGAAAATTGGACTGATAAACGTTTGATACCTAAATCTACTTTAGTTCAAATCAGTTAGATCTCTTCTATTTTCATAGGTTCAGAAAATGCGGCTTCAAATATTGACTTTCGCAATATTGGGCTTGTTGACTTTATGTCAATGTTTTCCAAAAAATGACGAAGTGAACGATGATGACAGAGAAATATTGGATCAACTTTATAAAGTTCTAAGAGAATATAAACAGACCCTTCAGAGGGACAATGAATTAAATTCAGACTCATCAAGTCTTGAACATGATGACGAACAGTCTAGAGGTTATCCAAACCCACCAAGTTTGGGACAACCAGTAGCCAAAACGGCACATAAACCAAACCTCGCCGAAGCAAAGAAGGACTACCAACCGCCAGGTCACACTATGTACCTTCCTGAAGCAAAGAAAGACTACCAACCACCAGGTCAAACTATGTATGATCCACCATCAGATGATGATGCCAAGAAAGCCATAGTAGATTATCTCAGACAGAAACTACGATCAAGTGACCCAGTTGAGATAGAAGCCCCTTCAAATCCACCAGTCCCTAGTCATGCTGATAACCCTAACCCAGATGTAACTAAACGTTATATGGAACTTGTGTCAAGAGTCGTAAATGACATTAATGAAAGATTTGAAGCAATGGAAGCAGAGGAACGAGAACATGGTAAGATTTACTTTCAAGAAAATTACGCGGATGAAGTCACGAGGGTTTCTTCACCGCAAATCAATAACACACATCCACGTGACTTCAGCCGGACATGATTGGTCATTTTTGAACTGTATGTCGCTTGATTCAAGTTGATTTGGCATACTTAATCTTATTTATTAATACTAACCGATTATAAAGTGAATATTTTCAATTGGCTGAATTTCGATAGAAATTCCTTGCTTTAATTGTTTTGTGATATTTCATTCACAGTTCACTTGGTCGCTATTATACGTTAAAAAGTTCAGTTTTTACATAAGTGGAACATATTTGTGTCTAGAAAAAGTGCCCAAAGCAGTTCCACGTCAGAAATCATTTTTATTTTATTTAAAAAATGTGTGGTCAAAAATTTTGGTAAATAGATACTCAGTTTATATCCTTATAAGATGCCCATTAGTTTTTATACAAAATTATTATACAAACTTTATGTGTTTGAATAGCAAGCTATTAATACGGATAACCTGTTAATTATTTGATTTACATAAGAAAACATATAAGAACTTTTAAAGACATTACAAAAACTGAGCTAAAATTCATTCTTTGTGCAATTATTCATGTTATTTACATGTATGTACATATGTTCATCTTTTCTTCTCTACTTAATTTTTCTTCTTTATTGTTTATTTCCATATATATATGTTTGTTTGTATCTTCAAATCTGGAGGAAATAAAGTTATATATCCTTATAAGATGCCCATTAGTTTCATCTTTCCATTGTACTGTACACAGGCATAAAGAACGTTATTTTACACATTGTTGCTGAAAAGTTTGTTTGTTTGTATGTTTCGGTTTTACGGCGCACCAACGCAGAAAGGTTATATCGCGCCATTGCTGAAATGTATTATTGTGTATACACATATTCTGGTTTCAATTTAGTTCCGCACAAATCATGCATCCAGTACAAACACAGTTTTTCAGCTGGAAAAAAACAATCAGCTTAAATTCCTAATCAAGTCTATTATAATTTTTCAGTATCACGTAGAAGTATAGATTCGCCTGGTGCTGCACTTAGAAGTTTCAATGCTCCTAGTCAGAGAACACGTGATCTTATTAGATCTGCCGAACAGACAGAAGCAACACTAGACGCTATTGCTCTTCTGTAAGTTTATTTTTTAAGAGTTTCGGCCCGCTTTAGTAGCTCAGTCGGTAGTATCCAAGTCTACTAGTTGTGGTATCGTGTGTCAATTCCTTGGCGGGCAATACTTTCGTGGAGTTTAGTCATGAAATAATTTCTACGGCTTTCTCTCTACAACTGATTCTTCTTTATGTAGGTCAGTTGCCTGTCAATAAAGTTAAATCTCGAGATTTAGCATTTCCATAAACGGTCAGTATAGGTTGACTTACCTCTGTAATACATGTATGACCTATACAATGTGTTGCTACAGCGTTAAACCCAACAAAAATACTTTTCCACATTCTTTTTTATCCAAAGTATATTTTGTTTTTAGGATTAAATACTTTCTTATTGAAACTCATCTTGAGGATGTGATTTCACATTTTGACCCACACTGATTACAAAATGGCACGTGGTATGAAAACACCGCCTGTATAAGAGTCAATCAGAACATTAGTAGAAGCAGTGGTACAGTGGTAGAACGCCCGCTTAGGGATCGAGAGGTCACAGGTTCGATCTCCACTGCGGGCTTTGCTAATTTCATTGAGCAAGAGATTAGCCTACAATTGTTCCACTCCACCTAGTCGTAAATGGGAACTGTGAGGGATCCCCAACCTGAATACGATTTCAATGATCGGGATTTTCACGTCAAAGATTGTAGAACTCGGCTGAATACGTACATGTATATAGAAGCATACTTTAAACTGCACACTAACTTTTTTAATAAGAATGTCGTTCAATGTAACCATTTTATCATGGAATGCAGAGGCGGCCAGCTCGGTTCCGGGCAGTGCTTACGATCCGGAACCGTGTTGGCCGCCTACTATTAAATGTCTTCTTTAAAGTTTTGATTTTATGTTTCACTGCAGGACCTCATCCCAAGATTTAGTGGAGGAGTTACGTTCACTTGAAATTTTCAATCGTCTAGCTGACCCACATTGTACCGTCACGATTGATTGTGCTAATGTAACAAATTTGGTGAAAATAAATCAAACTTCAGCTGGAGTGACTAAAGAATATCAAAATATAACTGGTACATGTAATAACATAGCTCATGCTCACTGGGGTTCAGCTAACGCACAGCATCAACGTCTGTTAGACAACGTCTACGATAACAGTAAGTTGATTATTTTATCAGGTGCTCAAAATTTCTCATTTATGTATAAATATACATTACTTAGTTTACCGCTCGATTTAATGTTGTACAAAGAATTTGGAGACAACAATCTAGACCCATTGGGTCAATTAGGACTTTGTAGTTATTTATGCCCTATTTGATGTCATTCATTTTCTTGTCTGTAAAGATTATTCAGTGAAAAACAAATCTTTGTTTACTTTATTAATCGTAATTGTAGATCACGTGACTGTTGACTTTGATTATAATGGTTTTTTTTATTTCTTTGAATAGATCGATGGAATGTGAAAACAAAGACACATGATGGAAGTGGTACCTTACCACATGTCAGAACTGTAAGTGAAAATGTTCACAGTGTTACAGGAAATAAAGCGGACAATAACAAAGATATTTCATTGGCCTTGTTTTACTTCATGCAGTTTATAGATCACGATGTGGCCAAAACCCCAGACGGTGAGTTATATGTCTTTATTGTTATAGGACCCGTTCCAAAAGGCGAGCGCTTCGTATCGCTACGAAGCGTCTGCTAGGATGTAGCAAATTGAATCGCTAAGAAGCAACTTTTGTTCTTGCTGGCCGAAAATATTCAGAACAGCTCTGCTTTTCAAAATGGCTTCCCCGATGGTGAACGGCTTCGTCTCCAAGAATGTCAACCTATTTCTTTATCTAAAGCATAGTTATAAGCGTGGTGATAATCGAATAGCATATTCTTTTTTATTTACAATACTTAACTTTTATTTTTGGAAGACCCCATATTGAATTTGCTAGCTTGAATCAAAACCGTTCCGTAGGATTTGTATACTACAACGAAGCTCTTTTACATGGAAAAACGTTATGTAGAGATTTGCTTACAGAACAGTCCATGTTTAACAATATTGAACGTTCGCGTATTTAGACTAATTTCGCATGAACTTAAGTAATACTGCAAGTCAGAAACTATCGAAGAAAACGCCTGATCAGTTTGACCGGCGTAATGATATTCAAATTTAAAATAGGGAAAACATGCGTGTGCCTCGAGTCTGGTGCTTGTTATAACAGGCTAACATCTATTCAAAACAGCAATCTGATTCAAACCCAATCTATAATCATCAGCTTGCGCACTCCCTTATTTTAGAATCGGCTTTATCATATCACGGACTACGTTTAGCCTATCTTTATTTTTATAATATTCATGAAGAAATGATTATGTTAAGTAACTTGTTAAAATTATCTACGTCACGCGAATTTAACAGAACCGCCCATTCCCAGCCGGTGAATAACACCATTGTAAATTTGCTAAATAGTTCGTCTAGATGAAAGCTACGCATTGATTGGTCGACACAAAGGTTGTCTCGACGTGACTCGCTGAGCGATGACAAGAGATCCTATACAATACCGGTCTGTAGGATATCTGTTCACAATACCGGTCTGTAGGATATCTGTTTACAATACCGGTCTGTAGGATATCTGTTTACAATACCGGTCTGTAGGATATCTGTTCACAATACCGGTCTGTAGGATATCTGTTTACAATACCGGTCTGTAGGATATCTGTTTACAATACCGGTCAGTAGGATATCTGTTTACAATACCGGTCTGTAGGATATCTGTTCACAATACCGGTCTGTAGGATATCTGTTCACAATACCGGTCTGTAGGATATCTGTTTACAATACCGGTCTGTAGGATATCTGTTTACAATACCGGTCAGTAGGATATCTGTTTACGGAGATTGGTCATATAGCAGCCCTTAAACACCTCAATTGGATTCCTGAAAATAATTAGTCACATAAACGCAGTAAAGTGTTCCCTATTTAGCATAAGAACATTTTTAAAGTATAAATTGGGCGTTGAGTAAATGATATACTAGAAAAAATCTATTTAGGCAACTTGCCTCGTTGAAAGTACTCCTGAATAACACTGCTCACATTTGTTTATAATACAATCAGAGACACGGCCTAGTGATAGAAAAGACATGCAATTTGGTGTTGGAGTTAGTTGTTCGTTGAGGCTATATACTTAAATTATTAAGTTTCCATTTCGCCAATGTCTGCTTCATTTTGCCCAAAATTATCCATTGTGTGTTTTAGTCATACCTTCCCACACTGTAACGAGTGGTCCGCACAGCAATCAGAAGGGTAAGTAATCTCCGTAAACAGATATCCTGTAGAGCGTTGTCGTACAGGATCTCTACTGTCTCCGTGGAAGGTCACGTCGAGATGAACTTTGTGTCGACCAATTAATGCATTGCTTTCATCTAGACGAAACACTAGACCAAGGTTTGCAAGCAAATTTAACGTCGGTATTATTCACAGTCTGCAATTGGACGGCTCATTTCAAATTGCGTGACGTAAACGATGTAAACAAGTTACAGATCATAACAATTCCGTCATGAATATTATGATGAGAAAAGGTCACCTGAACGTGACCTTCGTTTGAAAAAGGCCAGATCTAAATTAGCGAGTAGGCGAGCGGAAAATTTTAGATCGGGTTTTAATCAGATTGAAGCGTAAGTAACGAGCATTTAGCTCGAGAAAATGAGGGTATGATATCTTTTTTGAAGTCGATTTGTAGAAAGACCAAGGGAGGTATTTAGAAAGCTTAAACCTCAAAATTTAATTCAGTTTGGACAGTGTACAAAAATTAATCCGCCATAACTCATTCGCCATTTTCATATAATGTGTTTTTTCCTAATGTAAATTGCTTGTTTTCTTGTAGGTGATATACCTGCCAGTCAAGATTGCTGTGGATCTTCTACGTACGTATTTGTCTCTTTAATATGATATACTGCCGCTACAGGTTATTTAATTATATTTGAAATGAGGCGATTGTGTTGAAATAAATATACATGTTTACGGTTACTTTATTTCTTTTTTATTATGTACGTTATATTTTTGTTTGAGGTAAAGCATACTAAGCTATTACAAGCAAATTGGGTATTTTAAGGTTTTTTTCGCAATACGAAACTCAACCAATTTGTCCTCTATCATTTGAAGGTTAAATACGTATCGTATTCCCGGTGTTCTTCATGTCAGTAACAAATGTCTAATGTATTGATGATAAAGCAATTTTTTTCTTTTTCTTATTTTAGAAATCGGTTTTGTTTACCAATTCGTATCGGTGCTGGTGATTCTTATTTCGCAGATGGCACATGTATCAATGTAACAAGGTCAGCTATTGTTGATATGTGTCGTAAGTATAAACGTTCTTCTTTTTGTTGAAATTTATCACCTTAAGTAACCACGGTGTATAGATCACATCACTGCGATCAGTCAACCTACTCACCGTTCCTGAACAGGCTAAATCTCTAGATACAGTTGTTAACCACTTACTTGGTGCATACTTTCATCATTGACTGACAACTGTCCTTAATGATTTAGAATCTGTGGTATGAGGAAGAATGGTCGTATTAATTATTTCACGGCAAAATTCCATGAATGTATGCATTGTCTGTGAATCATATGGTTAACTAATTTGTCTGTAGTAACATTTCATACATTAAATCATATTTAAATCATATTTTTCTGAAATGTTGTTTATAATATAGCATCTGAGACCTAACGGTATGTTCAATTTTGTATTACATTTCCCTTACTCGAACGGTGTGAACATTTTGTAACCATGAAACGGTTTGTATTAGACTGATGATTTTGGGCGAAGAATGTTGATGCCCAATGGTGACTGCCTCACTAATACGTTTCCTATTTGGATATCAATAAGTGTTGAAGAAATCTGCGCGTTTAAACAAAAATACACATATTAAGAAATAAATTTTGATAATTGATAGCATGTGAAAATTGATAACATATATTATTTGAAACATGTGATACTTGAAAACAAACGTTCATTGATAACATGTGTTAATTGTTAACATATGATAATTGATTACATATATTATTTGATAACATATGATAATTGATAACATATGATAATTGATAACATATAATTATTGAGTACATATAATAATTGATAACATTGTTTATTGTTAACATATGATAATTGATAACATGTGTTATTTGATAACATATGATAATTGATAACATATGATTATTGAGTACAAATGATAATTGATAACATATGATAATTGAGTACATATGATTATTGAGTACATATGATAATTGATAACATATGATAATTGATAAGATAGTGATAATTGATAACATATGTTATTTGATAACACATGATAATTGATAACATATGGTAATTGATAAGTGGTAGCATTATTATAATAATTGATAACATGTGAACATTGATAATCATTGATACCATTTTAACATATAACTTTGTCTATTGCAGATGATTCAAGGATAAAAAATCAAGTCAATGAAATAACTTCATTTATAGATGCCAGTATGGTGTACGGTTCATCTAAAGAAGAAATGAATGCTCTCAGAACACATGTAGGAGGTTGGTTTACTATTTCCTCTTAGTTTTCAATGTATAACGTATGATATCGAGTTAAAGTTCTTTACGCAGGTAGCCTCATGCTCTGAAGCCCTTTGCATACTCAGTACAGAATCATAGCCGGAAAGTTCAGCGTCCAACTGTCTCATTAAGAAAAACCAACACCTATTAAAAAAAGACATTTCTTTTTGGTTTTACGCCGTAGCAACACATTGTATAGGTCATATAACGGCGGTCAGTCAACCTACTCACTCCTCCTGGAAAGGCTAAATGTCTGGACTTAGCTGCTATCCAACTACTAAGCGCATACTTTCGTCAGTGACTGACAACTGCCCTACATAATTAAAAATCATTGGTAGGAGGGAGAATGGCCGTAGAAATAATTTCAAGACCAAGCTCCACGAAACTGTGCTAGCCGGGTGGCTTTGAAAGTAAGACACAACCTGAAATTGATATGTAATCTTTGTAATGTTAATGTAACCGGGCCTTAACCATCCTCAGTAACCGTGGGTATTATTCGTTGGCGGTTTTTATAACGTGTAAGTATCGTGAGTTCACGACAATGGTCGTTGCTCAATCTTTGTACAACAATCAGATTTAAAGTTTTTATAAACTCTGACTTGTTTAAGGTCGCCTAATTGACAGAACTGAACGTACTTTGCCTCGTATCAACGATGATGAGAATCCGGGTACCTGGGCTTGTAACGTATCACACGAAGAGTGTAATAAAGGAGGTAAGAATAAGGATTTCTGGCTTTTGGGCTCTGTCTTCGTTTTAATAACCGTGAATAAAATGTATCATAGTTTTATGGTATAAACAATTTCAAATGATGACATGTAGCCGGTCCTAAGATCGGTTGATAAATGACGTGGACGAACAATCCTGCTGAGAACCTTAAAAGTTCAACGGATGAAAAGAGTTGATCTTCTGGTCGTCATCTGCACATAATTCATCTTTAGGAGCGGCCGGACTCTGAAGAAAATACTGAACCCATTACACAACGACATGTTATATAACTAGATGTATGTAATAATGTACTTACGTTGATAACAACCGAATAAAAAGGCAATAATCGAGACAGAAAATATTTGATAAGCATTATATATTCAAGCCGTCCAACACGCTAGACTCTCTGAAAAAGGATTCCTGTCACCATTCTTTGGATTTCTATTCTCTAAATGTACAACGAGCGGAGATTTCACCTTTTACGATGGAAAATCTGACTACAATATCAAATTTTCACGCGAAGATAAAACCTGCAGCCGCCGGGAATCGAACCTTTGATCAGCAGATTTGAGATTTTGAGCTCTATCATGATGTCAATGCTGTGGCTGCCATAAATTATTTCATTTTTCAGGTGATAAGAGATTAAACGTCCATGCTGGTCTCCTCTCATTCCATACAATGTTTCTACGCTTACATAACATAATAGCTAAAACAATAGCCGACGGTAACTTGACAAGGAGTGATGACAGCATCTTCTACGAAGCAAGAAAGATTGTTGCTGCTATTATACAGCATATTACTTACAAGTACTTGATTTAATATTTCTATTGCATACCGTTGTTCAAACTGCACTAGAAAATTGCAAGATTCTTGATCTAGCATTAGATCAGTTAAAAGTTGGTTTTTTAAAAAAAAAAAAAACACGCAGATAAAACAGAATAACTGTCTGGTTCCCAGTCGCACTTTGACGTTAAATTACGTAAGGTTAAGCAGAATAAGGCTTAAATCAAATGATCTTAGTACAAAAACTACAGAGTATACCTAACATTAGGATTTCGGTTCTATTCATGATTAATTTAGTATCCGAAATTCTAACGAGACTATTCAAAGTCCGAATTGTGTCTACTTTGAAGACAGGCTTTTTTGTTAATTGTTCGCTATAGTTATGCCCAAAATGAAGAAGAAAAAACTCGACATAGGTTGTGCATGTACTAAGCTCCTACCAAAATCACCCGTCGTCAGAAAATGATCGTGCAAAATAAAGAAAAAGTAACGGAATAGTTTGTAACCTGAAAATGAATTGAAGGCGCGGTCATTATTGTGCTTTGCCTGATCCGATAACAATAGTGGTGAGGGGCAGGTAATCCAGACTAACAGAATCATAGAATAGTTACACTTTAGAAGTTGAGAATACCACACCACACTGGAACCATTCTATATAAAAGAAGGTGAAGACAG
This sequence comes from Mactra quadrangularis, assembly GCA_025267735.1. Classification (NCBI taxonomy): domain Eukaryota; kingdom Metazoa; phylum Mollusca; class Bivalvia; order Venerida; family Mactridae; genus Mactra; species Mactra quadrangularis. Next base: position 39,450,235 of record CM046298.1, on the reverse strand, counting down.
ATATCACCTCTATACTAAAACGCACAACGCTTCCCAAAAAATTCGGAGTTTTTGGTACGCAATAGAATATAGTGCGGCACATAAAGACAAAATCGTTGGATTTTTTCGTTCTTTTACTAAATCATAGTTAAAATGTAAAATAAATGATCACTTATAGCTACAGGAATATAAATTTATAGAAACAAAGTACTTTTAAACCTCTAAACGTATAGATGCATAGTTAAACTGTGTATTCTACTTACGATTTCAAATGTCTGTAAAGAATAACAAGATGTTAACACGTTATGATGGAGGTTTAACTACCGGTTAAAAAGTTTAATTTAATGAGGATAGTTTGTTGGATAGTTAAATTTTATTGAGTAGACACAAAATACATACTCTATTTGTTCAGTATACTTGAAGGGGGAATTATTAGAATGTAAACATTGCCACGTGTTTTCAGGTAAATAAACAGTTTTACCCATGATGCTCGGCGTCTCCGTACAAAGGTCAGTCCGTTTGTGTACAGAATGTGCTGGAACTGACAAGTCTGTCCAGTTTTTTCTTAACTGTCGAGTTTCCTCAATATGACATATAAATTAGCATTTTTATCCGGACCAAACATTTGGTGCAGTTTTCTCAACCCTCCGTTCTTCACAAAGTGAGAACTTCTCAGTTATTATTGTATTATTTGCTTGTAAAACTACATGTTTATTTTAAATAAATACAATTTAAATGATTACATTATTATTTCAGTGAAATGTTACCAATGCTATTTACAAGTGATAAACTACAAGAGTATAACGTATCGACACCCTATGTCTACAACAGTTCAATCAATCCATCAATGTTGTCAGTTTTCTCTATAGGATACAGGTAACTTTAAACCCCCCCCCCCCCCCCCCGTTGAGAAATGTGAATTGGACAGTAATGAGCAGTAACAGCCGAAAAGTTCCGCATGCAGAGACAATATCAAAATTCATTAGACAGTAAGAGCGCAACTTTTCAGCGTTGCACTTATCAATGCACATTAAAGTTCAACTACATTTAACTTAGTCAATTATAAGGTTTTGCTTGAGATATGAAGATACAGTAAATGTTTGTTTGGTGAGAAGAAAGTTTACTATACTTAGCTTGCCTTAGTCCAGTAAATAATGGAACAACCAAAGCACTGGAGTGCTGGAGGAACGATGTCCTGAACTTATTTTTTGATTAAAGAATATATAATTAAGTATATTGTCTATAAAATAATATATTTAGTATCAATTGACAGAATTTAACAGTTACGGAACTTCCGTAACTCTAGAATCTGGGTCTAGAGTTACGGTACCGTAACTCTAGCCACTGCCTAATATAATACGATCATTTAATATTGTTAATTACTATCGAATGATGTAATTAAGCTACGCATATAACAGGCATTGTCAAAAACATCGTAGGCCCTTTTTACATCAACAAGTAATCATTGCAGTTGTCACGGGTTGAGTTGTCTACGGGTTGAGTTGTCCCGTCTCCATTGCAAAATGTATATGTCCTGAGAGTAACTTCCCTTTTCCTGAAGAGTTTCAAGAACGACAACACAAGCCAGCGTTGTATTACATTTAAATGAGATGTTAATGAGTTTCACGCTTGAACTACGCCTCGTTGTCTATGTTGAAAATTGTTGAAGCGTGAAAAGAGTAATCTTATACTTTCTTGTTACCATTGGAACGAGGTTAAACATCGTTCCAAAAATGAATATTGCATTTATGCTTCTTGTTTTTGACTTGATGTTTTTAGAGAAAGAAATTTATAAAAATGGTACATTGTAAAACGAGAATCTATTGAAGAAAAAAAGTATCATCTCTTATCATTTGTTGTAAGAAAATTTTGTGTATGCTTCCAATAATCAGTAGCACACTTATCTGGCCACGTGATCATTATAATCCCTGGTCATCTGGCGCAAGTTGAGATTGTTCCAGATAATTACTGCTCACTGAGTATGAAGTCATATTCTATGTACACCTAATTGCCATATTTAGACACATGAATCTGATTACATGATCGAGGACTCTGATAGCTGCATGGACACTATATAACACAAACTTCGTTAATGTGCAGTGTCTAACTGAATCTAACTCGGTAACAATATACCATACTCTGACATATGATATAATTCATTAATGAACCAAACGTACAGAGTTAAAACACTACTTATTGGGAAGTCTCCAATCTATGGTGCTAAATTAGCAATAAGGAGACAACCTATCTTTGGCTATAACAAAAAATCATTTTGGTATATAATTAACTATCCAGATATGAAATATATCAGGATTTTTTTCAAATGACTCAATTTAGATTCAAAAACCAATATTTTAAGGGATGGGGAGTCACATCCTGGGGTCTGCACATAATGCATCCTTATGGAGCGGACGGACCCTAATTAAATCCAAACAAAACAATGTGCCATGTCAGTCCACACACAATGCCCATCCCTGTGTTGTCTCACACCATTCGGAACTCCTCGGCCATTCGCTACCAATAACCTCAGACATATTTAGGCGCCATTTTGAAACTACTGGTGATGAAGTAAACAAATACAGTTACGATCGTATAGGTGATGAGTGATGTTTCGTTTTAGTCCGTAAATTTGAAATAACACAGTTCAATGATATCGCTGAACAATATTTGGTTCAATATATAACATAGAAATATGCTTTGGCGAAGATCTGTTTGTGTATTACAAGAAATATTTTGCATAACCATTACGTGCTTCGCCTGTGCTTCGCCTCGCGTAGGTAGTAAAAAACCAAGCCACAGGGGTAGACCCATAACGAATCCTTCCGAGATCATTCATTCATGAAAGGTCGAGGTGTTCCGAAAGGACTCACACAAGTTGGCTATGTTATGTTATACAGACCATTGCATATGATTGAAATACTTATTCTCGGAAGAGTGTCATTAATCCAAAGTTACTTAACAAAACCTACTTGACAAGGTTAGAAATCACTGTTCAAGTTTAGGCCATGCCAAATTGGAATTTTGTTAAGCGTCAACTCAAGTTTGACAAACCTAGGTACCTATTCACAAAAACACACAAACCAAAAACGAAAACACATGTCTATTTTAGGTAGTATTCACATATTTGGTAGTACATGAATGTTTATGACATTAATGTGAGATTAAAGTAATTCTACGAGTATAAAAAGTATAAACGACATAAACGGGTACATTTTCATCAATCAAATACACAGAAACAAGGAACTATCAGTATTTCCTGAGAAAAATCGAATCCCGGAACAACATAATTATTTAAGAAAATTTTACCGACAGTTTTGTTTTTTATTTGGATTGAGGACTAAAACCTACGCGCACGCTTAACAAAATTCCGGTATGGCATGGCCTTATAATAAGTCAACCTTACAGTGAACTAGTTTTCAACCTTACACTGTTTAATGAAGCCATTTACAGAAATAAAAAATACAGATAAAAAATACGAAATACAGAAATAAACATAATTATGTGAGTTTATTAATACAATAAAACATTTTCACTCTTCATATAATTTTCACGACGTGATTTATCCCATACTTTTGACGACATAATGATCTTTGCTTACGTTGTCAAATCATTCGTTCGTTAATTTTTGCTCATTTAAATATTTATGTTGTATATTTACAGATCCGTATCTTTATGTATTTTATTTATTTTATGTTTTTTGTATTCTAAATTACATTTTAAAAATAGTTTTGCTGTTTAATCATATTTTCAGTTGGTTCCTCTTCATGGTGTTTGATTTTAGTTCAAAATTTATTAAAACTTACGAATTTAGTATAGCTTACTACGTCAGATTTATATGAACATAATTGTAGGCCTGTATGAAATGAATCATGACATCAAATATAACAAAAAGGTGCAAATCAGTCAAGATAGTGCACAACACACTTAAATTTAATCTATTTGACACGTCTTTTCAATATATTCTAAAAATTCATACATTGAATTTCAAAAAAATGATGTAAAAATCATGGACTTATATTGCACGTGGATGCCCTTCATATGCGCGTTTGTCGTGTTTCAACAAAACTTTACAAATTAATTATTTATTTCTTAATTCTTTCCATTAAAATGAGTTGAGATAAATACAGCATTCGACTTAATCTGATTAAAACCCGATCTAAAATTTTCCGCTCGCCTACTCGCTAATTTAGATCTGGCCTTTTTCAAACGAGAGCCACGTTCAGGTAACCTTTTCTCATCATTATATTAATGACGAAATTGTTATGATACGTAACTTGTTTACATAGCCTACGTCACGCAATTTGAAGTGAGCCGTCCAATCGCAGACTGTGAATAATACCCCTGTAAAATAGCTTGCAAACCTTGATCTAACGATTGAAATTACGACAACAAAATGTTATTAATAGTGTTTCGTCTAGATGAAAGCTACGCATTGATTAGTCGACATAAAAATCATCTCGACGTGACCCTCCATTGAGATAGTAGAGATCCTGTACGGCAATGCTCTACAGGATATCTGTTTACGGAGGTTGCATTCGACTCACTTGTTTGTACTACAGTTTCCTCTCATAAGAACCTACAAAACAATCCACGAAGGGCAGACAACTTCTCCAAATAAGGATGAAAATAAAATTGACACTCTTTTCAGCTTTACATGAAAAGGTACGGCACGTACTGACATGGAATTTAACTATGATAGTGTGGTTATACATTTCTCGATGTGTATATATGTAATCCTGATATTATAATAAAAAAGGTGTCGCATTTTGTTGCAGATATCATCATTTGATGCCACATGCTTTACATATGTTCACGCTTGATGACACCGGAAAGCCAAAATCGTCAGAGACCGTGGATCAGGAATTAGCAATCATGAAACCTAACTATACAACCTACAAACAATACCATGGCCTGTCACAAGTTAGTCTTGGTATGGTCAATTCTCTATGTCCACATATTGATGGGTAAGCTTGTTTTTGTTTTTGTTGGGTTTAACGCAGTAGCAACACATTGTATAGGTCAAATAACGGCGATCAGTTAACCTACTCACTTCTCCTGGAAAGGCTAAATCTCTTGATTTAGCTGTTAACCAACTACTAATCACATACTTTCGTCAACGACTGATAACTGCCCTGCATAATTAAGAATCATTGGTAGGAGGGAGAATGGCCGTAGAAAAAAATTCATGACCAAGCTCCACGAAAGTATGCCCCGCCCGGGAATCGAACCCATGACCGGTAATCATTTTCATGCTCTAAACTATAGTTTTTTATATACATATCAACTGTTTTACCAAATAACTGACAAATTTTCCCATAAATAACAACTTAAATATGCTTATATCAGTGGTAGCTTATTTGATGTGATTAAATATAATGTGATGTGGTGTGGTGTGGTGTGAAGTTGTGTGGCGCGGTGTGGTACGATACAATACGATACAATATCAAATGAAATGAAACGACGAGACACGACATGACCTGACACGACTCGACACGATACAAGATCTATTGAAATGAAACCACACAAGATGTCCGTCACGATACGATACGGTATACGATACGATATCAAATGAAATTAATCGACACGACTAGACACGATACGATACGATGTCATATAATATTTTCAAAGAACAAACATTTAAAATTAATGGTATTGAAATTGTAAAATAACGAATGCATAATCGACATCTGTATAATCGAGCCCCATGTGATGATACATTTGTATTAATTAAACACGTTTGTTTTCTTTTTTCAGGAAAGTCAATGATGCCGCGAGAAATCGTCTGTTCCTTACTTCTGATGGTGCATCTGTTGACCTTGCAGCAATCAATATCCTTAGAGGACGAGAATGGGGCTTGCCAGGTTACAATGCATATCGTAAACACTGTAATCTAGCACAAGTTAGTCAATTTTCAGATTTAACAGGAATCATACCAGACGATACTATAACCAAACTTAGCGAAACTTATGCGTAAGTTATTGTCCATCTTGTTTTCAAGTTATAAGTTATTATCTAATCCAATATCATCACATTCCATTTGTATCATTCAAATACACAGTTGTAGCTAAAGGGTTGCACTGCTTAAATAATAATGAAGCGCGTTCCATTTTTGTGGAAATAGATTGTTGTAGTTCCTTTCTTGTAAACAATTTCGCTTCCTGTCATGTATATTTTTTATTGCTTAATACATATACTGTAAGCTTTTCGCCCTATGAGGACAACATAATAACATATTTATAGACAGACATACCTTATACATAGAAATACATAGAAATACATTGAAATACATGGAAATACCCGGGAATACGTAGAAATACTTAGGCATATAAAAAATACATAGAAATACATAGAATACATGAAAATACATAGAAATACATAGAAATACATGAAAATACATAGAAATACATGAAAATACATAAATACTTGGCAGAGGAGTCACATGATATGTTGCGATTTGAACAGCTGTCAGTGGCGTATTAAATTACACTGCTGATTTGAATATTTACTACAGTACTACTATACTCCGGATTGATTAAATTTAGATTTAAATCAGCGGAGCAAATGTCAGCACCAGTGGAAGTTGAGTAAAATTTATTAATATTAACTTTCGATGACTTATATTTTCAGTCATGTAGATGACATAGATTTATGGACAGGCTTGGTTAGTGAGATACCTTTAGGAGACTCTCTCTCTGGTGAAACACAGACTTGTTTATTGCTCAAACATTTCCACAATCTTAAGTTTGGTGACAGATTTTGGTATGAAAACACTGCAGCAGAGACTAGATTTACGACAGGTAGGCTTAGGAATATATTTAATGATGTTACTATTGAAATTAAGTCAAATTTCTTCTTCTTTTTCTTGAAGCAACCTGCTAAGATATTCGACTACATTTTGGTAGTTTAAAATTACCTATCAGTATCTGTATTTGTGTTAAGAAAATTAATTTTTAACATTTAGAGTTTTAATGTCAGATTGTTTCTTTTTATTATCTTTACAAAATATTTAGCAAAATAACTTGTTTGACTCAATATTGGTGTGGAAAAAATAAAATCAACGACCAAACGATCACTGAACCAATTGGGAATCAGGAGTGGGGAGTCAGGAAGTTGATATTTTATGAGCTATTTGATGTCATTAAATCACGTGTGTAGCAAGAGCAATCTCCGTAAACAGATATCCTGTAGAGTATTGTCGTAAAATAGGCGAGTAGGCGAGCGGAAAATTTAGATCGGGTTTCAATCAGATTGTAGCAAGAGTAACTATAAGAAACATATATACATGTACATGTTGTATATACATTTACTATAGGCCCTAGGTATTCGGCCGATAAACCTTTATTTTCATTTTTGTTGGGTTTAACGCCGTAGCTTCTCACCATTCCTGGAAATCATAATCTCTGGATTTAGGTGTTAATCAGTTACTTGGTACATTCTCACAGTGACTGACATATGATCTACATGATTTAGAATCAATGGTAGGAGGGAGAATGTAGAAATCATTTCATGACCAAACTTCATCAAAGTATGCCCGCCCGGAAAATTGAACCCACGACCCCTCGATCAGTAGACGTGTGTGCTACATGTACCAACTGAGCTAGTTGGGTAGCTATTAACATTTAGTAAAGGGACCAAACCTCAGTTAATACTCTAATGATTTTGAATTACTTTAATAGTTATACATGTATGTACAATATTATACTTTGATACCAATTTTAAAGTTCTTTAAACTCGAACACAAAACACAAGATGACTTCAATAATTCTATGCAAAATACTGCGTTTTATTTACAGAACAATTAGACGAGATAAAAACGGTTACACTGGCCCAAATTATGTGTTTGACACTTGGTTGGGAGGAAATCCAGAAAGACGCATTTGTTACGAGTTCTGAAAAGTAAGTACTTTGCAGTTGCTTTGCTTTTTGAAAAAAACGTTGTAAAACCGTGTTTAGTTAAAAAAAATCCAGAATCGTAGTAAATGATTGTTATTACAACAAAATGGTTATGCATGTATGTTTGTATTCTACTTAAAATAAAAACATATACGTTACTTGCTTGTGATACAATTTACAGCGTTTGAGATAAGTAGGGCTGTCACGATATACCGGTATATTGCAATACGCAGCCGCGGCAATACGTACCACGGTACGATTTTAACGTACCGGTTATTTGGCGATATTTTTATTTCGTTGGAAAATTCTTCCCTTCGCGAAATAGATGTAGCAAAATGTCAGTTTTTTTCCATTGTTCATTCCATCTAACATTTTGTTACAAGAATTTATCCGATTGGGGCGCGTCACAGTCGTAAATGACCGTAAATACTTAAAGAGGCTAGATTCTTACAGTAGCTGCATGTAAGATTTGCAATGTTTCTGTTAAATACAGCGGAGGCACAACGAGTCTAAAATCCCACAAAATATCGTGGTACGTATCGCGATACGGTGCCAGCGTATTGCAGTATATCGCGATACGCTTATGGCGTATCGTGACAGCCCTAGAGATAAGTCCTTCTCTTATTCATCCGGTTCCTTCGAAATTGATATTCATGATAAAGTGCATTGTTACAAGTGTTTAATTCTTCCATAATAAAGTGCTACTAACTCTTAAAGTCTCCTTTTTTCACGATATTAAATTTTTTGTTACATTTTGACTTTGTTCTTTGAATATAACAGCCTATAGTATACGTAATAATAACTTTAAGTTTTAAAGCATCAAGTACATGTGATTGTCAACTATCGGTACAAAATGTACTAATTCAAGAGTCCGTTTATCGTTTTTAAAAGTCGTACATTCAGTGCTTTGATTATTTTTCAGGCGCCTTTGTAGAGGTTTGGTTAACAGATTTCCGGACATTAGAAATTGGAACATTTGAAGAAATTGACGATGAAACGACATATTAAAACTATTGGATTGATGAAAACAAATACAAAAACTTTTTTTAACATGTTTTATATTTCTATACTTTGTTTTATCACCTGTTACAAGTCCAAGTGTAGTTGGTCACTTTCTCAGGAAATTTGGAACAACAGTAAAACTTCAAAAGCTCCAACTTGATGACTCATGACAAAAACTTCGATAGAACCGAATGTTTTACCAAATTCGGACAGATCGAGCACCCAGGACACTCAAAATTTTTGTCATGAACCATTGAGTCCCCGTAGCATTTAGAGTTAGTTTCACATCCATCTTTAAAAATGTATTATAAAAATTTAAAGTTTGTTCGTTATATGTCAACCAAAATGGTAACATGTAACCAACTACATTTCACCCGGACAAGTGATGCTTTGCTTAAGCAAATCGCTAGAAGTCGCTTTGTTTCCTGGTTCCCGTCTTACAACAAAAGGAATAAGTGAGTGACATCAAATTAAGGGTACAAGTACAAAGCGATACATAGCGATTTGCTTTAGCAACGCACCCTAGGTGTTCATGAATTTCTCTCAAATTGTCTAAAGCTACAACTTACCGACTTTCTCTGATAAAATTTAGAATGTATAAAATAAATATAAGCTTTATTTGTCTTACACATACATAGAAATGACTATAGTGAACAGAAGTTCGTAAAACTAAGTTTTTGGAATTTAATTTTGGAATTATTCTTATCATTGTACGATTTTTGTTCGAATTAAGTATCATTAGATATAACTTTATATACTTGTGTAACATTACCATGCGTTCTATGGTGATATGCTGGCTAACTAACGCCATGTCGCATTGTCGTCCCGCGGGGCGCCGCGCGAAAACATGAAAGTACGACAAAATGGTATTTTTGTCGTATCTACGTCCCGCGGGTTTGAGGTAAAAACACACAGATACGAAAATAAGTAAGTAAAAAACACGACATGAAATAGTGTCGTACTTTTGTAAAAGTTTTATGCTTCCCTAGGCAAAAATATGACAAATGAATAAAAAGAGGAATGATTGTGTTTTTGCATGGCGCCCGGTGGGACGAAGATACGACAAAAAGACCCTTTGTCTTATTTCGTGTTTTTATGTGGTGCCCACGGATACCAATGCGACATTGCGTAATTCGGCCACTATAATGGTGATCACCTTATATGTAGGTCATACCTTTAACTATAAACCTTCGTTGAATATACTAATAGGTGATTTTACCGAAAGTTCCTTTTCAAATGTACTGAAAACCAGTGTGATGTCCGAAGTAGCATCAACTTATGTAATATGAACGATTATGATTTTACATTTACACACATTTTATACTACATCATTTTTAACCGTTTGACATTCTATATAATCATTTAATACTCCGTCATGTAATCTGCTTCGTTTGTTTAGAAAATAGACATGTATATTTGAAACTGAATAAAAAATCTCTCTTAGAATTTGTCTTGTGTTCTATAAATGATATAGCCTAAGAACTTTTCGGACAATTAAATGATCTAAAATTGCCCCATCAAATACGTTGTAGAAGGAAGAATGGCCGTTGAAAATATGTGACATAACTTCACAAAGGCACATGTATGTAATGCCCGCCTTGGGATTTAACCAATGAACCCAGGAACCTAACATCACCGGGGAATCCAATGCCCGTCTGACAATTTAACAAATACCCCTGGATTAACAGTCATACGCACAACACACTGGGGAAAACGGATGAACTTCTGAACTGCCAATTTTGTAATCGTCTAAGAATTTGATGGTACAGGTATACTTAAACAACAGTTTTATTCTTTAATGATTTATTTTATGTATGATGACATGAAAATATCAACAAGCCAAACGACACTCTAAGGTGGTTTTTATATGACCGTCTCTGGTTACCTGCAATTAAGAATTTCAAATAAGATTAAATATTTAATATTCATTTCAATTAGAATAGGGTATATAGAAACGTGATCCCCAGAATGTAAACAAACTAACTCTTGTTTGTCGTCAAATCCTTGCAACAGCCGAACATTATGGAATCATTAAATAGAGCATAATATAATAACTAGTTGTCGTTGTAGACGATGAGAATCTAGCTCAGGAATATAAAAGTGTCGATGACATATGTCATATATAGCTTATTAGTATCAAGACAAAACATTCAATAGCACAATTCATTCGAACGGACGGACGGACGGACGAACATGTCGAAGTCACGAAATGTCACGTGATGGATAAATACTTAATACAAACAATAATTATTCAAATGCCTGTCGCCTGTGTCTCGATAGGGCCTGTGGCGTGTTCAGTTACCTTGAACGTTCCAAAACGTTCCGTAACGGAAGTGTCGGAACAACTCAACCCATAGACAACCCAACCCGAGACAACTCAATCTCCTACTAACGAATTGAGTTGTCCCAATTTTGAGTTGAGTATTGCACGGGTTGAGTTGTCTTCGGGTTGAGTTTTCCCGTATCCGTATCGTTAGCTAACAGTAGTAACTGAAAGAAGCTGGCAGTTACCCTGAACGTTCCAAAACGTTCCGTAACGAAAGTGTCGGAACAACTCAACCCAAAGACAATTCAACCCCTGACAACTCAATTCCCTAATAACGGATTAAGTTGTCCCAATTTTGAGTTGAGTATTGCACGGGTTGAGTTGTCTTCGGGTTGAGTTTTCCCGTATCCGTATCGTTAGCTAACAGTAGTTACTGAAAGAAGCTGGCAGTTACCCTGAACGTTCCAAAACGTTCCGTAACGAAAGTGTCGGAACAACTCAACCCAAAGACAATTCAACCCCTGACAACTCAATTCCCTAATAACGGATTAAGTTGTCCCAACTTTGAGTTGAGTTATGCACGGGTTGAGTTGTTTACGGGTTGAGTTGTCCCGTATCCGTAACGTAGCTAACAGTAGTTACTGAACAATGGGCTGGTTTCGGATCATAGATAATCCCATAGACTTATAGCGTGTTACGGAATTTAACGAAAGAAACCGGAAACACCCGATGTATTACGTTTATAGTTGTACAGTATCTTACCAAGTTTGTTTTTATCTTCCAATAGGGTTAGGGCCGTTACCGTTACCCCCATTGCCACTAGGCACAGTCATTGAGTTACCATTCACAACAATATTCTTGGTTCCACTTCCGTTTTGGGAATTACTATAAGCAAGTAACAAAATGGCGGCACCAACTAGAAATAATACAGGAAAAATAATTCAACAATAATAGTTTTATTTATGAATGATGAATAATTGTCATACAGTTACGTGCTTTTGTTTAAATATAATAAAACAAGTCGCTATACATTTTCTGCAATAAAAAGCACATTTTCGTACCCAGAGAACATAACAAGATTAAAAGCTTGGATCTAGACCTCTAGGGTTATCCGGAAATCGTGAGAGGGATGCCTAACCGCCATATTATGCCTTGAAGGTGAAAATGTTTTGTGAAGCACCCACTGCCACTGGAGTCCTTACATTCAATAAAATATTCATACTATTTAACATTGTTGAAAAAACCCATAAAACGGTCCTTTTTAAACTATCGCTTTTGAGTCGTGCCACAGCTTATTGTAATATGCATGTATATTATCTATAATAAACTGTGGCACGACTCTAAAGCGATAGTTAAACAGAAACCGTTTTTTTCTATATTTCTTCATTAATGTTATTTTAATCATAAATATGAAAATTTTATTCAATATTAGGACTCCAGTGCCAGTCGAAGCACTACACATAACATTACTTTTATAACACCAGATCACAACACGCTAATAGATAAATCATGACAGGGAGGTAACCCAACATATACAATAAAAATATTTCATTCGGAGTTAGTTCCCTTTGATTTATTTATGAATAAAAACGATTGGCAGTAGCATCATCCTAATGGTATAGGAATTTACGGGATTAAATACAAGCTCAATCCTCATGGTAAACTAATAGGCAAAACCACATCAAGTCTAAAAAATCATGAACAACATTAATTAACAGAAGTGTTTTATTTAATTCCAACTCCTCAGGGGTATGTATATATATATAATCAATTGAGTTGGTCTTTTTCTGAGAAAAACTAATTTTTGACTGTGTCTTAAAAATGAGTAAAAAAATCCGTATGAGATTAAGTATCGCTGTAGTACTGTGGTATAGAATTTATACTTACGGTAGTATCCACCATATTTCCCTAATATTCCAGGGACTTCAACCACTACAGGTTGTTGTTGTTGTAATGGTATCTGAGAGCTCACACACAACGCTAACAACAAACAGGCACACCCGATCCAAATTATTTTCATTTTGAGTGGTTTTGCTGTAATAAAAATTATATATGGTTTGTAATAAAATACATACAAAGACTGACACTGCCTGATAGACTGCAAACAATATTCAGACAATAAATTAGTGCAAATGTGTGTTAAATGTATAGTATTATTTTCAAGTAATTCTATTGAATGAAATCGAAATATTTTAAATCATTTAATGCCGGTACACGGTATCTTTCGAGACATGGACAAATTGTCGAACGCGTGAAAATAACGTTTTCTTGGCTCTCAACCAGAAAAAATACTTTTATCCAAAATTGACAAACATTCTTTTGCTTTCATTTTCCCGCATTTTTATGTGTCATGAGAAATTACATGATTTTAAAATTCCACATTTATAATTCCACGTTCATCGTTTGGTCTCATCATATAATACCATACTGCATATAAATATGTGGGTCTGACTTCGCAATAATCCAAGTTAAGCTCTACATAAATGCTTTTAAAATAATGTTATACATTTTGGTTTATCAAGTACTTTAACAATTGCGACATGTCAATTTTGTATATAATATTTGCCACTTAGACTTACGGCCTTCAGGTATTAATTGAAATGAATTTTATAAAAAATATGATAGATATAATCATTAACGTAAAATGAAATTCGTCTTCATATACACGTACATTACAAACGATACATTTTACTCATAAATATTTTCATATAATAATCATATAAAGTAAATATATACTCACTAGTACAGTCCTGTAAATACACTAAACTTAAACTAAAAATTATTTTTACTTTAAAGACACCTAGACATGTCTGCTTGTGAAAATTTTAAAATCTGTCAAAATTGTCGGGTGAGCTGTCAGTCAAATTTTGTAACGTATTTCCGTTTAATTGATAATTACGCATAGTTACTTGTTCATATACCCTAACGGTATGAATTTGAATCTCGGTCATATTCATGAAATAAAATCTACCTGGGAGACTTATTTTAAATTATTCGTCATTTTTATGCATTGATATATTTTGACGTGCTATGTATGAGTGTGTCTATTGCAATCGCAAAAATAATAATCGAATGAAGTCCATGAATAAACAGAACAGAACAGATATTTTTTATACAGAACATGAGTTACGAGTCAGGGGTGGATCCAGGATTTTTTTCTAAGGGGTCCTAACTTTTCTAGGGGGGTCCGAACTTTCGAACCACAACCACATAATACACATTTCGCAGAAAATTGCAGTATATTAATAATAACAACTATACAACCTTTAAATCTAAATTAATCATCGAGAAAAATTGCTTCATGATACTTAAAAATGACTTACAGTCAAGAAATACACTAATGGACAAGTATATTTTCCAAATTCTAGGGGGGTCCGGACCCCCTGAACCCCCCCCCTCCCCCGCTGGATCCGTATATGCGAGTGTATACGTATACTCAGCATCTATGTAAGTACATATTCTGGGTCCAAAAGTATTTTACGCTTATTACATTTTGATGTTTTGAAGTATATTCTTATTTTTTTATTTACTTTACATATAGTAATCAGTTTCACTACTATTATACAGTTTAACATGAATGATCAATTATATTCTGTATTTATTATAAATGTAAAATAGAATACAAAACAAACTGTGTCTGAAATAAGAGAAAATATGAAAAATACATGTGAAAAAAAAACTTTTGACCCCAGTGGACATATACTATCGCAGAAGACATGACAAAGATAATACAATTCGAGACAAATCAGTAAATATAAATCTAAAAAAGTTTTTAATAACTGATGCTATCAACAAAACAATCGGAGACATTTAATCACTTTTTCATGGCCATTATAACTATGATACTCTGAACAGGTTAACTATGTATTAATTGACATTCAGCCCTCAGGAAGAAAACATACTGATTTAATCTGTAGATAGGTGACAATATTAGTAATTATAACAACTTCTATAACAGAATAGTTCATGAAAGTTGAAGAGCCTTTGTTTCACTCTCAGTATATTTGATTGCTAGGTTCTTTTATTGCACTTCGAAGCAAATGGAATTATTTCGATCAAGCGCAAACATCACAGACTCAAAATCCGCCATTTTGTCTTAGTGGCGGCCATTTTGTAAATGAATCACATGATCATCCTTCGTGCCAACTATGGCGCTTATCAAGCCATCTGCTTGACTTAAAGCTCTTGTTTTTTAAATAACAACCTCAGGCATCGTATCTTAGGTTCCATCCTGCAATTGTTAAAATGAGGACACTTAAATGAATCGTATAGATTCATGGGCGAATAACATAATTATATGACAAAGCAAATTTACTTTACACTATAATTCAACAGGCCTACATTTGTATTTGTTTTTGAAATAACATCAGATTAAACTATTGATAAAATACATTGTATGCCCGATTACTTATTTTCAATGACAATCATGTTCGGACTTTTAAAACTACCGCCCTAGGTTAGGATACAATGATGTTTTGAATTCGTTAAATTGCTGACCTTTTATTAATTCATTTTATGTGGTAAAAGTACAAATATTCATCAGTGTACATAAATGTCAACGGAAACATTGTTTAAGCCAATATGACAAGTTTCTAAATTCACCATCGTTGGCAACCACAGTAGGCCTACTTTCTTCTGTTACAATCCATACATAATGTAGCTTAGCGGAGTAATGTATCGTGGAATAACTGAGAATTAAATTCACATATTCTTTAAAAGTTCATATCACTATTGACCAGCAGCGTGTTCAATTACCCTGAACGTTCCGAAACGTCCCATAACGTAAGGGTCACGACAACTCAACCCAAAGACAACTCAACCCAAAGACAACTCAATCCCCGACAAACGGGTTGAGTTGTCCAAACTTTGAGTTGAGTTATCCACGGGTGGAGATGTTCCGTATCCGTAACGTTCGCTAACAGTCGTTACTGAATACGCTGCAGTTCATTCCAAAGATCAAACATGTTTAGTAATTTAAAATTGCTTTGTCCAGTCATAAGGTAATGCATAAAAAAATTTCGCGACAGGAATTGTATCTTATTGACCAATACATTTCTGGGTTCATGAATTATGTATTTTCTGGGCATAAGGCGGAAAATATTCCTCTGATATGTTAAGATTTTTGATATGTAAATTCAAAGTTGTCTAGTAGATTTTCAACCAATGAAACACCGTGTTTTATTGCACAAGTTATCATGCGATTTAGATGTTATTGAAAGGACATTCAGCTTTGGGCGGCTATACTGACCAAAATTTTTAAAGGATAAATATCAAATTTTTTTAAGAATCGATATTACAGAGCAGATTTTTTATTTCAAGAGCTTACCATATGTTTTATCATTTTAAGTACATTTAAATATGTATTAATCCAAAATACACTTATTGAATATGTATTGCCATGGAATTGTTAACTTACGGTAAAGATTGTCATATACATGTATGTTATTAGTAAAGCCACTTGCCCAAGAGCTAAAATACACATTATACAAAAGTGTTGTTTTGTTGTTTATAGATAATTATTCAATCATCTAGTTGATTCAAAGGAATACGTTTTTTCGTCATTTAGACTGAATAATCCAGTCACAAGATAATGCACTAAACGATGCTAGTCTGGTTTCCGATTTTAATCTTTAACGATCAAATGATGATGATTATTTCAAAGGATACGAAAGATATATAATAAAAAGGTTATTATACATTTTATTATACGATACGGAATATATTTGGACTCAAACACAGCTTGAAAAGTCATATTGGACTTGCCTATCGACTCTTCCAATATGACTTTCCAGTCTGTGTACTCGTCCAAATATATTTCAGTATTGTACAATAAAATGTATAATAACCTATAATCATAACATCTTACATAAAATTGTCTCCTCTTTACAAAAACAATAGCCTTCGGCTTAAGTCCACTTTATGTTATAGGGCTGACTAGTCGGTCACTATAAGACCAAGAGACCCCAAGTGGTGTGTACTATTTCTTATATATAACATAATAGTCACTTAATGGGTAAAGAATAACACTGATGATAAAATGTGTAGTCAATATCTCCAGGCTGCAGCAACAATGACCAACTAGATTATCTCTCACAGATTACGGGTATAACCTTGTACTTTAAGACATGGCTGACCGGTGTTTTAACTATGAAAAAGGCCATCATCTCCCCACAATATAAGTATATAACGAGTGTTGATGGGTTTTCTTCATTTCATTATCTGAGTCTTGATGGGTTTTCTTCATTTCATTTTTAGACTTTGTTCGATGGATCTTATATTCTGACTAGGTTACTTTATCCGTTTGTTGTCAATTTATTGAAAGTGTCTGGTTTTATTCTACAAGAGTCATTACATCTCATACTGTTTGCATTCTGATAATAGGTAAGTAAAACAGCATCATTTCTTTCTATTTTCATGCCATGCTGTTTTCTTTCTTTCTGTTTTTCAGTTGTTGTTTTTTTGTGTGTTTTATTTTCTATTTATTCAATGGTAATTCAATATTACCAGTTACAATCGGTTCAAATAAGTATCTCTTTGCCTAGAAAATGTCTGAAGAGAGAAGTTCAAAATTAGCTATGGCATATATATCTTCAATCCTCTAAATTCTTATGATCGTACTACTGTTTATGTACTTGTTTTGTTAGAAAATGAATACAAAAGTTAGTCCAGATTAATTTGATAATGGAAGTAAACTGAATAAAAATTATTATATTACGATCATGACAATTTAAAATGATATTTAACTGTAACAAATTTTACATTTCCTGTTAACTTCTTTCAAATTTGTAATAGTATCTTGTTTTAATGGCGAACCTGTAGTTCTCTGTATGAATGTTTTCTCTATTGAAATTGATAGTAAAACACTTGTTTTTACTGCTGTTCTCAAATCAATGCAATACCAATTTTATCAGTATCATTTAACATTAACAACAAATTTAATTAAAAATACCTGTTTATTATCTTATATGATACTTATTATATTCCTTTTGTAAATCAATTTACATAATACTATTATCAGTGTATGCATCAAAAGTGTCCATTTGGATAGTATGGTATTATCTAATGCGCCATGTATCTTCACTCAATCACTGATTTTTATTGCGAAAAGGAGCGCTATGCCTCCTTCAAGCCAAGTGCCATTGTCTTATTTGTACCCTGTTATAACTTATAAGTATCTGTTGGTTCCAGCATAAGAAAGAAGTTATTTAAATAACTTTTGCTTCTCCAAATCCTCCTGATGAAAACATCGATTCCTGTCCCTGTGTGATCAATTTGTACATGTAAAACTCTTTAAAACAAAAATGCTGCATGGTAAAAGGACACAGGTATAACAAATTATGCATATACTCTGCTTTTAATTAATAATGGCATTGATTTGATGATTGTCATCGTTTATATAATTTCAGCAAGTTTGATAGAATGAGAACTTGTACAATATTGTTTACAGTGGCTATAATAGCATGTTTCGTTAATGTTAATGGTTCTAATGGCGATAAAAAGGGTGAGTTTTATCATATTAAAAGTGTCAAGTATATCTTTAGACGTGACATATTGGCGGGAAAAGACTTGTTTTAAACAATGCCCAAATCATGCTCGATGCAAACAGTACTGATGTCGTTAGTATCGTCTATATGTTTAGTATGAGTGGTGTCAAGCAAGCCTGACAGTCGGGCTTTTCAATCCCGATTCGATGTCTCTCTTAGTATTTTAAGTATGCTATCAATTTCTGTTTGTGTTAATGGCTTTTTAGTATAAACCCAATTTCTGTTCAAAACACATGTGTCTGATCGTCCAAGATACAAGTTATGCCGGTTAACACCATAGAAGAACAATAAATGTGTTTACTAACGAATACATCAATCGTACCATAATAAAACCGAGTATGTAGATAAAAGTGTTCCTTAATTCAGGCACTAATGGTCAAAGACCAACACACAAGGAACTTATGTTACTTATATAATAATAATATGTCAATTTACTTTACAATGTTAGCATTATAACAGTAATATTAAATGTACTATAATGTACTATAACATTACAGAGAAAAGAACTGCACTCAAAAGTTTGAGTTCATTTAAATCTCAAAGCAAAGAGGCCAGAGAAAGACATGAAAAGTTGGAGAAGGAAAATGAACATTTGCTGCGTGTTGCTGAAAGGTTTGAATTTTAATCTACTGATTATATAGTGCCTATGTAATGAAAGAAATGTCATATCTTAGAAAAGAGTTCTATACAAATTTGGTATATAATAATATAAACATCTTGCTTGTCTGTATAGTTGTATCAAAACCGCTGCAATATGAATATAACAAATGCTGATATATTAGATACAAATATATGGTAGCACCCAAGTCTAGTAATCGAAGGGTCGTGGGTTCGATTCCCGGGCAGGGCATACTTTCGTGGAGCTTGGTCATGAAATTTTTTCTACGGCCATTCTCCCTCCTACCATTGATTTTTATTTATGTAGGGCGGTTATCAGTCACTAACTAAAGTATGCACTTAGTAGTTGGTTAACAGCTAAATCCAGAGGTTTAGCCTTCCCAGGAGGAGTGAGTAGGTTGACTGACCGTCGTTATATGATCCATACAAAGCGTTGCTACGACGGTAAACCCAACAAACAAACAAACAAATATTTGATATATGACGTAAAACGCCTTTTATTAACATTCATTGACATTGTACTAAATGTTTTGATATTTGCGATTTGTGATTGTTAAGATGATATTAAATCATCAATAATTGGTGATGAATTATGCATTGCTGACTTGAATTTCTTGCATACGAGCAAGGCAATGATCACTCTGTCATGTCAGAACTGTCATGAATTGAGTGGGATAGACGTTCAATAAATCGTGCATTCAGTGCTTTGATTAATGGAAAGATGTAACCTTCCACCAGATACTAAGATCCTCATTCAGAATTACTAACTACAGCAGTCACCGCGAAACATGGCGGACCGACGGACATGTCCGGCAAAAATTTAGAAGGTCCGTCGATATGCGCAGGTTCACAGGACCGACTGTCCGGCAAAATCTACACCTGAGAATAATAACATTTATCCGAAAACGGGACAATTTTTATGTCAACGATACGATAATTCCTTGCTATATTTTAATTAGTTAAAAAATATAAATAGACATGCAATCGCCGAGCAGAGTTGTCGTATATTCGGCGAGAAAGTAACATTAACTAATTTACGACAGTCGTCATATTATGTGACAAGTTGACCGTGAAGTCAGTTACTATATATGCTATGAGTATTTCGGTATTTATCATAATAATTTCAAGTTGTAATATGGACTTATTACGTCACAAATTGTCATGTTCACAGGGGAGTCGATATTTTAATTGTTTGCAGCAATTAAAATCAATATTAATCCTTTGTTTGATGACGAACATGTTTTCGCAACTTCGAACGAAAATTGATGTTAACAGTTTACAGTTACAGTTTATTTCAACAGCATATCAGTACATAGTACTTATGGCTGTATAACATACATACATATAATTTAAACATGAAAATATATAAACATAGTGATAAGCACACAGGTAAGGTATTTCAATAAACAATGCAATATACAAATATTTAAGCAGCACATTCAACAGTTTATGTTACATTAATTTGAACATGGAACTCATAGCTAGTTTGTGTTTGTACGTTTTAATAAATTAGCAGAAAATAAACATATTTTTACAAAATGTTGTACATATATAGGACTTAAATAAATACAAATAAATAAATAAAATATACGATAAAATTATTAGACATTAAGTATGGATGACAACTTATCTTTCCTTAATTTCATGGAAAAGTAAATAAATTTTGACAATTGGTCCAGAGCATGTTCATTTGTATTCGCCATTAAACAGTAAAATTTATTTAGTGAAGGCCAAGATCTTTGTTCAAAATATTTAGTTCTGGCTTCTTTTAATGATTGGCAACACATTAGAAAATGGTATTCAGTTTCTATGGCATTCTGTGAGCATAATTTACAAATTCTTTGTTGTCTGATTATTCCATTATGACGTCCTACTTCAATTTCTAAATTATGTGACCCAAGTCTGAATCTAGTAAGTTCTTTTCTAATACATTCATTTTTAATTAAGTCAATATATTTTTCGAAGGTATATTCTGTTTTATACATTTTGTAGTATGTCATTTTTGTTTGAGTGTTTATATCATTATGCCATGTTTGTATATATTGATCGCGAAGTCTTAGCTTCAATAACTTTTTATGATTGTTATTTAGAATATTACTGTGGAAAAGATACCCAACTCCTAAATTATTTAATGTATTTTGGAGACTGTTAACCCAAGTTTTATTATTATTTAATTCATTAATGTTACATTGTTCTCTGTAAATTTGATATGTTAATGAATTGTGGTTATTATTTATTTTTATCCAATAGTTTAAAGCTCTTTCTTTACAAACTATAGATAACGGAAAGCGCCCTAGCTCACCTAGTACGGCAGAATTTGAAGTACTGGTACGAACACCAAGAATCATTTTACAAAATTTTATATGTAATTTGTCTATTTCTTTGAAAGAATATATTCCCCATACTTCGCTACTATATAGAAGAATCGGCGCTACCAAAGAATCGAAAAGAGAAAGTTTAGTTTTAACATCAAGCTGCACTCTACTAAAAACAAATAAAAGATTATTGTACGCTTTGAGTGCTTGTTCTTGTAATGCTTTAACAGCATATATCATATTACCGGTATAATAAAACTTAATACCTAAGTAACAAAAGGTATCAACCACATCTATGATTTCATTATTAATAAACCATTGATTATTGTGGATACTCTTCCTGTTTTCGAAGACACATATCTTAGTTTTCGATGTATTGATTTTTAATCCCCAATTAGTTGAATAATTGTATATGCTATTTAATTGATTTTGTAGACTTACAGGGTTTGTGGTAAACAGAACAATGTCATCAGCAAATAATAACATGTATATAGATAGTAAATTTATATCATCATCAGTGAGTAGTTCCCTATTAATAACAGTATGAATGTCATTGATAAACATAATAAATAGTAATGGTGAGAGTGGTTCCCCTTGCTTTAAGCCAAGTGTGACATCAAAGAAATCTGAAAATGACAAATTTACCGCGTCCTTAACACATGCCTTAACTTTATGATATATTGACTTAATTATGTTGGTCATTTTACAACTTAGTCCCATATTTATTAATTTTATCCATAGTGCTTCATGTATAACTGTATCAAACGCCTTTTCGTAGTCAATAAATGCGCAATATAATTTTTTCTTCTGTAATAATATATTTTGAATGATTGAGTGTAGAATGAAAATACAATCAGTAGTGCTACGTTTGTCTCTGAATCCATATTGGCTATCATTTAGTACGTTTTCAGATTCGCACCATTTATTTATACGATTACGCAATATTAATGAGAAGATTTTTGCTATGGTATTAATGATTGTCACCCCTCTAAAATTTGACGTATCGTGTATGTTGCCCCGTTTATGAATGGGGACTATGTAACCCTTACTCCACTCATCTGGGTATATACCTGTTTCAAAAATAGTGTTAAAAATTTCAACAAGATACGGGGAAATAAAAGAATTTGAGTCAATGAAGAAGTCAGCTA
Source organism: Mactra quadrangularis (assembly GCA_025267735.1). Lineage (NCBI taxonomy): Eukaryota > Metazoa > Mollusca > Bivalvia > Venerida > Mactridae > Mactra > Mactra quadrangularis. The sequence continues at coordinate 39,427,470 of CM046298.1, read as the reverse complement.
CATTATTAGTTAAGTCGCATGCCTTATGTCTATTTAATTTTGAAATTGTTTTTTTAATTTCGTCTATAGTAAAAGGTGCGTCAAGTTCATCTACGTTTTGTTGTATGTCTTCATTATCATGTAAGGCACTGTCAAAGTTACTATTATGAGGTGTGTTCGAGACATTATTGAAATGTTCCACAAATTCCTCAAGGTTTATATTTCCTTGTCTAGATTTTGCATTATTTTTATACTTTTTTATGTATTTCCAAAATTTTCGGGAATTTGATTTACTTAAATTTTTTAAATTTTGTGTTTCATTCATATGGTAAGTTTGCTTTGCCTTACGTTTAATTTTACAATAACGTTGTCTAGATTCCAAAAACTGAGTGCGGTTATGAGAAGTTGGGTTAAATTTATAAAGTCTTCTGCATTTGTGAAATTCAGTTTTAGCGATTTTACAGTCATTATCAAACCATGTTGATTTCTTTTGTTTAATTACTTTCTGTTTGTTATTAGAAAAAGATTTACCATGAGCTTGAAAAGATATATTATGAACACTATCTGAGAACCGATTAACACATTCATTAATATCTGTCTGCCCTGATCTTAAATCATTAATGAGCTCATCAAAAATAGGTCTATTATTGTTTAATAAGTCATTAAAAAAATCATGGTCATGATTTTCCCATATAATTTTTTCAATTACAATATCATTTGTTTGGGATTGTTTAGTAAATTCAAAAGACATACAAAATTCTATTGGACAATGATCTGAGAATTCAGTAATATCTAATATTTTCATTGAATTAAATGACGAAAAAAGTTTATGACTACAAATAACGTAGTCAACTACACTAGCAGCAGAGTTAGTATTTCCAAGTTTATAACACGTAAATAACCCAGGTTCGAGACGACCATTAAGAATACACATATCAGTACGCTTACATAAGTCTATTAATTTACGTCCGAACACATTAGTCCGGGTATCATTAGATGATCGTTTAGATATTTGTTGTGAGATATCATCAACAGGTAAGTCAATATATCGGTTTAAATTGATATCTTCAATTATATCTGACAATAACCCAATTCTCGAGTTTAGATCACCCGTTAGTATAACATCTCCTAAGTAACTATACCTTATTATATCATGAATGATCAGTTCGTGTAAATCAAGTTCAAAAAATGGTGATCTAACATTTTTATATAAACCTGAATCTTCAGGTGGAATATAACAACAACAAAAATATAAATCACTGTCAGTACTAAAATATCGTTTATCTAGCTTAAACCAGATAATCCCTTTATCATTAAGATCTATCAGTTCAATGTAACCAGAATATATAGCTTTATAATAAACAATTACACCACCACTGCAGCGTTTTGCCTTCTTATTATATGAAGGTCTTGGACATGAAAAACAATCGAAATTATCTAAATTTACGTTTGTATTGGCCGAAGCCCATGTTTCACAAAACAATAAAATGTCATAGTCATTAACAAGGTTTTGGAAATCACTATCTGAGTGTTTTTGACTAAGTCCATTGATATTCCATAGAAGAAATTTCAGCTGCTTCTCTGTGTTGCTATCTTAAGCTGTAGATGGTTGTTGGTTATAGTTGCCACGGTTTCTATTATGTTGATGATGTTGACTATCAGGAACTGGTCCCGGTGGAAGGTTATCAGCAGTATACATATTATTATCAATGTAAAGTTTATCAATTTAATATGTATGTCGGCATTTTTCACACTCTGTCGATGTTTGATAGCCCATCAATGTCATAATTGCAATGTCTCATTGTGTAACTATGGAGTCTAATTTAATTTAATTGTTAGTTTGAATGAATTCTTAAAACAAGCGTGACCTAGCTTTTTTAATTGTTGACTACTTGTTTAACAAATAATGGCCGGTTTTGAAAGAAAACGATATCGGCGATTGCAGGAAATTGATTTTCTTTGTTTCAATTTACTTATAATTGTCAATGACGCCCGTATTTTTATCATTTTATTTTAAAAATTTCAAATATTGCTCTTTTTTTCATATTTTTCTGGAAAACAAAAACAAAAAACCAAACTAACAAATTTTCAACGAATGTGCGTATTCTATCGATGTGCATAGACGCACAGTGTCGTTTGCTGATCGTGAAAGGAGTGAAAACATGATGTTGTCTATCGATATGAATGGAAGAAAACGCAATATCGTCTACCTAACAGTCTATGACTCGTAATTGTGGAATTCACTCTTATATTTCAAAAATAGCGCAGATTTTCGGCACATACGCGCGAACTTAAAATCATAAACAAAATTGTAAAATTTTCACAAAAGTAATCGTCAAAACCCTGTTTGACATTAATTTACAACAAAATAATGCTATTAATCACAATTTAGAATTCTATTTCGTAAAAATGAAATCCCTTCAATCATTGTGACGTAATGCTATTTATTTTTGCAACCCAGGCAAATTAAAGTAAAACATTCTTAAATCTACGTCAGTAATGTAATAAGCTTACACCAAGAGTGTAAGTAAGGATAGAAAATGTCAACTTTAATTAAAGAGCATAAACTGAACAATTCAACTTATTCTAACCGGGGGAGTATTTTTTAATATCAATAATGGGGTTTAGTTTATAAAAATATTTTGAAGGAGCCAAACCCGGTCAAAAACGATGGGAACCGTCTGACACGGCAAAAATTAATAAACTAAACAAAAATGACAGAAGTACTAGCAAAAGCGGTCCTACTACAGGAACCAGGCACACGTTTCCTACTATTGTATATAAAGAGAAAAAGTCTCTAACGCCTGTTCAACAGTCGTAATTTTCAAATCGTCACCACACTCGTAGAAACGGCCTGATCGTCAAATCTTTTTTTTCACTATTCTAGAAAGGATTATTCTACATAAAATATTTTCTATATGAAGAAAATATTTTACAATTAATGAAATGGTCCCATATACATGTATTCCCAAATTGCCCTAAACTTTGTCCGATGACAAACAACACAACCACAAAGAAGGATTGCTACACCATATATCTGAAAGAATGTTTTGAGATTATGCATAATTTTAATTGTGAATTATTGAATAATAAAGTCATTGTTATGCAAATCCATGAGTTTAAGTTGTCAATTCAATAAAATATGTTAAATATCTCCGGTCCGGTAAAACTTAGCCCGGTCCTGTAAAATTAGAATCTTTACAGGACCTACTGTCCTGTAAAAATTTGCTGAGTTTCGCTGTGACTGAACTACAGTATCATAACAGCCGAGGCTCATTTTGTATAAATACATCAAATGAAAAGAAATCTGCCATTTTGTAACAAATTCGACAATTGGGATCTCTCAAGTTATTTTTACTACGTTATTTTCTATTCATGGTTTTGCAGGTTACTAGGAGGTAATGAAGACGAATTCATCTCAGAACTTCGAGACCTCAATTTAGTGAAGAAATCTGTGACCGATCCATTTTGTGATATGACAGTTGATTGTAGCGAGGATGATAACCTTAACATAGTAGAGAATGAGGAATACAGGACAATCGATGGTCAATGTAACAATAAAGGAACTTTCTCTTGGGGGATGACTAATGTTCAACATTTAAGGATAGTTGATCAGGCTTATCAAAATTGTAAGTTTATTAAAAATGTGTTTAATCTACGAGTTTGAACAAAGGAGACAAAAATGAATTGACAATAAATAAAATTATCTTGGCATTTTGTTACATTTAATGATATAAATGATATATCAAGACTGACATGAAAATAGAATGCAGTTTTCAATGCTAAGACAACACATAAATCGGAACATTTGAAAGAGTACGATGACATGCTTTCCAATACCAATGATTACACAAGAACTAGTCTTTATGTTCATGTTTATGCTTTTAATCAGTCATTATCTGATTCAACAAAACAATGTACAGCTATTTCATACGTTGCTTCGCCGACATAAACAACTTAACTTTAAACTTTTCAAAATAAAGAAGATGCCAGTTTCGACTATGAATTTGGCAAGACGGGCATACATGTAACATGTAGAACAAGTAAGTACTCTTAAATTATGTAATACTTTCATTTGATCAAGCAAATTAAAACACATTTTAATATATATGCTTCAGTTTGAAAATTCTATTATAATATTACATAGTTGTAGTTGTTTTCAGATTTATAAAGTACCATTTCATATTGAAGTTTATTTGATATTTCAGCTCAATGGTCACCACGTAATCGAAGTGTTGACCCGACAACAAGACGTGAACCATTACCTAATCCTCGTTATATCAGTAACATCGTACATAAAACAACCAGTGATAAAGCTGACACTACTGATGGTCATACATTAGCTTTGTTTTATTTCATGCAGTTTATAGATCATGACATAATCAAAACTCCAGATGGTAGGTTCCTGAATAAATTTGCATTATCTTAAGGGCGTAACGTTTGGGGTTTCAGACATTTTACATCACTTTCAATTATCGTGACACTTTGTTTTTACATTAGCAATATCAATAGGACGATCCACACACTGTTATTTGAAACGCCAATTTTTTTGTGAATACTGGTATGATTTAAGTTTTGTTTTTGTAAATTCAAGGATAATTTGTCGACCTTTTTACACGTAATAGTATTAAACTGGTTTCTTATATTTCAGAGCGAAATGTTATAATATATCATTTCTTTCAACGATCAAAATTTATGTATTTCAGGAGATGTTCCCGATAGTAGAGATTGTTGCGGCGGAGATGGGTAAGCTTTTATACAACATACAAAATCATGCTATGTCGACGTGTTTTTTCGTCTATAAAAAACGATACCATCAAAAGTCAACGCCCAAGTATATTTTCAACTTAAAGCATGTATCATTTCCTCATAACAGCATTAGAAGTTATTTGGTATTATGTTTGAAATCATGATACAGTATTGTTATCCGGTGTTTCATCAACATTTAGTTAACTAACTACATTGCCCTCCAAACGTTCTATAACATATGTCATATTTACCATGTACTAAAATGAATTTCAAAATGTTGTGTAGCAGTTTATTGTCAAGTGATTTTAATTTTGTTGTTTTATTAATCAGTACATTTTTCTTTTGGATTTGAAGCAGCAAAAGTAACTTATATTTCAAATTTGTTCATTGAGACACATTGAACATAGTTTTGGAGGCCGATAGAAACGTTTTATTGCAACAAAGACATAAAATGTACCAATGAGGATTTTCCTCCATTGCATGAATATTGAATAGAATAAGCAATGGTATAATAATGCTCTAAACTTGAACTTGGAATTCAGGACAGTGTATATTGTACATATACTTTCAGCGGTTTTTGTTTGACTATTTTTGTGACAGAAGAAGATGAATTCTTTGATCAAGGTCACTGTATGGAACTAGCACGGTCAGATACTGTGTTTCTGTGTGATGATGGTAGGAACGATCATAAGTAGATTGTCTACGTTAAATCTGCATGAAGTATTATATCATATATATAAACTGTGAAAATCTTTGTAGATGATCGCGTTATCTTTACACCTTTTTAAAATTTCAGAAACTCTCCATGCGACAATCCCTTCCTTTGTCTTATTTGGTACAATTGGTATCATCATTAAACTTTCTAATACATTGTTCAGTAGTTTTTGAATTTATTAAGCTAAAGTTCCTTTTATCGCCTTCTTTAGATTTGCATTATCAATACATGTATTATCAGAGACTTTGAACAATGCATGCGATAACCTATTCCTTTGTCTTATTTAGTACGAGTGGTATCATCATTGAACGATCTTATATTTTGTCACATAGTTCTTGAATTAATTAAACGGAAGTTCCTTTACTCGCCTTCTTTAGACTTGCATTATCAATACATGTATTATCAGAGACTCTGAACACTGCTTGCGATAATCTAATACGTTTCTAAGCAGTTATTTGTTTTGAAAAATTATCTCTGGTTATTCTTATTAACATAATTGCATCTTATCTTATTGTAGATTCTGGATTTCAAAATCAGTATAATGCTGTAACAGCTTATATAGATGCTAGTATGATTTATGGTTCAACTAGTGACGAGATGGACTTATTGAGAACTGGCATCGGAGGTAAAATTAAATGATTTTTATATCTTACGTATGCTTTTGACAAAACTAATTGAAACTAAAATATTCTTTAAGACTATTGACATTTGTTTCGCTTATGTGTCCATTATCGTCAAAATTGGGTCACAATTGAAACCTGAACGCGCAACATTTTAATTTTGATTGAATAAAGGTTTGTCTATACAGAAAAGTGATGTAATTAATACACAAACATATCTAGAAAGATTGGATTGAAATTGTATACGAATTACTTATAATATACTTCTAGAATGCTATTATCCTGAAACGCCATGCCACTAACTGAGACGCCCTTTGTGTTAGTTGTTACACAAATAACATTCGCTGTATTGCCCTCCATAATGTGTTTTATTATGCAGGTTATTTGAAGGAATCTACCAAACAATTTATGCCAGAATCAGAGGATGCTGAAGATTTACCATGTGATGAAACATCACCATATCTTTGTTTTGAAGCAGGTGTGTATAAACTATAGTATAAAGATACTACTTCTCTAAAATTTCCAACGATTTATGTTTGATGTTTTATCTGACACTGTCCTTTGATTGATGGCTGATGTAATAACATTTGCCTCGTTCGTCGCCTATTGTATTACTATAAATGCTTTACAATGTTGCATCTTTTCTTTGTTTGAATTTACAATCTATTTGACTAAATGTATTAGTGTGTTGCTATTTCCTTTTCTTAGTAATTGATTTTTCAGTGATATCACAATCTCAGTTTGTTGCAATTTTCATTTACCCTCTGTCATACATCATTATTTATACCTTTATATGTCCGTCTAACTTTAGGCGACACCCGAGCAAATGTACATCCTGGACTTACATCTTATCATGTCATATTTGTACGTGAACATAACAGAATTGTTAAAGAATTAGGATCATTGCATTCAGACTGGACCGATGATAAACTTTACATGGAAGGAAGGAAAATTGTATCAGCACAGATACAACATATCGTATACAAGTAAGTTGTCTTCATATCATATTGTTGTTTTGCGTTGAAGTTTACCTTCGTTACCTCCAACGTTATTTTTGATTACGAAAATGTGAGATGCTCATGTTTTAATGATAATATCCATGTAGTATGTATTTGTATATCTACTATTCGATGTATTCTACATTTGTTTTCATTTGTTCTGAGCTTTGTAAAGCTCTCAATGTACTCTGATATCTATGTACACTGTTAATCAATTCATGTATACTTAATAAACTACCCTCAAGTGTTTAACTGATTAAGGAACTTCTTTTGCATTGTTTCTACGGTATTCTCTATTAGTGTTTGCTTCCATTATGACAGTGATGTTCGCATTATTCACGCGGTTGCTCTCAACTTCCACTGAATGAAATATTATCTTCTATCTATATGCTGTAAATATCAAGTACCACAATTAATTTTTTATCTCTTTGTTTCAGTGAGATGTTACCTGCAGTTTTAGACAGCACTTATCTAAGTAAATACAAACTTCAACTGTCGGATACATATACATACAATGATTCATTGGATGCATCTATTATTCAAGTTTTCTCGTTTGCGTACAGGTAAATGTTCTTATGCCATTTTGTAGTTTTAAATATTTATTTAAACATTTGTAGTACGATTTATATTATTATAATTTTATGTACCTATTTTCAAAATGAGAAATCGGGGTCATTTAACGGTGAAATGGTATATCACGTTTGTCAACCCACTAAACAAAATGATCATTATTGTATAATTATTTCTTTACTATTTTAATCGAATTTTTTATGTTTGTTGTTGAATGAATATAGCTGAATTAACAAAACATAATGTGCTATTGACCGTAAGAATCGTGACAAATGTAAAACAATTTCTGTACCAGCCTCAGGTTCTAAAATTGCTTAATATTTTTCTTAATCGCCAGACAACTTAACAAGTTTTATGGTCAAATAGTTTATCGTATTTATATTATACGTCAGTGTTATCATACATAATATTCAAGTTACGATATGCATACTAACATAAAAAATGTGCAAATTGTCAGCCTCTAAGCTCTCACTACAAAGCTATCACTTATACGTTTTTTCTAAAAGTCCGCTCCCCTTGTGATTAACACTTTTAATTGTCATTTCGTTCATATAACATATAACAAAACATAGTTGTTAAAAACAAATGTACGGTATTGACTAAAGCTAAGATTTGTTAAATAGTTATATATTTTCTTTTGTTTCTGTCGCCCATGTGTATGCCTTCGCGAGTCAAGTTTGTTTATTGGAGTTAACGCCGTGTCAACACAATTTAGGTCATTTTACGGCGTCCAGCGCACCTAACCTAGCTTTCCTGGACCATTGTCTATAACCAGTACTCATCTACCCTTTCACAAGGCCGGAAACTTCTCCATATTATCTAATCAATGAAGGAAAATCGACATTATTGTCAAACTTTCACGGAAGGGTATAACCTCCCCGGGTGAGATTCGAACCCGCACCCTCTCGGGCACGAGATTCCAAATCCCGGCGCGCTACCAACTGCGCTATCGACCCGGGTTTCGCGAGTCAAACTACTATCAATAATTAATAGGAAGTAAGATCATTTAATTATTTGTCAAACTATGGAACCAACTACTTAAGACTAATTGATATTTGGTTAATCAACTCTTCTTTTTCGATGATTTGATTTTAGTTGACAGCTTCAAAATAAAATAAGACAACGGTTGATTTGTTATTTCAGATTTCATCATTTGATGCCATCACATCTTCATATGACAGAGTTAGATGGTAATGATTATGAAACAACGATGTCTTCTGAACAATATGAAGTCTACGAAAAACCATCATACTTGTTGAATGAGAATTACAAAGGTCTAGACAAGATTGCTCTTGGATTTGCTTACAATTCCTGTCCAATGACAAATGGGTAGGTTCTGGCTACTTTAAATTATATTGCCTATATTTGTGAGCATTACGTTTGATAGTTTAATGAAATAGCAATGTAAGTTTTAAATAAAGTATTGAGATGTAATGAGAACTTTACTTTATCACTTTTCAACATATGTACATGTTTATAGTATCCGATATATTTAGTGTTTTGATTTTGCATTATACTTGGTAATATTTTGGGTAGCAAAAATAATTACATGCAATTGGTAAAATCACTATTGTCAAGTATGCTTGTATGCTTGATTTTGATCTATTTGAATTGTGGTAAATATATTTTGATAGAGGTTAAAGCAGTTTGAATAATAAAGTTTGGGTTAGAAAACTTATGTAGAAGTCAAAGTTCTATAGGTGATAGTGCCGTAGAAATAATTTCACGAACAAGCTCCAAGAAAGTATGCCCCGCCTGGGAATCGAACCCACGACCCCTCGTATAGTAGACTCGCGTGCTACCAATTGAGCTAGCCGGGCGGCTTATTGGGTTTGTACAGACGTGACTGCGTGACCGGCGAAACTATGAGTATGTATCATTGGTTACCATTTTAATACTTAGTCTATACCTAATGAATCGGCTACTGGACGCTCTAAGTTGCTTGAACTATCAAATATGTGAACTTATTTATATAACACTGACTAACGAGTTCCTGGAAATATTTTAATTGATAATGTATCAAAACGTATATGTATACTTTTGTAGTCGTATGAACGATGATGCTCGAGACAGACTGTTCTTCAAGAATTTAACTGAGACATATGATCTAGCAGCTATAAACATTGTAAGAGGACGTGAATGGGGAACTCCGTCTTATACTAAATACAGAGAACTGTGTGGACTAGGTTCGGCATCTGATTGGGATGATCTTAGTAACACTCATACTGATGATGAGATTGAACTGTTGCAATCTGCTTATCTGTAAGCATCAAAATATGGTATTTTTTAAATACTGACATGTTCCTTTGGTATATCTGAAACTATAAATCGCTTATCGCTGCACGTGTAGACGGAATACTATGAGTAATTCGTATTTCCCTATATTTCTGATATAATGTCTTCCTTGTAGTGAGCGGCAAAGACGTACATGAGTTCCGGAATAAATCTTTCGGCTTTACGTTTCAATTCAAATATAATCACGTATGGGCTATTAACATTATCTTGAAAAAAAGGAAAATAATTCTGCTATGTATATCTTCTATCATTTTCTGGCTTTAACAAAATTCACTTGTATTAAATAGATGTTGTATTTGCCGGTTTGTTAAATTAGCTTTTCATGAAATACTAGATATTTTATGTTGAAATGAATGCACCTACGTTATAATAAAGAGTAATAGAGTCTTGTCAATAATATTATCATTATGATTTCCATATTTAGATCCAAAAAGACACAATGTCTTGAAATGGACCTGCGCCTTATTTCAGTTTGTTTAATTGTTTGGTTTAACGCCGTAGCGACACATTGTATAGTTCATATAACGGCGGTCAGTCAACCTACTCACTCCTCCTGAAAAGGCTAAATCTCTTAAATTAACTGTTAACCAACTACTAAGCACATACTTTCGTCAGTGACTGACAACTGCCCTACATAATTAAAAATCATTGGTAGGAGGGAGATTGGCCGTAGAAATATTTTCATGACCAAGCTTATTTAAGAGTGTTGAGTCGTATTAATGATACAATGTATTATCACTGCGATCACCATCTGTACTAGATGTAGATTAAACAGTGAATATTTTCATATTGAAGTAACTCTTTATTTATGTTTTTATTTTTATTTCAGAGTTCCTGATGATATTGATGTATGGACTGGTCTTGTTACAGAAACTAAAGTGGGATCATCATTGTCTGGTCCAACACAATCTTGCCTGATCGGAATGCAGTTTGAAAATTTCAAGTTTGGTGATAGATTTTGGTACGAGGCCAGTACTTATGGATATAGTGACGGTATGTAATTCGTAATATACACGCATGCGCTTACTATCACTATTCTTTTTCATAAATTATTTGGAATTTAAAACTATTTATCTTTCGATGGACCAAATACTAGCATTTTGCATTTTAAGTAGTTTTTCAACATCTACCATCATATTGGTTTGACAGTTAAACCTCTTTCATTAACAGAAACAATTTCTTTACTCTCCTGTTCGTAGTGAACAACTGATTACTCTTCCATACAAAGCAGAGGTCGGTAGCTCGATCAACAACCACATTTACTTTGAGGTTAAAGTAATAGTATTTTATAAATCTCAACGACATTAACCATTGAGACAGAATCTCTGATTCATTGCATCTCATATACTAAAGGTCAATACTTGTACATTGCACAAGAAATATTATATTATACGTCTGTACATTCAAACAATATAATAATTGTAGAAGAATTGGTGGGACACGCGCTAGGGATCCCGCGTTTGAACCTCACTAGGGACATTGCTAATTCTCTTGAGCAAAAAAATGACCTATCGTTGTTAATTGGAAGTGTTAGAGATTATCTACCTGAAGGTGCTTTTAGGGGTTATCGTACAGAATGTATCAGTCGGTTGAACATGTGTAATGTGTTTAGAAGCAGGCCTTAAACCATACTTTAACATTTTCGATTTTTTAATATAAACAATGAAGATTAACATTTGCTAGATTATTTGCCAGTCCACGGTTGCACTTGAATGATTTTAGTATTCGATATTCTCATTCAAACCCGTAATTGTAATGTTTCAGACAAACTTGAAGAGATAAAGAAAGTCACTTTAGCTAGAATATTATGTGATAACTTGAATTTGTCGACAATGAGAGAAGACGTTTTTGACTCAAGTTCTGATATGTACGTAGACCTATATATAGTCAGATTTTCTCAACTGTGAAAGCTTGAAAAATTTCACGTTGACTGAATGCATTGTTTTTTACACTGGTGGCCTCGTTGTTACTGAAATATCTTGACTTAAAGCTATCGTACAACATTAGCAGCTCTACTTGGTCATTTTATTTTTTGGAAAACTATGAATGTATCACGACGATAATTTTAACATAGAAATTCATTGTGAAATTATTCATGGTTTGATTGTTGAGAAAAAAACGAACTTTATACACGTAGTATAAATGAGGTAGCATTTGTTAATTAACTCTGTAATGTGTGTTCTTGAAATCCGATGCCTTTGTATGACAATTATTTCGTAGTACTTTCAATAAGCGTGTTTGGTTAGCTCAGTTCTACTCTTTGAAGTTATTTCATGTTCATATCTTCACAGCAGCAGTCGACCTAAGTATTTTTTTAATGCGAAGCTCAATATGGCTTACTTTGTGAACAAAATTGTCATAAATGGAGATTGACAAAAGGTTAATTTACTTTAGCCGTGCACAATGAGCTGTTGATACGTATCAGTTAATACACGCCGTTAAAAAGTGGTGCCACGCTAAAATCGCTACTTCCCGTTTGTGTATAATTACTGTTTTTCATTTGTTTATATCCTTGTCATTTAGATATAGTTTTGGGGGTTTTTTTGCATGTGTTTGGTCGCCGTTCGTGGGTTCCTTTCCTGGGTGGGACCTATATTCTTTTCGTGGAGATTGGTCATGAAATACTTTATAACTACTGTCATTACTCGGCCACTGTGCTTTATGTGCTAATCACTTGGTGAAAGGTTGACAAAGAGATCAATGCCTGTCAAGTGACAGAAAGTGAATACCTGAAACTCTGTTGATATGCGGTTACAAATACAAATGAACTATAAATAGATTTATTTTTGCAATTTCAGGAAAAGCTGCAGTGAAATTCCTGATTGGAATTTAGGAGTTTTCTGAAAAAAAAACGAACAACGACGAATCAACAAACATACAAACATAAATACAATGAATCTTCGCCAAAATTGATTTATACGAACAATAAAACTATAGCATACACGAACATGAACATAACTTGTATCAAGTTTAGTATAGAGTTAAAAAACTCATAGAAATAAAAATGCAAGAAGAAACGTTTTATGTCAATTGTTTTAGTCCTGTTCTTTCATGAAATATAGATTCGTCAAATTTCACTGTCGTCGCTATTATTTCGGCCCATACGGAAAACAAGCTTAACAAGCTTAAATAAAGATATTCACATGAAGTTTTGTACCAGTACCATTCAAATTGAAATAAATGTTAGGAAAAATGTGTTTCTAGATGATTTTTTGTAAATTACGCTCACAGACTGTTTAACAAAATAATGCATTTTCCAGCCGATCTGTCATTTTTTACCCCATTTTGCATCACCTAATGCCTCAGTCCCATACAATCGTGGCTTCTTGCGGACCCGTACGTGCAGACAGTCGTAGGCCGTGGGACGCCTTGCGACGGTACGCAAATGGTAAAAAACGACACACACGTACGGAGCCATAGCTGGAAGATATGCATGTTTAATCTATACTCGGCCCTGATTTTGTTTACGATTCGACTTTAAAACTGATACATGTATCCTGGGCTCATCTCACGGATCCTGGTAAAAACGAAACAATCCGTACGGGTACGCAAGAGTTCGTACGGGTCCTTGCGGAGCTTGATCGCACGGCGCCCGTACGGTGCCCTCACGGCTATTTTTATGTTTATGGGACTGTAGCATTAAGTCATATTTTCGGTCATAATTGCAACAATTTTTTGTCAAAAACTTCAGAAACATTAACAAGTTGCATGGATGGCATGTACAAAAACATAAATCAAGTTTTTAAACTCTAGAATAGCTTGTACAGCCTGCTTCAGCCAGTTATAGACAGTGACGACCGTGAAAATTAAAAAAAGCACTTCGTTACAAATCCCTGTTATATAGAATCCCTGGTGCTACCAACTGAGCTAGCATGAAAGCTTTACATAAACATGAAAAATATGAAATCAGTGAGGTAATTTTTACTGCATTTTTAATCCATGCTGTTGTATTGCTGAATAATTTCAAATTGTTTCTTTGATATGGCTATAACACGTACTCATTACAAGCAAAAAATCCTTGTTTTTGAAGTTTTATCAATAATAAATTTAATTTTTACTCTGACTATGATAATGACATTTAATGTAATTAGAAGATGGAATAAAAAAGAATAGTGAGTCTTTTTGCTAGTCGAAAAATGGCCTTTTTGTCTTGTACTACAGAACGAATTAAGCCGCCCGGCTATCTCAGTTGGTAGCACACAAGTCTACACATCGAGAGGTCGTGGGTTCGATTCCCGGGCGGGGCATACTTTCGTGGTGCTTGGTCATGAAATTATCTCTATGGCCATTCTCCCTCCTACCAATGATTTTTAATCATGTAGGGCAGTTGTCAGTCACTGACGAAAGTATGCGGTTAGTAGTTGGTTAACAGCTAAATCCAGAGATTTAGCCTTTCCAGGGGGAGTGAGTAGGTTGACTGACCGCCGTTATATGACCTTATATGATGTGTTGGTACGGCGTTAAACCCAACAAACAAACAAACAGTCAGTACGTATTGAACAATGATACCTTATATTATTATGTTTATTTAAATACATTGTTAGTCATATTTTTTCTTCTACTTTAAGAAGGCCGTTCAAAAACAACACGAACGTTAACGGTAAAATTTCCGAAAATTGTGAAAATATATAAGAACAGAAAAAAAACTATCAATACATTTATTCTGACAACATAATGCGCTGAGACATTGGAATACGGGATCTTTCTGTCCGTTTTCGTTTAATTTGATTTGTTTTTTATCCAGCCGTAGGGGTTTTCAGTCAGACCGTTGACTATCTACAGATATCACCATATTGGAATTATCTCTCCCTTTTTTTGCAAGAAATTACTTTTCTCGCCTTTTGTCGTATCGTCAGACATGTAAGGCCATTAATCTATAGAAACTAAATTTTGCATAAAGCGTTTATCTAAAAGAAAATTTCCAGAACCACCAATTGCCCTGCATTTATCAATGGTTTCTCATACAACAATTTTATAAATTTTGGTGGGTCAGTACTTTTCCAATTTGTCGCATGTGAAGCTCCTCCTCCCCCATAGGAAGTTTTCCTTTTTACTTTAATTTCCGTAACTTTCAAACGCATTGTATAGGCAATAATACATAATGTCCAGTTTTAAGACCATTGGCTTTTTGTTATTATGTCACGTTTGTTATTATCATGACAGATTTGTCAAGTATTTTCAGATTTGTATATATAAAACTACGTTTTCTTTATCTATTAATGACTTACAATGGTATTATAAGCCATCGTGACAACTTTCGCCCACATATTAATACAAATGTATTTATGTTATTGTTAAATTATTTCTTTTATACAAACTATACCTATCTGACATACGTTGAACCCTGGAAGGTACCACCGTCTAACTAATGCGAACAGTAAATAGGACTAGATATTGACCATTTCATGATATATATGACCCCCGGATATACATTACATCCTTTGTTACTGATACACTATTATGTAAAAGAAATAATATAAATAAACCAACGTCGGCCTGTGGTCTTTGTCAATATTTAAACAATAACAAAGCCTATGAAATAATTTAATTTCAGCCTATGGCATTATTAAACATATTTAGCAATAAATTTTATCACGCTTTTGAAAGACTGGCATTTCATTGGTCTGTATTCGGTATTACCATTATCAAACAAACAAACAAACCATTTGATATATATTTCATGTACTTCAATTTTCTGTTAGTTTCTTGATAGCTGCGGTACTATAGTTGACATCAAGAACTAAGGTGAGTGCATCACTTAATTTGAAAATTTTACTATTAAAGTGATTTTGACGAATATTTATTTATAATTTTATTTTATTATTATAAAGTGTTAAAATAATAGTTTGCGCTGTTTTACTGTAACGACATATATTTGTACCACAGGCGACCGGCACGGCCCAGAATCAAAAACTCTACGAGTATATACGAGTATGTGTATTTATACTTTTTGATTCGGGACTGTGCCCATCGCCAGTGATTTGTACGGTCCGGCTTCATTTTAATTAATTTTTGATAATGTTTTAAACGTTTTTATATTATTTTTATATATTTTATTTTTCTTTTAATAATTTTATTAGTACATGAAAAAAATGAAGACATTGACGATATTGTTTGCTGTGGTCATAGCAACGTGTTTCGTACATGTTAGTGGATCAGACGAACAATTAAAAGGTGAGATTCATATTAAAGTGAATCAATTTCTATATGAATATAAATTATATGATGTAAAATTTGACGAAGTATTTTAAAATTAATGAGAATGGTTGATAAGAATTAAATATACATGCCAAAGTCGAGACAAACATTTAATTTAATACTCATTTTGTAATTTGTGTACCGCGGCAAATATTTTGAATGTATTGTATAATTAGTTCTGTTCTGTTATGTTCTGTCCTGTTCTGTTCTGTTCTGTTATACGCCATCACATACGTAGTTAATTTTTGTTGACCAATGTTCTTTTTTGCTACAATCAAGTGTGTCTGTAAGAATATTTTTCTCAATATTTTATAAAACTTATGACAGTGACTGACAGCTACATTATTGCAAATTTGACAATTAATTCTTGACCATTGATAATTGCACTGTTATGTTGTATTCATATTACATTTATGCACATGTCTTTTCTATGTAAACTATGACAAAATAAATGATATGTTCTGTTTTGTTTTGTTCTGTTCAATCAAAGAGGCATATAGTTTTACCACATTTCTTAATGCTATGGTCATTAGAACGTAATATCAATAAAGATTTTAGTCTGGATTACCTGCCCCTTACCACTATCGTTCAAAGTACGACTGGGAACCAGACAGTAAAGATTTATACTTCATGAAATTTGTGTGATATAATTCATCAGCGATGGTTTTATTATACCCTTTAAAATATGATAATTGTCAGTGTGACTAAATTCGTATTTAATATCCACATCAATACCAGGGACGATACAAAAAGTGGCACACGGAATGCTTTGTATTAAGCCTTTACTTTAATATTCTGTTTTCTTTATTATAAACAGAGAGAAGAACTTCAGCAAAAAGTTTAAGTTCATTTAATTCTCAAAGTCAAGAGGCCAGAGAAAGACATGAAAAGTTAGAAGAAGCTAATGACCGTATGTTGCGTGTGGCTGAAAGGTAGGTAAACCCTTTATCTTCATCTTTTTATTATCTTTTATCATTATTCATTTACAGAAAGTAAACATGCAATTCGTGTAATTTATTCAAAATAACAATTTAACAATTTCTTAATATAGCAATTGTTATACTAATTTTTAAAGTAGAAAAAACTTAGATATAGCTTAAGAATAATTGTTAAAGTGTTTCTATAAAGATGAGTGTTGTATTGTATACATGATTTGAAAATTGAACTAGCTTGACACTAATTGAAGTTAAATAGGGCCACAACAAGTTGATCATGTGTTCTACGGATTTTTCTGGAGAAAAAATGGGGCGAGCGAGCGAAGAAAAAAAAGTCTTTATTCACTTGCTTTATATAGCGGTTTGACCAAATTTTTATGAGCGAGCGAGGAAATAAAAATTTATTTTTGTAAAAACCGACAAAATTAAGGTGCGAGCGAATCCATAGAACATATGATCAATTTGTTGTGGCCTAGTGCTGTGGTTGGAAGCAAACATATTGTAAAGTTCAACAATTTAAATATTTACATGTCAACATGTATTTTCATAAATTAATATATTAAACAAGAATGATCATGGGTCAGGGCAGTCTCAAGATATTGCCTATACAATTTTCAATGATATGTAAATATGAAGTGCCGCATAATAAATTTAGCTAGCTCTTATGTTCGTCTTACATCAAGCACTTTAAGCCGCCCGGCTAACTGTCGGCACAAGTCTATTAAAGCCACTATATGAAGACATAATCATTAAGAGTAAGCTTTAAAACTATTTTACAACCGTGAAGTTGTCATAATAAAACATGTATTAAAGACACAATTAACTGTTCAAACCATTCTGCTTTCTAAATTTGAGTTTGACAAAGTGTCCAATTCTTAAAAAAGTAGGGTGCTTTTATAAGAGCCAACTATATTCATTTACACACTGATGTTTAAAATACCTGGTCCAAAATAGTTTAAAAGCTTAATTAAGTAATAAAAAAGTAAGTTTTCTCTGTAATAAGCCTTCATCTTTAACATACTGTGATCAAAACTATTGTTTCAAGTATTGACATCTGAATTCTACTTTCGGTTTCGATTTACTTTCACTTTGAAATACAATAAATAACATGAACATATCCAAGCAACAATTGCATTTATTTAAAAAAAAAATGGTTCACCAGAGGTGTTTGAAATAGATAAATGTCTATTTCTTTCCAGTCTAAAAACAGTGTTACTTTTGATATAGGGATTGCATATTTTTGTTGAGCTTGTCATGATTTTATCAGTACAGCCGTTCTCCTGCCCACCACTGATCTGTAGCAGTTGTCAGTCACTGATTAGGTTGTCTGACCAGCGTGATATGACTTATGCAATGTGTGGCGTTAAACCCCCCCCCCAAAAAAAAATAATTAAAGAATGTTCTATAATTGCAGATTTCTTGGTGAGAGCGAAGGCGATCTGATTGAGGAACTCCGTGACTTAGATCTAACATTGAGAAAGAAAGCAGTAGATGATCCATTCTGTAATGTGAACGTAGATTGTAATAGTAACAGTAACTTAAACATTATAGACGGTCAGGAATATCGTACTATTGACGGTCAATGTAACAATAAAAATAACTTTTTGTGGGGACGAGCTGGTGTACAACATGTCAGAGTTTTAGACCAAGCCTATCAAAATTGTAAGTAAATTATTTCGCAAGTCCGCGCCAAAATGTCAGAATCAACGTTTTGCGAAGTTTAAGCATGGAATTAAGTTCGGGTTTTTGGTAACAGTGGTATTCAAAATCGGAAGAAAAACAAGTCAGCAGTACAACAGCAGTTATATCCGTACAACACAAGTTACTGCTTTACTTAAGACAATGGTCTAGCCAATTGTTATTGTTATTGCTTGGGTCATAATCACCCACCAAATATAATCAGACGACTTTAAATCCCAATATACGCCTGCTTTGTCCGACCATATAAAGAAACGTTGATATCAATGCTGGAAATTAAATGTTAGATCTTTTATGCCACTTGTAAAACTTTAAAGATATAGTTACCCAGTTTATGTATTGTTCGTTTTTTCTCAACTGCCAAAACATGAATAATTTCACGGTTAATGCGTTTGTTAAAATTATTATCGTAATACACCCATGAGTTTCCGAAAGTGTATATTATGATTGAGTAAAGCTTTAGTCAAGATATTTTTAATAAAAATTAGGCCGCCAGTACAAAAACAATGCTCTCAGTCACCGTGAAATTATTCAAGCTTTGACAGTTGAGAAAAAACGGACAATAAAAGTAATGCGTTGCCAAAGTAAATGCTTTAGTTGCTAGTACACAATATGATCCACTAAAGTAACACTGAAAGATACCAAGTATGGAAATAAACACATCGCAGAGAGTTACCGTATTTTGATATATTGACCTTTTAAATGAGATTGATATTTTCAGCACAATGGGCTCCACGTAATCGAAGTGTTGACCCGACAACAAGACGTGAACCATTACCTAATCCTCGACATATCAGTAACATCGTACATAAAACAACCAGTGATAAAGCTGACACTACTGATGGTCATACATTAGCTTTGTTTTATTTCATGCAGTTTATAGATCATGATATTGTTAAAACACCCGAAGGTGAGTAGGTTTTTGTATTAGGCATGTTTGCAAAACGACAAATTGAAACTGAAAATATCCGTTTATCAGTATTATTCTAGTCAATCGGGTTTTGGACAGTTTTTACAAACGAAAGTTTATTTTGTTATTATTGGGTTTGAACAGCAGGCCTAGTCAGTTTATGATTTTGCTTATTTTGTAATCGGTTGAAGAAGAACATATGTAAATTTTCTTTCACTATCAGTGGCACATTCACTCACCCCACGGATTTGAATACACGATATGTGTTCGATATCCCGTGTATATATAATGATATCTATTTTATCGAGAGTGAAGCCGCTCGGCTAGCTCAGTTGGTAGCACGCAAGTCTATTGATCGAGGGGTCGTGGGTTCTATTCCCGGGCAGTGCATACTTTCGTGGAGTTTGGTCATGAAATTATTTCTACGGCCATTCTCCCTCCTACCAATGATTTTTAATTATGTAGGGCAGTTGTCAGTCACTGACGAAAGTATGTGCTTAGTAGTTGGTTAACAGCTAAATCCAGAGATTTAGCCTTTCCAGGAGGAGTGAGTAGGTTGACTGACTGCCGTTATATGACCTATAAAATGTGTTGCTACGGTGTTAAACCCAACAAAACAAACAAACAAACTTATCGACAGGGTGTTCAGATTATTATACAAATATCGAGTATTTAAATCAGCGGGTTTAATGTGTTCATCACTGTCAGTTGAATAGAATTTAACAATGTCAAAATCTGATAAGTAATATATGAGCAGACTAAGCATATAAATTCATTCTTTATTAAGTAAAAGCGAAGCATGAGAGAAAATGATATATATGATACATAATTTATCTTACAGATTGTATTTTGATCATTTCAATACGTAGAATTCACGAATCCCGGATATACAATTAAAATTGGAATGCAAACAAACAAATGTTACCATTGTGTCCACGGGGTCACAAAGCGGTTAAATTTACTTACATACGTTCAATTGATATACTAAAACATATTTTTAGAAGCCAATTAATCACAGGTTGAATCAGTGTGTTCCAATTTTCGCGGATCACACTGATTTAGGAAAAGAGAGTTCTACATAAACTGCGTATATACATAAAGTCAATGTAATAGTAGTAGATTAAGGAGGGTGTGTGTGTAGCAGAGGTGTAATACAGTCCCGAGTCAAAAACATAAATAAAAGTGTTCTTTACTTACATGCGTTCAACTGATAAATACTAAAACATATGTTTAGAAGCCAATTTCACAGGTTGAATCATGTGTTTAGGAAAAGAGAATTCTACATAAACTGCGCATATACATTAAGTCAATGTAATAGTAGTAGATTCTAAATTTGTTCTATTATACTTAACTCCTTGACACGATGAAACTAAAGACAAAAGAGTATTTATTTGCACCTGACCACTGGCGACCGGCACAGTCCCGAGTCAAAAACATATACAAAAGTGTTTTTGATTAGGGACCGTGCCGGTCGCCTATACATGCATCCGACAATAACCCATTTTATAATCACCAGGATAACACAGTCGGTCCAGTGTCTGACTTTTAACATTCTGTTTAGATATGAACTCTGTTGCGAGTATATCTCAAATGTATTATTTTGATATTTCAGGATCTGTTGGACGAAGAACTGTATGTTGTGAAGGTGGAGGGTAAGTCACTTGACAAATATGTATTGATTTACGTGTATTAGTCTTGAGAATATACCATTTATTTTTTACTCTATGTTTTTGCAGTTTCGTGTTTACCAAGGCTTAGATGCATTAAGAGCTGATGGTTTCGTTTTCAAATAGCCATTGATTGCCATGGCAACAATAGAATTTTTTTTCCAAAAACATGTTTAAGCAAATCTGTGAATGGTGTAGTTTTGTCCGAGTGTACATGATTGGTGTCAAGCTATTTTGAATTTGGAAATAATTTAGTGTCATTTAATATTGAATGATACTCGTATATCCGCATTTAGTTCCATTCTTAACCGTCTTGAATTTTCACATGCTTTTTCTATAATTATCCTTTGAATTAAAATGGAATATTTTTTCGCTGACGCATACACATGTATAATTATGTATTCCAGAGGGTTTTGTTTGACTATATTTATAACAGAGGAAGATGACTTCTTTCAACAAGGACATTGCATGGAGTTAAGACGATCAGATACTGTGTTTCCCTGTGGTGATAGTAAGTTGAAACTATAATTCTACAATGTAGATATAGTCGCGCAATTTGAGGTCGAGTATAAATTCCATAGAGTTTGAATCATATTTTTTCCACTTCAAAGAGTTTGACGCCGTCGAGCACATGGCGGCAAATTAATAAGTTAGTGTTTACAATTTTATATTTATATTCTATAATTCAAAGAGTTTGAGCATTGTATATTGTACACTCTTTACCAACATAACCATCAATGCAATGGTACATTTAATCGAAATGCACGGACATGCTACTTACCAATAATATTTGATAATAATTTAACTGCAGTGGGGTTATTCTTATGTAAAATGCGCTCTATCATGAAATGTATTTATATATTTTAGATACTGGATTTCAGAATCAGTATAATGCAATTACAGCGTATATTGATGCTAGTATGATTTATGGTTCATCCAGCACAGAAATGAACTCATTGAGAACTGGAATAGGAGGTAACATTTTATGATAATTTATACAAAAAAACATAACTAGTGAGGAAAGCATTTACATTGATTGCTGCCGATTGCTTTCCTGCAGCTTTGTGTTAACATAATATTTGCCATTTTTGGCTAAATTACGAGTTGCATCCCTGTTTATTGAACGTTTATGTTTGATTTCGTTAATTCGTATAAGAATGACATTTCACTCACAATACGTGGCTTATTCCTTTTGTTATTTTGTGCTGTCCACCACTGGTGTCAACTAGTATGGCATAAGGAAAATAAAGAAACTGAAGTTGGTTGAAATGGGCATTTTATGTCATAAACGAAATATACTGGATATATACCAGCCAAATGGCATATCCACTTAAAATACGTGTGGCTTATTCCCGGTTTTATTAATGATTAAGTTAAACACAATGAACTCATAAACTAATTTTATTGTGATACTTAATTGATAGCAAGGTATGTCGCTTTTAGAGGGAAAGCGTCAAGTAACATCGCAGTGGATACAACATTTTTATGAGCTTTAAGTTACACATTTTTGGTAGTACATGGTCCTTTAAGTCGTTGTTCTATTGTAAAAAATATATTTGCGGTATTTAGGTGTCTGTACTATGAGTAGGTCAAATAATGTCTGCGGTGTGTCGGTAAATAATGTTAAGACGCGGCGTAAGGCACCTTACCGTGCATAATTTATTCAGAGTATCGTCGGTGTAATGATACATATACGCATTTTCTTCTATACAGGATATTTGAAGGAATCCACCAACAAATTCATGCCAGAATCAGTGGATGCTGAAGATTTACCATGTGATGAAACATCACCATATCTTTGTTTTGAAGCAGGTATTTAATGGAAACTGTTTTTTAATAATGTTATCTTAGGTGTGATTATTGTGTATCAATGAACTAATTTGATACAACAAATTAATATTAAAACACGCCAAGTCAAAATACATATTTTATTGTGGCATCAGCAAACACCGTGTTTTATGAGCATTCGTGAATGTGTTTCAAAGACAAACATGACGTATGTACAAACTTTCAAGAATTGTGAAAGTCTGATACATACATTACATGTACAAAGCGTTATTCTTGATTATTTGTGTGTGTCAGCATCAAATATATTATATGAACACTAATGGAAACTAAAACATATACACCACAAAACACCACAACAAAACACGATACGAATTTGACTATCCCTGTTATATCCATGATAGCTAAAATTGTTCACCCATCAATGCCTTGGTTTGACTATTGACTTTCAATATATTTAATATATCTTGTTTTTCAGGAGACACCCGAGCTAATGTACACCCTGGGCTCACATCATATCATACTATATTTGTACGTGAACATAATAGGATTGTTAAAGAATTAGGATCATTACATAAAGACTGGACTGATGATAAACTTTACATGGAAGGAAGGAAGATTGTATCAGCACAGATACAACATATTGTATACAAGTAAGTTAGTGTGATGCCTTAATACAAGCTTGAAATAGCGGATAAAGTTGACTATTGTGGACGGCGGAAGTCGATTTTTAGGTAGATTGTGCAATTAGGATCTGCTAACATGCGATAAAGCTGTTGGCTTCATTTCTTTGGCTAAGAAGAAACTGAATAACCGCGATAAATTGTAGTTTCTACCTGCTAAATTGTGCAAAAGCTGTATTTTACCATGCTTACCATAACATATAGTTTTAAATATTATTTGGTCAGTTCACTCATTCTTTTCTTTATTTATAAATAACGACATTTGTTTTGATGATTACATATTTGTAAACTTGACTTTTGTTTAAATCATCACGTATTTTATGAATTAGATCAATTACAATAATGTTATTTGTGAAGGTCTTCTTCTGAATTCATTTCAATTTATGTGATTTTCTTCGTTAGAATAATTGTATCAAAATATGTTTCCTACTTTATGTGATAATATTAAAATTGCTAAATGCACAGTTGACAAAAGATTTGTTGTAATTTCAGTGAGATGTTGCCTGCAGTTTTAGACAGCACTTTTCTAAGTAAATACAAACTACAACCATCAGACACATATACATATGATGCTTCAATGGATGCTTCAATTATTCAAGCCTTCTCTATTGCTTACAGGTATTAGATAATGTTTAAATTGAACATAATTGCTTATACTTAGAGATATTTAAATATTGCTTTACAGCAAAAGTATTGCTTTTTGATATATCGACAGCTTTGTGTCTTGTGATGGAAGTAAGGAAATTTGTTTCTGGAGCATTTGCATTATATTACCATCCTGACTTGATTTTGTGAACTAATTTATTTCGTCTCGGTGAATGAAGTGAGTAAAGTTCTCACAACTTGTTTTTATCACACTCGATTCCGCTTACTGGCCCCTTAGTACTCAACCAGTAGGAAAACGTTTTATGTTCATGGAAACAACGGGGAAGAATTTAAGTGTGATTTGAACCAACGAAAAGACGGTCATCCAATGATTCAAACAGTCAAACGTCGTAACTCTTTGACCTCTCTAGAACTAGATTATTTCTACTGGTCCAATATCGTTTTAGATTTAAGATACAATTATGACAATCATTCAAATGTTTCTGAACCACGGTCCCAACTATCAAATAAAAAGCTTGACTAATTAATTTAATTTAAGGATTGTCATAATGTTGGTGATGCTGTGAGCAAGTTGACTTCTGACTGTTTAAGGCGCGTCCGTAGGAATGGCACTCAATTATGTGTGGTTTTAGAAAAAATTCCATTGACTGATTTCAGGCTAATCAACTAATATTCGAGTCATCTTTTGTAACTTAAAGGAAATCTATTGTGTAACCCACTGCGTATCTGACTAAATGAATGCATATTTCAATTTCTAGATATCATAATTTGATGCCATCACATCTTCATATGACAGAACTAGATGGTGATAAATATGAAACTACAATGCCAGCAGAACAATTTGAGGCTTTTGAAAAGCCATCCTACTTGTTGAAAGACAACTACCATGGTTTGGATAAGTTATCTCTTGGATTTGCATACAACTCCTGCCCTATGACAAATGGGTAAGTTTATTTTAGGATTAATATCTCGAAGTAAGTATATAAGTCATGATTGTTTACTATTTCTCGACTATTTCTACTTTACATAATGTCGAAACATCTACAAGATTGAGCGTCTGATATATCAATGCCTCAATAAGATATTTAGTGTAAGAAGTTTTAAAGGTATATACATGTACATAGAACCATAAAAAATACAGCAAACTAAAATTCTGTTTAGATTTCTACATTTAAACAGAAATCAAATTTCGATAATAGCTATTTGGTAGATATATAAAGGTTCAAGTTAAAAAAGTCTCTTTAACATTTGGTGAGCAATGTATATCTGTCTTTGTGTAAGTTGTGATGTGACTATATGCACATGTAAGGGATTGCATGGTAGACCCTTTACTGTGTTGCATAATTGGTAGATTCCGGTACATTGCATTGTTGTATTTTTTGACACATTTGTTTGCCACTACGAAGTAAGTATCTCAATACATTAATACGTATTTCTATCATTTGCTTTTAGACGCATGAACGATGATTCACGCGACAAGCTTTTCTTTAAGAGTGCAACTGACACACTCGATTTAGCGGCTATCAACATCGTAAGAGGACGTGAATGGGGAACACCTTCTTATACTAAATACAGAGAACTGTGTGGACAAGGAACAGCATCAAATTGGAATGATCTAAGTAACACACATTCTGCAGAAGAGATTACATTGTTGCAATCTGTTTACCGGTAAGATTTGTAAAATATTAGCCTATTGATCTACTTGTCTCTTATTTTAATATATCACCATCATATTCAGCCACTAATAAGGCGGACTTGATGGCAATAATCTGTCCTTTTAAATAAATAATGAGCTCTTCTTGGTTTTAGTTTTGATATTTTCAGCCATTTCAATATTACAAATATACAAATACATGTATTGTGATTTTTTACTTTATGGTCAAGATGTGTATTGTGTATGTCTATATTTAAGTTATAAATATCTTATTTTAGATTATCATTGTTGTTTTCTATGTTTACGGCATTTTAAATAAATGCCCAGTATCAATCAATCAATACTGTGCTATTTTGTTAGTGTTATAACTCATTCAATACCATTCTCGTACTTAGATGTTATTAAGAGTCTCGAAAATCTTGATAATCTCTTGCATGTCGAAGTAAAAAAAATAAAATGTACATAGTTACATCTCCCTCGATTTCATTCCAGAGTTCCTGGTGATATTGATTTATGGACTGGACTTGTAACAGAAACTAAAGTAGGGTCATCATTGTCTGGTCCAACACAATCTTGTTTGGTGGGAATGCAGTTTGAAACGTTTAAATTTGGTGATAGATTTTGGTACGAAGACAGCACTAATGGGTATAGCGGAGGTATGTGCAGACATTGTATTGTATTTAAATGTTGTATCCAGTTTTGATCCGTATTGTAACGTCTTTTTTCAGTCATTTTGGGGCTCTATCCGGAAATTGTGTTGGAGATTTACGTTTTTGGTTGAAGAAGGTTATTTGCATGTTTGTTGCGTCATTTGGATTCATAAAGAAATTTTATTATCTGTCTGCATCTTATTAGTATGCTTTACTTGTGTATGGTGTGCTCATAGTTAGATTGCAAGATGACTCTCTTATGCTTCTGTAGTGGACCAAATTCCGTTGTTCATTGACAAAATATACTATCCTGATCGAACAAGTTAAATATTTTTAAGGATAGAATTAAGAGAATACCAATTGGATAACCAATATTAAGCACTGCATTACGGCGTAAAATCCAAATAAACATTACCCAATAACAAATTACTTTATCTATACCACGTTTACAGAAAATTTAAACTGAGAAAAAAAGTCTGTTACGTACCTTTGTTCGAACTTAATTCAAATGAATATGTTGGTGTTAATTGTATTTCGTATCAGTTTGTACATAAGCATGCATGTCTTGTTTTTTCAGGCAAACTGACAGAGATAAAGAAAGTTACACTGGCTAAGATTTTATGTGATAATCTTAATGTATCTGAGATGAGAGAGAATGTATTCCAAACAAGCTCAAGTTGGTAAGTACATTGAATCGACTACCAAGAATCACCATATTATTGAGTTGCATCGATAAAAATGATTGAATAGTCAGCTCTATATTGCTTAAATGCACTTTTGAAGTCTATATGTCTACATGGGTTGGTAATCATTGGAAAGTTAGCTCTATATTGGTTTGAAAGACTTACATAGTCTACATGAGTTTGTATAATCGGCAAGTCGGCTCCATATTTGGTTTGAAAGACTTAAAAAACCATGTATACCTGTATTGATGGACATGATAACGGAGATGAAACACAGGAGTTGTAAACCCTAATTATGTCACAGTTGACAGTAAACGCGAGCCCATTTATAGGTATAAAATTGTACATCTTTAATGGGATCAAACATGCTGAATGACAGAAATTGTTTATTGAAAGCATCCAATTATTGTGTCGTAGCGGTTGAGGATTCTTTTGGTGAAAACAATATGTCATTAACGAAATGACTGTTCTGTTTGCTATTTGTTCTAGTTACGTCGCATTCAACACATATATAGGTCATATACACGACGGCCAGCTCTTCCTACTATAGGTTTCCTGGACACTTTTTCTATCACCAGTAACTTGCCCTACCACGAGGCCAACAACTCATGTACAGGGTATGACCTGCCGCGACCGGGTTTCGAACCCACAATCTCCGAATTCGAAGTCGGACATGCTAACCACTACGCCACGGCCGCGGCGTATTTGTTCTAGTGACAGAGGTTTTAATGTTTGTGTGCCTGGAACGATGGGTGTTTTTAATTCTTTTATGATTGCTTGCCAATTTTTTATTACTTATTTATTTTGCAGGAAACTTTGTTCGGACATCCCCTCAATGAGTTTAGGAGTTTTCTAATGCAGCAAGATGGTGAATAACATAATAAAGAGATGTTAAAAACTTACAATAATGAGAGAAAATACATGTACAGATTAATTTTTTTTGATGTTGTTTTTGGTTTCTTTTCTTGGTAATATTGTAAATAAATAATCATGATGTATTATTATTGTGCTTGTATTTATGAATAAAGTGCAAAATAAATAATTGATATAATGCTTTTGCATAATTGTATAAAATCTTTTTTGTTTTCTATGAACTGTATCATTTTTGAAACATGTATTATTTGATGTATTTTGTGGTGCACTGCCAATAAAGTTTCTATACAATTACGTCGACCAGTCAAACAACTCATTAGATCTGTAGACTAGTATTTAGAATGATATTTGACAGTGGCTGACAGTGACCCCACTTACCACAGTGGTATGAAGGTGTATGTTGGTAGAAAATATTTCATAATACGTTTCATTGAAGTTAAAGTTGATTTCACTCTAAAGTTTTCACAAAGTGCACTTGGAGTGCACTCTGTATATTATCAGGGTGTATAGTGATGTCACTCTTCAAAATTTTGCCAGTCATATCACGATGACCAGTTTGTATTCTGAGATAAGCTTATAGCAAGTACTTTGGGCGTAAATTACTTTCGTCAGAGGCTGGCCTAGATAATTGATACAGCAGTCAGAGGTACGGTGGTTGTTGAATGAATTCCTTGACCGTATGCCCAAATGTGTGTATGTCATGCTCGGGAAATGATCCCAACACACAGGATAGAATATGACTAGTAAGTAGAATGGAGCATAACAGAATAAAGTAGACATGTCCAACTTTTGACCCATACATAATCCCAAGTCGATATTTTGTTTTCAATAGTAAGTATAGGGAAAAATTCTTTGAACGGTCATAACTCTTTTATTTTTTAAGATATCAATTTTGTGCAAATGATGCAAAAACGTTTAAACTGTCTTCTTTCATTTGATTGTTTTTATTTTTTGTAAAATTGTTAAGTTTTGGTCCCTTTTTATGTTTTATTTGATTACTCACGTTACTATAAACAAAGAAGGGAAATGAATACCCATGCTGATATAAGTTGAAAAATAAAGCCTTTCCGGTTCTTTGATCAAATTTGTGCAAATGATATGAAAACGCCGTATGTTTCTAGTTT
Organism: Mactra quadrangularis; assembly: GCA_025267735.1. NCBI lineage: Eukaryota > Metazoa > Mollusca > Bivalvia > Venerida > Mactridae > Mactra > Mactra quadrangularis. The sequence continues at coordinate 39,398,078 of CM046298.1, read as the reverse complement.
TCGGAGCATTTTTTAAATTTAAAATATCTTAATGAAGTTTTGGTCCCATTTGCACTTTTTTCCAAAAGTTTTGCATTTTTAAGGTATTTTTTCTTAAATTTATAGTGTGCGCTATCGGATTTATGGACCCCTGGTGTGATTGTATAATACACTGCGCATAGCAAGGCACAGCGGGTACACTTTTATGACAGGATTACCTTCCTGTCCCTGTTTTATAGATAACTATTTGTATATATACATGTAGTTGTATCGGTCAAATGATGTTGTAATAAAGGTTCTGAAATAATTATAATTAAAGTGTTAAGATTCTAGGCAGGTTAGAGAATACATACATGTAATTTATCTATTTATTCAAAGAATTATTGTTCGGGAAGATTTACTCGATTATACGAATTATTGAAAACAGTATCATAAACGCATTACTTTATTCTGGCGGCATAATGATAAATGAAAGACATCAATTGTTTTTAGTTTACCTCTACAATTATTTTAATTAAAACGTTAATACATTTAAAACTATTTGTTTACTAGTTTACAAATCATTTTAGAACGATTGCATAAAAAAGGTGAAATATCAAAATGAATAAAACATTTATGCAAATAAGTGCATGGGCATTTTAGTCCAAGTAAAATAAAGCAGCAGACGAAACAAAATAATAGTTATTGGTGGCTTAACGATAACGATGAGGTTTGAATATTGCTTCATTTAAATTTAAAGCTTCTATAACAATAAATATAAGGCATGTCCAAATTAATGGATGGGCAATAAATAAATTCAAATGGTGGATGAGTACATAATTCTCATTTCTAACATAATTTGACCATCAAAAAATTATTTCAATCATCATTATTGTTTCATCTTGCTGTATTGTATACAAAATGTCACCTTAAAAGTTGTGAAACATTTATCTGTTAATTTGCACTTGTTGTACAATTGACAATATAAAACATTGGTCTACAACGGATTTAATTAATCCCCTGATATGACTTGAAATCGTAACCTATGATCCTAATCTTATCTCATCGATCACAACATGGGGTCACGGCGTGTAGATTATATCATCGCAAAACAGACGTATCTACAATCAGAGCTATATGGCTGTATCATAAAGCGAAAAATCTTGATGGGTCTAAAAGTTTGGTATGATGGGGTGAAGTGGGCTTTTACATGTATATTTATCGGAATCATATAAAACAAAATAGAATAATATAGTAAGTTACGGACAAGTGGAAAAGAACATGATAGAATGGAATGGACATACTTTAGTACATACACCTAGTAGGTTAATGTCCTGGAGAGGGGTTTGTACAGTATTGGAAGAAGGACTGCAATTAAACACGAAATGATAAATTAGGCTATAAAGGAATACCTATTATTTTATACTATGTTTCATTATTACTTTTAAGGTGTATCTTAATATGTTAGAACATTCACTTATCAGAGGCATACATTTTCATGAAGATAACTATGTCTCTGCAATAGGCCTAATATAATAATGGTATCAAACATCATAAAAATGATGCAAAAATTGTAGAACATTTGTTTAATTAGTAATGGCATCGACATTCCCATTAAGATATTTCTTTCCTATTTTGCTATGGTATGATTTTGAATATATTGGGCGATCTTGGTAGCAGCGTCAACGTTGTTAAATGTCAACTGTCCAAAGAATATTTTAGGGGAGATAATGCTGTGTAAAATCAAACTCCACGCAGCGGTTATTTCCCTTTATCTGGAGTAATACATTACGGGTAGTAATGTATTTTAGACAGTAGGTCATGTGATTTATCAAAATGGCGGACGTCATGTACTGCTACTTTGAAAATAGGAAGTTCAATTAAATTTTGACTGCACTTAAAATAAAAAACAGTTGGAACAACAACGATGTTGAATAAGGATAAAATAAACATATTGTGAACTTTTGTTACAGTGCGTTTGGTGTGACAATCCGTAAGTTATTTGTATTATTGTTTTTTATTGAGTTAAAGTTGAGCTGTTGAGGCTGGGCACTAATTTACTTCATTTGTTATCTTTTTATTTGATGGACACTAGAAATCACATCAGCACCAATTTCTGATTAGTTTTTACAAGTGCTGGTCAAGAGTTTGTCAGTTAATTCAATAAAGAGTGTGGTTAAAAGGGATTTAATTTTAGTCTGTACATAGGCTTAATGAGTGATAAGATTAAGAGGTTAAAAGAACATTTTAAAAAGTTTCAAAACAGTACTGTATTCATCTTAATTGAAAGGAAGCTGCAATTAGAAGTCCTCACCCAGGGCTTTTCAATAGCAATTCTTTGTGTGAGGCAAGTATTATGCAATGGTCCAGTGTTTTCTCCAGAGCGCGTTTTGGGCGCACTTTTTGTCAGCTTTGACGCACTGAAAGACAACCAGCGGGTCTTCCGTGATGCACTCTAAAAATCGTCGTAATTTGGAGTTAGCAATCATCCGACCCGCATTTTCTTCAGCCAATTATACTAGCCTTTTTCATCCGTGTCAAGCCAGCGCTTGTCAGAGCTAATGTCATTACCGAATAAAGCGCCTAAACGATGCTGAATGTATGTCGTCATATTTTGTGATGTCTGCTCTGAAACAGCGTCATTTAACGACGCTTACACGAAAGCGTCGAAGGACGCTTTCTCAAATTAGATTGAGAATTTTGATAAACACAGGATTCGAGAATTTTGATAAGGAAATGAGTGAAATCGCGTATTAATTACGTAATTTTCGGATATCAACAGTAGTCGGACACGGAAAATGCAACTTGCTTTATTGTGCCACTGACTTACACTTTTGCGGGGATTTTACTCATGTTGGGCGAGAGGCTTACCCGAAAACTACCACAAAACGAACTTCTATCATTCAACATTAGTTAGAAACCAAGCTATAGCCAATCACATGCTTGCCTTCATCAAGCCTATGCAAACAGTTTGTTACAGGACACATCGGACTGTTTTGCTGTTAAACTGGAACTCATAAACATGGAAACCTTATTTATAATTTTACTTTCCTGCTGTCTTAATTTATATGAAAACATCATAAAGAGGTGCATCACTTTAATCCCTCTACTATCAGAGGTTTTTAAAATTTGATGTTAGATTGTATATCTATGGGACCCATTATTTTTGTCCTGTACCCATAATGGCATTGATTACAAGCATGTGCCTCCTTGTAAGGCTTTTAGCAAAAGATATCACAAGTTACTTTTCCAAATCCCATCTTCAAAAAGCACCTGCCTACTTTCTTACATTAAAGACATGTTCTGTAGCTTGGCTCTTAACAAAATACAAAAACCTAGAATGTAATGGATTCATCGATTTACAGGAATTTCATATAACCAAAGATAAGTGCTGACCCCAAAATATTTCCATTTGACCCCCATTGTTTTAACATAGGGGCCATGTGTGACCCCCAAAATTTTGACCCTGGAGAAAACACTGAATGGTCTTGCTTTATGATCCCAAAACTAGATTTGAATATATGTTTACAGAATATCTTAAGACTGTTTAAATTCTTAGAAGAACTCAAATTTAGAATAAAAACCATGTTAACTATTCATGCAAGTCAATAGGGGTGTAATGTTTAAAGGATATACCAGTTATTATTATTGCATTATGTTTTCTGTGTGTTTCAACTGGTTTGTTTTCTTAGAACCTGTTATGTTACGTCATGGTAATGCTACCAATCATTTGTCTTATTAGAAAAAACTCATTGTTACAGCTTTGAAAATATAGGTTGCAGCAAATCATTTTATTTTGTTAGTTGTCCTAGAGACAGTAAATAGGATGTTTTTTTTTTAATTCACCAATCCTTGAGAGGCTAAAACTTTGCATTTAGCTGTTATCAAGTCACTAGGTACATATGTTGTCAGTGGCTGACAACTGCTATGCTTAATTTATAATCAGTTGTTGGAGAGAGAATGGCCGTAGAAATCATTTTTTGACTAAGCTGTATGAAAGCTTGTCTTGCCTACGACCCCTTCACTAAGCTAGTCGAGCAGATCATTTCAAGCATTGAAATCATGTTGAGAAATTCAAAGGTGAATGACACAATCAACAACAAAACAACAACTATGTTCTTTAAATGAAGAATGATGACTGTTTATTTAATGTCTTTAAAGTACATATGGCTATCTTGCTCATGTACGTGAACATACTTCATATACATGCAAAACCAAATTTACTGAAAAAATGACAAACATTGATTGTTTTTTTTAATGCATAAGATATATAATGGCTTACTTTATTATAACTTTCATACATTACAACAATTTCATTTGATTTTTATGTTTAACTGATGGTTTTTTGGTAGTTCATAGTCTTGGGTTAGTTTATTTCATTGCTGCTTTACATATCAGAGGTGAGCACTGCTTATAGACAAGGGCCTCGGAAAGCTAGGTTTACCGTTAGGTGCGCTGTACGGGGTAAAATAACCATAAAATAACCAAAAACTTGTGTTGACCCTGCATAAACCCAGTATCAATAAATAATATATCTTCTTCACATTATGCTTATAAATATGTAATATTGTATATAATTTTCTGGAATCAAAATAAGATGTAATGGGAAAGGGGCCTTTTGGAGATGGCTGGTTGGTATATGAACCTAATTTTAACTTACTTTGGCCTTAAAGGTAGTCTCATCAAGGACATTATTTATCTACAGTTACAATGTAAATATGTAACTGAACAGGATACTGTACATCTGAATATATTGATATACTTAAAGATAACTTTAAAATAATCTCATATAAACAAAAGTTCATCTAAAAATAGTAAATACAATTATACTTGTATGTTAAAATGAGATATTTTTATCTTAGTTATGACTTTTTGAATATTGATACAAATAAAATAAATGTAGATGTTATTGTTCTCAAATTCAAGAGGGCAGTAAGGCAGATACTTCTTTGTCTTTGAGTAAGGAAACAGTGAGAGGCTGAGACATAGATACATAAAAGGGGCAGTTTTCTATGCAATTTTCTTGGGTAGTGTTACTATGTTTGTACTGTTGCAAACTCTGGCCGGAGAGGACTGATTAAGGTCTATTATGATAAATAGAACATTCACTTGTACTTTAAGAGTTTAAAAATAGTGAGCTGGAGATAGTTTAAAATCATATGGTATTCATTAAAGGATGTTACTACGTCTACGGTCTTAATGCATAAGTGTCAGGAATGTCCATTACATAAATAACAAATGAATGAATAAATTGTATTCAGTTTATGCACAAAACAGGGTTCAAAAATTAGTATTAACATTTCAGACTGTTAGAATCATGGGTGAAAGTGTTCGTTTACAACCTGAGTCTATACTCAATGTTGCTATGGATACAGAGTCATTGCTATGGATACAAGGAGGAATAATAGATGGAAGAGAGGAAAGTCTACATACAGATTCTGAGAACCCAGGAATGTGTCTATTACAGTATGTATTATAATATTTATTTATTAGCTTGGAACTTTAATTTTCTATTTGATTTATATTATATGATACAATAGGCTTTGGTTTTTTTTCAAAGACAGTTGTTAATTTTACTTTTGTTTTGCTCTGTTTTTTTTTCTAAGAGTTGTGACAGAATAATACAGTCTTTAAACAACCCATGCTAGGAACATTCCGTTATGTTAGAGACTATGTCAAAGATAATGATTCTACCAGTCTCTATAGTGAAGTATTAAGTGTAAATTGGGTTTGAATGCTTTCAATAACAAAATGGCCATCATTTGTATGGATAATCATAATTGATAATGGCCCTGTTTTATCAACCAATCAGAGCCAAGAAATTTGCTTTATTGGTCTGGGACCAACAAGTCGTATTGACACTATTACAGATTTTGGCCATGCCCCAATCTGATTAAAACCAGATCTAAAACTCTCCGCTCACCTACTCATTAATTTAGGATATCTGTTAACAGAGATTGGTCTTGCCTATGTTTTAAATTTCAAAAGGTTTTGTGGTAAAACTTCAACTTTACAGGGAAAATAACACACATGTATTGAACATTACAACAAACAACATTACAGCACAGTACATCTGTTAATGTTAATTGTTAAAGTGCTATTTATATTTGCTATGTTGTATACCATGTGCAATGCTCTTTTATTCTGAATAAACTATATATATATATATATATATATATATATATATATATATATATATATATATATATATATCTGCTAAGACAATTCATATTTTATTGTATATTTCAGACACAGTACATCTGCTAAGACCATTCATAATTATTTTATGGGACTAGAGTAAGTATTCTAAGGTAACTTTATATTGTTGTCAATACTCTTAAAGTTTAAATTTCTAGATAACCAAACTTAAGTTAGATTTCCCATAATGCCAATTTTCCATGCTGTATTCATTTACAACAGTGATAAACTTTCACCCATTACTACATGTTAAGTATTTTGCATGGATTTAATTTATAAGAAAAACATCCTGATGCAAAGTTATTATTGAAAAGCAGGGTTCGACACTAACAGAGTCCCAGGATACCGAGGATCCCAAAATCTTGGGAGGAATCCCAGCCATTCTCAGCTAGGAATTCCTTCCGGATCCCTAAAAATTGCCATGAATTGTTTATCACACTTACTGCATGCAAATCTGTATCCAATTTTTCCTCTTTTATTTGAGGAATTCCTAGTGTTAAAGAGGAATCCTTTTGTAACTAACTAGGGATTCTTTTGGAATCCCTGGTAAAAACAGTTAGTGTAAAACCCTGAAAAGTTATTATCTCACTTTGAAATGAAAAATGATGTTATTTGAATCTGTCCTTACAAAATAATATATTTGGTATGATATGAAAATCTGACAAGGTGAAAATGTTAGAAATACTGTATTCAATTAGATATCAGGTTTCTGAGGACAATTCAGTTACAAACATTGTTTAGTATTAGATGATTTCAACGTTACAATAGTCACATAACAGGTGTATTTTGGTGTGTTACCGCAGGTATTTTAGTGCAAATAATAATTTCTCCCTTCTATGATGCGTTTAGCTTGTGACTGTGACAGTATAAAACAAACATAGTATTATCATCCATTGGTCAGCTTGGGCACAAGCTTTAGGTCAAGGTTCTGGAAGACAGTAGAGAAAAACTGTACAGAAAATCATATCCACAACAAACCCAAAGCTCAGGACGATCATAAATGTGTGCAAATTTGCTTTATAAAAGTCCCACCCCTGAATGTTATTTTATGAGAGATAAAGCTATCTACATCTAGAGCATTGAAATATTTGGTGCAGCGATTACAACTAAACATGTTTAGATCAGATGGCGTTGACTTCAAATACATTCATTATTAATCAAAATTAAATATTTTTATAAAAGCCCCACAACAGACAGTACCCCTCCACCCCATTAATTTGAACGTGATTCACACGGACAAATCGAGGTATCAATCATGTGAAACATCAATATTATGGTCAGATTTCATTAAATACTAAATTTTACTTATTATTACTGCAAATAAAAAAGTACACAGACTGCACAAAAGAAGGTTTATTTAGGTTTGACCAATAATGGTAACATGGACAAAAGTATTTAGGACGAATCCAAAATGGTTTTGTGAATAAAAAAATACTTATTTACGATAATACTACATGAAATCGATACTTACTGTGTTATAAACTACTGTCATATCCTAAATTTTACTTCTTAACTATCAAACATCTGGTTCTGGAAGGTGGACAAGATTGCAAGTTTGACAAATTGTTCATAGTTGTATCTGACTAAACCCAATACAGTCTCCAGCGTTTATCAGCGGTCATGCATGTTCTATTTAGCAGGCCAAACACACCTAAAATCCGGAGTCAACTCAACCCGGTAATAAACCAATTGTATATCCCAATTCGAAAAAATCGAACTGAGACAGGACGTTAAAAAATCAAACAATGCCGCCATGTTTACTCATAACTGATTCTGGCAAGAGTTATCTCCCTTGCTTCGTTAGCAACGGACGCCGAATAAAGGGGAGATCAGTCATGTCGAACCCTCGAAAATCGGGGTTTTAACAAAGAAACTAGGTACCAGACCGCTTTTGGATACGTCAACTTTAAAGGTCCATGATCTAATTACATATTATTCTTTCAAATAAGTAAAAGAAACACATACTTTTAGACCCCCTGTTGAGTTGTACTTTTAGGCCCTAAACTGCTGGACTTTTGCCGCTTTTAAATCATAGCATTTAATATACAATTGGTGTTACATATTGGTGTTAGATAATACTATAATCTTGCCAACCACTCTATTGTTGTTTCGAATGTCAGTAAGAATATCAGACCTTAGGGTGTAATAATGCCAGTGGTAAAAATGTCAAAGGTAAGTAGTCAATATATGATCATTTATTTAATTCTGGCATTCTCTTCATACATTCCCTACTTACATGCCATGTTAATTGTATTAACTGATATTCTTTCAGACAAAGAAAATGTTGTCTACTTCTTGCAGCATGTAAACAAAGATTTTCTAGTGTTAGATTGGTAAGAATGTTTTAATAATTCTCATATTATTATTATTTTATACAATATGTTGTGCTTAAATGGCATCACATTTATTGTGACTGCTTTCATTTGTACAGTATGTATGTTTGTTTGTTTAATTCAAACAACAATATTGTTAATAATTTATTATATTCCTCTATGCTATAGGAATTTCCAATGTTGTTTTGATTTGGCTGAAATTATGATAGCAATGAAGTTCTTTCAATGCAATCTAACTTCATTCAAACGTTAAATTGCAGTTAATGTTAAAATCAATTAGCAAGGCAAATAACTACAAAAAACCTGTTCAGGGAAAAAACGAACCAGTTAAAAACGTCAGTGTTTGTATTGCAATATTAACCAGTATTTCAGTTAACATTTACAGCCCAAGTTAACTAGATACTTGGTGTTAGCTACCTTGCAGAGCACTTAAATTATCATGTTTAATTTAGTGTCATTTTGAAAAAAGTGCATGGCTTAATATTGGCATTTAACCTTCACATCACTGAATTGTAACCCTGCTAATATTAAAATATCTAAAAAATGTCAATATCATTATATGCATTTATAAAGTTCTAGTTTTCTAAGCATATCCCTAGCTAGTGCTTTGTGCCCCGATACCCTTCTTACACCAAATGGAATGGGTATGTAATATCAAATTAAGTGTACCAGGGTGCAAAGAGCCATTCTTAAGCCTACTGTCAGCTTGTTTGTTAACAGACTTTTTTAAAATGGCCTCATTTGGTGGAATTTTTGAGATGCGATTTTTCATTGGTGTGAAAAAATATTGAAAGCGCATGCGGGCACTTGAAATTAACCGTGTGGCGCCAGAGGCTAGTATTGAGAATCCTACTAGAATCTGGGTATGAGAATGGTGAAGAGCTAGCTAGCGATATGCTTTGTATTAACTAGTTACACATCATTATATTTATGATATTTCTAACTAGGTACATAACGATGGTAGGGACAGTGGTATAGAGGAAGGTGCTATGATGAAATCATCTATAGGAAATATGGACACTGTGCCATGTCTAGATGCTGTAGAATTTCAAGTATTTCAATTAGCTTTAAAATGTGCTGCCTTCCCTGTACTAGGTGCACCTGATCCTCCATCTGAGTCTTCTCCTCTACCTACTGTTAGTTTAGGACATAACAGGTTTGTAATGGTACTTACTTTTTCACATTATGCAGTCTAGGAAATGAGTGGATGTCCAGCCGCCAGGAACAACCACTGTTTGGTTTGGACAACCAACAAATTCTTGTGGGCAACCAAAATTCTGTTAGTGAGATATTGTGATTGCTCTTAAAATGATATGTTTGGATAGCTTCTTGCATTTTAATTTTTCCTGGTATATGCATAGAGGATATTTGTTTATTTCTGTGTATGATGGATCTTTAATTTCACCATTGAGCTAAAGATGCAATATTTTCACGAGTGGTGTATCCTTAGCTCACAAGTAAAGTAAATAGGTTTTACACAGAAATAAACAAATTTTCTGTTTTTATTATATGCTTCAGACTGGTGTTAGTTGTTGTTTAAGTCTGATATGCCTTCAAAACGGCACAAACAAACAGTGCAAATAACATATTTATTTTCATTATTTCAAAGCAATGGAATATTGATTTTTATTTCACGTATAAATCCTTGTATTCCACTGGAAAGGACATATTAAATTGTATTTATATTCACAGAAAGGATGGTGTACATCTATTACAAGCTATAACACCATTGTCAATGGTAGATAGTGGTGTTGATGAACAACATGAAGATACTGCTATGGTACCTGCTGAAACATTATGTGAATTATTACAACGTTCATTTAGACTTACACCTGAGAAGTTTAGACAATATGAAGATATTATTGCTGGACAGTTAGAGAAAAAATCTCCACAAAAAGTAAGCTTTAGTGTGTTTAAGTTATTGTCTTGTAAGCTATGTAAGCTAGTTACACCCTAGTTTACATTGGCTATAAGAAATGTAGCAGGTGTGACCGAGTGGTTACGACATTAAACTATTAATCATTGGATAGCCAACTCTGTGTTGATTTGAATCCCATCAAAAACCTACCTTGTTGTTTCCTTCAGCAAGAAACTTTATCATACTAGCTTATTAATGTGAGACCAGGAAATAGACTCGAAAGCAATTCTTCTAAGTTGTTAAAACTTGTTTCGCAATAAGGTTAAAATGAAATAGTTTTATCCACAAGAAATAGACGCTACTTGGATTTCTAGTTCTGCACCAAATGTTAGCAAAAATAAATATCATTTTTTTGTACTTAATACTGACACGAAAAGTTTGGTACATGTAATATTCTACATATTATTGCTGAAAAGTATGCAACACAGATTAAATCCTATAAGGGACTTGAATAAGTTATCTTTCACTGATAAAATCTGAAGCAATCCAATTGGTAAGTAAGTCCTTTTAAGTAAGATTTTATCATAGAATTCCTATGTAAGGATAACAAAATATTTCATCTAATATTTTTCTTGTTAATAAAAATATTTACAGAAATGTTGACATTTAGATAGTTCTTTACCCTAAAAATACTTGGCTTGAATTTCAAACAAATTAGATAATTTACAAAAAGAGTTATTTAAGATTAATTTTGGCAAATTGCCATTGAAAAGTGAGGGTATAATCCTAGTAATCCAGCTAATTGGACGTACCTATTTGAATAGTATACAAGGGTAAATAACTGACTAAGGGCCCTTATTGTTTTATGTACACTTATTTTTATTTCAACATTGTTAGGCACATGATACCCAGTACAAACAAAGTGTTTCTGTTAGAATAACCCATCAACTTCAGAATCAAAATTATAATACTTATATTCATATTGTTTTACTTTCAGATTCTTGCTGAAGAATTAGTCAGACAATTAATTGCTTTAGAAAACAATGAGAATCCATTCTACAATCCTACAAAGTTTCTGGTAATTCTTGTCAAACCATGTTGATTTGTTAAAATTGAATAAAAATAAATGTCAGTAATTGTCTCACTTGGATAGAATCTATAGCAGACCTCGCTATTGCACATGCTTGAACGTTGCATTGTTTACAAATTTTTAACAGCATTTTGTTTTTAACGATGCAGTTTTTATTCATTATTTAAATGAATTAATTTTAATAACTATTTTAAAATGCTTTTTTGTTATCAATTTTTAATATCAGTGAGGGTGTGGGGGCAGCAGCCCCCATAAAAACAGAAAATTAGCCGCATTTGCCTTCACACGTCTGCTCATAGAAACAGCACACTGCGCACGGATATTTATATTTACTTCCAGGGTCCGCTAAACTAGATGAGTTCCGTCTCACTTCATAATTTGGGTACACCATTTCCTAGGTTTAGCACAAAACAGTAATAACTCAATATAAGAATTATTAAGAAATAAGCAAGTTATGACCGTTTTGCTCTAAACCTGCAATTTGGCTATAGTAGTTGTAAAGGTACTTGTGAGAAAAATACAGTGTACTGATGATATGATAAGATCACATTTTTAAGGGAGTTACATGCAAAAAAGCTCATTGATTCTATATCATACTCTCTATTTCAATAAGTATATGCAGCATAGGTATGATACAGAACTTGTACTCCCTTGCCTTCAAGCTAGCTTTAATGGCGAAATGGTAAAATGTCTGCTTATGACTTAAGAGGTTGTGGGTTCAAATCTCAGTTCGAACCATGGGTTTTTGTAGGGTTACATTTGGTGCCCAACGTAAATAACCCACTTGGAATTTTGTGATTGCACCCTTAGATAGTCCCACAGACAATCAAGCTCGAAGAAATCGAAGATGAATTCTGTTAAAATCGGGTGTATGTAGCAGAGTATAATACAGCACTTGTACTCCCTTTTGTCCAAGCTAGCTTTTATGGCAATGTGGTATAGTGTCTGCCTACAACTTGAGAGGTTGCGGGTTCGAATTGGATTTTTATTGGGTAACATATATACTGTATTTCAGAATCGTATTGGTTATGATCAATGGCAACAAAAGGAGAGAACTAACATTTCAGAATTACTTGGAAAATTTTGGCATTTTTCTTTACCACAGATTTCAGACAGAAGTATCAAGGTAATTAAATATGTCGTGGGCTGAACAAAACACTGTTGTAACACCATTTGAAAATATAGGGAGTTACAGTGTTCTCAGTAAGATTTTGTTGATTAGGCTCAAATAGGAAAGTAATAGGCTTTCTAGGGGGGGGGGGGATGATTTCTTTCTTTTTTATATTTTGCCAATTTTAACAGGCCTTTTAGTCTTTCTAACCCTCCTTTAGGGTCGGCAGCCTGTTCGTAATTAGAACACTGTAGTTTCAATAATGTTTCATTCAGCTCTCGGTGTATTCTGTTGATTAGTTAGTTATATAGAATTTAATGCTACATTATTTATGGAAAGCATGGACTTTCTAAATTATTATTAATATTTGTAGAATCTACAAATAAATTTGATGGTAAAATTAGTCTGGTAGAAAATATGAAAGTGGCTTTTTGTGCTTAGGCAGTGGAATACCTTGTTTAAGCAGAGACATAGATATCTAATTACCTGGTTTAAGTGCTAGGCATTAAGGTGGCTGTGATGTCCATGTTTTAAGTCAAACTGTTTTGTGTGATGTGATTTTTACCTTGTCAAAATGTTACCGGTATTCAGCACCCGAATTAACACCTTAGCTAGAAGTTAAACTACAGTCTACAAAATTAATTAGGATATGAAAGCAGTAGCCTGAACAGATCGTTTAAGCAGCTAGCACTATATATTTTGTTTGTTGAAATTTGGTTGCCCAAAAGAAATTTTTGGTTGCCAAAACTAGAAATTGGTTGTCCCAGGCAACTGATCCCCCACTAATTTCGTAGACTAAACTAGTTGCATTGTGAGTGTTTGTAAGAATGATGCCCCATGAATTGGACAGTTTTTAGATGGAGATTTTTTTGTCCATCATAACTTAAATATCATTTGATGAGCATTATTTCTTGCCATTTTTGCTCTACAGCTTTTATTCTTGATCTTCAGATGAGTTCCATGCACAAACAGTATGTTAAATTAATGGAGAAATTAATTAGTTATGAGTCACCATATCGACAACAGAATGAGTTGATAGCTCCGCCCCCAACCTCCTCATTGTCCAGTGCATCAGTTAGACTACTCAGAGAATTTGGTCTGCGTTATGGTGTGGTAAGTAGATAAGTATTTCTTTTTTAAATTCTGTTGACTAATCGTCTTATTTGATCGAAAGATCTGCCCTGTTCAGCATCATTGTCCCCTATATTTATTATATGTAGATTATTTAATTACATTTGTGAGTGCAAAATTAAAACTCTGAGAAAATAATAAGAACTACTAAAGACATTAGGCGTATCTCCCTTTGTAAATTTAGTTAATTTTGACTATTCATTATCTTGACTATTTTTTAACAGTTCCAAAAATGTCAAGATAATGAGAATTTACAGTACAATGTATTAAGATCTGTTTTATAACTTTACAGAAATAGACATCTAGATAGATTTGTTACTGTGTAATATACAATTTAACATTAAACCACTATTGTCAAGTAATTGGTTAAACTTGAACTATGACATCACAAATGCTACGGTTTCAAGAAGAAAATAGTGAACAATCTGCCTCAACTCAGAGTTTTAAGAGGCACAACAGTGACGAGTTGTCATCCTTTCTTGTAAAGAAATAACATTATTAAGTTTTCCAGGGTGTTTATAAAGTATATTCCTGGTGTTGGAGATAAGATATACAGTGTTAGTATACACTTTTCTCCTTATCCTGGCTAAACTTTGTTTGTACTGCCAGTGCACTGATGGTGGAAAAAAACATATATCAGAGTTCCAAATTAAGTCTACTGCTATGAAATGTTTATGTCTATGTAATTTCAGGGAGAACAATACCGTAAGATAGTTTATCTAAATTATTTAGCGTTGAACTTTGACCCTACAGTATGGTTTACACATCATGTGATGTCATCATTAACTTTAGTCATGGATAGTATGCCTACAAAGAGATCTTGTCTTATGATTGTTAAAGAAGAGGTCAGTGCAATTGTTTAATTGATCTTTATGAATTTAGTTTTTTGCTGGTATTCGCTGGTGGATAGGTTTTTGATCTGATTAAAACAGGATCTAAAGATATTTGCTCGCACACTTGCTTATCTTAGATCTGGCTTCATATTACAGGTTACGTTCAGCGGACTTTTGCTTTTATAATACAGTAAAGTTCCACTATTAAGACCAGCAAAATCGATGGTCTTAATAGCGAAACAGTCTTATTATAGAGACCCTTTTGTTCACAAATTAAGCCTTTTGGTCTTATTAATTGAAAAAAAAACCCAGGATTTTGAAATAACAAATTTGGTCTTAATAGCAGAACTTTACTGTATTCTTAATAAATTATAGAGCACAGAGGCTTGTTAACATTGTCTGTGTAATGTAATTTGCTAAAAACTGTCCAATCTCAGTCTGTAAATAACACTACCATCAAATTATCTCACTAGGCTAGGTCTAAAATAGAAATTACAAAATCACGATGCTGTTAATAGTGTTCCATTTAGATGAAAGCTATACATTGATTAGTTGACTGAAAGGTCATCTCGTCATGAGCCCTTATGGGTTGTAGAAAATACTTTACCACAGGGTCTATAGGATATAGGTTTATGGAGATTGGATAGGTTTAGACCTCTCAATCAAAAACCTTATGTGTATATTCAAAATATGTATCTTACTGTCAAAAAATTTAATGAAATATGTTCAACCCATCTTATGTCTATTTTTATTTGTTGAATTGTATGATAGTAGTTGTTTTGAAGCTTATACATTTTTCAAGACCATAATTATGATGTTCTGATTGCAAGTTGTCTGTTGAGTTAAAAAATCTAATACTATTATTTGAAATTCTTTAAAAGTATTTCTGTATTTTAATGCTTCAGCAAAGGAGTGATGTGACGAATGTATATTTGTTATGTATCCCACTACTTAAGATCTTCAGAGTTTAACCAATTACTTTATATACCCAATACTAGATTGGAATTAACAAAAAATCTCTGAATAACTCCTAAACCATGGAGTGCTAAAAAAGAGTACCAAAAGAGGTACAAACAACTATGCATTGGTTCAAACAGAAATATAATGTGTGGTGGAATACAAAATCATCTTATATCACCATTATTATTATTAGTATTATCATTATTATTATCATCATTTTATTATTGTTATATATTTTACAGTATAGTATATTAGAGCATAGTCTACTTTTATTGGAAGCTAAAATATCTGCTGCAATTGCTAAAATGAAAACATTATTCTCTAATAAAAGAGCTCAGGATGGCGTAGGTGAGTATATTGATTTTTTATGTTGGTTAGTCTAACTTAGTTTGAACATATAATGGGTTTAGCACAAAATGGTCGTAGCTCACTCTTATCTTATATTAACTAACGATCGTTTTGCGCTAAACCCTCATTTTATAGTTTATGCACTATTCTTTCTGACTAGATAGTAAAGATAAGATAAGCCTTTAAAGTGTTGAATGTGAAATCAGAATTAAAGGGGCAAACAACTCTGCAGATAAAAGTGAAGAATTTTCCATATTTAAGAAGAAAAGCATTGTTTGACAAACCTTACCCACATACCAAATTTAGCTACAGAATAGCATGAAAAAACAAAATGAGACAGTTTTTGCTTCTTGAAAAAATTTTAAAATATGAGTTTCGACAATTTTCTGTGAAGCGTTCAATATTCGTGTCATAAACCCTTACACTGTTCATGTACATTTCTAACCTTGTTTTCTATGTTTTACAGAATCCCTTATAAATCTATTATCTGTTACTTTACAAGCCAAGTCATACTTACTGATGATACCTGAAGAAAAGATTGGAAATAGATTATTTAAAATTGTTGAGGTGAGTCATTGATCTATGTTAATTTTTAGCTCAACTTTAAGAAGTAAATGAAGAGCTCTCCTACTCACCCTAGTGTCGGCGTCCGCATCCACATTTCTGATTAAAGTTTTTGTGCAGTAAAATATTTTTTACCATGACTTTATTTTTCTTGAGGTATCAACTTCAAACTTTAAATATATGTTCCTTATTATCAACCACATGTTATGTGACAAGGTTCATGACTCCAAATACATTTTTTTTTTTCAAAATTGTCTGCAGTGAACTTAAATTTTCTTTAAAAAATTTTTTTTTATACTTTGTAACTTTGTACTTTTTAAATTTGTTAAGGTATCATTTTCAAATTAAAAAATATGTATGTTCCTTATCATCAACCGCATCTCTTGTGACAAATACTTACTTAGTCAAGCATGCTGTCTCCTCTGACAGCTCTTGTTATCAAACTGGTAAGATTTTATATAGGGTTTCTACATGTTTTGTGGACAATAACACTAGGCTGCTCAAGTGGAATAAAATGGATTATTGCTCTTTTAATAAATGTAGTCCGCATTATGTATTAAAGTTAGCAGATGATAATTATATATTTGTGCAATTGAAGTACATGTAAATCTAATCTAGCTTATGTAAAGGCAATGATGTGGAATTCCTACGCCCAACTTGTCTGACTCTTATGTTTATATCTGTGAACAAGTAACCACACCAACACCACACTAACACACTTGTCCATGGACAAGTAATATTTTAGCTGTAAATATACAGTATTGCACTTCTGGACAATGGTATTTTGATCTGGGACTAGTTGATTTTTAGATTCCACTTGTCCGTAGGCAAGCAGAAAAAACCCCTGAAATTCCACATCCCTTAAAGGAAAGATCTTTGTATCACTTCTGTTTGATGTATACAACATGGGCACGTTCTGCAAGGCGATTGCTAGCTAGCGCTTATTGAAAGCAATTTATTGTAGCACAAGGAGTCTACGGAACGGTTTGCTTCAAACTAGCAAATCCAAGATGGCGACTTCCTAACACAAAATGTTTAGAATTGCAACAAATGAACACTATTCAAATTAATTATCACCATGATTATTCTATTTAACTGCTTTGACAAAATATATGCTTTAAACGAAATATGTATCAGTATTCTTAAAAAAACAACAGATTCCCACAGGGGGCAGCCATTTTGAAACAATCAGAAACATTCTGAATGATACGACTAGCAAGAAAAAAACTAGCTAGAGATTCGATTTGCTCGATCGTAGCAAACCATTCCGTAGGAAATCGCAACAAAGCGCTAGCTAGCGATCGCCTTGAGGAACGTGCCCCATGTTAGTATACTCCATTAAAACCTCATGTCTGACAGCGCTATACGCACTTTGATATTTTTTTTCCAATGAAATGTTTTATATTTTCAGACAATATTTCCTACAGCTTATGAGAGACATAAAATGGTAGCACAGGATGAACTTAGACATAATAAATGGAATACAGAACTTAGTCCTAAACTGGTTGGTATATTATAATTTGTTAACTGTATGCAAAGAAAATAAACATTTATCTATTTCAAACACCTCTGAATGAACAAGATATTGAATTTTTTAATAAATGCAAGTATTGCTTAAATACATGTCATTTATTGCATTTCAAAGTGAAGTAGATTAAAACCCAAAGTAGAATTTGGTTGACAATACTTGAAACAATAGTTTTGATTACTGAATGATTAGATGAAGTCTTATTATAGAAAAAACTTACTCCAAAATTACATAATTATGGTCTAAAACTATTTTGAATCAGGTATATTGAACATTAGCATATAAATGAATATAGTGTGCTCTTATAAAAATACCCAACTTTTTTAAGAAATTGACACTTGGTCAAACTGAAATTATTAAGCCAAATAGTTTGAACTGTTGCTTGTGTCTCTAATACATGTTATATTTTGATAATTTAATGTCATGGTTGTAAAAGGGTTTTAAAATCTACTGTTAATGAATATATCTTCATATAGCGGCTTTAATATATGTGTAAGTGACAGTTGAATAGAATTTTTAATACACGTGTACTATATGTATGATGCTGTGTGACATGTCTTCTTCAGATTCAGTATTGAAGATACATTAAAGTTCATTGGTTGCAACTAGCCAGGTCAATCATACACTGTACCTGTCATCAATTTATTTCACTTTTTAAAAAAAAACTCACAAAAGAACATTAACTATGAGATTGAAAATGTTGGTTCCACCTTTGCAAGTTTAGTTGAATATTTGTCTACGAGGTCCCGTGTTCAAACCCTACTAGAGGCACTGCTAACTTTCTTATGCTACAGTCCCATAAACATAAAAATAGCCGTGAGGGCACTGTACGGGCACCGTGCGATCAAGCTTCGCAAGGACCCATACAAACTCTTGCGTACCCATACAGACTGTACCAGGGTCTGTGAGATGAGCCCAGGATACACGTATCAGTTTCAAAGTCAAATCGTGAACAAAATCGTGGCCGAGTATGGATTAAACATGCATATCTTCCAGCTACGACTCCGTACGGGTGTGTCGTTTTGTGCCATGTGCTTACTGTCACCCTAATAAGCAAGGATTCCCATGGCCTACGACTGTCTGCTCGTACTGGTCCGCAACAAGCCACAATTTTATGGGACTGAGGCATTAGCAAGAAATTTACATACAGTAGTTCCACTCCACCCAAGTGTAAATGGGTACTGTGAGGGGTCACCTGCCTGAAGGTTATTTCTTTTATCAGGGATCATCCTAAAAAAATTGTACAGTCGGCTGAACATGTATTATTATGGAAGCAGACTTAAAACAGCAATTCAACTTTAACTCTACCTTTTTGTCCAATAACTTTTGGAGGCACTGTATACATGTATATACCTGTAGATGATATTTATATTACAGTTAAATATGATGATAGGGAGTATCAGAGATGAAGTGCTAGAATATAAACAATTTTATCAACATTCATTTCAAAGGTATATTGTTCATTGTGTTGTGTTATGGGTTTAACCCTGCTGATTAAAATACTTGATATATTTTGATAATTCATGTACGTAGATACAGAAAACTATGGTATTTTCATTCATACAAAGTACCATGGTGAGAATTTTAATTAGTGAGGTAATTGTATATGCCGCTGACAATTCAATAAAATTTAACATTATGATTTGACTATGACAATGCTGTTCATTATAGAAAAAATTGCAATCTCTGTTAACTAATATCTTAAAAGGGACTATAGTCAGTTATCTTACCCTGATAAAATCTGAAGCAATCCAATTGGTAAGTAGGTCCTTACAGTTGAAATCCTTGGATTTTATCATTGAACTCCTATTTAAGGATAACAAAATATTTCATCTAATATCTTTCTTGTTAATTAAGATATTTACCGAAGTGATGAAATTAAGATAGTTCTTTACCCTAAAAATACTTAGCTTGAATTTCAAACAATTTTAATGATTTACAAAAAAAGTTATTCAAGATTTATTTTGGCAAATTGACATTAAAAAGTAAGGGTAAAATCTGAGTAAACCAACTAATTGGACCTACCTATTTGAAGAGTATACAAGGGGAAGCAACTGACTAAGGTCCCTTATTGACGGCTCTCATAAAGGATCTCTTGTCATCACTTTGGGGGTCACTTCAAGATGACCTTTGTTTCCACCAATCAATGTGTAGCTTTCATCTAGACAAAACACTATTGATAGTATCTTGAGTTGGTAATTTCTATTTTAGATGGAGGTTGTGAGCAATTTGACAGTGGTGTTTTTCATAGACTGTCATTGGACGTCTCTCTTTTAAATCTAGTTTTAAACAGATTGAAAAAAATAGCTTCTTAACTTTTCATAAATCTTGTTCTCGTAATAGAATTTTCCAGATGACTCGAATATGTTTTATATCATGTTATTATATTTCTAGATATTTTAACATCACTGTGGAAGCAGCACAAGAATTTTATAAATTATTGATGGCTGACGTGAAAGAACTCATGAAACAAACTAAAGATAGAACTGTAAGATTATTGTTTTTCTTTTATGCTATATGTTGAAATGTCACGTTATTCGATGAAAATATACGATAAAAATATCAATTTTTATATGTTCATTGTAGTAAAAATGTAATCTTATATTTTCATCATCATTGACATCATCTTAGAGTAGAAATGACATCACATTATAATTTGTGTTAAAAACATCTAATGAAACACAAAAGTAAGCAGGAAAGGAACAGAATTTTCATCAACTTTGGTGTAAGATCTTTTTTATTTTAACTTGTGAACTCAGAAAATGACATTTTCAATATGTTTTCTAAGCTCACTTGGTGAAATAAGAATTGACCTTACACCAAAGTAGATGAATGTCGTATTAATTTTTTGTGTAATTTTATAGTCAAATATTAATGTAAATCATACTTAGTTACTGAACAATAGCAGAGAAAGTGTCACCAGGTCACCAGGCCCGAATGTGAATGTTATAAGGTTGAATTCTTAATAAGGGTACATGATGTATGTGTCTGTTCTGTTCTGTTAGGTGATATATCTTTGTTGTAAAAACCTGTAATAAATTATCATTGTTTTTCTTATTAGTAGAATCATTATAGAAAGGTTATGAAACAGGCATTAAGTCCATATTGGCACACTTGCCCAGCTTTTGACCCACTGGCTTCAACAATACCTATTCAAGTGTTCCAATATATTCCTTTAAGGCATAATTTTCCTGTTTAATAACCTTTAAATATTTACAACAGCACAACCTTTCTTGAACAACACCCCCTAGGAGGGACTAAAATGTGTTGCTGTTCAGAGGTTGTTGCTCTGCAGTTTAAATTCAATTAAAAGTAAGCCAAGGGAAATAAGAAAAGCTGTTGCTGTACAGAGAATTTGTTCTGCAGAGGTTATACTGTATAAATAATTTGTAGTAATAAAGTTGTTATATTACAGGTTGTGTTAGAAATCAATAGATTAATGTTAGGTTTAACATATAGATTAAATCAATTAGATCAAGATTGGTCAGTTTATATAACTCCTCAGTAAGTACACTTTATTAATCCTTGGCCACTTTATCCCTAACCCCTAATTTGATTTTATTCGAACTTCACTCAAATACCAGATGTCAGGCAGACATGGGCATATCCTACTTTGATGAAAAATCTTGTCCACTCATTTTTCAGCACCCAATTTCTCGACAAACATATTGGTATTTAATCACATTCAGTCATAGGTATAGTTAGGTCTGCTTTGTTCAGTGGTAGGTCTAGTTAGGTCTGCTCCGTTCATCTCTGTTCCTAAAAAAAGCACAAGCTAGCGATCACCTTATCGAACAGGCCCTTGTAAAAACATTATCCAAACTACTGAATCTTAAACTTACTCTTTATAACCAATGAAGTGATGAATAGTAATTTATTTATATTTAGTAAAGTATAGAGATTGACTTTATTAAAGTTTACTTTGGTGTTTTTTTCAGAATGCAAACATGGAGAGATATGATATTAGGTGAAGCTCAACATTGGGCTGTTATGTTAAAATTAGACATGCAGAAGCTGATAACATTGGTTGTACCCATGGATAAGGTATGTTGTATGTACTTAATGTGCACTAGTACTGTAGTGGTACATACTAGTACAAATACATTACCAATCTGGCTAAAATTTCCATTAACTTGTTCTAGGATACATATATTTAATGCTTAAATAGACTATATCCATAATTTAAATATTTGGGATTTCCGTTGCAGTACAAACAAACTTTTATCGTCACAATCAAAATATCTGTGTAAAGAACTATAGGATTTAATCTATATTTCATGCTTCTCAGTAATAATGTGTACAAATTATCTACTGACTGCGCATGGATGGAAAAAACTTTGAGTTCCAAATTAGGTCTTTTCGGATCGAAAGTTAAACATGACAACTGTTGTTAGATTATAAAATCATTGAATTGTTACCATTGCTGCTCTGTATAATGATGGTAAAGAATTTTTTTAGGACAAATTTTATGTTATGAATAAACAGGAATTAAGTCAACTTTGACTTAGGAAATTTGACTAAATATTGCTACAGTTGTGAAATGATTAGATAAACAGTAAATTTGAATGAGGTTTTGTGATATGTCTGTATGATCCTTGGTTAAAAGGACATGAAAACACTACTTTAAAGTTATAACTTATTTATGTTAGCTCAATTGTGAAACAATTCTTACGACAACCCTCAAGTCTGCTTCCTGGTCCTCCTGTACTGAGCTATTTGAATAAAGTTTCTTACATAAAGAAACAATGGGGTAGGTTTTGGATGAGATTAAACTTATGCTGAGCTGTCTTTTCACAGATTACCAGTCCAACGAAATAGCCACTCAGCCACTACAGTGTTGTTAATAATGTTGATTTCTTTATTTATTTTAGTATCCTGAATGTGAGATAGAATATCATGGTGTATTACAATCACATGGTGTGCCTAGAGAACCAAGGGACAGAACTCTATCTAAGTCTTTAACTCCATCATTTAATAGTGCATTTACCTCCCTTTCTTCATATGTAAGTATGTAAGAATTTCTTATTTTTTAAGTTATTTGATCCAAGTGATTAAGTGATCCAAATATTTGAAATTTTATTTATTCATGCTTTTATATTTGTTTCTTATGTTATTCAAATTTGAAAATCTTGAGCTGTAGAGCGAGGATGTGAAATTCCAATTTTTTTCCAACTGTCCACGGAATAGTGAAATCTAAAAAGCAACTTGTTCAGTATCAAAATGCACTTGCCCAGATGTTCAATACTTGAAAAGATATTGAAAACAATGAAAAAAGTTACTTACTTTAAGTATCAATAGATAATTCACAATAATTATTTTTATTGTTGTATATGATATATGGATTTAGACCTTACATTATTAATTAAAGCTATATTTGTATATTTACAACAAAAAGTACTACTTGTCCACGGACAAGTGAGATAGAAATATTGACTTATCCGCAGACATAAAAGTCGGATACCTAAGCATGCATAATACCACTGGATTACTGGTTCTACATGTACTGGGGCTCATTTTCATCTATTTAGAATAACACAAAAAAGGAAATATGAGTCCCATTGTTTCCACTTTGGTTCTTAAAATAAATAAAAGTGAAAAACTTATATGACACACTTATTAAATTGTGAACGTTTTTATTTTTAGACCCCCTCAGTTGATAACAATCCAATGAGTCAACAAAAACCAAAAGTGAAAGATTTTGAGAAGGAAGGATTATCTGGGATGGTTTACCATGGTCGTCGACCTAGTTCTGATCCTGTGAACATATCAAAAAAGTCTATGCTAAGTGGATCATATCTCGGAGATGTTGCACGGTCTATAGATAATTATAATCATGATCATTTATTAACATTTACACATCTGAGACATAGTAGCTCGTTGCCAGACTTCAGTACCAAAGAAAATTATATTGAAATGTTACCTACCTCTTTTAATGGTCATAGCCCCAAAAAATCTAATGTCGAAAGAAAAACGCCTAAAGTGAATGAGAGAGCTCTTCTAGAAGAAGGTAAAAGTGTGTCACCTGAAGTTTATCAATTCACGTCTGAAAATAAAGATCCTGAAACAAATCCGGTTGACTCAGACGACAGTGGTACTTTGACAGATGAGAGTAATGGTGGAGATTTCAATTTCCCGCCTTTACAGGAAGTGATGACATCACCATCAATATCGAGTCAGGACCAAGCACCTGTTATAGCTTTGTCAAACGTTCCTAATACTCACACCATTATACAACCAGTTGCTCAACGTTCACTATCAACTAGTGACAGAAGTCATACATCTGGACCTATAAATAGACATACACAAGTGGCTCCCAGTTTGATCAAGCCTGCCCCAAAACATCTCAGAGAACCTTCTAGTTTCCAGTCAGTGAAAAGTGACTGTGACCAACCAATCAAACCTATAAATACCCGTGTCAGTGTATTAAAGGGGCATGGTGTTAGTTTTAAAAATGATAATCAAGGATATGAAAATTCAGGATCTACTTCTTTAGGGTCGACATTAATACCCCACCCACTTCCTTTTCAACAGTCAAAATGTAAAGTAGTCCCAGTGTCTAGCTCAGCAATGGATGTAGTGATTATATTACAAAGACTTGTGGGATTTGGTAAAGTGTTATGCAGAACATTGTTTCCTGGCAACGTGTCGTATGATTATGACCAATCAACATTTGTTTCTAGTCACGAGGAGGGTGTACATGGACCGCAAATCTACAATAAATCCAGACAGAAATTGTATGATTGTTTTCTAAGTGTAAGTATTATATGTGATGGAATAAATAGGTTTTGGTGTCCTGAAGGGGGTATAGGTTTTTAATCCCACCCTGGGAGGTTGTACCCTTCCATGAAATTTTGACAATAATGACAATTTTCTTCCATTAATATTGTATATGGAGAAGGGAGAAGTTTCTGGCCTTGTAGAAGGGTATGTGAGTACTGGTTATAGTCAAGGGTCCAGGAAAGCTAGGTTAGGTTTGCTGGATGCTGCAAAATAACCAGAGTTGTGTTAACATGGCATTTAACCCAGAATAAAAATAGAATAAAGAGGTTCTAACTTTAACCCATTAGTAGCTCTGACTTGATTTAAAATTGACTTTTAGCCTCTTTTATACATTTTTAGAATTCTTTTTATTTTGTCAATGTTTATGTGGCAAAGGGCAATCGATGTCAGGACTTTCCTATGACAGCAGCCTATAACATATCTGTGTACAGGCATATATTGATCTCACATTTTGCCCTCAAAAATTATGCTTTTACATTAAAAAAAACACATTTTGACCACAACAGAAGTCAATATTAAACTGTATAATTTTACATTTTTCCAGGCTGTTAAAAAGACTATTACTGTATTTATAGATAATATGTTGTGTTTAGATTTATGTGGTATAACACAAGATATGGCTAGTAGACTTGCTGGTACAAGGGTAAATATTGATTTTTTATTTTTACATAGGGTTTCCCTATGTTAAAACTCTGACTTAGCAAATCCTCATAAAAATCTGTCGCAGCCGATAACATTAGGCCAGGCAATACTACTGCAATAAATGTAGTCGGCATTATACTTTAACGAGCAGACAATATGCTGTTTGTGCCCTTTAAGTAAATGTATATCTAATATGGGTTATGTAAGGGAAAGGTCACTTGTATCGCTTCCGCTTGTTGTATAAGCTATAAACTCCACCAAAACCCCATGTCTGACAGCGCTATTGGCACTATGACTTTTAGAGTATTCATATCAAACTGTGGTTTGAACAACTTGTCCAACTTAATTGTTTTAAGCAATTCTTTGACTTTAAATAATTTTGTCAAAACTAGCTACTGATTTACATGTATTCATCTTGCATATTATGTAGAACCTACCCCAAGTTCAATTCTTTACGATAAGTTGTAATCGGGGCTGGAATTTAAGCAACTTTCACTTTAACTAGCAAATTTTCATGAGTTGAAATCAATGCAAAAACATTACTGTCTAAACTAATGAGGCTCAAATCAGCATTGAAACAACCAAATAGATGAATAGTATTATTTAAAGAATACCTTAAAACATGTTCCATATTTTTTGTCTATCCCACAATAACACCCTTGTTTTATCCTAGCGCTATTTTGTTTTAATATTTCATATATGAATAGTAACTATGTATGCTATTGTAGCAGAGGTATAATACGGCACTTGTACTACCTTGCCTTCAAGCTAGCTTTTATGGTGACGTGGTAGAGTGTCCGCTTACGACTCGAGAGGTCGTGGGTTCGAATCCTAGTTCGGACCATGGATTTTTAACGGGTTACATTTGGCGCCCAACGTAAATAACCCACTTGGAATTGTTTGATTGCACCCTTAGATAGTCCCACAGACAATCAAGATCCAAGAATTCGAGGACGAATTCTGTTATGGAGGGGGTGTGTGTAGCAGAGGTATAATACGGCACTTGTACTACCTTGCCTTCAAGCTAGCTTTTATGGTGACGTGGTAGAGTGTCCGCTTACGACTCGAGAGGTCGTGGGTTCGAATCCTAGTTCGGACCATGGATTTTTAACGGGTTACACTATTAAAATTTTTAGATAAAAAATGAAAGTGATTTTTTTCATTTTGCGAGTTGAAATAAAATCAACTCCAGCACTTCCAATTTTTTTGTAAACTTCGAGCCCTGAATTTTAATTTGAATTATGAACTTTGCAATCACCTCTCATACCCATAATACCGATATAAAATAAAACAAATAATGGCAGTCCAGGCCTCAACACTAGTTTTTGAACTAGGTTGAACTAATGGACAGCTATCTATATTTTTATCTTGCCCAAACCATATCTTGAATAGCAGTAACACGTTGCCTGAACCCAAATATAGGCTGTCAGGAGCAATAGTAAGACCTTTAATTTTGTACCCTGCTGCCTTAACTTATTGAACACCCCTCTCATAGATTCTATTGTATTTTACAGTTAGTAGAATATTTACGTACCCAACAACAAAGTGGTCTAGTATGGGGTTGTAGACATGATCTCAATAATACTGATTGTTTTGAATATTTAAACAAGAAAACTTCATTACTCTGTGATAGACATGAACAAATTACCAGACAGGTTGGTTGTTATAATTTATTTTACTTTTAAGGTATCATAGTATCAACGTAGTGAAAGTTTGTCAGTTTTATAACCAATGTGCCCAGTCAGTGAATAAGGGCGCATTGCCTAACAATTTTCACTACGTATCGCTATGAAAAAATGCTTTCTTGTAGCGATTCATCTTGGGAAACAGCTGGCTATTTACGTCACAAACCAAGATGGCGGCCTTTGCCGAGTAAAACTTTTGCGCTTATTGCAATTGCATGTTTTCGGGGCGATTTCAAACTAAATAAGGCCTTAACAAGTATAACATCACTGCAAAACATGTTTATTTGAACAATTACAAATATCAATTAATTTCAATTCATCTGTAGTCAGTCAAACATAAAAACCAAATTGTCAGAAAACAGGAAGTCACATTATTGCGGAGGCAGCCATTTTGATTTGTTAAAGCGCTTTTTGGTAGCAAAGAATTTTTTCGCTAGCTTTCACTTTGTAGCGAAATGAAGCGATATCTTGTAGCAAGTAGTTTCCTATGATTTTGCTACGAAACGATACCTAGCAAAATGCTTAAGCAACGCGCCCTAAGTCAACTGACCACTGCAATATTGCTGAAAAAAAGTTGAAAAAAGAATTCTTATATTTTGGGTTATTATTACAATTCGGGTTGTGTGGAAATATAGTTATATTTGACATTTTTACCCACTTAGTAATAAATTATTACAATCCAGGTTTTTATTACAAAATGGGCTTATTACAAAGCATTACAAGCTATTATTACTGGGTGGATTTTAGTTGTATTATATTGAATTAGGGATTATCATGCATTTTCTCTCAGTACATGTTTACTTTGTTAAGGAAATGCAACACTTGTTTTACTTAATTATTCAGACAAAAACCATTTTACATTTAGTGAAATTTCCATTTAAGGTATTGCATGTATTATTTGAAAGATGATAAACTTTTTCACGAGTCAAATATTAAGAGGGATTTGATTCCATATTACTAATCATGAATGTTAGGGATTTTCTGATTTTATTATTTATTGGTGATTATCTGTTGTTTATATTTTCTTACAGATGTGTTCAAGAATCAACAATGTATATATGATGTTATCATGTTTAAACTGGTATCATCATTATCTAGCTAATACATTTGGTATACATAGTGATGTAGCTCTTAGAAAAAACAACAAATATTTCCAAACTTCATTTAGTAGTGTGGATATTATAAAGAATGGTAAGCAACCTTTTTTCTAAATAATTTGTTTTTTTTCTTTTTACACCTCGAAGCACTGTTTTCTAATCAATAGTACAGGCTTGTATAATTTTTGTGTTTGTTAATTACCTTTTTAATATCCCCCTTAAAATTCTGTACATATCTTGGTCCCCTTACTGCATTATGACTTGAAACTAGATTATCTGTGTGCTTTACCAGAACAGAATGTGCAGAGCGCATGCACCATAACTTCACTCATTGTTATGTCTGGCCAATACTAATGTTAGCATCTGTGCCAAGTGAAGCAATTACAAGTAAATTTCTTGCTCAAGGAGATTAGAAATCGCCATCGAAGGGTTCTAAAGTGGGACATTTCATTCACTAAGAGTGTGTCTAACCACTGGACCATGGCTCATTTAGGTGTCTTTAATTCCACTAACAGTCAAATAGAGGGGACATTTTTTTGTTTAACAGTCAAGTAATTACTCGAAAATGTGTTAACAAGTAGAGCTGTCACAATACGCCAGAAGCATATTGCGATATACTGCAATACGCTGGCATCATATTGCGATAGGTACCACAATATATTGTGGGCTTTAAGATTTGTTGTGCCTCCGCTGTATTTAACAGAAACATTGCAAATCTTACATGCAGCTACTGATAGAATCTAGCCTCTTTAAGTATTTACGGTCATTTAGGACTATTTAGGCTATTTTTATTTCGCGAAGGGAAGAATTTTCCAATGAAATAAAAAATATCGCCAGATACTGGTATGTTAAAATCGTACCCCAGTATGTATTGCCGCAGCTCCATATTGCAATTAATATACAGGTATACTGGTATATCGTGACATCCCTATTAACAAGTCTTCCTTATAAGACAAAACAGCACAACACACTTGTTTTGCAGACAAATTATAAATTCAGTGGTAGTATTAGATGGTTAAAAAATGCGGGCAATTAATGTGCATGTGTAACACGGCCGCCTCTTTATCTAGGTTGTAAACAGCAAGTCAAGTCTTCGATTCGATACAAACTAGTTTATTTACAAGTTCCACTATTCTAAATACCATACAAAATTATACGATAGCAAATTCTTAACACAGCTATCATCTCGCTAGCTCTCCTCTCTAACCCTCTTCCTCCTACTTCCAACTCTCTAGTTTTCTCCTCCTTAATCTCACTCTCCAACTTCTTTTTATATCCACTACAAGAGCCACATCGCAATACAAAATACATACGTTAAAATCATTAATGACATCATACAATTACAATAATGACAGAAACTTAATGAAATTATAACAACAAAGCTAAATAACAAAAGTTAATAAAATTTCAATATGCATTTTATATGATATGATTAATTAACTAATAAGATTTCCAGATGTTTATCATGAATCATGGTATTATTTATCCTTTTTGTTCGTAAACAAACTCATCAAAATATTTAACTTTATAATTGGACTATTGGAATTTAGCAAAACAGATACATTAAGTTCTTAATAATGCATAAGCGGTACGAAAATGTGTCATCAATAGACAAGTTGATTAATTCCTAATTATTATATGTGTATAGTGTAGATTCATTATTTAATGACACCTGTGGTGTGGTTTCTTATGAACCAATTAGTTAATTAGTATTGTAGTATCGGTTACATGTAATCAATGCAACTTGATCGTACAGGTGGTTGTATTTTCAATTAGTGTCTCAGTATGGCATTCCAGCATCTCTTTTAATGCAGATTATATCCAACAAAATAAACAATGTTAATGACTATAACAGAATGATATTTCTTTTAGATCGGTAATTAGCTTAATTAATAATAACTGTATACTTGTAAACAAAGTTAACGAACAAGTTAATGACTATAACATATTACGTCCAGTGATCATAATTTGACCAAACCAATCAATTTGATTATAACATGTTGTTTCATGCACCTGTAAGATAACAGTACAGTTGGGTTTCTACTAGCAACATATGAAGCGTAAAGAGAAACAAAAATCACAATACTAATATATCCACGGGGGGGGGGGGGGGGGGGGGGGCATGCATTATGTAACACATGGTTGGCATTACATGGTCTTATGATATTACAGTGGTGAATCTAAATTTCGAAGTAAAAGCCGGCTGGACATTAACAGTGGTCTTATTGCCCCTAATGACCTATATTTTGGGTTTGGGCAACCTAGTACTGCTATCAAAGATATTGTTCAGGCAGGTTATAGATATAACCAGCTGTCCATTTGGGCAACTTAGTTTAGTGTCGAGCCTTGAAAAGACCATCAAATAATAAAATCAAAGCGCTGAAGGCACTGAATTTGTTCAGGATTGAAAAATGAAATTAGATTTCCGGCTCCAACAACATTTGTACACAAAGAACAGTTCAGTGATATTAGTTTGATAAGTAAAACAGCACTCTTTCGATTCAAAACACTTCACACAATCAAACTATAAATACAGAAGGTGAACCGGACAGACGAACACACTTATGATTTTTTTTCACACTATCAACACATGTCAAAGGGGTAAATCTTAAAACAATTCAATAACTGCTGCTTAAAAGTTATCATTCATGCACATTTATTCTACTCCATCTGTATGTAAAATAGATAAAGTCTATTATTCAGAAATCATTCAAAGTCATCAACTATGATCTTTAAACTTTTCCTATAGAACCCATTCTATTACATAAGACGATGTAACATCTCTACTGACACTGACACAAATAACAGGTCATGACTGAATTGTTGATACCATTCTTATACATAAGATGACATAATCATCCCTACTGAGATGCACAACATAGCAGCGAATAATCTTACGCTCCACAAGATATAGTTCATATTACTGGTGTATCAATGCGCTAGTCATTGCAGACAATTTTTTGAATTGCTCTATACATATATACTGAGGAACTACTTCTGGATTCGGTAAATTTTCAAAGCGGGAAAGGGTCTGAAATACGGAAGTCCCGAACAAATAAAAATTACATGTATGTTCTTTTCAAAATCGTTGGAATTCACCAGATGGTCTTGGAATAGTTAAGTATATTTACCACTTAGTTCAAGGCTTGGAGTCAGGTGAGATTTAAGAAATTTTCAGGAACCTATTGTTATCACTTTCAGAATTTATTGTTGTAGATGGATATGAGTATGATCCATCATATGATAGGTCAGAGGTAATGGAGACTGCTTCACAATTATGTCCTAGTCAGATATCTGAAGGTAAAATGATGGTAACCAGTCCAGTGGATACTGAAAAAGATCATATAATGGCTGTTTTAAGGACACAGTGTCGTATTATGGCTTATAGGGTATGTATGACAGTGATATCAGTATCTTATGATCATAATATAGATGTGTTCAATTGATGTTGATGCAGGCCCTAAGCAAATACAAGTGTACTGCACTGGATAGTTTTAGGGCTTTGATAGTTCCTTAGTTACATTCTGTATATAAAGCACCCTTCAAAGATTCTTGGACAAATGATATATAGAGATTTATTGTTTATGCATATGCTAGTCATTATTTTATAACTAAAGTGTATTTAACATAGTTTGATTCATTAACTAATTGATAAACTAATTAACATGATTTTGGAATTATGCTTAGATCAATCTTTGTTGTTTTTAACGGCTAAATTTGAATCGCAAGATTTGCCTTATGACTTTTGAAACGCTTTACTGTTGTTGAACTTACCTATTAAATGTCCTAAACAGGCTTTGTTTGACTGTATACTTCTATCTTAAAAATTGCTGGTTGTGCCCTTGGCTTTGTGAACAAGGGACTAAACTATATATACACCAGAGTGGCTACTGTGTTTGTATGTTGCCATACTATTGTTTGTATCATGTCTTTGGTTCACAATACCAGCCTTGGTAGTAAGGATCTAGTTTATAACAACACGACGGAAGTTTGTACATTGTATATGATGATCAATAAGGGACTTTAGTCAGTTATTTCCCCTTGTATACTCTTCAAATAGGTAGGTTCAATTAGTTGGATTACTTGGATTTTACCCTTACTTTTCAATGTCAATTTGTCAAAATTAATCTTATTAACTTGTTTTTGTAAATCATTTGATTTGTTTAAAATTCAAGCTAAGTATTTTTTAGGTTAAAGAACTATCTAAATTTCATCACTTCTGTCAATATCTTCATTAACTAGAAAGATATAAGATGAAATATTTTGTTATCCTTACATAGGAATTCAATGATAAAATCAGAGGATTCCAACTGTAAGGACCTACTTACCAATTGGATTGCTTTCCATTTTATCAGGGAAAGATAACTGACTAAAGTCACTTATTGTGGTCTGTGATTGTTATTGTTTACAAACATACTTTATAAAGTTCTAAATCCAATAATATTATTATAAAGAGAAGTAAATCCAGATTCAAAGCAATGTTTATAACTATCTTGTTCAAGATGCTCACAAAGGCACTCAAACCAACTCAATAAATATTTATCATAAGCTACATGTTTTCACTATGACTCCCAAAGCTAACTGTCTTGATAGTGCAAATATTCATTTAGTAAATTGATCATGATTATGAAGTGCATTAGGTCAATCTATTGCATATGATTTATCATCGTGACACCGTAACACAATTTTACAGCAATTTTTCCATGTACCAGTCTTAGCTACCGGTAACTGATACGCTGCCGTATATTCATCAATATTTACATGGTCGGTTATCCCATGATACATTACTCCACTATGCTGCATTATGTACCCTTGGCCATTTGGTTTGGAAAATCTTGTAATTATGAATAATTAATGAGGCAGTTTCATTGAACCAAGGAACAAGGAAACCACTGTTGAAAACTAGCCGAAGAAATTACTAAACCATTTTTTTTTAAATAAATGTTTCTATTGGTTTCTATTTAAGTAAGAAAACCCCAGTGTAACATCATTGTTATTGATGAGTTTTTAATTGTTACATGCGATTTCATTGGAAGAATATTGGTCTTCCCTGCCTCATGCATATTCATGAAAACAAGATTTTGCCAGTCAAATTGCCCACAGTACGAATGGAGTGTAACAGAAGAAAGTACTTTGGTTGCCGGCCATGCAATATTTATTATTTTGATTAAACCTTTCAATACTATTCAAAAATATTGATTGATGTTGTGTTAAAATACATTCACGATTAAGATGTGTTAATTTTTAATATTTCAGTTGAACATGTTTATATGTGATGCTCTACCAGTATTGTTGACACTGAAGGGTTCTGATGTTCCCATAGAAACAGGTCTTCAACCAATTACTGACTTTTTATCTAAATATTTTACATCTTTACAAGAATGGATGTATGAGGAACCATATCAAAGGATGTTAGAATGTTTGTGGATATTCATTGTACAGGTATATCTTAAAGATTGTAAATTTTCTCTTTATGCCTTTTCACAGAAGAAAATCTTTTTATGTATAAAGTTTTTGACACACTTTAATCACTGCCTGATCCTTTTAAAATGACTCCAATGGAGTTAAACCTACTGTACTTTAGCAGGATTTAGTAAATTGCATCATAGATGAAGTTGGGGAAAAGAACAATTGGAATGCCTCAGAGATCTTTTATGCAGATATGCCCAGAAAATCAGAAGTGTTAGTAATATGTCAAGTTCCAGTGAATTACTCGCTGACATGTAGTGCTGTTATCATTAATACATGAACATGTAAACTTAATATTAACAAACAAGTTGCCTGCTATTCTGTAAATTAGCTAGAAAGCAACTTCTTCCCTGCAATTGGTCATGGATTATCTGGATATTCAATGAAAGACAACCAGCTGTCATTTTATGCATACTGGTACACTTTATTACTTAGGTTTACATTGTTATACATAATAGATATCCAAAGCTACAGTCCCATAAACATAAAAATAGAAGTGAGGGCACCATATGGGCGCCGTGCGATCAAGCTCCGCAAGGACACGTACAAAGTCTTGCGTACCTGCACAGATTGTTACGTTATTACCAGGGTTTGTGAGATGAGTCCAGGATACACGTATCAGTTTCAAAGTCAAATCATGAACACAATAGCTGAATATGGATTGAACATGCATAACTTCCAACTACTGCTCCTTACGGGTGTGTTGTTTTGTACCATGTGCGTACCATCACCTTGATACGCAAGGCTTTCCCTGGCCTACGACTGTTTCAAGGCGTCCACTCTCCTATTTTTTTCTATATTTTCCTATATTTTGACCAACTTGCTATAATTTCCTATATTTTCCTATTATTACCCAAAATTCCTATAAATTCCTATATTTAAGTGGGTAGGCTAAGACAAAAAGTTTAAATAAGAAGAATTCTTTAAATATTTTGTTATAATAATACAGTGCTTGATGTTAATGGACTCAGTTTCCATTTTATATGAAAAGAAATGTTAACAATCTCCTTATCTATGCTTTTTCTTAGAGGTTTGGCGACCCTGCCTAGCCAAGCCATTATTTGTTTTATTACATGATTTTACATTTATGTGATAAAACAAATATTTTATGTTTTCATCTTAGGTTTTAACTTGTGTTTTGTATTCAGTTAGCAGGTAAGCCGTAAACATGCCAATGACATTGTTTAAATAGGAACTAATTAAAGAATTAGCTACAAGGAAAATATGCCAAGAGAAAAAACAAAATTCAATGAGCGGTGGTTGGAAGAACAAGACACCAATGTTGTTAAAGTGAAACAATGGTGCATTAAAGGAAAATCGGAATATTTTGGTAGATGCACAGTATGTAACACTGACATTAAGTGTGACAAATCAGGTTTCAAACAAATACTTCAACACTCTAAAGGAGCACAGCCCATAAAGCTTTGCAAGACTGTTCACTCTGGAGGGCAGACAAAGTAAGTATTTAAATCTCAGGCATCCACATCTTCTGAACCTGGATCTAGTACAACTGATAGCTAATCAGCCCCTGAAAACAAGCCTTCAATAAGCTAACAGCCTGGACAATCAACACTCAGTTTCGCTGTCCAAGGTCAGGATGTGTTGACCGCAGAAATTATTTGGGCTGCAAAGTGTGCAACATCCAATATCAGCTTTCGGGCTTGTGATGGTTTGTCAGAAACATTTTAGGCTATGTTCAACTGTCCTATTGCAGATGAGTTTAATGTTGGAAGAACTAAACTCTCCTATATGTTAACAGATAGACTGCTGCCAGCTTATAGGAAGCTCTGCTGTATGATGTCAGGGATTCTCAGGGCTACTTCGCATTACAGTATGATGAGACAACCCAGGCACAGGTTAAGAAGCAAATGGATCTCCTTCTGAGGTACTGGTCTCCAACTCATGATGAGGTTTGGTGTAGCTACTACAGGTCTTTGTTTTTCTCCCATGCTGATGGCAAGACTGTAGCAGCCAAAATATTCACTGCTATGCAAGAAGATGGCTTTCCACTTGGTAGATTAGTTGCACTAGGTAGTGAAGGCCCAAACGCCAATAAAACCATATCTAGGGAGCTGTCAAAATCAATGCATAAATCCATCCCAGATTGGAAAGACTTTGTTGATGTAGACACTTGTAATCTTTGTAATCTTCACACAATGCACAATGCTTTCTGTAATCGTGTAGCAGAATATGGTCAAGAGGTGGAAGACTTTGCCTTGGCATTATTTGGACTTTTCCAACTTTCTGCTGGGCGACGAGAGGACTACAGACAAATTCAGCTAGACCTTGATCTTATACAAGAGCTATTTATCAAACACTCACAAGTTCGCTCCTTAGTACTGGTCCAGCTCTTGAGAGAATAATTGAACAATGGTCTGGTATAGTTGCATATGTAATTCAGCTTGAAAAGGATTCAAAAAAAGTCCCCAAAAGTATGAACTTCAAACTGATCAGAGAAGCCATTAGATCAACAGATATGAAATTTAAGATCAAGTTTCTGCTCTCAGTGATTCCTTTGTATGAAGACTTTTTGACTGAATTTCAGAGTGATGCACCATTGATACATGTTTTACACAGCAGAATGGTGAACTTTACTAAGACATTGCTGAGAAGGTTCCTGCCATTAGATGTTGTCAACAAGACTTCCCCTGAGAACATGAATGAAATTGAAATGGGTATAAATGATCAGCTTGACGATGAACAAAGGCAATGTTCATGATGTGCACTATGCATCCATATCCACAGCTCTACTGGTGTAGACTAAAGCTGTCCTTCAGTTACATTTTAAATGTGATTTTTCATATCTTAAGA
The DNA here is from genome assembly GCA_025267735.1 of Mactra quadrangularis. Classification (NCBI taxonomy): domain Eukaryota; kingdom Metazoa; phylum Mollusca; class Bivalvia; order Venerida; family Mactridae; genus Mactra; species Mactra quadrangularis. The sequence continues at coordinate 39,361,682 of CM046298.1, read as the reverse complement.
TTCTTAAATTCCCTTTAATAATGAAGCACAGCATATTTGATTAATCATTACTAAAACTAAAAACTTTTGTCTCATTTGTGTTGAGTATTATTCTCAATGTCACTATTTGCACTGGAAATCTAGTCATGTATTTTGCATGTATGTTCTTGCTATCTTTGTGATGAGAGTATTATTTTGAAAATTATGATGTTGTTTAAAATGTTCATTGTTTATACAGTAATAAAAAGGAAGCAATGAAAGTGGAGATGGAGAGTGGAGGAGGAGGTTAAACTCTCATTTTGTTTGTTATTTATATTTCCTATATTTTCCTATATTCTGGCTTTGAAAATTCCTATATTTCCAAAGTGTTCCTATATTTTTTTATGAAAAATGAGTGGACGCCCTGCTGTTTGCACGTACAGGTCCGTAACAAGCCCCGATTTTATGGGACTGAGGCATAACAGAATAAAATAGCTCAAACAAAATATTGAATAAGTGTTCTGTCTGATTTTTGTACATAAAATATACATATGTTTATAGTCGTACATTTATTCTAGGATTTTGAGATAGAACTACATAAAATAGAGAGATCAGAAGATAATACAGAGTTCAGAGGTCAACTACAATTACAAGCTTTAGCTGTATGTATCTTTGTAATAGAGAGCACAAAAATACAACTGTAATATTTGCTGCTTTATTCCTCATTTCAACATATTTTTAGACATTTTGTGGCAGTATGTCATCTTGCTAGATCATCATCTAACTTGATCACTGTTTATAGACAGGCCTAGATATCGGGAGCCAAACTTTTAACCTAGTACTATGTTGTCTGGGTCCCAGTCATACTTTGACAGGTAAAAGTATGTCAGGCAAAGCATGATCATGGCCGCACCCTATGTAATGAATTAGGTATTGGATAATTATGTTTTCAAATGAACATTTCCCACTACACGGGCTAAAATCAAAGGATCATTATACAAGAATTACAGTGGATACTTTTTTTTAGTTGTTTGGTTACATTTATGCTAAATAAAGTATCCGAAATTCAACGAGACTAATCCACGTCCAAATTGTGGTCACTTGAAACATGTTCTTGTTAGTCTTTCGCTAAATAGACATGTAATCAGAAAAAATCGAATGACCTATATAGTACCGAACTCCTACTAAAGTAACTATCGTCAGCAAATGATCATGCAAGATTAAGAAAACATAATACCTGAATAATAACTGAGGAGGCCGCCATGAACACGGCTTGCCTGACCCGATAACGATAGTGGTAAGGGGCAGGTAATCCAGACTAAGTACTATGGACATTTCTTCACAAGTGACAGAGTTACCAACGTTGTTGGAGTTGTTGAAAAAACCTAATGATCTAGGTAACCTTTATCAATTCAAGAAAAAATGTTTATGTAATTACCTGTTGAGCTAGCCACTTATAATGTGTGTTTCTTTTACTGAACCACATAAGATCACATCCTGGTTTGAACTGCCTGCCTGCCTAGAGGTTAAGTCTATCATTAGTATTAATGTTAACCATTGAATCCCTTCAGAATAATGATTGTACTAATATATATTTTGTTGTACTTTCAGCATTTATTGAAGTTTATGAACAATCAACATGAGAGTCTAAGAAGGGAATTACTTTTATCTCAAGCTGTGAGTATAGTCTGATGACATTTACTAGACATTCGCTTTATATGAGGGCTGTTCAATAAATACGCAGAAAAGTGTCACTATTTCCTTATTTTTCAAGTTAGCTGAATAAAACTTATACAGTAATAGAGACAAACATATTTTGAAAATATACAGCAAATATTGCCGTTCTGGCATGATTCATATGTTAACGAACGGTCGTTATGGTAACCACATGTAGCGATTACTGGCCCACTTTTGTTCATTTTTACAAATAGTCACTGGTTAATAATGACGTTGCATTTTAACGTTTACTGTGCAAATTTTGCATAATTTACGTGCAATATGTAAAAAGTGTGTTTCCTTTCACGGAGAGTATTTCGAGAAGGACAAGGTGCGTGTTTTGGGTGACTCTCAAACATGCGTTGAGCGTGACGTTACGACGTTGGGTCGGTTTCACTGCGATTACCTTAGAAATACTTGAAATTGTACTATTAATTTTTATCTGATTTTATTGAAATTTTGTGTACATGTTTGTTATATGTTTATTTACAAAATGTAAAGAGAACGTCAATTTTCCATGAATATTAAAAATATGGCAGCACTTTTCCGCATATTTATTGAATAGCCCTGGTATAGACATTTTCAGATGTAATACACATTTACAGAGACTCATGAACATAATTACCTGTATATATATAATATATTTATTTTGTAAAGGTAGACTGTCAGTGGTGAAATAGAACTTGTAATGTCACCTATGTATTAAGTAATCTCATAACATCATTATTGGTCTTCTGTTGGCCGGCTAAAACAGGCATTTCATTTTTCCCAGAATTTGAAAAATTGTGTTTATAGAATAGTATAAGTTGTAGAACATTAAATACATAGGAGAAAACCGCAAATCTTCTTTAAATTTCTCAGAATTTAGAAAAATTGTAACTAAATTGTAAAGAAAGTTTCTTGACGATTTGTGCTTATACTTACAAAATTGTATTGTATATATTATAGGACGATGTGTCATTCAAGTTAAGTTTATATGCCATGCCATTAACACAACTGATAGCGATATATGATGGTCTGAATAGAAATATTGTAAGTATACTGTATGCTAAGGCCACAATAAATTGATCATATGTTCTATGGATTCGCTCGCACCTTAATTTTGACGGTTTTTAAAAAAATTATTTTTATTTCCTCGCTCACTCATAAAAAATTGGTCAAACCGCTATATAAAGCAACTGAATTAAGGTTTTTTAATTTTTTTTCCTCGCTCGCTCGCCCCATTTTTTTTCTAGAAAAAATCCGTAGAACATATCATCAACTTGTTGTGGCCTAAACTGTATTTAGAACAATTTAATGACCTCTGTGAGTTGGTGGTAAAATCATTGATATCAAATCTCTGTAACTTCTCACTTAATTATCAAAAATCTTGCCATAATTTAGCAATAGGGGGCCTACTGTATAGTAGAGATTAGGTCGAAAGTCATGAATATAGAAGACAAGAAAATTTACTTGCGATTGCTGCACACCACTCGTGTGTAAATAGGTACCTGTGAGGGGTAGTTTTATACCTTTGTACCGTTATGTTGGTGCACTTAGTAAAGGACTCCTGAGGGAAATTGATAGATATATACCAGTAGCCAGATAACCTCGACCCATATTCACTAGAATAAATCTCAAGCTCAGACTCAAACTCAGTCTTGAACTTAGACTTTGACTTCCCTGAGAACATTTTCAAAACGGTATTCATGAACAGTTTTAGACTCAGACTCAGTTGAGATTAAAACTTTCATTGCTTTTAGCAGCCTTTTCGTGAAGTTAGCAGGTGCGTGTGCGAGCGAGTTCATAGTTTCAAGGGGTCATGACTGTAAAGTCAGTGAACAAGCATAATATGAAACGTAGACTATAAAATGCATTTTTTTTTTACTTTATATTATTAATTATGTGGTTTAATTTAGGGTTTTTTTTATTTTATATAAACATACATACATGTACATCACAGGGTTCAGGTTCTGAAGTAAGTAGTACAGATGCTCAATATCAAAGTGTATTATTAGTGAGACAAAGATTAAAGAATGATTTACAAACAATGAAGAAAGGATTTAGTGGAGCAGAACTTATACAATGGATTCTGAATAACCAATCATTATTTACTAGTTTTGGTATGTACATAGTTTTATTGATTGTATTCTTTACGTCTTTTGTATAGAATTTTATCTTGGCCTGGTTGAAAAAAGAACTACACTTGTAAACATGTCATTTAAAGGGTATAAATCCATAACTGATGAATTTTGCTTCATAAAATTTTCAAAATTTGTGCATCTTTAAATTACATGGCTTCACATTCAAATGACCACAAAGTAACAAAATAGGTAAAAATCTGTGAATTTTTTACACAACTTGCAAAAACTTTAGTGAACAGAGATTAATCTATGAAATAAATAGAATGACATAAACAATATATGCATTTAATTGTTCATGCTGTAAAGCCAAAGTAACTTTACAAAAGAATGTAGAACCCTCTTGTGGTTACTACTTACAGTGTTCTCGGTTAGATTTTGTTGAATAGGCTCAAATATAGGCTTTCTAGGGGGGTCCAGGGGCAATAGACTTAATTCGGAACTCAAATTTGTGGGGTTTTCCATCCGTGTGATGTAGGTACAAACAAAGTTTGTTACACGTTATTGATGAAAATCACGAAATATGGATTAAATCTAATTGTTCTTTGTACACGTGTTTTCATTGTAACAGTGAAAATTTGTTTGTACCTACATGGAAAAACCCAAATATTTGAATTCCGGATATAGTCTATTTCTTTCTTTTTTTAATTTTTTGCCAATTTTAACAGGCCTTTTAGTCTTTCTAACCTTCCATTTGAGAACACTGTACTTATGATATGGCCTTACAACCAGTAATATTGATTAAATACTCTGCCAATATATACTCAAATGGAATTAACTCTTACAGATTCAGCATTATCTGAGAGTAATGGAGCTATAACTATGGAAACAGCTAATGTAATTGCTCAGAGATTTTTAGATTGGAATTTAATTGCTGATGTTGAAGGGGAAACTGTTAGAGGAAGTAAGTGTTTAACTTATTATAATGATGGTTTTTTTGCTAATTTATTGTAGCTCATTTGTGAAACAAGTTCTTACTACTTAGCTTAATCACTTTCAAGGGTGCTTCCTGTTCCACTATTACTGAGCTAGTAGGATAATAGGATAAAATAAAGTTTCTTGTTCAAGGCAACAAAGGGGTAGGTTTTGGAAGGGATTCAAACCAACACAGCTGGCTATCCAGTGATTACCAGTTAACACTTGGCCACGCCCCCTTAATTAATTCATTGATGGTCTTTAGTAGTGGTACTTTCTTAATACAGGGATATTTTTCATCTCAAATCAAGCATTGGGTATTTATAAATCATCTTTAATCGCATAATTTTGCAATTACCTTGATGTTTTTTTATATGGGAACTTCCCTGTAAATAGTTAGTTTAAAATTTACTTTAATTGATGCACAAATTTCATTCTCATTGTATGTAGTACATTTATTGCTTGATAATTTCAGGGTTAAGTCCTATGGGTAGCATAGATGAGTACCAGTTCCCAGATATGACTATCCATGTTGACAATCCACTTTCATCTGGGGACAGAATTGTATCTAGTAATGAAAGTTCACCACTGAACTCTCATCGAAACTCTCCACGACCTGTGACCCCTAGAAGAAATCTGAAATCATCACTTAGGGCTTTATCAAGACAATCTAGACAAACTCCTGCAAGATCAGGGAGAAGTGACCTTGATAGAGGTCATTTTCAAGGTGAAAGGTTAAATGCATCATCAAGGTCAGGTAGAAGTGAATATGACAGAGGTCAGGTTCAAAGTGAGGCTGTAGATCAAAAAGAGGCTCTTCAAGGTAATATGCAAGCACAAACTGGAATCACAAATTGTGATGTTGATAAGTCAGGAAATGACAAGCTTATCAATGAAGAAGTTGATAATAATCTAGAGTCTATAGTACAAGAACCTGCTGATGAAAATGATAGACTTAATTCTATGTCATCTATGGACAGTGAAGGTCCCAGCACGATGAATACAAACTCATTTTCCTTCAGTGCTAGAATGGATAGAGCCTCGCCAAACTTTGATCCATACCTATTACGTGGAACGCCCCTGTCACTGACATCAGCCATGTCATGTGATTCCAGAAATGTTCTATTTTTCGGCGATCGTGATAACTTTTATTACGTCTGCCCATATATTGGAGATGATCAAGAACTTACTTGGAAAAATTGTGAACTTTTTCATCTAGTTGAAGAATGCTTTCAGAAGAAGATAACAGCTCAATATATTATGAGAATTGTTTATAGTAGAAGAAAGTATGATCCCAATGCTAAAGCTTTTCTAAAGAAGTCACCAACAGAAATGATACAGAAATTACGTTTTGGTATGCCACAGGAAGATATTCCAAGATGTGTCAGTAGTTAGTTGTTGATGGTTGCTATTTACAAATAAGAGGTTTTACATGGTTACCATTTGCTTGTATTCAATATTGGCCATAAAAAAGTGAGAAAAATACCAGCATGCACTATAAATCAAACAAATTAGTATACTGGCATCATGCTGAACAATTCATTTTGTGACACTTGGTTGAAATCACGATACGCATACTTTCCTTCTCATACTGTTAAAGTTATGGCAGCCTACATCCCATGGCCTATCTTTTGTAGTAACTGTCTGGAAGAAACCTATGATTTGTATCTCTGTACATTTGATACAAGTAACATACAGGTTCTAATTGATATTATGTGTACAATTGTGCCTTATTTTAAAACAAATCAAATTTTATATCTATGACATAACATGAACATAATTAACATAGGTAGCCAGCATGGTTCTGAGTCAAGAACACTACATATACATGTATATGTATTGTATGATTATATTGAACTGTCTGTTCGCATAAATTAAAACGTCATACCACAGAAAAATTAATGCTAGGACAAACTTCGGTAGTTCACATAGAATGTATTGTTAGCACACAACAGTCATGTATTATATTTCATTCACGTACGACTATTCAGCCTGATGATTTATCGACTATAAATTAACCAACACATTGTAATTTTTTCTGCAAATTTCTATGTATAGAATGTGGAAATAAATACAAGTGAAAACCATGTAATTATGCAATTGGACAGTTCAATATAATCGTACAGTACATGTAAGGTATATTACATCGAAAAGTAATAGTTTTTTCCTGAAGTGCAATTTACAGCCAGTTTCTTTATTATAAATTATGTGTATATATGTATATTGACTTATACAACTGTGCTTGAGGCCTAGGGTAATAAATATAACAGGGCTTGTCCTATATATTAAAAATGACTTATTTTATTCAGTATTAAAACATCATGTCAAAGTTAATAGACTTAAGTGTCAAGTACTCAAGTAATAGAGAGAATTATTATTTTTTTGTAAACATATCATTTTGAAATTGGATAATAATCATACTCATGTACATGTTGTAAATAAAATATCTAATATGTTCTGCTCTGTTCTATTCTGTGCCATTCTGTTCTATTATGTTTTGTTCTGTTCTATTCTATTCTGTTTTGTTCTATCATGTGCTGTTTTACTATGTTTTGTTCTATTCTGTTTTTTCTACTCTGTTCTGTTTTGTTCTATCATGTGCTGTTTTACTATGTTTTGTTCTGCTCTATTCTGTTCTGTTTTGTTCTATTATGTGCTGTTTTATTATGTTTTTTTCTGTTCTATTCTGTTTTTTCTATTCTGTTCTGTTTTGTTCTATCATGTGCTGTTTTATTATGTTTTTTTCTGGTTTTTCTGTTCAGAACTTCTATTCTGTTCTGTTTTGTTCTTTATGTTCTGTTCTATTCTGTTTTATTATTTTTGTTCTGTTCTATTCTGTTTTTTTCTATTCTATTCTATTCTTTGCATCTTCTTTCCATTCTGTTATGTTATATGCAATATAATTTAAATCAAAGTACTGAAGGCACTGAATTTGTTCGGGTTTGAAAAGTGGAATTAGATTTTTGGCTCCAACAAAACATTCGTTTACAAAGAATAGTTTAGTGATATTAGTTGGACAGGTAGACCAGCACTGTTCCGGTTCAAAACACTTTATACAATCGACCTATAAATTCTGGACAGGCGAACACACTTTTTTTTTTCACACAATCATCACAAGTCAAAGGGGTCATTCTTAAAACAATTCAATAACTGCCGCTTAAAAGTTATCATTCATGCACATTTATTCTACTGCATCTGTATGTAAAATAAATGAAGTCCACTATTCAGACATCATTCAAAGTCATTTACTACGATCTTTAAACTTTTCCTATAGGACCATTCTATTACATAAGATGACATTTAACATCTCTACTGACAACTGGCACAAACAATGGGTCGTGACTGAATCGTTGATACCACTCATTACATTACATAAGATGACGTAATCATCCCTACTTAGACGCACAACATAGCAGCGAATATTCTTACGCTTTCGAGATATAGTTCGGATTACTAATGTATTAATGGGCTCCTCATAGCAGATGATCTTTTTGAATTGTTCTATACTTATATACTGAGGGTCTACTTCTGGATTCGGTAAATTTTGTAAGTGGGAAAGGGTCTGAAATACAGTAAATATATTTGTTTAGGACTGAAATCCTGAACAAATAAAAATGAATGCTGGGATATTTAATGTTGTTACTGTTATTTTATGTGTTGTTTTTTATGATTTTATATGCATGTATGTTCATGTAACTTATCTGTGATAAAATATGAGGATATTTAATATATATGACTATTGTTGTTGAAATTTTTTTCTAATATACTATTGTTAATTATTATGTGATAATTAGAATACAGTGTACTTGTATACCTAAGTTATTCTGTTGATTTCCTTGTATGAATGAATGTATTAGTTCATGGATGGACCTGTATTATAAATGCCGTGATTCAGGCCTCACAAATTTTTGTTTCACACTTAGTATGTCGGCCCAAGGCTAATATAAGTGTGCAATGCTTTTTAAAGTTTAAAGGCGATTTTTAAAAAAATTAGTGACGTCATCTGTTTTTGGCCAATAGCATCTTCCTGCCCCAAAATTTGAAAAATCACCTGGCAGATTCGAAAAGAGCACATTTCTATCAAAAACCATCAAAATATTGCTGTTAAACCGATGAGTACAGCGAACTACCTGTTTAGACGCTTTTCCCAACTGGGCTGACATACACACTAAGTTCATGTTTTTCCACTTACATGCTACTGTGCTAGTCATATCTCAGCCTCTGGTGAAGTTATGTGCTAAGCACTAGTGGTGCTTTTTACAAAAATTATTACGAAAAATTTTTCGTAAGTCATAAGCAAGAAATGTTAATAAAAAGCTCATTTTTTGGCTTATCAATTCTAGATATCATAGAATTGTGTAGAATATTGTATACCTTTTAAATATCACATCATACTTCATGCTTATTATCCATCTGACTTTGAACTGCTAATTATATGAAACTGACTTACAATAATATTTTTCGTAAGTATTTTTGTGAAAAGGAGCATAGATTAAGAACTTGGTGCAGAGATTAGGGCCTACCCGGTTAATGTGTGTAATGACTGCTCACGGTAGTCTGACTGAAAAATTGTTGAAATGTTGAAATAATCAAGCAATATAAATTACATTACATTTCAAACATCTTAGAAGATATCAAATATAATTCATTGCCAAAGATCTCATTTAGAACTATGACACTTATATGCTCAAGAATGATAACCCATCACTTCCTAATGAAGGGTTATTTCCCTTTATTGATATCAGTTTTGCACTTATATGTTGTCCGAGTCATAGACTACTAATACTATGTACCAAGTATTTAACAGCAGTATTAAGTACAAACTATCTCTTTTGTGAATGTTATGTTGAATTCTATGAAATTTTATGTGTGTGGACATACAAGGGCTTACATAGACTCATGGAGTTAGTGACTAAAAGGTTAACTATTTGTAATATGCTCATGATTAGTTTTTTTGTAAAGTTTAAGTGATATGTTCAACAAAACATGTATTCTTTGGTATTTATATTTTATGCGTTATAAATCCTATCATATTTCACCATGACAAAACATGTTAAATAAGCGTGTTAAATATTGAATTACATATCCTTTGTTAATATTTAAGATATATACTCGCTTTAGAATACAGTTGATATTTAGATTATTTTATATGATTATTGAATATATAATTATTAAATTTTACACTTTTGTAAAATGTTTCTGATATTGCTCAATAATTCAAATTATATCATAGTTATATCAAGGACCCTATATAAAATAGAGTCCTTGGTTATTTTAATAATTATATCATAATTATTGTTTTGGGTTTTTTTTGTTGTTGTTTTTTATTGATATTTTTCTAATGCTAACTTCCCTCAGACAAATTGTCTTATCATTACTTTAAAGTTGGTTCAATAGAAAGTCAGCTTCAGTGTGAGCCTGCTCAGCTTAATGTGGTATCGTATAAACTGGACCAAATAATGTTAGTCTCATTGACAATCTAACATACTTATACTGTTTAAATGTTTCAACATTTACTATCGAGGTGTACTCTCAACAAGTGTCTTCTCTCATTCTCTCTGGGACAGTGTATGTAACCCCATTCTTGTACCCAGAGTCTAGTAGGATTCTCGATACTAGTTAGATTGAGAATCTTGATAACCTTGGGGTACAAGAATGATGTAACCCTACTGCTATCTGTATAATAAAGATTATCATACAAATGTGGACATATAACTGAAATAATGTTTGATAATACTGTTACCCTTTTTTCTTACTTACATTACAAATATATGTGCAATTTGTTATATCATTATTAAATATATTTTAAAGTTATCAAGTATTTGTACTTTCTTATCACAGTAAACATTATAAGTCAATATTTCAACTATTATAGAACCTGGGTCAATAGCGCAATTGGTAGCGTGCCGGGATTCAGAATCTTGTGTCCCGAGGGGGGTACGGGTTCGAATCCAACCCTGGGAGGTTATACCCTTCCATGAAAATTAGACAATGTCAATTTTCCTCCATTGATTAGATAATATGGAGAAGTTTCCGGCCTTGTGGCAGGGTAGGTGAGTACTGGTTATAGACAAGGGTCCAGGAAAGCTAGGTTAGGTGCGCTGGACGCAGTGAAATGTCCTAAAATGTGTTGATACGGCGTTAAATCCAATAAATAAATAAACAACTATTATAGTGCCTGTTGTAGTACAATCACAGTTATTTCTTCAACATAAACCAATGTTAGTGTGTTTAATTATGATGATTATAACTAGAAATGCATTCACTCTAATCTGCTTTTTTCTCTATTTCTACATGACTGAAACAAAATAACTACATCTAGGCATAGTAACCATGGTTATTGAATTGGTGATGTTCCAAAATGTACTGAACTGACTGGGTCATGTCACTCATGTCTAATAAATATGGGGCATTAACTTGCATGTTCATAGTAACAGTTCTAGATCAGAGACATAGATAACTAATTCCCTGTTCTAGATGCTTGAATGTATCACTTCGGATCTTCAGCTACTTGCTTTATGGCAAAACCTAGATTAAAGCAGTACAAATATCTCTTAAGTATTTCTATCAATATTATTTAAGAAATTATGTCCCTTTGCTTCTTGATTAACATTATTCATAGGCGGTTCCAAGGGGGCAGACCCGGGTACGCCCCCTAAAATTGCCCAAGAAAGGTTTTATCTTTCGTAATAAAATATGATATTTATGAGAAAATATATACATGTATATGTCCAAAAATTTTCACAGGCTATGCATGCAATGAGTAACAGGACTGGAAGTACAGAAATACAATGACCAACCATACAATTTAAAACAATTCCTTTATTTTATTAATTTATTGTAGGATTTTAACATGCTCCAACGGCTGTTAGAGAATTATGTTATATCTAGATGCTTTATATTGTAAACCCTGTGGAAGGATAGTTGAGACCCTAAAATTGTGTCTGAATCCCTTAAAAATTATGAAAACTCAGGACTATAGTATATGGAGGCCTCCGGTCACCTGGACCACTGGTCAGGGCTTTGCCCTGGCCATTCAGTGCCCTTACGGCCCCTTGGAACTCCTATTCTGTTCGTTCATTTTACGCCCCCTCTAACTAGAATTTTCCACCCCCTCTAACTAGAAATCCTGGATCCGCCTATGTTATTAACCTCCAATTATCAACGTATATACATGTATAAGTTCTATTATATTAACCTGTCACAACTTGAATAATTACACGGTCGCTGAATGTGTTATTATTCAACTTCTTTTTAACCCCTAATTAAGCCACCGATCCATATTAATTATTGATGATCTAACTACATGTATATATGCAGCGTTTTTGAATATTGGGGAAATAACAAGTTCGAAAGGAGTTGAAAATAACAGATTCAGTGACCGTGTAATTATTTAAGTTGTGACAGGTTAATATAATAGAACTATACCTATTTTAGCAATAATGGGGAGGGGTTAAATTTTGCTCCGCCCCTTTTGGTGGAACAGCCTAGATGGTTGCTATATTGTGAAATAAATGGTTAGAATCGGTGTTGAGTGTGATAACCTCCTTCGCGCAATGTTTAAGAACTTTTTACTTTCGTTCTGCCTCTTTTATCCACCCTTTTCGTCCTCAATAAACATTCATCCAAGAAAAGAATGGTTGAAGACGTCATTATCGTTGAAAGCGACGCAGACATAATTGTTATTAGTAGTGATACTGAGTCTGATACCGAAAGTGAAAATGAAAGCCTGCCATCGATTTCGGGGGAATCGGACCATGAACTTAAAGTTAAACTGAAAGAAAATCAATACGACATCTTAGACTATGACATTTCGAAGGTAAAATCTAGTATTTGATATATTTCCGTTGTATCAAAATGCATCATTGAGTGTACGTTTGAAAGAGTAAATCTCGAAGGTTCGGAAGGTGAATTTTCGCCCCAAGACATTTCGTACCCAAACAATTTTATTTTCTTTATGCATGCTGTCTGTTAATTTTGAGCTTAGCATTATTAAATAGTGTTTATATTCTTAGAAATTAAGTATGTTTGGTTGTTACTTTATATAAGAAATGAATAATTAGTTTCCTGTTTTGATAATAACAAATCATTTGAATAGGCTTATCAATTCATTATCTTGTGAGTTGTATGCAGAATTTTTTCTTGTAAACTAGAAAGTCACATGATCAGTATAAATAAATTGGGTTTGTCAATTCACTACATGTTTCTTGTTTATGTTTACATCTATTTCACTTTGATTCTGTGACTAGTAACAATCAAGCCAGGTTAAAAACTTAATTTTTTATTTATCTAACTATCTTTAAAGTATCCTGGTACAATCTATTTTCGAACAGCTAACAATTTATCGCCATGTAAGCCTAACTTAAAGGGACGTACATCATCTATGAAAGCGGAATACTGTTCGACAACTATTTAGTGCTAAAATTACACACACAAAAAAACATGTTTACCTCATGTCGTGGTTTAGATATCTTTTTTCTAGGTATATTACCCAATTTCACTGTAACTGAAGTTGCGCAACCAGTATTGGGACAGGTCTGAATATAACATGCTGGAAGTTCTTTTTTTGGTTACTGAAAATGAGGTCTAATGGTGTATTGTATACCGAGTCTATATCTAAATGAAAGGTGCAAGCTGGATTAGTGGGCTTTGAGCCCTCGTGAATTGGTCACACCCAGATAGGCAAAATGTGATTGAAGCATCTTTTCAATTACTTCTACTTTTTTTCTATTAACATGTACATTCATCTGAGTGGATTTATTTTCTCTCTTTCACTATCTTTCAAACATTCCTCTTGTGCTCTATTGAAGAATAGTCAGTCTGTGATAGCTCAATGAATCAATGTAGATGTAGACTGCCAACCCCCTCTCAAGAGTTACAGACAGAATTAAGTGCACTTAGGAAAGTTTTAGTTTGAGAAACAGTTAAAAGCGCCTGACAAGTGGACTGACTGAAAGGAATAGCTAGTCAAATGTTAAAATGTTAGTTTAGGCGAGAACATAAAAGTAACAGTAAACGGTAAAATGAACAAAAATGATAAACCCAATGAATATTAGACTGATACTGAATCTTCTCCACAGGCTGCTTGAACAGGTCATACCGTCATGGTCCAGGAGGGTTGCAATGTTGCTGGGGAGACAGTTCCATAGGGCACAGCTTTGTGGTAAAAAAATGAATATTTATGGTAATTTGAATTTACTTGTAACCGTCTTGAGTGCAAGTGGGTGCATATGTCTGCTTGGTCTAGTGAGTACTTGTATGTAAGATGGGGGACTGATTGCTACAATATTGTGAGAAACTTGTAAAACTTTATAATTCTGAAGTCATATCCTATGCTCTAGAGACCACCAACCCAGATCATCCTGCATGGCTGTAACTCTTGAGAGAATAGTCATGTTTTACTCATCTTATGGCATGTCTCTGGACCATTGTAAACTGTAAAGGTAGCGCTGCAATCTTTTGTTAAAGGAAAGCAGATTTACCTCAAAATTTAATTATTAAAGCCTATACTGAATTCATTGGTTGTACAACAATGGGCCTTTTCATGCTTTTGACATCTTGGCTCAATTGTTTTATTGCAAGATTTCTGGTATGTTCAGGCCATATTGCAGAAAATAGATTGTTTTCTTTGAAAATATAACTCTATTAAGGGATGTTATATCAAGCTAAAAAGATGAAAATTTATTGAAAAATTGAAGTTATTTCTCCCTATTTATCACTATTCTTCTCATAACAAGGTCCTCTCCTTGCCATCTCACCCCCTTAATGTGACAATAAATGCTGGATTCTAATGAAACAAGCCTCTAAGCAACAAACCTAAGATTGATTTGCTTGTCCTAGAATGTACATTGCATTTGTGTTGATTAGATAATAACATGGTAATAATGACATCTTAGTATGTAACACTATCTTAAACACGGCTAGCCTTAATATTTTTATATCAGTTTTTAAATTTAGGACAACTGTAAATGTAATGTTCTGTTATTATTTAAAGATAATGCATTGTATATTTAACATTAAAGTAGTGTAATATTTAGTAAATCAGGTCACATTTCAACAGTTAAGGATCTATCATTTGTTGAAATTGAAAAAAATCTATCAATTGGGTGGGGTAACTAATTATATCAAAATATCCATAAATTCTAAATAATTTTAATTTATTTTGTAAGTGATGCATTAAGTGTATAGATGAGACAGTGAAAATATAAAGAACTCAACAAATAAGACATTTAGAAAGAAACGAAAACATTTATCCTAACCTGGAAATGGCCTTACGAACGTCGGTCCAAACACATATTTGTAATATGTAAAAGATGTAATAGAATGTCCATATAACATTTTACAATGTCCTAGGGTGAATCACACAATAAGTGTTTCCAAAATGTAAATTTGATAATTGATCACAACACTCTTCACACATGATTTTATTTTCAATTTCACACAGGAACCCGATAAATTTTTCCTTCTTATTACACACATAGAACATACAATATGAGTAGAAAATTGCACTGGGAACTTGTGTGTAAACTGTAATTTAAAACGGGTAATGTTTGTGTTGAGATGAATTATCAAATTTACATTTGGGAAATACTTTTTGTGTAATTTACCCTAAGACATTGTAACATGTTACATAGACAACCTATATCAACATTTGGATTTATGAAAAAAGAACTTTAACCCTTAACCGCTCAATCCCGCATTTTTACGTGTCTAGACCCCCCCCCTCCAAAATGGCTGCCACAGCCTTGAAAATGGTGTCCTTTAACTGGAATAAGTGAATTTCACTTAAGGATAGTTGTCCCCAAAAAATGAGCTTTTTTTCGCGCGCCTCCCTCCCAAAAAGATGTCTCAGGGGGGTTTCTAAGGGGGGATGTGCCCCCCTTTGTTGTTGGGTTTTGAAGGGGGCGCAGCGCCCCTCATCGCAAGAAAAAAAATCGGGGTCACTGAGTGCAGAAAAATGGCGCCAAATGCTGATAAGTGTACACGTTTTCAGTATCTGAAAAGACCTGGCACTTTAAACCTCAATTTTGGAAAATATTACCGTTTGAAACGCAAATGTGGGGTTGAAAAAGAGCGAAAATTGCATTTTTTGCCGTTTTTGCTCCGCCCCAGCGTTGCCATGGTAACGGGGATCGGGGCTCAACTTGGTTTTTCTGAAAGACATTCACCCAGGTAATAACTTGGCCAAGTTGCATATCTGTATGATAATTAGTAATGAAATTAGAGCATCTTGAAATAGCCCTTGCGCGTAATGGTGAAAAAATGGCTACTTTTCACACATGTCGCAACCAGTAAAGGGTTAAATATGTGTTTGGATTGACGTTCGGAAGGCTATTCTAAGGTGAGGTTAAATGTTTTCATTTCCTTCTAAATATCTTATTTGTTGATTTTTTTTATTTTCGCTATCACATCTATACATTTAATGCATCACTTACAAAATATATAAAAATTATTTTAGAATTAATGGATATTTTGATAGTTTAGTCACCACACCCACTTAATAGATTTTTTCAATTTCAAATCCCGATACACCCTTAAGTGTCTGGTCACAATGACAGTAATTCTAACCATTGTTTCTTGTCACCACAATGGCACAATGAACAAATTTAAGTATATCTAATATCTTGACGTTAATATGTGTGTAATATACTCAGTGAAATTAAGGAGTAAAACAAGTAAAAAAGACAATTGACTGACATTAAAACTGATGCACAAACAAACATGTAGTAATATACTGTTTCAATGCAGAGTATACATAGGGGGGGGGGAGAGTCTAAATAAATATTGTAATTAGTGATTTTCTGTATTTGTATTTGTATTTTTTTGTCTTTGATTTATTATGTTATAAGTTCTATCAAATTTTTATAATTGTAAATAATAAGTATAAAAATGCATAAAAATTCTGAATAATTCAATGGAATACAATAAGTGGTATCTAGTGATATAAATCACATGGTATATTGTATTGACAATGCATTTGCTACCAGGCGTAGCTGATTTGAATGAAATGACGTGTCCCTTAGACATTGACTCATAGACGTGTCTCTATAGTAGAAAAATATTGATTGACTGTGCATTTTTTATTTTTTTTTAGTTTGTACCTAATAATTGCATTGTACTTTGAAAGTCCTTCATTTATAGCAACAATTATTATATATGTATAAATATTCATAAATAGTATGTGATTTATGAAGAAAACAATATAAAGGAAGATTAATTTAGGATTTTAAATACCGGTATGCATACAAACCCAACAGTGTTAAATCATGTGTAAATTTTACCACTATAATTTGGTTGGTCCAAACTTAAATTGAAAGTTAAGTGTATTATTTCATGGCTAAGATTTATTTTCCTGGATATTATTTATGGTTTAATGGTTAGAATGACTAGTGGTAGCAGAGAATGTTTAATTGAGGCTGTTGCCAAGGTAAACCGTTTATTGTAATAATCAGGGTTAAACATTATCTGTGTCATTGGATTCTCGGGATCCCAAAATCTTTAGAGGAATCTAAGTATTTTAAGTATAGGACTACGTCAGAATTGCTGAAAAATTGACCTGTTCTTATGGATATGAGATATCATGGATCATTTATCGTAATTTTTGACTGCAAATCTGTATCTGAATATTTTATTTTATTGGAGGTATTTCTTAAATTGAGGAGAAATCCCTGGGTAACTGATTAGGGATTCCTTTTAGATCTCTAGTTGACACATTTAGTGTTGAATCCTGATGACTGAATTATGATTTCTGAGGTAATAGTGGTCATACTAATGTTGTGGGGTTTTGAATTTATACTTTCAATAATTGGTTTGTAATGTTGTGGGGTTTGGGATATATACTTTCAATATTTGGTTTGTAATGTTGTGGGGTTTGGGATATATACTTTCAATATTTGGTTTGTAATGTTGTGGGGTTTTGGATATATGCTTTCAATATTTGGTTTGTAATGTTGTGGGGTGTAATGTAATTATATAGAACACACACAGTTTAACATTTAATGTTCTTTATTAATGTGGTATTAATTATCACAGTTCCACAAAATAGTTATAGTTATAAAGTTATAAAGTCATCAATTGTATTTAAGTTGAAATATTATTAATTTAGCAGAAACTTATTAAGGCGATGTTCGTGCCTGCACCTCTATGTCTTGACTGACGGTCCTGCGGTCCGTATAAACCTAAGTCAATGAAACTATCGTTGCCGGTTGCTATATGGATACAATTTAACAATAAACAAAACTCATGTAACAGTTTTCAATGTATAACAACCATTGTTAGAACATTGTTTCTTTGCTTTCCTACATTGTTGATTACTCAAGGTATGATGCAATAACTAATATAAAACATTTAAATCCCCAGGTGCAGGCCATAATAAATATACAAATCAATAAGTATTAAATATGTAGTTACAAAACATTATCATACATATTCTTAAACATTATACAAAAGATAGTCAATGGTATTTAAAACTGTAAACAACAATAAAAATACATATAAGAATGAGACACACCGGTAAGCATAAATAATAGAATTAACTTTTCATATATCTATATTTTGGGATTATTTCTAAATTTAACAATTGTAATGTTACTACATTACAGGGGTTTTGGATATATGCTTTCAATATTTGGTTTGTGCTGTTGTGGGGTTTGGGATATATGCTTTCAATTTTTGGTTTGTAATGTTGTGGGGTTTTGGATATATGCTTTCAATTTTTGGTTTGGTATGTAAACATTTTTTTAAAGGTGTTGATGGGACGAGAGTTCATGTAAGAATGACATCATTGTCTTGGGGATTGTTTTCAGAAGTAGACTTGAAGTGTAGGATTATTAAATTAAGAATTTGAGAAGAAAATTTTTTTTGATTTTTAAAATTTGGACTTCCACTATACAATGACACACAGTTTATAACTTACCTTATTCCATTTTTGTTTGGGTTCAGATCCCACCCAGGCAGGTTATACCATTCCATGAAAATTTGACAATATTGTCTAGTGTATAAATTAGGGGTCTGACCATAAAAAGGGATAACAGTAACATGTGTACAGCTAAGCAATGCAGGCATGGGTCCCACTTTGATGTTGTTGTTTATATGGTAACACATGTTGGTGATGATTCATATTTTATGGACCCTGAGATTTTTATCATAATTTAACTGTATTGATGTTTTTACAGCTGTTGAGATTTTAGGTTAAAATAAGATTTTATTGGGATGACCTTGGGGCAATTTCATCAGCTCAATATCCTTTATGTTTTGGTGACTTTTTTGTGAACTGTAAATTAACATTGGACGTTTTAGGATCATGGGGTATAGTCCGATTTTATCCGGTGAGCCGTGACTGCACTTTTGTAATTATAGATTTTTGGAATATTCCTACAAAAAGGTAACACAGCTTATTAACCAACCAACTGATTACTGCCTTTATCCTAATTATTCAAGTTTGATTTAAGTGACTCAATAGTCGTGGCGGTAAGACACTTGGATTGATAGACATTGCTATGCTACCCCGGGTTCGAATCCTGCTTAGTATCCTTTATTCTTTTTTTATTTTTTTTTATTTTTTGCAATCGTGGAAACGAACAACTCGAAATCTCTGTGCAGCACGAAGCCAAATGTATATAAAATAGAATATGCATATTTGCCTGAGTTTGTGCTTAGTTATTACTTTGATGTCATATACTTAACTGTCTCGACCGCGTCTTATAGAAATGTTTCTATGCACATGCATTTTATAAGAAAGAGAAGTGAAATGGGATGCATGTAACTTTGGCACATTCGTTCGATCGTATCCTAGTTTGATTTCTATTCAGCCACTGCATTTGAAGCCGAGTGTATAATATAAATGTATTATTATTCGGTACAATGTAAATTGCTGGATATAAAAAATAAAGAACCATGGAAATAAAACATACAGAAATTAAACAAAATCAAATTACATGTATAGCACAACAATCATTATATGACAACTAAACATGAATTTAATAATAAATTAAAAAATGTGGAGGCGGTGAGGTTCGAACCACTGCAGTAAAATTTATGCATTGGCCATATGTTTCTGACTCGTTACCGACTGCGCTATTTTGAACATTGATTTTGAATTATTATATCATGCATATATACTTGAGATATTATAGTTTGTATTGATTTTTAGTGTAGTATAGTGCGTACAATTTGACCCCGACCTCACCTTTCACATTTGCATCTAATTATCACCTACACATATCCCGGTGAAAATCAATACCACGCCTACTTTACACTTCGACTCGTTACGTATTTAAAATATAGAGTATACACAGCCCGCATGTATAACAACTTACGATTCAAATGCATTCAAACGGGAAACTCGTGTTCTTACATTTTTGATAACAATTAATAATAAATGGGTGTGGGGATAGTGATTGTGGGGCTAAAACCAACAACCTTTGAATTGGTAGCTAGCCTCATCGTACAATCCTCTAGTCCGGCCTATGTGCAATAGACACTCATTGTACGCTTTAAATGTACTTAAAAATTAATCCCTGTGTTAAAATTAATTCGAGCCTTGTCGATAAAATCCGATTGTTATCGAGCATTAATACTACATTCGTATTCAATGTAATGAATATTCTTGCATAAAGGTCAGGTCGGGGTCAATGTGTCCGCACTATATTTACTGGTTATACCTATCGTCATGGTTATGATTAGACTCATCCAACCTGTCACGGCTCACCGAATAAAATCAGACTATAAGTGGTGTTTTTTTCTCATGGGGCTGATAAATAAAACAAGCCAAAAATCATTTAAAAATGTACTATTATAAATATAAAGTGGTGTTACTAAATTAATGTTATTTATGTATGGCTTGAAAGTTTAATGAAACTTTTTGATGAAAAAACATTGCAGAATTTATCAATATAAAATTATAAGAAATTTATATAATTTATCTATCTCTGATAAAGAAATATTATATCATTGTTTATGTTTATTTTTATGATTTGTGGCTTCATTAATGACAGACAGACTTCAGATTATAGATAGTATTTCCAGACAATTAAAATGCAGGTCTACAACACTTACAGGTGAAAGAGAATAGGTGTGCATGAATGGTAACTTCAAACAAGGGATCACTAAAAATTTAGGATACTCAGAAAAAACCTAATAAATTCTGGTTACCAAGAGTCAAAGATCAAAGAAAACTAATTTAAAAAAGAGAAAATTACAGACATTGTAACTCAAAACAATCCAGTGTTTTAGCTGTTTGACTGTGTTAATTGGTATTAACCAATACATAGTGTAAAATGTACTCTTATAAAAATATCAAACTGTTGATAAATCTTATTGATGTTGGTGTTAATTTTTGCTTTTCATGTTTTGATCTATTAGTTTTGGATAATGTGTTTGCAAAACTCTTATTATTGTAATGGATCAAAGTTCACACTTTGCTTTCCACCTTTAATCCATTGAATACAAGTTGGTACAAATAGCATGCAAGTGTGAACAACCCTTTTATATCATATTTACCCTACCTGTTAACTAGGAAATTATTCTATAGAATGACCTATATAACTTTATTACTCTGTGGAAATTAGAGTAATTTCCTATTGAGATAGGTTACTCTATGTTCTCAATATGGATGGGCCTGTCCATTTGGTGTTTGCTGTTATTATCAGAGTGGAAAAGTTATCTGTAAGGTGAACAGCTGGATTTTTATGGAGTTAATATTTTCTCTATTTCTTCATCTCAGAGTGAAAATTTGTTACCTCTTTGGACATAAGTGTGTGAGTTATTTGATAAGTTTGTATGAGGTAAATTCGTTCATGGTGTACTGTGCTATTTTATGGATTTTTTTGATGAATCACAGGTGATGTCATACTGTTAGTCCTATACTTATTGTATGTCTGGAATCGAGTTGAGTATTTGAATTTGAAAATTATGTAATTTTTAAATTAGTATTCAAGTTGATTTTATACATGTCTATGTTCTGTTGGTGTTTTTTAGTATAAATTATTTGTCTATAGGAATGATTTTATTTATTATCTCACATAAATTTCTCAGTTGGTACCATCATATGCAATACTAAACTATCTGCTGAAGGAAATAAATATTTATCATAAAATATAGACCTAATCAAAGCGCTGTAGTAGTGTTGCAAAGGCTGGGAAACTTTCCAGTAATTTTGGAAATTTACCTGGTAATTTTCGGAAACTTTCAAGGGCTGGGAAATTTTGGAAATATTGAAAAAAATAATTATATATATATATAAGTTATTTGACAAAATTTGATTTTAAAAGAATGCATTTTTATTTACAAGAAAATTATGAAATATGAGGGTTTTCACTGTTGATGTCAGCAGCTGATGTCAGAATCTCACAGTCTTATGTGAATCTTCATGCTTCAATGATGATGAGGTTGAGACATCTGACATGGAAATTATAGACTAAATATGTTTAATTATTCTACATTTGATTGGCTACAGTTTGATTTTGTAATATTTTAGTTTATTTACAAAATTGGAGTTACCAATTCTTTTATTCAATGTGATTGTGTTAAATTGCTTTAGTTGTTATCACTATTCATTTTTAATTTTATTTTGCACCATTTTTAGCATAATGCCACAGCAGTACATAAATGTTGATGTGCTTTGAATGAAATCAAGCTAGACATTATTTTAGAAATCATTTAAATCTTTAAGTTTATGACTTAGTAGTCAAATTATAATCAATTATGAAACAAACTATAGAAGCAATGATTATGGTAGATTTATTTACCGCCGGTCTGAAAGCCGGTGGTATATTGGAGTCGTCAGAATCTGATGACCATGGTAAGAGCAGTTCATGATTTCTTTTACTTGCGTCCTCCTTTTTTTATTTACAAATGTTGACAGTGCTAAATTGTAATAATTTTTAGTTTTATAGTACTGCAATAAAAAATTCTGCTTTTGGGGGCATTTTATTTTGGTAACTGGAATGGGAATGAAGTTTGACATAACTTGTTACGGTAAAAATGTTCAAAGCATTCAATATGAATATTTTGTGTTCTGCATTTTATTTTGCCAACATTCAAACAATATGTCTCCTCATAGACCTTTATCTTAATGTATACTACATATTAAGACTTCATAAATCACTATTGTTTTGTTTTATACAAAAAGAGACAAATTTATACGAATTTCTTAAAATTTCCAATTTTCCCCAATATTTCCCAAAATTCCTGAAAGTTTCCTCGAAAATTTCCCTAATTTGAAAATTCCGGAAATTTTGCAACACTACGCTGTAGGCACTGAATTTGTTAGAGATTAAAAAGTAATATGAGATTTCCGGCTCTGACAACGTTTGTACTCAAGGAACAGTTCAGTGATATTAGTTTGATAGGTAGTGTTTTGTTTTCTGTTGTGTTTGTGTATAATAATATATGTTCACTAATGTGATATAAACATAAGAAACACAAGTGTGCTCTAACTATTTAATGAGTACTTATCTAAGCAATATAAACCGACAAACTGACCAAGAATATAGAGGGTGTTATAAGATAAAGGTGTATCAGTATAGTCTGTTTCTAGATTCTGCAACATCTCTCTTGTTTTGTTGAAAAAGAAAGTTAATATTATTTTAACAATAATCAAAACCTAAAAATCAAAGAAATATTAAACATATAATCATACAAAAAAAAACTAATGCACTTAGCATTTAAAGCTTTAAATATTTTGAGTTATCATATGAAATAGTATTGATAGATTCATGCATTAATTGAGAAGTAATTACTAACAGTTCATTGAACCCATTAATTAATAACAGTTCATTTAAGGATCTATCATTTGTTGAAATTGAAAAAAATCTATCAAGTGGGTGGGGTAACTAATTATATCAAAATATCCATTAATTCCAAAATAATTTTAATTTATTTTGTAAGTGATGCATTAAGTGTATAGATGAGACAGTGAAAATATAAAGAACTCAACAAATAAGACATTTAGAAAGAAACGAAAACATTTATTCTAACCTTGAAATGGCCTTATGAACGTCAGTCCAAACACATATTTAAAGTTCTTTTTCATAATTCCAAAAGATGTAATAGAATGTCCATATAACATTTTACAATGTCCTAGGGTGAATCACACAAAAAGTGTTTCCAAAACGTAAATTTGATAATTGATCACAACACTCTTCACACATGATTTTATTTTCAATTTCACACAGGAACCCGATAAATTTTTCCTTCTTATTACACACATAGAACATACAATATGAGTAGAAAATTGCACTGGGAACTTGTGTGTAAACTGTAATTTAAAACGTGTAATGTTTGTGTTGAGATGAATTATCAAATTTACATTTAGGAAATACTTTTTGTGTAATTTACCCTAGGACATTGTAAAATGTTATATGGACAACCTATATCAACATTTGGATTTATGAAAAAAGAACTTTAAATATGTGTTTGGATTGACGTTCGGAAGGCTATTCTAAGGTGAGATTAAATGTTTTCATTTCTTTCTAAATATCTTATTTGTTGATTTTTTTTATTTTCGCTATCACATCTATACATTTAATGCATCACTTACAAAATATATCAAAATTATTTTGGAATTAATGGATATTTTAATAGTTTAGTCACCACACCCACTTCATAGATTTTTTTCAATTTCAAATCCCGATACACCCTTAACCCATTTCATTTAACCCATTCATCGCGATTGTATCTTTGACTTGGCTGCACTATTCTACCAGATCGTGTTTGATAAAGGGTAGGAGAGTTTTGGGTTAACTCTGCAGGGAGATTAGGCTGCTGAGAGTTTTCACTGCTGGGTACCAGTGGGTTAATTGAATTATCATTACAGGACTGATATCTGGCCAATACATTATGTGTGAAATCAGATATATCAGTGTGTCGCTCATTACTTTTCAATAGGTATCTGCGATTTCTCCTGTAAATATTCCCATCAGGGGTCTGAATAACATAGGAATGGTCATTGTGTATCCTTATGACTTTGGCAGGTGTCCAGATCTTTCCAACTTGAAATCTCACAGAGTCATTAATTTGTAACCTTGAAAGTGGTTTTGCGTTTTTGTCATAATTTTGCTTTTGCTTGTTTTTGGATGATTGAATGGCTGATCTTATCAATTTTGGGTTAACAGTTTTAGGTAGGAGTTGTTTGTTGGTTGTTGGCAGAATAGATCTAGTTCTTCTGCTCAAAAGCAATTGCACCGGTGATTGCTTACAATCTGTCATGGGTGTATTCTTGTATTCTAACAATGCTAAATATGGGTCATGACCACTGTCTTTAGCTTTGTTTAGTAGTCGTTTTACTGTCTGTACAGTGCGTTCTGCAAGTCCGTTTGAACTTGGGTGACATGTTCAATGTGCCACGAGTCAACAAATGTCTTGAATGTCTCAGATGTGTACTGAGGTCCATTGTCACTGAATATACGGATAGGTATTCCGTGCGTACTGAAACGTGATTTCAATTTTCGTACTACAGTCGATGATTTTGTGTCGGGTAGCTTGTCTATCTCGAAATATCTACTTTAGTAATCAACTATAACTAAATACTCATTCCCGTCAAAATGGAATAAATCATTGGCAACTTCTTGCCATGGCCCTTTTGGAATTTCGTGGGTTGTCATAGGTTCTTTCTGATTTGAATTTCTGCGTGACAAACAAATCTTACAGTTCAGTACGTAGTCATTGATTTGCTTGCTCATGCCAGGCCAAAACATTACGTCTCTAGCTCTCTGTAGACTTTTGTCAGTGCCCATGTGACCTAAATGTACTTGTTTAATCATGTGCTGTCTGAGTGACTTGGGAATGATCAGTGTTTGACCTCTAAAAATTAGGTCATCGGCAACTGATAATTCGTCTCGGTGATTGTAAAATTCCTGCACAAGTTCCGGGCAATCTAATCTAGAATCTGGCCATCCTTGAACTATAGTGCGTTTCAATGTCTTCATTTGTAGGTCAGTCTTTGATTCTTGTCTCACATTTTCTAGACTGCGGTCAGTGTATGTCATGCTTGAAAGCACAGTGTGAACATGTAGGTCAAGACATTCAATTTCGGAACTATCTGACATAGGTTTCCGTGACAGGAGATCACTAATGGGAACTTCTTTCCCGCTCACATGTCTAACTTCGAGGTTATATTTTTGCAAACTGAGCAACATTCTTTGCAAATGTGGCGGTGCTGCATGCAAAGTTTTTTTCATAATTGCAGACAGGGGCTTATGATCAGAATGTACAATTACATGTCTACCATATGTATATTGGTGAAAACGCTGACATGCAAACACAATGGCTAGCATTTCACGCTCAATGTTTGCATAATTGCATTCCGTCTGCGTCAGTGTCTTAGATGCATAGGCTACTGGCCTACCATCTTGCATAATGGCTGCACCAACTCCATTCATAGAAGCGTCGCACTCAATATAGACTTGCTTCTGTGAGTCAAAATAAGCTAGTACTGGGCTTTTGGTGATAACCTGTTTAACTTTTGCAAATGTGTCAATTTGAGGTTGGTCCCAAACGAACTCAATGTCTTTTTTAAGTAATACTCTCAATGGGCTTGTAATTTCTGCAAGGTTTGGGGCAAATTTCTGTAGATATGTAACCATACCAAGAAATGTCTCGAGCTCAGCGCGATTCTTGGGAGTTTCAATTTTCCCAATAGCCTCTATTTTGGCTTTGTCTGCTTTTAACCCTGATGATGTAATCATATGACCAAAATAAGGTATCTCTGATAGTCCTATTTGGCATTTGTCAACATTGAATCGTATGCCTTTGTCACGGGCACGGTCAAGTACTGCTATCAGATTTTTGTCATGTTCTGCTTTTGTGCGACCATATATCAATATGTCGTCAACTATGGCTTTGACACCTGTCATGTCACCAAAGATTTCGTCAACCTTCTGACAGAATATATCTTGACTACAACAAAGGCCATATGGAAGTCGTTTGAATTTGTATCTAGAAAACGGCGTGCTAAAAGTTGTCAAATACGACGACTCCTCGTCCAGTCTAATGCTCCGATAAGCATGCGTAATGTCTAAAAGACTAAAGTATTGACATCCAGCTAACTGTGATGTAACGTCGTCAAGTGTCGGCATGGGGTAGTGAGGTCTACGTATAGCATCATTCAGTGCTTTTGGATCTAAACATATTCTCAATTGTCCAGTTTTGGACTTTTCTACCGCAACAAGGGAGTTAACCCAATCAGTCGGGGTATTGACTTTGGAGATTATGCCATTGCTCTCCATCCTATTTAATTCATCCTGAAGTCAGTTATGTAATGCTTCAGGTACCCTCCTTGCAGGATTAACAACTGGGATTGCATCCTGCTTCAAATGAAGCTTGCAAGACCCTGGAATAAGACAACAACTGTTCTTTGTTTAACCCTGTACCGTTTATCTCAGATGAGTGCTTATCAATAGTACATGTCAAATGGATTAAACCTAGATCAATTGAAGTTTTCAGGCTTAATAGAGGCACAGCAGGGGTATCTACAACATGAAACCATGTGTTAATTGACCTTTCATTGTGTTTACAATGTAACTGGACTTTCCCTAGAACTGGAATTTGATTACCTGTATAGGAGGTCAATCTTTCAGAGGGGGGCTCTAACGGGGTACTTAAGCCTAATGCTTGAAAATCTTTGTAGGGAATGATATTTGCAGCGCTCCCTGTGTCAATTTTAAATTTAACAGGACAGTGTTTTGGGCCAAGGGACAGACGTACTAGGGCACGATCGGTAGAACTAGATGTGCTTACCGTGTCAATGTTAAATTCCTGAATGTCACAGACTAATTCCTCATTGTCACTGTTACGGTAATCGTCAACACTATGTACATTGTTTTTTCCCATACGGCAACACTTGGCAAAATGGTTGTATTTGCTACAGTTATGACACTGCTTCCCTTTCGCCTGACATGCTCCAAATTTATGGAATGTGGCACAGTTCGTGCATAAGCGTCGGTGTCTCGATGGTCCTTGTCCCGGTCTTGGTCTTGGTGTAGGTGCTGGCTGGCGTTGTTGTTGGCGCTGTGGTATCGGTTTGTGTCCCAACTACTTTGAACGACAAACATCTACTTCTTTGTTCATTGAACGTAATTGTTCCTGTGAATACTCAAGGTTTTGAGCAGTTTGTATTGTTTTGTCCAACGTTAGATCTGATACAATGTTTATAAGTTTTTCTCGTAATTTTGCCGAGTTGGTTCCAAACACAATCCTATCTCTAATCATTTCATCTACGTTACTGAAATTGCAGTCTCTTGCACACATTCTCAAGCAAGTAATGAATGAATCAATTGTGTCATTTTCTTGAGTTTGATTAAAAAATTTGTGTCGTGCGAAAATCGGATTGATTTTTGGCTGTACATAAGCTCTAAATCTGTAGTAATATGTACTGAGCTTTTTAGCATCTTCCTCTGAAATGTCCTTCCATGTACAATGAATGTCTCTACCTTTGTCGCCAATCCACAACAAAAAGTAAGAAACATGTTCTTCTTCAGTTTTCCCCTTAAGTGGGCCAGAAAACATTAGCTTTGCGTGGCGCTCAAACTTTTCAAAGGCTTCAGGCAGATTTGATGAGTCCCACTCCATGCGTGGTGCCTGGATTCCACTTAATTCCATGTTTATAAGTATAGTTTATCCAAATCAAAATTTTAATTAAATCCACAAATAACTTCTGACACCATGTTTTGTTTTCTGTTGTGTTCGTGTATAATAATATATGTTCACTAATGTGATATAAACATAAGAAACACAAGTGTGCTCTAACTATTTAATGAGTACTTATCTAAGCAATATAAACCGACAAACTGACCAAGAATATAGAGGGTGTTATAAGATAAAGGTGTATCAGTACAGTCTGTTTCTAGATTCTGCAACAGGTAGAACAGTATTGTTCCGGTTCAAAACACTTCAAACATTCGACCTGTAAATACAGCAGGTTAACCAGACAGGCAAACACACTTGATTTGTTTTTCGCACAATCACAACAATTCAAGGGGGTCGTTCTTAGAACAATGCAATAATTAACGCTTTAAAGTTACCATTTATGCACATTTATTCTACTGCTTCTGTATGTAAAATAAATAACGTCCACTATTCAGACATCTGATAATTCAAAGTCATCAACTACGATCTTTAAACTTTCCCTACAGAACCATTCCATTACATAAGATGTCATGATGTAACATCTCTACTGACAACTGGCACAAACAAAGGGTGGGTCGTGACTGAATAGTAGATACCATTCTATTACATAATATGAAGTAAAAATCTCTACTGTCTTACTGAGACGCTAAACTCATAAGCTATTATATATACCCTTCAGTACAGACCGATTAACAAGTGTATTTCAGGAATTATTATGCCTGTCATAGCAAACGATCATTTTGAATTGCTTGATACTTATATACTGAGGAACTACTTCTGGATTCAGTAAATTTTCAAAGGGGTCTGACATACGGTAAATATATTTTGTTCGGGACTAATAAAAACCAGTAGAATTCGGTTTCATTAATAGTATCATCAATTGCTTTCAGCGCGATATAACCTTTCTGTGTTGATGCGCCGTAAAACCCAAACAAACAAACATAAATTTCATCAGAACAGAACATACTATTTGTCTAGCCTAGGTTATGTCGGCATGGGATTATTTATACATCTAATTGATAGATGATGCTGTCATTAATTAACAAATTCATAATTATGCAGGCCTCCTAGTGAAACCTTTAAAACCTTTAAAAACCTTTAATTTCAGAGCAAACCATTAAAACCTTTACATTTCCACAGAAAACCTTTAAAACACCAAAATAGCCTGTAATTCTCACTCAAAACCTTTATATTTGCTCTGACTGGTTGCCGTGCTAGCTTAAAGCAAGTAATGGATTTTGTTCTGCATTTTCCCTACACTGTAAAACAGGAGCTATGTATGATATAAATATGCAGAGAAAATAGGTATACACATTAAATAAGGTATGTATTATATTGCATAATTCAAACAGTATATAACATCAAAAAAATGACTTTGGTATGACTGTAGGTTTAATAAAGAAATGAGAACTTTGACGAAAATAGCCTTTATTTACTCTTTATTTTTTCATATTTTACTCTAAAAGGCCTTTATTTTCATACATTGGAGCCTTTATAAAAACCTTTATTTTTGTTTTGGCCTGCTAGGAGGCCTGTATTATGTCATGCACAGAAGAAAATTTATGGAAAAAAATATAGGATTCTGTCAGGGAAACCACAATTGATAAGGAAGACTAATAAGCTTCTATACTAACACAAAGTTGTATTTGTGACCTGTCCAGCTTGCCACACCCTAACCAGGGTGGACTGGGACGAGTCCCCACCAGCATATAGCTCAGTGACATATATGGATTTCTTCTTACATATGCATCTATATACATGTATTTACAATGTAATTTTCTAATAAATTACAAAATCTAGTTATAATACTATAATATTTAGTAAATCAAGATTAAGCATATATTGTATATGACTATAAGTGTAATATTATCTTGACATATATCATATAATTACAGGATATTCAACTGTAACTGATTATTTTCTTCCTTGTCAATTTTATTATGATACTATCTTTGAAACTTCACCCTGATTTTATCAGTCATTTTCAGTAAGTCAATTTGTGGTTAATAAGGGTCCTTGTGGAGGCATTATGTGCAGACTTATGTTTGTCAATTAACTAATTACATGTATTTATAGTTTATGCTAATTGTTATATGATACTGACTGTAAATAAAATATTATATCTATAAAACTGATATGGCGTGTTAATTGTTCCTGTCTACAATTAATTATAATGAACAGTCTAGCTTTAAGGGTTTCATTGCCATCATTGATCTCAAGGTCTGCACATTATGTTTCCTTGTGGAGAGGATGGATCACCATTAAATATTCATATCATTATGTACATTTAGTATAAGGGAAGAAAACGTTAAAGACAAATTAGGACAAATACAGCATGACAATAAGTTAAGTGAAAGTTATGTTATAATTAATTAATTACTGTTTAAAGTTTACTGATACAGTGCCATCCAAAAGTTTTTAAACAAGTACAATATTGAAAAAAAGTGAAATTACTCACCACTAGTAATCTTACTGTAATTCAAGGACATTCAGTTTCTATAGTTTATGGCTCATACTCAAAGTCGGAACATTACTCATTTCACGTTGTTTGGCTAGTTGATTGTTATATACATGTACAATACAATACAATACAATACAATACAATACAATACAATACAATACAATACAATACAATACAATACAATACAATAATACAATACAATACAATACAATACAATACAAACTTTATTTATTGTTGGACATTTTGTAACAAATACATATTAACATTATTAATCATATTCCTCAATCATTTTGAGTGTGACTTGCTTCACTTAACAAGAGACTATATATACCTTTTGTACGTATACCAGTATTCTATTTTTATTTATAAGACTTTATTTCTAACTTTTATGTTTCACATTTTTGTATAATTACAACCTAAACGAAATAATACAATTTGATTGGTCAAAAGTGAACACGTGACTTGAAAAAAATGTGTTTTCATTTTCGTATAAACGCAGTTGCCAACAAGAATTCATTGATATTCATGACTTTTAATTACATCATGCCAGTATTAATTTCATGAATAAAAAAATATATTTTAGCGCTGTCACATGCAAAACAAAAGCTGTGCATGTCAATAAAAGAAGTAAATCATCGAAAACATGAAAAGTGGTCTGATAATATCATATTGAAAATAAAATAAGAAATAAATGTTAACCGAAATAAACATTTCAGTTTCACTTTATCTTTACTATAAATAGCTAGCTGACCTCGACCTTGATAAACGCATGGGAAAGCGTAAAACTTTTAACTTGTTTACATGTATTTTAAAGCTACACAATCTTGGGTTTCCCTTTTAGTGCTCTTTTTATACAAATTAAAATCCAATTACTTACATTTCTTTGCATAATTGGTTCTGTTATGACATTAAACCCTTGAAAAATTGCATCGAAGCAGAGAACAAAATGGCCTACGGCTGGCATGAAAGACCTGTGTACGACCAAGATTATTCCGCACTACAATACATTCGGTTCTTACGCACTAATGTATAGTTCTTGATATCAACGCAAATTTGGCCCAGAAAGGTTGAAATTATAAGGAATGAAATCATAGAAACTGACTTTCATCGAAAAATAAATGTCATTTTGGTGATAGCTAATTTCAGTCTTTATGCATATTAGCTATCACCAAAGTGACATTTATTTTTCGATGAAAGTCAGTTTGTATGAATTCATTCCTTAAATAACTTATCATATTTGTGTATTTACTTCTCCAGAAAATGGAGGTTAAATAAATAAATAATATGAATAGCTATTCATACCGACAAATATAACAAAATTTGCATTAACATAACGAGCATAATAATATTTCAAAAGTGAATGAAATAGAAATATGTATTAGGTAAAAAATATGCTAAAGAAAAATATGAATATCTGTACTTGAAATAAAACAAAAATCTTAGAAAATGATGAATATCTATAAGATAATACTGAAATATATTAGCTTAATAATATATGCATGAAAAGTGTTGTAGGTCAGACTTATGCTGGAAACAAATAAGAAATTAACGGTCTGCATTAGAATACTGAATATCTCCCAGTTAGATAATTATAAAGGGCCTGTCGAGAAATAAATAAACTATAGTCAACTCTAATTTAGTTTATGCACTTAAAATGTATAATGTAAGATTTATTATGCTAAAAATACTTACATTGCTTTAGGGAATTATTTTAACAACATTTTGAACATGTTTTCATCTTTAAAAAAAAACCAACTGTACCTATCCATATAGACCTAGTAGTTAATGTTTTTCCTACATCTAACTGTAAGTGAATACAATGTTTTTACCATGTCTTGTTCATGTGTCATTTTTTATATACAATCTTGTTTCTTTTCCTCACGCTTAGCAAAAAGTTAACCATATCCACTCCATGCATCATTCTTTCCTTATCTGGTACTAAACCAGCACTTTATATACAGTGTACATGTATTGTTATTCTAAATTCTTTTATGTCTTTAATAGCATGGTGGCACATAACCCATGTCTATAACTCTCAGCAGTCTATTAATTTATTTACTTATACTGGGTTTAACACGGGTCAATACAATTTTTAGGTCATTTTATGGCATCAAGCACACCTAACCTAGCTTTTCTGGACCCTTGTCTATAACCAGCACTCACCTACCCTTCCACAAGGCCGGAAATTTCCCCATATACCTTATTATTTGAGGAAAATTGACATTACTGGCAAATTTTCATTCAAGGGTATAACCTTCCCGGATGGTATTTGAACCCATACCCCATCGGGACACTTGACTCGTAATCCAGGCCCACTACCGACCCGGGTTGTATATACAATGTATTCTTATTCCAATTATTTTTTGTCTTAATTAACATCATGGCATATAACCTGTGTGTGTAACTCTAAGAAGTGTATGAAAATTAGGATATGCAAATGTTTGTCCTAGGCTCCTAGCTGGTCATTTTAGCAGCAAGCACTCTTTCTTGTTTGTAGACTTTTGGTTGCTGGAAAGAAATTTTGGTTGTCCTTACAAAAAAGTGGTTGTCCCAGACAGACTTTTTGTGGACTGACTCTTGTCTGAGTAGTTTGACAGTATATAGAAACATACAAAGTGCCGGCTTTTCTCAAAACGGTTTTAACTAGAAATGTACTGTTCTGTTGTGTTAATGATGTTTCATTTACTTCACAGGCTACAGACATGAAGACTGGTTTGGACACTTTACCTAAAATTTCTTTTGCCTCTCGTGAGGCAAGGAAAAGAAAAATTAAAATGAGGCTGGAAAAAGAACATAGGTAAGCTTTAGTATCATAGTGATGGGCTGTTCTTTATTAGCAATGCCTGACAGGTTAACTCTAGGTCTTACGCTGAGGCTACTATAACCTCATCCTTAGACAAGTGGCTAATTTGTTTAACAAAGAAAACCTTTGTGTTCAAAGACATGTGACTATGCTTGTCCAAGTATTCGCTAATTGTTTTATTGGTGAACAGATGATGAATATTTAAAAATTAGAGGTACGATGTAATGTCAATTGAAATATTTGTTGGATTCCTTTCTGACGTTCCAAAACACGCACTGTCTGAAAATGTTGTATTCGAAGGAAAAGAATGCTACTTTACGCTGCATTTCAACAATTATTTACTGTCATATCGCAGTGGTCAGTCATCCTACCTATGTTCCATTGACAGGCCTTTGATCTAGTAATAAGCTCATCCACATGCCAGTCACAATGACCTTACTTAATGCAGGGTAAGCCTGTAGAATGACCACAGAAAATTTATCATGACCTTAAACTCCTTAAACTAAGAGCATATAGGACCTGCATGGGAAATGAGCCCACAACCCCTGGATTAAAAGTCATGCCTGCAACCAGCAGGGGTGGCTGAGTCTTAGATATTGAAAATTGAAAGAAAAAGTCAACATTCAAAAAGCCATTTTTTGTTTTTTATTTCTAAGGGAGGTAACTATATTTTTAATGAAATGAGGTTATGATTAGTTCATTGCTTACTGTTAAATGTCATCAGATAGCCTTAGGCCATTTACCTGTCAACATTCTGTCAAATCGTCCTGTACTAGCATGACTGTTTTATATATAGTAAGTTAGTACAAAATATACAACAAAAATAGAGAAGTATAAATAAATACTTTACTTAGAATGAACAACTCAATGATGATATAATGTTATTTTACAGCAGGTATCATCATATTGGAATTAACCATGACAATACTGAACAATCTGTTATAAAGAAAAGGAAAATAGAATACAAGAGACAAATGTCGGATTTACCAGATCTTTCTTCAGGTAGGTTATTTTATTTTTAATTGTACATTACATGATCCCTAGAACACCACCTGCTGGAAGGGACTTAAAAATGTTGCTCTTCAGAGGTTGTCGCTCTACAGAGGTTAAACTCAAGTAAAATTACACCCAAGGTAAATATCAACAGCTGTTGTTGTGCAGAAGATTTGTTCTGTAGAGGCCCATTTAATAGAGGTTACAATGTATACAATATGCTACGTAGATATATGTGTTTTGGAACTAGGTTATGCCTCAGTCCCATAAAATCATGGCTTGTTGCGGACCTGTACATTCAGACAGTCGTAGGCCGTGGGAAGCCTTGCGTATAAGGGTGACAGTACATGCATGGTACAAAACAACACACCCGTACGGAGCCATAGCTGGAAGATATGCATGTTTAATCCATACTCGGCCACGCTTTTATTCACGATTTGACTCTGAAACTGATACATGTATCTTGGGCTCATCTCACGGACCCTGGTAAAAACGTGACAGTCCGTACGGGTATGCAAGAGTTTGTACGGGTCCTTTCGGAATTTGATCCCAAGGTGCCCTCACGGCTACTTTTATGTTTATGGGAATGTAGCTTTAGTCAGCAACTTATGATATTTCTTCTTAGTTTTATGATACAGCAATTTGCATTTGTAATAGTTACCAGTCCAATGAAACAAATACCATTGTCCCACCAGAAGCCCTTTCAAATCCAATTTTAAATATATGATTAGAACCATTTTAGAGTAGGCTTTCCAATGACTACCAGACAAATGGCATATCCATTCCGTCACCACTTACCCCAGTATATATTAACTTTCAATAGGTTTGTTTTACTGGTCTATAGAATTATTGTGCGTTAAGTTTGACCCCGACCTGACCTTTATGCAAGAATATTCATAACATTGAATACGAATGTAGTATTAATATTACATCGTGACCGTG
Source organism: Mactra quadrangularis (assembly GCA_025267735.1). Taxonomy (NCBI): domain Eukaryota; kingdom Metazoa; phylum Mollusca; class Bivalvia; order Venerida; family Mactridae; genus Mactra; species Mactra quadrangularis. Next base: position 39,326,149 of record CM046298.1, on the reverse strand, counting down.
AGGATTATGTGTTGAAATTTAACACATATACATCCTTCTATAATTTTACGATCACTGCCAAAGTGTAGAATAGGCGTGGTACTGATTTTCGTCGGGATAATTGTAGATAATTATTAGATACAAATGTGAAAGGTCAGATCGGGGTCAATATTTACGCACTATACCATTATTAATTTTACATCATTATTTGTATATGAACTCTTAGGATGGTTTGGTGGCATTTTTTTGCAGATCTGGTCAAACTACCAAAAATCTGGCAAATATATTTGAAGTTATTATAAGTTATAAAATCACAAATAGTGGATTGCTAGGTATTTATAGGTTAAACCTTCATTTACTGTGGTAGTGTTTTTTGGATTGTATGTGTGAAATTTTTGGTCACTGGTTTAGTGGTTTATGGTTTCATAAACCAAGGCAATGAATTGATGTAACATTTTAGGGACACTGATATGTTATACATGGATGAAACCTTACAGGTCTTTACTGAAGTTAACAAAACAGAACTATGGAAAAGAACCTTTCTGGGGTCCATTGTTAACTTAAGTAACAAATCTGTGGTCCAACAAAATTGTTAACTTCAGTAAAGTTCTGGTCTAGACCCATCACATTTCTAAATACAACCAATTAATTTATCTTTACAGATTCTCACACAAATAAACCATTGGAGAATAAACCATCTAGGAAACCAGCTAGTATGAAGAAGAAAAGACCATCTGTGGATCAATTAAGAACTGAACATAGAGCAGTACTGGGTGCTCTTTTTTCTGTCGATCAAGCTGTTGTTATTAGAGCTACTCCAAAGAAAACTGAAATATCTGAAAAATCACGCCATCATTCCAGTGGACATAAAACATTACATAGCTTACATAGAGGTCGACATAAAAGTGTTGGTAAACTGTCACGGTCTAAAAGTGATGATATTTCCATTCACAGAAATTCACACAAAGTTCTTGATGTTATGGAGAAAAGTTCTAAGTGTATGTTAAATAACAATTCTAAACGGGATAGCGATGTGTTAAGAACTAAACATGAGGATAACTGTGTACCTTTATCAATTAGAAATGATGAAACTCCAAGTAGTAGAACTAAATATCTCCCTACTGGTCATAAACGTAATACATCTGATACCACTGATATGGGTCATCTCAATTTATCTCCTCGTGTTAACCTATTTGATATTTTTGAAAACATGACTGGAAATTATGAAGATAATATTAGTAATATTACATTTACAACTAATAGCGGAGGAGAAGTGCTGCTTCATGATGGTATAAAAGAGACTGTGTTACAGATAAGTGATAATTCTAATAGTAACATGGTTACATCTGATGAAACAAATGATCTAAATGAAGATATTGTTACTGTTATTGATAAATGTGTTATGACTGACTTTCATTCTAGTTTTAATTGTGCTAACTATGACAATGTAAGTGATGACATTGAACTGATTGAAATTAATGAAGAAGAAACAAGACATGACATTGATAATAATAATGAAGGTGATTTGATAAAACAGTGTAAAAATGACGGTGGTGGTTTAAATCAAACAGAAACAAGAACTGATGAAATAATTGTGCTATCTGATGACTTAGAATCTATTCCTGATAGATCATGTGATTATATGGATGAGTCATGTGACATTACTGGCAAGTCACATGTTGCTGACGAGTCATGTGATAAAACTGACAATTCATGTGACATAATTGATAAGTCATGTGAAAGTGCTAAGATTACTGAAATAGTTGAAACACCTGATAGATTTAGAAGAGTTAGTGTTCTATCGGATAGGGCTCCAGTGTTAGAACGTATCTTTGACATAGATACTGTTTATTCTGTTGATGAAGAAAGTTCTAGGATTACTGAAAAAGTTGAAACACCTGATAGATTTACAAGAGTTAGTGTTCTATCGGATAGGGCTCCAGTGTTAGAACGTATCTTTGACATAGATACTGTTGATTCTGTTGATGAAGAAAGTGCTAATATTACTGGAAGAGTTGAAACACCTGATAGATTTAGAAGAGTTAGTGGTTTATCCGATAAGGCTCCAGTGTTAGAACGTATCTTTGACATAGATACTGTTGATGAAGAAAGTGCTAGGATTACTGAAAAAGTTGAAACACCTGATAGATTTAGAAGAGTTAGTGGTTTATCCGATAAGGCTCCAGTGTTAGAACGTTTCTTTGAAGAATTTACATTTAACAATGAGGATGAGCTACCTTGTATTGAATTTGATTATGATATTGATATCAACATGACTTGTGATCAGAATGAAGGTGATAATACCTCAACAAATAAATGTGATAACATATTTTCAATGTTTTCAAATAGATCTCAGTTTTCATCTAAAAATATTCCATCAAAATCTTCATCATTGACAACTACAACGATGTCATCAGTATCAACTTTAGTTACATCAACTGTTACATCCATATCATCTACATCACCATCATCATTGTCAACATGGTCAGTGGTATCATCTGTTAGTTCACATTCTACTGTTTCATCAGTGATTGCTCAAACATCATCATTATCATCATCAATGTGTTCGACACCAGCAACATCATCATCATTATCCAGATGTCGTTCATTGAAACGTAAACAAAAATCATATGAATCGTGTAGAAGTAAACCTACACCTTCAATTTCATCACCTGAAAAATATAACTATGGATTAGCTGAACTGTCTATTACTGACCAAATGAAACAGTTAGCATACTACATTAAAGACTTCATTAACTTACATAAAACTGATATTACAACAAGGTATAACTTACCTGAAAGTTACAAGTGCTTTGTATTATGTTGTGAATTTGATAATGGTTTAGATATTGACGTTGCTCTTGATTTGGTAGAATTACTGAGTACCAAGTATGTGATACCATCTGAAATTTGTGACATTATAATTGAGAATACTTTGAACTGTGATATAGAAATGTCTCATATGCATCGCTCTTATGAAGTATTATCTAGTCTCGTAGACAGAGGACATGGAAGCTTTCATGTTACCTGGGAGACTGTAGAAAAGTGTTTAAAAGTGACAGTTGACAATGCTAAAGATGAGAGTGACAAACAATTACTTCAATCAACTCTACTACTGGAACTTAACATTAAAGTGTTAAAATATGATTTGTATACAAGGAATTTAACAGACTCTCAGAGTATTAGGAATTCTCTAGCATATAAAATGTTAGCCTATAGTACGAGTCAATGTAACTATAAAGAGTTAATGTATTATTTGAATAGAACATTAAATGCCGGACCATGTTTGTCTAGTACTACATTCCATGTACCAGAAATACTTACATTGATACAGGTGAGTTGATACCTTTGATTTGATTGACTTTGTAATATTCGCAAAAAAAAACAACTATTAACACATTAAAAAATTCTAAGACAGTTTTTTAAACCCTTTTGATTGCTTTAGATTTTAGATACACCTATTAAAAACAAGAAATCTCTATAAAAAGTTATTCCATGCTATGCTGGCTTCATTCTATTTGAAATAAAAATGTACAATGTCCATGTATTCAAAAGTATTCAAAAAGTAGTTTGTCTGATATTGCAATTAAGTCACAACTGACAATTTTTGTCCTGGTATTGCCACTTCACTGATTTTGTCAAAAAACTCAAATAGGAAAATCTGACTGATTCTAATATGAAATTTGTCTATTTTTTCAGTTTGTTTTTTTAACTTTAAATTACCACCCATGATAATACAATTTGTGTGTTTATTTTTATTTTCAGGATTTATTTCATCTTAGTGTAGATGTTAGTTCACATTGTATAGATTGTGCCAATGGTATTAGTAGAGAAATGTTGAATACATTTAAATATTTACCTACATTAGAAGATAAAACTAAGTTTATACGTTCAATAACGTCATCATTATTACAGTTTAAACTAATACAAAGAATATTAGAGTCACAATATGATGGATATTTTAATCTTGGTATTGGATTTCCTGAATCACTGGAAGATGTCATACAATGTTTCTTTAAGGTAAGTAAAATTAATGTCATTTTAGCTCAACTTTACTAAGAAAATAAGAGCTTATACTATCATTTTTGCATCAAGTGCTTTTAGCTAAATACTCGAGACTTGGGTCCTGAAATCTATCATATAAGCTCCTTTGGGGGCTGAGTAAGTTGCCTGACTGGAGCAATATCATTGAGAATTGTTAAAAAATGTTATGTATTTTCTTATTAGGTACATAAGGCCACAACAAGTTGATGATTTGTTCTACGGATTTTTTCTGGAATAAAATGGGGTGAGCGAGCAGAGAAAAAATTATTTAAAAAAAGCTTAATTCAGTTGCTGAGCGAGCGAGGAAATAAAAAAATTGTAAAAAAAACATCAAAATTAAGGTGCGAGCGAATCCATAGAACATATGATCAACTTGTTGTGGCCTAATTGGTTAATTAAAATTATACAATTACAAGGGCATGTGTATTGCTAATCATTGTCATTTATATAATTTCAAGGTTTACCTATAAACATAGGTGACTGTTATTGGGAGGTGGCAGTGGTTAAAAATGCTGTCATTTGGAGGTGGCAGTGGTTAAAAGGGCTGTCATTTGGAGGTGGCAGTGGTTAAAAAGGCTGTTATTTGGAGGTGGCAGTGGTTAAAAATGCTGTTATTTGGAGGTGGAAGTAATTAGAAGGAAGATGGCTATTGTAAGAATGGTACATGTACACTATATATTTCAGGTTATTCCATTAATGAATCCATTAACTCCACCTATTTCGCCAGATGGCATGAGTGATGAAATACCTACTAGATTTACATCAGTTGATACAGAGGAGCTTGCTATGTTGTGTTACTATGGTGTAGTTAGCTATCTGCAATCTTCACAAGGTACAGTAGAATTATTTCACACCTTATTTCTGTAATACTCTGCATTTTCATATGTTAGAAGTGTAAGTTTCTTTGAGTGGTCCTGAATTTCAGGATTTTTGTGATGGCTGTGAAGGTTCCTGACTTCTTTACTTATGTAAAACTGTTGGTTTAATGAGATATATCCATACACTTACATATACATAAATATGAAATAATTTATAGCCCTGAAAGCAATGCTTTATTTGTTAAAGGAATTTGTGGACTAATGACTTGGCCCAAAGTATAGAACTTAGTTTATTAATTGAACCCATTTTAAGAATAAATGCAATCACATGCCAATAGCCTTTGTCATTTACTTCACAAAACAAAAACTAAATAAAGCATAGCACAGACTTGTTTGAAATGTAGCTAAGGATGGAAAATATATCATTAGAAGAAAGATGTCTCACAAGCAATGTTCCAATGTAGTTCTGACTATAATTCAACAAAATTCACTACTGAATCCATATTAGATCTACTTTCTCTCCTTACAATGTCCGAGTATTTTTGCTTATAAAATTGCCGTGGATATGCAAATGTCAAACAAACCACCTGAAAACTTGTTAAGTGACTTATCTACAATACATAACCTAACAAAAATATTTTCTATTTTTTAGATAAATCTTACAGTGCATTAAGAATGCGTACAAGTGTTCCTAGCAGTAGAAACAAAAGATTCAGAACAGATGACTTACAATTACTTGAAAACTTTACAGAACATGTCACAGAGTTTGAAGATCATCTAAGGGGAATTAACTCTGAATTGACTCCTATGACTCAGCAATATTTGTTACTACTTGAGTTTTATGAAGGTCTTGAATCAGGACAATCAGTAGAAAAGTGAAATGAATGTTTCCTACATTAATTTCCTTGACTCTAACAATAAGGCCATGCCAAATTAGAATTTTGTTAAGCGTCAACTCAAGTTTGACAAACCTAGGTTCCTATTCACAATAACACATAAACCAAAAAAAGAAAACACATGTCCACCCCAGCAAGTATTCACACAAATAAGTACTTGGTAGTACATGAATGTTTATGACATCAATGTGAGATTAAAGCAATTCAATAAAAAGTATATACAACATACACATGTACATTTTCATTAATCAGTACACAGAAACAAAGAACTTTCAGTATTTCCTGAGAAAAATTAGTTATCGAATCCCGGAACAACAGAATTATTGAAGAAAATTCCACTAACAATTTTTTATTTTATTTGATTGAGGACTCTAAAACCTATGCGCACGCTGACGCTTAACAAAATTCCGATATGGCATGGCCTAATATAGATTGATAGTTCATATTTGTCACTTGACAAATAAATGGATCAGTGCAAAACTAGTCCTTGTAAGGCCATAACAATTTGATCATATGTTCTACGGATTTTTCTGGGGAAAAATGGGGCGATCGAGCGAAGAAAAAAAAGTCTTTATTCACTTGCTTTATATAGCGGTTTGACCAAATTTTTATGAGCGAGCGAGGAAATAAAAATATTTTTTTTTGTAAAAACTGTCAAAATTAAGGTGTGAGCGAATCCATAGAACATATGATCAATTTGTTGTGGCCTAAAGAAGCATCTGTACTTGTTTTGCTCTAACTTATTGATTGTCTAAAATTAATGATGAATTTATTTAACGAGGCTACACATTTTGACTAATCTGATCTTTCATGCTGACCTCCATCTCACTGAGCAGGATTTGTTTTCTAGATATTTTCTTATTATCTGATTTATTGTTAGACTTATCATGAAATCCACTGTTGTTTGTATTGATTTTTGAATTTTACTAAGTATTGACAAAATTAATCATGTTTAAATGTGGATAAATATCACCATTATTATGTGTTGACAATCAACTTGAGTTGAATTTACTAGCCATACATACATCTTTGAAATCCTTTTGTACCTTTTCCCTATGTACTTGTTATCACTGATTTTTGCTTATCACATGACCATTAGCTCATTAGGATGTTTATTTTGGTTTGTTTGATGTTAGTTGTCTGTGGATGGTCAAGTTTTGACTGTGAACACGACAAAGATTGCACTTTTGCTCTACTGTTCATCAAATATAATTACCTGCTTCGACAAAGATTGCACTTTTGCTCTACTGTTCATCAAATATAATTACCTGCTTCGATATTTATGATATCTCTGACAAGTTCAATATTTGGTGATGTTGTGTCAAAAATTAGGTCACTGGGTCAAATTAACAATATAAAGGTCATTTATTTTGAAAATTGGTTATTTTAGGTCAAATCAAGGTCACCAGGTCTAATTTAGAAATTTTGTTAGCTGAAGTTATTTTGGGCAATATTGGCCCTCATGTTGAAATGTTTTTTAATTATTTAGATAAAAGAACTGTGTTATTTAAATGTAACTCATTTCCTTGTTAAATTATTCTCTCTTATGTATACTTATAATTTCACGTTATAACTTAAGTTCATTCAGGGATTGCTGTACTTAGGGTTTTTTATCATAGTGTTGTCTAGTCAAAACCTAGTAACTTTAGGCCACAACAAGTTGATTACATGTTCTACGGATTTTTCTAGAAAAGAAATAGGGCGAGCGAGCGAAGAAAAAAAAAAAAACTTTATTCAGTTGCTTTATATAGCAGTTTGACCAAATTTTTATGAGCGAGTGAGGAAATAAAAATAATTTTTTTGTAAAAGCCATCAAAATTAAGGTGCGAGCGAATCCATAGAACATATGATCAATTTGTTGTGGCCTTACCTTTTTGGAATTGAAGTTACGAGGTTATGACTCAACAACAGGGATAGATCAGTATTATTTTTGTATATATAGTGTATGTATTATTTAACTGTGATATACTCATTATTGTCATTTATCCATTGTTTTTACCTCTCATACTTACCCACTGTGGCCTAAACACAGGGCTCAATTTTCTCTTGACCTTTCAAATCAAGATTTTTGTCTCAAATTAAATCTTAACATTCTTACATTGTTGTAGTAATCATCTGTCATCCATGATTAAAAGTGTATGGAAAGTTAATTAACATTTTTTCCCATCAATTTCTTGGACTTGCCAAAAATATAAAATAATCTAATAGCGCATAAAATCTAAAATGCTCAAATTAACCCTGAGTTGTAATTTTTCACTCTGAATCTTATGAACAAAATATTTGCAATTTATCTCTTTAACATTTCAATTCAATTTTTGGTCCAAGGTCAAAGACAAATCTATTAAGATCTTATGACCCTTTGGGAATTTTTTGGATACAGATAAGTAGTAGTTATTTTATTTGGAATCTTTTATTGATTTGTGTAGAATGAAAAGACTAAACAAATTCTTGTTTACCGTATTAATTGCTATTGTAGATCACATGACAATAGACCCTGAAGGTTTTCATAATTAGTCTTAAAGTTCAGACTATTTTGGACATGATGAACGCTTCCTTGTCTATGAAAAAGCTGATGAAATTATAAAATTCAGGAATTTCATTAATTTGGAAGTTTAACTTTCACCTGTTATCATAAATATTTTATACCTGTCTTATTGTAGATGTACCATTCCATAACTTGTTGTCCTCATGTATTTCTTTAATATTACCTGTATGTTTGTTTTTGTGTTAGTTATACATGGTTTTTGTGTTGTTGTGGTTTTTAAAACATATCTATGGGTAAAAGCAAAACTAGGCTTACTTCCTGTAAATAAAAAAAGATGTAGACTGGTTTTGTGTAAAACAATGGACCTAATCTGGAATTCAAATTTATGGGATTTTCTGTCCGTGCACAGCCGGTACAAACAAAGTTTTCTACACATTATTGCTAAATAGCATGAACTATGGATTAATTCCTATTGTTCTTTGTACAAGTGTTTACATTGTAACGGTGAAAGTTTGTTTGTACCGGAGGGGAAAACCCAAATATTTGAATTCCGGATATAGTCTATTGATATTTAAGTTGACTTTTAAGAAATATAATGAAAGTAAAAGTTTGTTCAATATAAATAGAGTTACCCAAGTCTTTACTTATCAGTACTAAACTCCCGTTCAATACTGGAGCTTATTTTTATACCAATCATTACTGGATCTCTTCAAAAAGTGTTATAATGATTAAATACAGATATTGTGTTACCTATTTACTTTAAAGTATAAACTTTACTTTGAATTGGTTTTCCCAGCAGTACAGAAAGGATGTATAGTATAGAATGCTTTGTATGTGCCTTGTCTATGCAGATAAAGAGGATATTCCTCAACTTTGGTGTAAGATCAATTTTAATTTCTTCGAGTGAGCTCAAAAAACATTTTCACAATTGGCATATTTGTTGAAAATGTTGTTTTTGAGTTCACAAGTTGAAATAAAAAGATCTTTCACCTAAGTTGATGAATATTCTGTTTCTTTAATGCTTAGTTCTATGTTTTGTTAGAGGTATTTTACATAAATGATTATGAAACGTCATGTCTTCTCTAATATGACGTCATTTATCTTCTAAGATGATGTCATTGATGATAAAAATATTAGGTAATATTTTCACTACAACGAAAAATTATATTTTCATTATATATTTTATCGAGTAATATCACATTTAATGTAAAGCATAAAAGAAAACCCAATATTCTTAGTGCAGACACAATAATCAAGCTTCACATCTTGAGGGACTGATTGAGAGGGATGTTAGCTGACCTAGTTACTCCACTCTCATTTTGTTGGAAGTTGTAAATATATTGAGGTTAAAGAATGTTAATGTATTATTAAATTTTGGTTAAAAGAAAATGTCATGTGTTTTTCTTCATTTACAGTTAATTTATTATATTATTACTTCATATTCATCAAAAATGAACAGTTTTCTTGTTAGTTTTGTAATGCTTTTGTAAATATGTTCATTTTGAAATTTTAATTGAAGTAATAGTTCTTAATTGGAACTCAACTGTATGTTTGGGTTTTTCCACCTGAAAAAGGGTTGCTTGTACCCATTGCATTGATGCAGAATGAATTTATTTTACATATTATTGCTGAAAAGTATGCGATGCAGATTAAAACCTATTGTTCTGTGTATTTAAATTTGTGTTTCAACTTTGTTCCACACTTCTAGTACATACAAAGTTTTTCAGCTAGAAAAATCCATCAACTTGAGTTAAGTCTATTAGACAATAGCAGGGGTTCTTTGTATTCACTGTTTTATTAGTGTTTTCATTATCATAGTATATCAGTGTTGAGGTATAAATGTTATCTCAAATATATCTGATAGTATTCACTATTATATTAACATGCACATGTAGACCGTCCACTCTATGAATTAAATGTGGGCAATTGACCACCATATTATTGAAATTTTAAACAGTAGAGTATGTCCGCAGCTATGTTATATGATTCTACAATGAAATCAGTGTATTATGACTTAATTAAGTGATGCTTTTAAATTATAATTTTTATATTTTGCCAACTAAGTTTACTTGCCATAAAAGCTTTACCGGTAAAAGCTAAGTACATAACCCTTATATCCAATAACACACTCTTTTCTTGGCGATCATATTGTTAAACAAATTCATGCTTAAAAATTTAAACAACATCAAAAAGCGTTAGAAATCCATTTTTCAAGTAAAAACATTAGATATTAAAAAACTTACATGCAAAAAAAGTGAAGAAATATAGTTATTAATTCTGCTTAGGCATATTTATTAGTGTATGTTTATGTATGTTTAATGTATGTATTTTAAAATACGAATCAAAATATCATTTTCATATCTAAAATCAATAATTAATACTTGTTAATATGATATAAAATAGTATATGAAATTAAATATTATGTGGGTTAATAAGAAATGAGTACCCATGCACCCATGTTCCCAACTACTTACGAAAATCGCCTTAATGAAATTTATTTTCCTCTTTAAGATGCTACTGTAATTTTTTCATGACTCTGTGACTAGGGGCCGCTCTAAATTACGATATTGTGGCATACTTATGCATAAGATTAATATGTTGATACAAAATACAATTGAGTCAGAAAAGGAATCGGAGAATAAAAACATGCCTCTCTGGCCAGTTGGTATTAGTTTAAGTTATGTAACATCAAAATTACTCTTACGTCATATATCATATTGAGTACCAGTATACAGTGTCAACCATAAATACTTTTACACTTTGATAATGTATAATTTACTTGTAAATTTTTACTAATCCTTAAAATTAAAACCATATCTTAAGATACATGTATAACTATAACATTTGTATAAATATATAATACATATGCCGGTAATTCCCCTCTCTAATGTTACTTTCTATTATAACTATCTTAATATGTGAATATATCTGAAATAAAGCTTAATTGTATTAATGAAAAAAGCTGTTTTACTAGTATAAAGGTAATTTTGGATGACACAGTATACATGTATACCTCTCTTGCTGTCTTGTATTATTTATGAACCATCAAAATTACTCTTAACATCTTATATAATATTGAGTTTACATTTTTTTGTATTTTGAATGTGATATTTCATCTTGTATGTCTGTATGTTTTGTTTTAGAAGACTTGACAATAGTATTATATTGACAGATGAAATCTTAGTGCTCTTTTATACATAAACTTGTTTGTATTTTGTTTAAATTATATATTATAATACATAATACTTGTAAATTTATTTTGTTGGTCTTTATTTACTACTTACGTGATGAACATAACCGAACAAGAAAGTTTTGTTCAATTTCATTCAACTGTCAGTGGCGCATACATTAACTCTGGGGTCCCTCTATGTTCAAATATTCACTACAGTATTTCTGTACTTATGATCAATATTAGTAGATTTTAGTTAGTGGAGTTAATGTATGCCTCAATGACACTTGAGTAAAATAGAACATAGCACCAAGTAGATAGCACAGAAAAGTATTAGTTAAGTGTCTGTCTCTTGAGGAAAAATGCTGTTTGGATGACCTCTTTGCAATCTCCGTAAAAAGATATCCTGTAGAGCATTGTCGTAAAGGATCTCTACTTTCTCCAGTGTTCCGTTGAAGGTCACGTCGAGATGAACTTGGTTTCAACCAATCAAAGCGTAGCTTTCATCTAGACGAAAACACTATTAATCACATTTTGATTTCGTAATTTCTATATTTAGACCAAATTTTGCATGCTATTTAACAGCGGTATTATTCACAGTCTTCGATTGGGCAGCCCATTTCAAATTGTGTGAGGTAGACGATGTAAACAAGTTACGTATCATAACAATTTCGTCATGAATATTATGATGAGAAAAGGTCGCCTGAACGTGACCTTCGTTTGAATAAGGCTAGATCTAAATTAGCGAGTATGCGAGCGGAAAATTTTAGATCGGGTTTTAATCAGATTGGCCTCTTTTTGTCTATATGCATTACTCATTAACACTAATAAAGGCATTTTCATTGGCCAATATGTAGTTAACCCTCAGAGCAAATTGTAGTACTAAACACAAGGTCCATAGTCATGTGATTGACAACAACTAATAAGGTATACATACACTTGTTGTTCACCACTTTTTCCATCTATATATATATAAGTGAATGACATCCAAAGTACATGCACAAAATGGAATATCAAAGGAAATAAAGAAATTCAATGACACTTGTAAGTATACAGGCCTATCATTCTAAATAAAGAAGAGTCTCATCTACATGATGTTCTATTATCATCGATTTAAAAACAAGTTTTCGTAAATTCAGATGATAAATAGTACTGAAAAATTCAATGTTTTTATAAAACTTACATACTTAGAAAATGTACCACAATATCCTAGACTAACGTGTAGTTGTGTAGTTAATAATATTATTTTTATTATCAGTGAACTTTATTTGAATTATAATTTCTATGAAATAAATAATTAAAACTCAATTTTCCCAATGCCTCCTTCATTTCCCCTTAAAATTCTCCATTTCGTGTTTTAGTCTTAGTGAGGTTAGGATAAAAACTCGTAACACTAGCCGGCATCAAGATGACGGAAGAAGCTGTCAAACAAGTGTCTACTAATTTTCCCAGAAAATCAGATAAATTTATACAGTATGGAACCGCAGGATTTAGAACAAAGTAAGAATTACTTTCTTAATGCAGCTGTCACTTTTTAAGAATCAAGATGAAACCGAAAGTAACCTTTTTTCGCGATGTTAATATTCCAACTGTACACGTAAATATATAAACAATTACTGAATTAGTGGTGTTACGTATAAAATATGTCTTTCACAATTTTAGGTAGCATGCTTCTAGGATATTTCTTTTAAATTCTTAACTACGCATTCTTATCAAATGCTAGATTTTGCTACTGTTTGGAAAAAATCACTATCTGTCACTGACTTATACAGTTTACTGCTGAAGATAGACTCCCCCTAAATGTCTGAATGAGTAGTTCTGACCCAGTGCAGTAAGACACCAAAAAGGCAAAGACTCTCTTACTGCCATGGTACAATACTAATTTGATCTATGAAATTTTTGGCTCCGAATTTATTGTATTGGACAACCAGATATCCAAAATTAGACAGCCTGTTTGCCACTTTCATCTGAAATCTAATTATCTTATATGAGTGTAACTCTGTGACCACTGCTGGTGTAATAGGTCGGAGCGAAAGGAGTGTTCTGTGGTCAGTTGCAACCAGAGAGAGCTGACTGGTAGCATGACAAATGCGGGGGTGAACTGGGATGGTTTCTTCTTTGGCTTTTTCAGACGTCAATTGTTTTTACAAAAATGAGTTTTTAAATTGTTCAGGTTTAGAATTTTTGGTTTTTAAACAGTTCAGATGGTTTATACAACAAGAAATTTCCTATTCTTATTTCATAGCAAAGGGCAGTAATGTGAAATCTATCAGGTATTTTTAAATTAAGAATTGGCTGCAGTCTCAAACATCAGTTAAGATATACTCTATTGGACTCTTACTGAAATACAAAAAAAAAACATGTTTACTGCTGATTACACCACTTAGGACATCTTGATTTTGTTCTGACCCCATAGTTTTGATAAGGTATGCTCCTTACTAAGCTCAAACTGAGAAAATTTAGTTTTGTTCCTAAACTGATGGTGGTTTAAAATCACTTTAGAAATTAGATACATATGTACCCTATATCTCTGTCCACTACTCTTTGATATACATGTATTTAAAGTATTATATTGTAGCTATGCATTAAAATTATTTTGCAGAGGATCAGATTTGCCCCATGTTATATGTAGAATGGGTTTACTTGCTGTTCTGCGTTCAAAGTTGAAAAAAGGTTTGTTTATTTTATAGTGATTTTTTTTCAAACCAATTACTCAAAAAAACTTATTCCAAGAATTAGTTAATGTACAATCTAAGCAAGTACAATATCAAAGGTTCAACGATTGTTTTTACTGGTGTCAGGATATCTCTACCTATAAGAGTAGTCAACTCAACCCGAGACTTTTAAACTTGTAAGTAAGGACAACTCATTCAGTTAGTAGAATAACTCAACCTATATACAACTCAACCTTGGGACTACTCAACCTGTATTATATATTATAAGTTATTTAAGATAAAATGCTATTAGTTTTAGTTTTGATTCTAAGTGAGGGTTTATCATATTTTGAAGATACGAATATAAGATACACATATGAGGTTAGTTTATATAACATATTCATAAATATCTAGTTTTGGATTCTAAAACTTTTTAAGCTGCTTTTTAACTATTTTTCATCTGAGGAGATATTAACACATTCATTTCACAATATAGACACAGGTTTGCTGAAGTTAAGATCTTGAGCTAATAACTTGCATATTTTTATTACTCAGCCTGTATTGGAGTAATGATAACAGCTTCACATAACCCTGAAGAAGATAATGGTGTAAAACTTGTAGACCCACTTGGTGAGATGTTAGAAATATCTTGGGAGAAGTTAGCTACTAATATAGCTAATGTCAGGTACGGTGTAACACTGTTTTTAAACATGATACAGGACTTCACATTAATTTTTAAAATAAGTTGGACAACCAGCAGCTATATATTTTATAGTGTGTACAAAAACAAACAAAACCCTGTGTATATCTATAAACAGTACAATAAACTAATCCGCGACAGGAGATGCTCTGGATGACAATGAGCTGTAATTTTTAGCCGAATTTTTCAACGAAAAAATTAGGCGAAACCCAGGCAGGTGGGCGGGCGTCTGGTGTCATTAACAATTGCGTTAAAGTTTTTCTTTACCATATATTTCTGCCATTTATTGTCCGATCCTTATGAAACTTCATACAATGATAACATACTATGCCATGAACAGAATTAGAAAGTAACCACTACTCTAACTGCCTTTATTATGGATTATTTCCCTTTGTACATTTCTTGTAATATATTTTTATAAGTGTTCTACAGGCACCTTTCCCTCTTGAAATTTCTTTAAAGTCGTGCAGTTTTCCCAAAATTTCGAGTTTACCTTAGATTTTTAGATCCCCTATCTATGAAATTGCAATAAAATTTCATCAAATGTTCAATGTAAAAAAGGCCCCAGGCCCCTTCCCCTAATACTGAAAAAGCCCTGCTTTATGCTTTGTAGTAATCAATCATAAACATAGTTTATTATTTTCAGTGATGATAAGCTATATGAAGTGTTATCTAAAATAATTGACCAAGAAAAAATAGACATGACAATACCTGCTACAATTATATGTGCTAGGGATACGAGGTATGATTTATATACATTGGTTTTTATTTGCATGAGGCTATTTGTACAGAATGGTACAAAGAATTACCTCTCTAGCTTTTAAGTACCATGAGTCAAAGCCAATGATCATTTCTTTTAAATTAAAACAGAAAATGTTCTAATGCTACCAAATTATTTACTTTGTTACCCAAGTGAATTCAGCACTTCTATTTTCATATTATTTACTATTTTCATTTTGTTGTTTCAGATATTTTTTAATGCTATAAAGGACAATTTGATATCATACTTTAAATTTGAGTAATAGGGAACTAGTATATTATGCAAATACTGAGCAAATTTACCTAACCAAATGTGGATGAGATGAAAAATTTCCGGATATTTTGTCCTGTTAATCTGCAGATCTAGACAAAGCTAATATTTTACAGGATTTGGCCATCCCTGTGCCAAGTTTGGTGGTGACTGGTTTATATGAAACCCTGAGACCAATGCCAAAGCAAACGTGCATCTTCTTTAATGCACACTTGTCCTGTTTACTAGCCTCTTAATATTTACATTAAAGATTAAACATTGTGCATCATATTTATTTTAGACCAAGTAGTGTTAGTTTATTTGAAGCCTTACGATGTGGTATACAAGCTTTAAATGGAGAATGTATAGACTTTGGTAGGTTTATATAAAGTACCCATCAAAAGTTTGGAGACATTTTCACTCATTTTGTTTTTGTTTTTGTTGGGTTTAATGCTGTAGCAACACATTGTATTGGTCATGTAACAGCGGTCAGTCAACCTACTCACCGTTCCTAGAAAGGCTAAATCTCTGGATTTAGCTGTTAACCAACTACTAAGCACATACTTCTGTCAGTGACTGACAACTGCCCTACATAATTAAGAATCATTGGTAGGAGGGAGAGTGGCAGAAAAAATTTCATGACCATGCTCCAGGATAGAATCCCCCCCGTATCAAATCCTCAATCAGTAGACTTGTGTGCGACCAACTGAGCTAGCCGGGCAGCTCTTCTTACTTAGTAGGCCTTCTTAATAGCTTTTATATAAAATTTGATCACTGTTTATTTTGAAATGCATTTTAGTTTTGCATTATTTTCTGGTTATCATTATAATTTTAAAAATTAGACAACAAAAGTAGCATAAAAGCTATGTTATGGAAAATAATTTCATTAAACTTGGTTTGGAGGCTTTAGGATGTCAGATGCTGAATCTTATAAGTGTGATCTGTTCATGAAATTAGTTTTCATTTTATCATAAACCATACTTAAATAATATATTTAAAATGATGATTCAGCAAAAATAATCATCAAAATTCAAGAATTGTGGTAAGTTTCTTTTGTCTCCAAACTTTGGTGGGTACTGTATAGCATATATTTATTGTAATTTTATGTTTCAATTTGTGAATGTCTGCAGATTACAATGATAAAGATTATGTACCTAGCCTTTTTTATTTATGACATTTTAAGATTAATTATGTCAACACAATAATAATCATGGGCTTGTAATTTGTATGCATCATCAGAGCACTTCAATTTTATTGAGTAAATCTTATCAGGGGTGGATTTCACCTTTTTCTCATTCCTTCTCCTTGTTTTGCTCCTACGTTTGCAAAAAAAGTCTTTGAAACAGCATCCCTCTGATTCACACTGTCCCCTTTTTTCTGCCTCCCTGTCCCTTGTCTGGGCTCTAGAATGATCCCTTGTTACATGTATTTTTAAATTTATTTATTTTTATTCATCTGTCAGTGGCAAAGACATTAACCCTGCTGATTCAAATACTGTAATACACATTTTATCCATAGTGAGTACATAGTACTGCAGTGAGTATTTAAATCATCAGGGTTAATGAATGCACCAAATGTAACAATACTATACTGTACTACAGGATTATTAACAACCCCACAGTTACATTATATGGTAAGATGTAAGAATACTAATGAAGCGTATGGTAAATGTACAGAGAATGGTTATAATGCTAAAATGGCTGTCTCATTCGTTAAACTACAAAATCTGGTGAGTGTTTGACTTAATACTAAGGCTGCAACGATTTGATTTGATACATTGAAACTTGACTAGAAGGGTGCCGATTCAATTCCGAGTCGGGACCGGCGATTTTTTATTAAATTCATGTCTTTTAACGTATCTTTTAACCCTTAACCGCTCAATCCCGCATTTTTACATGTCTAGACCCCCCCCCTCCAAAATGGCTGCCACAGCCTTGAAAATGGTGTTTTTTAACTGGAATAAGTGAATTTCACTTAAGGATAGTTGTCCCCGAAAAATGAGCTATTTTTCGCGCGCCTCCCTCCCAAAAAGATGTCTCAGGGGGGTTTCTAAGGGGGGATGTGCCCCCCTTTGTTGCTGGGGTTTGAAGGGGGCGCAGCGCCCCTCATCGCCAGAAAAAAAATCGGGGTCATTGAGTGCAGAAAAATGGCGCCAAATGCTGATAAGTAAACACGTTTTCAGTATCTAAAAAGACCTGGTACTTTAAACCTCACTTTTGGAAAATATTACCGTTTGAAACGCAAATGTGGGGTTGAAAAAGAGCGAAAATTGCATTTTTTGCCGTTTTTGCTCCGCCCCAGCGTTGCCATGGTAACGGGGATCGGGGCTTTACTTGGTTTTTCTGAAAGACATTCTGCCAGGTAATAACTTGGCCAAGTAGCATATCTGTATGATAATTAGTAATGAAATTAGAGCATCTTGAAATAGCCCTTGCGCGTAATGGTGAAAAAATGGCTACTTTTCACACATGTCGCAACCAGTAAAGGGTTAAAGTTATGAGGATAAGAGCCAAAGCATAGTCTCTTTTTAGACTTTTAGTTACAATTATAAACTAGTGTTAAATAAATCGGTTTGAATATTCATTTGTTTTAATGGTCTTGTTCTACATAAAAGTTGAAAATTTCAGTAACTATTTTATTATCCCCCGCCGATGGAATCGGGTTGGGGATATAGTTTTGGCGTTGTCCGTCTGGCCGTCCAACCGTCCGTCCGAAATTTCGTTTCCGGAGAAGTTCTCTGCAACTACTGGCTGGAATTCAACGAAACTTTATGGGAATCATCAATATCAAGAGGAGATGCGCATGTGGTCAGCTTTTTTTGGATCAGACCCTTTAACTCAGAGTTGTGGCCCTTGATTAGTTATGTAGTATGCATATAGAGTAAAAGTCGTTTCCGGAGTAGTTCTCTGCAACTACTGGCTGGAATTCAACGAAACTTTATGGGAATCATCAATATCAAGAGGAGATGTGCATGTTGTCAGCTTTTTTCGGATCAGACCCTTTAACTCAGAGTTATGGCCCTTGATTAGTTATGTAGTATGCATATAGAGTAAAAGTCGTTTCCGGAGTAGTCCTCTGCAACTACTGGCTGGAATTCAATGAAACTTTATGGGAATCATCAATATCAAGAGGAGATGTGCATGTGGTCAGCTTTTTTTGGATCAGACCCTTTAACTCAGAGTTATGGCCCTTGATTAGTTATGTAGTATGCATATAGAGTAAAAGTCGTTTCCGGACTAGTTCTCTGCAACTACTGGCTGGAATTCAAAGAAACTTTATGGGAATCATCAATATCAAGAGGAGATGCGTATGTGGTCAGCTTTTTTAGGATCAGACCCTTTAACTCAGAGTTATGGCCCTTAATTAGTTATGTAGTATGCATTTAGAGTAAAAGTTGTTTCCGCACCACTTCTCTGCAACTACTGGCTGGAATTCAACGAAACTTTATGGGAACCTTCAATACCAAAAGGAGATGCGCATATCGTCAGCTTGTTCCGGTCAGACACTTAAACTCAGAGTTATGGCCCTTGATTAGTTATGCAGTATGCATATGTAGTAAAAATTGAAATGCCTTGTTCCGGTCAGACACTTTAACTCAGAGTTATGGCCCTTGATTAGTTATGCAGTATGCATATAGAGGAAAAAGATTTTCTGCGCTATTTCTCTGCAACTAATGGCTGGAATTCAACGAAACTTTATCGGAATCATCAATATCTAGAGGAGACGCGCATATCGTCGCCTTGTTCTGGTCAGACCTTTCAGCTCAGAGTTATTGCCCTTGATTAATTGTGCAGTGTTCATATAGAGAAATATTGCTATTTTTTTGCATAGCTGGATTGATTTCAATAAGATTTTATGGAAACCATCAATACAGAAAAGAAATTTGCATCTCATTGGCATGTCCTGATAATTTTTATTAACATGGAGTTATGTATGTTCCCTATTTTGGTTTTATGGATTTTTATATTTATTAATAAAGCCTTATGTCTCCAGTTGTTGTGTTAGTAAAAACAAGTACTCAGCGGGGGATATAAATTCAACGAATTTGCTTGTTTTAACAATATAAGTTAGTTTTAAGCTCAAATAAATGTATTAATGTATATTTGGTGTAAACTACATGTATACAAGTCAATGAATCGAATGGAAAAAATTGAATCAAAGGAAAAGAAATTGAATTTCATCAAGTCAACTTTGTGGTGAATCGTTGCAGCTCTGCTTAATACACTGAGTACTTTGTCTTTAGAAAATTGTATTGTTTAAAGATTTTCTTCAGGTTATTGTACCTTTAACTTATTTTCTCAAGATCTTGATTTGAAACATAATAGGCAGCTCATATCTTTTTTTAACCCGGGTAGATAGCGCAGTTGGTAGAGCGCTAGGATTTGGAATCTCGTGCCAAAGGGGGTGCGGGTTTGAATCCCACCCAGGGAGGTTATACCTTTCCATGAAAATTTGACAATAATGTCAATTTTTCTCCATTGATTAGATAATATGGAGAAGTTTCCAGCCTTGTGGAAGGGTAGGTGAGTACTGGTTATAGACAATGGTCCAGGAAAGCTAGGTTAGGTGCGCTGGACGCCGTAAAATGACCTAAATTGTGTTGACATGGCATTAAATTCAATAAATAAACATATCTTTTTTAAAATGGTTCAATTTACAAAATGCTTTCATGTCAACAGCTGGGCAAAAAAAATTCTGGTATGAAACTGTCACAAATTTTTAGATTTTTTAGATAATGTTGAATAGTTTAATCACAATATGCCTTCTTGTATTGCTTTTTTGATTCTGGGTACCTTAACCCTATTGTTATATATGTCGCAGAATGCTGTGTCTTCACTCTTGCAGTGCATATTACATAGTAAAAACTCAGTCATTTTATTTTCATTATTATTTATTTTAGTTTCATTTACTATTAACTTAAATTTCTCAAAAAGTTCAATTTTTTTAAATAAATTTAAGAAAATGAAATAAATAGTAGTAGTAGTAAATAAGAGTTTTTACTACGTTTCATATAAATGTTTAAATGTACATGTATTATATATTCTATTTTTTCCACAGGTATCTGACACAGGAAAATATACCAGTGAATTGACTTTAGATTGTGCCAATGGTGTTGGAGCAAATAAGATAAAACAATTGATGAAATTTCTTGGTGAATCTTTAACTTTAAATGTCTGTAACGATGGATCAACAGGAAAACTTAATTACATGGTAAATATTGTTATTTTTATGATTTGAAAAAGTGCGGTTTTAAGTCTTCTTCCATAAACATAGTCAGCCAATTTTACAATAATCCCTGATCATTTTTTCAATCTAATTTTGCATGTTCAGAATGCTTCAGGTTCCTGTGCTTACCACTTGTTGCATTGTGGGGCAGTATGACTAAAACACACAATGGAGAATTATGGGCAAAATGAAGAAGACATTGGCAAATACAGATTTAACAGGCTACACAACCAACTAACTACATCACTAAGTTGTGTGTTTTTTTCCATCCATAAGCCGTGCCTATAATTATATTCAGTTTTATATATCAGTTTTAGTTTATCCTACATCTTGTCATATATTACAGTGTGGTGCAGATTATGTTAAAGTTAACCAATGTTCACCTAACGGTAAATATCTAATTTATTAATTATTTATTTCTTTCATAAGTCTCTCTGTCATTAGTTTACCAGGCTGTTGGTAGAAATATTTAGAGGATTTTTGTCAATAGTTCACATTTGGAACTCCATATCATGGGATTTTTCCAGCTGAATGAGGTTTGTTTGTACTGTATGCATCTGAGCAGACGGAAGTTATTTTACATATTATTGCTGAAAAGTATGCAACACAGATTGAATCTTATTGTTCTGTGTACACACATTTGTGTTTCAAATTTGTTCTGAAAATCTGATTCAAACATCTTTCAGGTGAAAAGAAAGTCAGTCGGTAACTCACAAGTTTACTGATTGAGGGGTCCTGGGTACGATTCATGGGCAAAGCATACTTGCGAGGAGTTTAGTCATGACACATAATGTTTAAGGCCATTCTCCCTCCTACCTCTGATTTTAAATCATGTAAGGCAGTTGACAGTCACTGCACCTAGTAACTGGTTGACAGCTTGTTCCAGAGATTTAGCCTATGCAAGAACGGTGAATAGGTTAACTGACTGTCCTGTATTGACCTATACAATATGTTGCTTCAGTATTAAATCCAACTAAAAAATTAAATCCAGATATATGATATTTTTGTAATGTATACCTATATTTGTAGGTATCAATTTAAAACCTGGTATGAAATGTGCATCTTATGACGGTGATGCTGATAGAATTGTTTACTTTTTTATGGGAACAGGTAGGTACCAAGTCTTACATTAGCTTACATTGACTAAATATTAAATTTTATACACCTAGTCACATCTTGATTGTAATATGTGAAGTCTTATTGATGGCCTGTCTTGAAGAGTGGCTTGGTGTGGATGTCTCTTACTAAATCAAATAGTCTTTGTTTGAACTTAAAACATATTTGGTCAGTATATGTATCAGCTCCATCAACATAAGATTGGCCTAATGTACCCAGGGATGCAATATTAGACCTCTTATGATATTGTAAGTAAATTCAAGCAAAGCTCTGAGTTTGTTTCACATAATTTATAACATTAAGAAACAAATTTCTATGTTTTTAAAATTTGTTTTTTTGTGACTCATGATGTGACTATTAAAGGATAAGTATTTAATAGTTTACTTGGTACAATGTGATGATTTATTTTACAAGAAGTTGTATGTAATTTGTGGCAATTGACATCTCATCGGACCTCTGATTTTCAAATATTCATGATCCCTATACTTATGAAAGGATTAGCGTATACTTGGACATACATAGTTACTGGTCACCAAGGGTTACTTTGTTAAACAAATTATCCACTTGTCTAAGGGTGTGGTTGTAAATGGCATCTGTTTGTAATTAATTTGCCATGTTCTGTGGGAATCTTTTTATAAGAAAGACAAGTATTTTCCAGAAGTACTATATTTATTCTCTTCTATGCTCTTTGTAAAAACTGTAAAAAAATAAAAAGAGTAGGTCCTAGAAAGTCGTGAAAAACTAGGTACAAAAAGGTAACATTTCAGTTATGCAAGAAATGATGTGTATATGCACAAATAATCAGTGAAGTATGGTTACAAAGACATTTTTATTACCTCCTTGGCTCTCTTTTTTCACTAAACCCTTGTTAAAGCCAATAAATTGTTCCTTGTGACTTATGGAGACAATGGTGCGAAACAGAAAAAAAAACTATACCATACCGTTACATTGGTTGTAGTATTTTCGTCTCAATGTCAATTGTTACCCTACATTCTGATTCTTTCTTTGATGCATAGATTCTTGGATCTCAAATATTGTTACTTATATATGTTTCAGACAATAAATTTCATCTGATGGATGGTGACAGGATAGCAACCCTGGTAAGATTTATAGTTTTCACTGATTCAAGATTTAAGTTAATTTTTGTTACCAAGATTAACCCTTTACTGGTCAGGATTTAGGGGAAAATTAACCATTTTTCATCTTAATGTGATAGGTCAATTTCAAAACGTGCTTATTTCATTATTAATTGACTGAAAAATATGTTATCTTGTCACGATTTTGTATCATTTTTCTGCACTCAATGACTCCATTTTTTCTGGCCTGTTCAGTCAGTTAGTTAATTGGTTTTTGCTTTACAGTTTACTATTACTATTACTTTCTTACCATAAACTGTTGTTAAATGCAGGTTTATCTAAAAAATATAATTGTCTCTCAATAGTGTATGTTTAAAGCTTTGCAAGTTTTTTTTAAATACAGGTTGCTGGATACTTGAAGAATTTAGTAAAAGAAACTGGACTGACATTAAATCTTGGTCTAGTACAAACAGCATATGCTAATGGTAGTTCTACTAAATATATTAGTGATAAATTGGTATGTATAACTTTTGTATATAAACATTGAAGTATACAACATATTAAAACAATACAAGGGAAATTTTCCCTACATTTCAGCTCATAAGAAATAAATCATTATCCCTTAATTGCTCATGCTCTGCCTTATGTAATTGTCTGTGCAAATTATAATGAAAATTTGATCTAAACATAGAGAAACCCCATGTAAAAATGTAGATCTATTAGGAAGGCATATTTGAATAAAATTTAATGATATGCTAAACATGTGATTTATAATTCAGATCTTTGGCTTTGAACAGTCTAGTTATGTATTGTTATATTTGCTGTGACTGAGTAGTAGGGTCCATGTTAGACTTGCTTAGTAGATGTCCTGACTGGTTTCATACCAATGATTGTGGGAAACTAAAAGTGATATCCAAATCCTGATCTAAGAACACTTATGCAACATCTGTTCAAATAAGGATACTCCAGTTGCTCAGCATTCCAACTTAACTGGACACAGTCCATACAAAGTCCAATACCAAATGATTGAAGACATGCAAAATGACCTTGATTCACCTAGCACTGACAAAAGTCGCAAGTGGGAATTCAATTGGATACAGCACATGTACACGCTAACACCTATCAGGACCGGTGTGGCTATCTAGCCCTCCCCCCTCAGTCTTTGCAATATTATTTATATATTGTTGTTTCATCTCTACTTGAAATAAGGGACCTTAGTCAGTTATTTCCCCTTGTATACTCTTCAAATAGGTGGGTCCAATTAGTTGAATTACTCAGATTTTATCCTTACTTTTCAAGGTCAATTTGCCAAAATTGATCTTTAATAACTTTTTTGTTAATCATTTAATTTATTTGAAATTCAAACTAAGTATTTTTAGAGTAAAGAACGATCTAAATTTCATCACTTCTGTTAATATCTTTATTAACAAGAAAGATATCAGATGAAATATTTTGTTGTCCTTACATAGAAATTCAATGATAAAATCCGAGGATTCCAACTGTAAGGACCTACTTACCAATTGGATTGCTTCAGATCTTATCAGGGAAAGACAACTGACTAAAGTCCCTAATTAATCATATTTGTATCTCTTCTATCTTGTTATTTACCCCTCAGCTAAATCAGTTGTTAACACACAAGCCTACTCATGGAGGAGTTGTGGGTTTGATTCTAGGGCAGGGCATACATTTCTGCAGTTTTGTCATGAAATTATTTCTACAGCCATTCTCCCTCCTTACACTGATTCTAAATCATGTAGGGCAGTTGTTGTCACTGACAGAAGTATGCTCTTAGTAACGAGTCAACAACTAAATTCTGAGATTTAGCTTTTCTTGGAATGGTTAGTTGGTTCAATGCCTGCTGTTTTATACAATGTGCTGCTACAGGAATAAACCCAACCAAATGAAAATATCTTATTATTGCAGCAAGTACCTGTGGCGTGTGCAGCTACTGGTGTGAAACATTTACATGCTATGGCTATAGGGTTTGATATTGGTGTATATTTTGAAGCTAATGGTCATGGTACTGTTATATTTAGTGATACAGCTGAGGCCAAGATTAGGGATGCTGTTAAAGATGAAAGGTAACACACTCTAACCAGTTGATAAATGTATTTTTTGAAGTAATCATCATCATTATTTTATGTCTGTGATAACTTTTTAATTATGTATGTTACTACTTACAAAAAGAACTTTATAGATCTTATACGTATGTTATATGCAAAATTTCTATGAATATTGTACAATGCATCTTTAAAGAAATATAATGATTTTAAGAAATATCTAATTTATATAAGACCAATGATTTGGATTTTGTTAATTGATGTTTACATGTATACAAATTGTTATTCATAGCTTATTTTTAATGCATTTGTTACAAATATTCCCACAATAAATAAGTTTGTATTCTATTGTTTTTATGTATCCTGTTTGATATTTGTGTCAAGTGGAAATATAATGCCATTTATAAAGTCAATAGCATGAAAAATACTTATGAGTCCAGGAGACAATTTGCTGAGCATATCCATTTTTTTAATGTAGCCTTCATGATGTGGAACAATAGATTTGATTGGAAACTTAAGTTGATGAATTTTCCTGCACAATAACTTTGTTTGTACTGGATGTAGTACAAAGTTAAAATTAATGTGTGTAGCAGAACAATGTGATTAAAACTGTGTTGCATACTTTTCAGCAATAAAATGTGAAATAATTTTGTTCTGCTCTGATGCATTCAGTGCAAAGGCTTATTAGGCTGACAAAAAAAATAAATTCTATTTCCGAATATGAACAATTAAATTACTGTTTGTGTTTTAGAATATTCACAAAATGTACTAACATTTGAATGTTTAATTTTACAGTTTAACAGAAGCACAAAGAAAGGCAGCAGAGACATTATGTACTTCTATAGATCTTATAAATCAGGTAACTGACTTTTAGTTATTTATTGCAGTTGTATGATTGTCATTTTTTCATGTCTTTCTTTGGCTTCTTCAATGTCTGCTTTGGTTACTTATTTTTTCTTAAAAGAAGGATTTAGATTGATAAACAAAGCCATACATTAAATTGTACAGACTTGTGTAACAATAAAACCGATAGTAATAAAGAATCAATACTTCATTTGCTTTTTTCTTGCTTATTGCCAAGGCACCTAATAACTGTGTTGATTGAAGTCATAAAACCTGAACAAAAAATCATGTATTTATATTCAATGCTGTATTTACAGACAGTAGGAGATGCTATCTCAGATATGTTATTGGTTGAAGTTATATTATGTAAACAAGGTTACGATATGCAAGCATGGTTTGAATGTTACTCTGATCTACCGAATAGACAACTGAAAGTAAAGGTATAGTACTGTTTCAGTGTATTTTGGATCACTCATAATGGCATGGGGATTGTCAAAACTTACAGTGATTGCAACTTTGAACAATCGCATCTTCCATTCAGCAGTCGCTGAAAAACTCAACAATTTATTACTGAACAGTAGGTCCTGTGAAGAAAAAATGTTTACAGGACTAAACCAAGTCATTCAGGACCGGAGACATTTTACATACATTTGATGAATTAATTTTTTAGTGGATGAAATCAAATTTTTTGCTGGACATTTGGTCCTGTTAACCTGCAGATCTTGACGGACCTTTTTTTGCAGGCTTCGTTGTTGGGCCATGTTACTTTGAGACTGCCGATCAATCATTATTTTGATTGGAATTTTTTAGTTTAGTTTGCATGTTTATTGGCACTCATGGCTAGAACTATTTTTCTTACTGTATGCAAATTAATAGGGGTGTAACGGTTAACCGATATACCGGTTAATATTGCAATATGAATTCAAACGGTTTTAACCGGTTCATTTTTCATTGAACCGGTTTTTGTAGTTATATGTTACACTGTTTATTTTGAACAAAAATCTAAAAGTTAAAAAAAGTATTAAAATGTGTTGAATACTTGAAATCATCTTATTGTGCCTTAAAGGTTAAACATTTATTCAAATGAGAAAGTCCGTTTCAAAATACCCATTTTCTAAAATATAAACCATTTTACACAAGTAATTCAAACATTTGAATAAAGATTTTTTGAAAATACACCTATGCATTTTATGCTGACCCAATTAGGACGATGCACATGCATTAATTCGTTCTTTGCATGTCTACCCAAAAAAAAACTGGTACATATTGCAATACGGGTTTTTGCATATTGCAATATATTGCAATACCTGTTTTACCGTATTGTTACACCCCTACAAATTAATGATTATTTCTACTTTTTAACTGTAAATACTCCAAGTATTATGTTGGTTTGAATCAAGGACTTAACTACATACATGAATTCTTATGTAAAGTATGGTCATGGAATACAATTTGTTGTTATCTTCCTTCTAAGGCTGCCATGGAACAGAATGTATCAGGCACTGGCAAAGTTTTTTGTCTGGTATTGATCAAAAGCACAGGTACAGAAATCTTTGCTAGGGACAGACTTACAAATGTTGAATGTGCAGCATAAATACTCCATTAATTCTTTTTTAACAAGGATCAAATGAGTCCTTGTCACAATTATACTAAGATAAAATTATACCATGAGGTGTTCCTATTCTTGTAATTATGATTTGTGAGGCAACAGGTATTAACTTTCTGTGGCCTATTATTTATGTACATACATACAAACATACATTTGACCATTACAGTCATAGCTTTAACCCTCTAGCATAAAGCTCAGAAAATTTTATTCCGGCTTTTGAAAGTTGCTAACTTAGCATTCGCATGCTTTTGGCTTAGTTTGCCTTTTGCAATATAGCATATATCTGGCCAGCACTGAAGAAAATTAAAAAATTAAGGACAATAGGTGTAATATTTTTCCATGTTTCTACTATAGGTAAAAGATAGAACAGTTATTAAGACAACAAGTGATGAGACACAAGCTACAAGTCCTGATGGTTTACAATCTGCTATAGATCAATTAGTGAAGAATTATAGCTCTGCCAGATCTTTTGTTAGGTATGATAGACATTTCTATATAGAATTTTTTATGCTGTAAAGTTCTGCTAGATAGACCACCTTGGGTTATTACTAAATAATACAATTTCAGCAATTTTTAGTCACGAATTCTTAATTTGAGATCAAAAATTATTATTTTTTTCATACATTGGAGCCTTTATAAAAACCTTTATTTTTGTTTTGGCCTGCTAGGAGGCCTGAATTATATATTAAGACAGTTTTGTTTTTAAGACCATCAATTGTTGTGTAAAGGTTAAATATAGACTTATAAAATATCTTTAAAAAAGTTGAAGTTCTGTTTAATTTCTGCTTCCATATACATGCACATGTTCAGACAAATTTACAATCTTGTATTACAGTCATTGAATTCATCTAAATGATTTAAAAAATGTATTTCAAACTCATCTGATCAGATTGATTTTATGTATTTTATTTGGACAAAAATCGTCTGTTCTTTTTTCATGAAATAAGAGCAGAGAATTGATTAGGTTAAATTTGTCGAACAATAATCATAAATGCATGGTCTTAATAAATACTTTAAAAATATTTTAAATAAGAAACTTTATTTATTTTAAAGTTCTGTATGCAAACTAACTATATTTAATATGTATATTGTAGACCATCTGGTACAGAAGATATTGTTAGAGTCTATGCTGAGGCTGACACGCAGGTTTGTATACTTCATTTTAGAAATCATGATTTTGTCGAGTATTTCTCCCCTACATGTTGACGGTCAGCACGAGACTAGCCTAATTACATGTAAATATAGCAGAATGTAGACTAGTTTTGCTCTGACCAGTAAATGTATTAAGTATTGCATGTCTTATGACATCTTGTAAGGGGCGGGCGTGGCCGAGCGGTTACGATGTTAGACTGGTAATCATTGAATAGCCAGCTCCGCGTTGGTTTAAATCCCATTTAAAACCTAGCCCATTGTTTCCTTGAGCAAGAAACTTTATCCTACTAGCTCAGTTCTGGGGGACCAGGAAGCAGACTCGAAAGTTATTATTATAAGTTGTAAGAACTTGTATCACAATCATGCTTAAATACATTACTAATGTTGTATAACAAAGATATAATTCATGGTATGCAGATAGTGCTCTCAACATGGTAGTAAGTTATTTGAACAAGATTGATGGCTAGGTGCAAAACAAGTCTAACTATTTGTACATAAAGAAGGATGTAGAATAGTTTTGCACCTAGCCATCAATATAATTTATGATGTCTGTGGTGAATACTTCGTTTAGAAATGCCAACTGGTTCTGGGTTGACAATACTTAATAACACCCAGAGAGAGATATTATAGCTTTAATACTGCACTTGTATACTTAACTGAGCTTTCAGCTTTTTTGGTGATGTTAACTGTGTGAAATTGTTGATAGGTCAATTCTTTTTGTTGGTCAAAACAGGTGGAACACTCATCCAAATGATACATTAAGGTACATTATCAAAGAGAGAAAACTTCAGACAAAAACTACAAAAGTGAATTATAATTAAAATTGTATTAATTTTTATGCAGTGTAATAAAAAGTGCAATCAATTATATACTCTGTAGCAACAGTGATCTAGTGGTAGGACATCCTCTTGAAGATTGAGAGGTACTAGGCATGAACCCACCTAAAAGCACTGCTGATTACCTTGAGCAAGAAATTTACCTACAGTTTTCCACTTCACTGAGATGTAAATGGGTATTTTGAAGGAACACTTGCCTGAAGTCGATTTCAATGATTAAGGATTATGATTTTATGATGCCAAATTGTAATGTTGTCTGAGCAAGTAAGAGAAAGCTGACTTTAAACTGTGCTTTAACTGTGTGAATGTTTGCTGTATGTAAATGAGATTAGATATGGATGTATCATATATATAATATCATATTTCAGGAGGCAGCTG
This sequence comes from Mactra quadrangularis, assembly GCA_025267735.1. NCBI lineage: Eukaryota > Metazoa > Mollusca > Bivalvia > Venerida > Mactridae > Mactra > Mactra quadrangularis. Next base: position 39,296,099 of record CM046298.1, on the reverse strand, counting down.
ATAATTTAGCTAATGAAGTATGTAAAGTTGTGTATGATATAGCTGGTGGAATAGGAGACAGACCTTAGATATATAATGTTTTATATACAGTCTATACATGGACACTAGATGTGTTTTAATTTGTGAAGAAAAATACGCAATAATACAGCTAGAAGGGAGGGGTGTATAATCTTATATAGTTTAAAAGTCCCGATTATGTCTTATGTTAGATGGATATTTAGTGTTGAAGTAAATGTTGTGATATATACATTAAGTATCATATATATTGTATTTTAATTAAGCAAATTAACTAAATTTTGCTTGTGTATGTATTAACTAGTAGTATTTTTATAATAAATTGCTTTATGGGTTTCTATGTAGGGCTGCAACAATTCGATTCTATACATCAAAAATTGATTGCAAGGGTGCTGATTTGATTTCTATTAGGAATCTGCAATTTTCAATTCCATATCGGCATTTTATCTTGTCTATAAAAGTAAAAAGGATTTAAGACTATGATAAACTAGTGATAAATAAATCAGTATGATCATTTATTTGCTTTATTGATCTTGTTCTGAAATAAATGGTGAAATTTTGAATAACAATTTTATTTTATCATTATATGTTAGTTTTAAGCTCAAATGGATGTATTATTGTACATTTAGTATAAACTATTTTATTTATTGGATCAAAAGAAAACAATGGAATCATATGAAAAAAATAGAATCGCATTGACTTTCCAGTGAATCATTGCAGCCCTAATTATATGTAGTATTATATTTATAGTTGCTATATTTAAGTAAACAGATTTTTTTTCTCTTCCATATTTTTTTAATAGATTTGGTAGCGGTTCATATTTTTTATAATTTGTTAATATTTTTACTTTACTGTATAAGATTGACAAGAATAGGGTAGGCAATTTTAAATTAATGTATTTTTATACCCCCGCTTCGAAGAAGAGGGGGTATACTGTTTTACCCTTGTCTGTGCGTGTGTGCGTGCGTGTGTGCATGCGTGCATCCGTCCGTTACAAAATTTCCGTCGCAGTTTTCTCAGCAACTATAACATGCAGCAGCCTAATACTTTGCATATTGCTTCATCCCATAGTCCCATGTGGTGCAAAGCGATTTCATGCTCCTTGCTCATCTACTTCCTGTTTGTCGCATGTTTTTAGATTTCGTTAAATGAAAGTTACATTATGATAGTCATATTTCCCACTGCGGGGGTATCACTAGTGAGCATTAGCTCACAGATTTACTTGTTAATTTTGTGTTGTAACTTTTGAATCTTTGTTTAAAAAACTTGTTTAAATTTATGCTAAAATTTTGAAGGCATTTATTTCAATGGTGAATAAAGTACTATTAAGTTTTATTACAGTTACAAAGTTCATTACCTAATTCAGTATTGTGCAATGTATTAAAATATAATTATATCATACATTTATAGGGCCATCTTGTCATGCTTGGTGTGGTTTTTAACTTAATACTTCAATTTAATTGGTTTTTAATTAATCATGTCTCTAAAATAACTATATCAGTGTTACCATAAGATGAAATCTCACCATTTGTGACAAATTATAATTTTTTACAAAGCAATAATCAAACTGTGCATTATTTAGTTCAAGTGTTGTATTTTATGTATTTTTGCTCAATACATTTATTGTGCCTCACATATTTTTTGTACTGGTTCAGTATACAAAATTTGAATTTTTTTGTTATACTGTGTACATTTGTTCAACAAAGAGTTGTTTTACTAACCCAAGTCCTGATTCTGCTGGAAATGCAAGAAATGAAATACCCAGGATATATACTAGGACGAAAAAGAAACGCCGGGTAACCTATAATGATTGTTTTAAGGGATAAATTGTATTATTGGATTATTATATTTATTTTTGTATGAAATGTCATCTGTATGGAACCAGCTGTTGAAGTTTCAATCGATTTTCGATGCTGTTTATGTGAAAAAATACCCCCTTTTAACGATGACCCTTCTTGTTTTGCGAAACACGGCCGGACATGTGTTGCATATTTTATGTACCCGGCGTTTCTTTTTCGTCCTAGTATAGTTAGGCTTAAACACAGCATCTCACCAATGGATAGTACCCAGTGGAGTAAACTTGTTAAAGCCTCATGTCCCAACAGGGAAGAAGATGTTTAAAAAGTTCTGTTGAAGTATTATCATTCTAACTGACTGATTATCAATTATCACCATCTCATCAGATTCTGATTTGCTTTTACCTCTAGTTTTTTTTCCAAATAGTGATATAACTGTTTATATATGTTCTGTTCTGTTCTAGTTATCATTCCAAATATGTAACCATGAAACTTCTTGGCTTAAACTATGGCCTATGTGTACTGTTGATATATACATTATTTATATTATAAATACTACATGTATTTATATACAATGGGGTCCAAAAATTTCTTTACACATATTAAATTTTGATATTTTGAAGTATACTTTGATATACTTTACTTGTAGTTATAAGTTTCACAACTAATTTACTGTTTATCATAAACCATCACTTATGTATTTTATGAATTATAAATATGAAATAAAAATAATAAACAAAATGTGTTTGCAAAATATTATATCATTAGATATTTTTAGAGAATAAGTAAGTAAGTAAGTAAGTAAGGTTTTTATTAAAGTGACATGTGCAAGATACAGTACAAAAATATAAAGTACAATGTAATATAAGTACAAAATACACCCGGCCCTATGGACCTATAAGTCTATAAATATGAAAAGATCCAATCAAAACCTACCACATTGTTTCCTTGAGCAAGCAACTTTATCTCTCTGCAGTTTTTGCTATATAATGATGTTTACATGAACTTGTTTATTTGAATTATGTGATATATTATTCAGCATTTTAAAAGTATATTTATGCCATATATTTTATATTGTGATAAAAATTAATAAATATTGTCATCAATACAAACTTGTTTGTTATGTGTTTACTTTATTTTCTTTATAATTATCAAACCAGGGTCCAGTGATGATTGCAACATCAATTCTCTGCCTCATCTATCTACCTGTGATTTTTCCTGAGTTTAGGCGCCATGGTAATAAAACTTGTTTTTCAGTCTTGGTTGATCTCGGCTCATAACCCAAAATTTCAAAAACCAAGATTAGACAAAGTTCATGCTAATAGATATCAATTTTCTTTTCATTCAAAATTTCATTTCTGGTTTATTTACATTTCAAAATAACGAATCTGGTGCATATAAATTGGTGTTAGAAATTTGGCATGAAATGAAAACAATGTTAAGTTAATGCGGAGCGGAGATGGTATTGATGCTAAATAATCTCTGCACATGGTTGTCCTACACTAATCGGTACAGTATATATAACCTCTGCAGAGTGGCCCTGTACAGAACAAATCCTCTATAAAACAACAGCTTCTGATATTTCCCTTAAGCATTATTGTAATTCAATTTAACCTCTGCAGAGCAACAACCTCTATACAGCAACACACTTAAGTCTCTCCTAGTGGGTGTTGTTCAAGAGAGGTTGTACCATATAATAGGTTCCCAGTCTAGTGTTGTCTAAAACAGAGACTTGGATCACTCGATGTAAGCAGCATGAAAAATTATAATTATACCCTCGCTTCGAAGAAGAGGGGGGTATACTGTTTTACCCTTGTCCGTCCGTGCGTCCGTGTGCCCGTCCATCCGTTACAAAATTTCCATCGCAGTTTTCTCGGCAACTATATCATGCAGCAGCCTAATACTTTGCATATTGCTTCATCCCATAGTCCCATGTGGTGTAAAGCGATTTCATGCTCCTTGCTCATCTACTTCCTGTTTGTCGCATATTTTTAGATTTTAGCGGGGGTATCACTATTGAGCATTAGCTCACAGATTTACTTGTTGGATATGAAGGATGTATAGCATGCGCAGACTGACCTTATACAAGAAATTCACTATAAATATCAATCGTGTACATAGTATGAGTGAGTCAGTTATAATAATCATTGAAGAATGAACTGTAATCATCTGTCTTCAGTCAATTTGCACAATCTATAATGTATATTTATGAAAGAACCTCAGTTGAATCAATATTATGCTGATAGAAGATCTTCTAAAAAATTTTATGATCAACTCATAAGTCCCTAAATGCTAGATCAAGGAATTTATCATTCAAGTGAGTTTTCTATGACTTAAGACACTTAACAATGTCATTAAAGTTCACTGAATTCTAAAATAAAGACAGTTGACCAGGAAGAATGGTAAGGTGAGTTGGTAGCAATATGTTACCTATTAGAAGTTGTTTATAAATGGCTTAAATTAAAAACAAAATGAAAAAGGATGAATGGATTTTTGAGAAGATGACATTCATAGTATTAAAACAACATTGAGCATGTAAGAGAAAACAAAAATAATATGAGTAGTATATAATTTTTATTATGTATATATTATATTAGTATATTATATTATGAGAAAGAAATGATCCAGCATAGGTGATTAGAAAAAATTTCCTTACTAAATAAGGGCTATAATATTGATAAAACAAGGTATAACATGAGTTCTATATATTCTGAGTACATAATGGATATTTATTTATTTTTAATGTAAGGGAGGTAACACAAACAGAAAATTTGGCTTACTAAACAAACAAAAAATATTCCCACGGTCCTTGGAACCTTTTGGTCCTAATATTTCTATAAAAAAAATTTATCGTGACATTAATTGTTTCTTGAATGGCTGAAGAAATGCGTTGAGATGATATATTTTCAATTTTAAACAAAAATTTTAAAAAATGACCAAAATATGCAAAATTTTTGTTTTGAATAAGGGAGATAATTTGAACAGTGGGTATAGGAGAAATATAAGGAAAATCTCCGGTTTTGAAATCTTATAATGTAATTTATACTAACCTTTTAATAATTTGAGCTTTTAAAATGTTTCCGATTAATAAAGTTAGACGTGAAGAAAATATATTTAACTAAAAAATTTAACTTCTGAGGCATTTTTTTCTGACGTTTTGTATTGAGAATATGGAGGGGGACACAAAAGAGACAATACTGAATTATAAATGTGATTAGAAATATAAATTATAATCAAACTCTACTTTATTTGATTTTAGATTGACAGTATTATCTTGATTGTTAACTGTTTAAAAAAAGAATTTAACGCCAAAATGATAGTTAATGTCCGATTTTGTAATATGAAGATTTCCTGTAGTTTGTGACAGGTACTATGTATAAATGACAGAGAGTGAAAAGCATAGGCAGATCTAGCGGGTGTCAAGAGGGTCCTGACTCCCCTTAGAATTTCCAAAATGTACCCGTTCATGAGTGTTTTTTTAAAGAGCAAGTGTATAAAGTGGTTGTGGTTCGAAAGTTTGAACCCCATCCCTAGAAAGAAATCATGGATCAGCCCCTGAAAAGGAATTAATAATGTAAAATTTAAAGAATACATTTATTTTGTAGAAGTTACCATATACATGTTTGATGAATTTTGTTTTTATTATACATTTATATCTAAAATGTATTGTGATAAGCTTTTATATATATAAAATATTTACTGAGATGTTGCTTTTACAACATAAATACCAGTAGAGGAGGTGACATGGTTACAATGTTGAATATCTTTGGATATTCAGATCTGCCTTGGTTCAAATCCCATCCAAAATCTACCCCATTGTTACTGCTGTTAGAATACACTCTAGATCACAGGGATTTTTAGTAATCATCAACCATTATATAGCTTACTTATAATACATAAATGTTTAAATTATTAGATATTATTTAATTGACAGAGAAGCATACATTACCCTCACTGATTTAAATACAGTAGTAGTCCAGAGGTGGGACGTGCGCTTAGGGATTGAGAGGTTCTGTGTTCGAATCCCTCTAGGGGCACTGCTAATTTCCTTGAGCAAGAAATTAACCTGTGATTGCTTCACTTCACCCAGGTGTAAATGGGTACCTGTAAAGGTCATGCACTGTATGCTGTGGCTGCAATCTTGATGATCAAGGAAGTTAATGTCAAAAGTCGACTGAATAGTGATACTAATTGTAGACTCCAAAAACCCTTGTTTTAAGCTTTGCTTTTAACTTTACTCACTACAGTACTTCTGTACTGCCTATGGATAAAAATAGTTATCAGTATCTATTTAAAGAGACTATTGAACAAATATTGAGTATTTAAATCAGAAGGGTAATGTATGCACCACTAGTTGAATAAAGCTAAATGCTTATATACTTATATATGGAGGTTGATGGTATCTAATCTCTGTATTTTAGATCTCCTGCCAATTTCATAACATACTTAGAAATGCTTTTCTATCCTTTTAATAGTAAGAAAAAATAAAAAATATTGCATTTTATAGTCTCATGCTTATACACAGTCACCGACTTTAAAGCTATTACCCTGGTCATCAGGCTACTGGTATCCATCATGCTCCCAGGGGACTCTTATAATCACCTTAGTTTAGTCGACAAATTGGCGCCCAAAACTTTACCACCCTTGCCAGTACTTAATAACACTTGTGTAAAGTGACAAAATTGTAGAAAAAAATCCTGCTCAAAGAAAAAGCAATGACCATGGTGAGGTTCGAACCCAAGACCTCTATATCTCTATGTGCATATTCTACCACTGGACCACAGCTGATCACATGATAAAAAAGAATGAAAGATACAAGAGTACTGAGATACCTTAGTTTATTTCAACAAACAATAAATATACCATTATAACAAGAAAGAAAAAACAAACAAAAAATACAACATGAAACAAACATGAAAAAACAACAACCAAAAATAAACAATAGATAATAAAGCACAATACAGACATAGAATATTAATGAATTACCGGGAACTACATTCTACCATGAATATATGGGGCCTGCTTCCCAAGGATATTGCTACCTAGCACATTGTCCCCTGGTACCTTTCTTAGACGACCATAAGAATAAATATGTGATATCAAATCCAGGGTACCAGGGTGGTGAAGTGCTAGCTAGCAATATGCTTAGAAAATTGGACAATGTTTCAACACAGGTCGCTAGCTTGATGATGCTGTAATTCATATTGCTGAATTTTATTCAACAGTTAGGGGCGCATATATTAACCCCACTGATTTAAATACTCACTACAATACATCTGCATTCACTATCAATAAAGTTAGTTACCCGTATCTATGTATAAGATTATGGAACAAGTACATGTACATTATATGGAGTATTTAAATCAGCAGGGTTAAAGTATGCACCAGTGACCATTGTATAAAATCTGACAATACATAGATTTAGAGAACCATCATGCAAGTGACTGTATGTTTAAAACTATCATCTAAATGGTAACTGCATTAATATATGACTGTCTATGCATGTGGAGAAAATACATGTTAGTAAACTACGGAGCCACTAAAGTGACATTTTGAAATACTTTTTATTTCCACAATTATTTCCTTTAAACGTAATTGTATTATTTTAAAAAAGTGAAATAGTATCATTTCATTTAAACATATTAATTTTTTCATTTAAACGTAATATTATTAATTTTGTGAAAATAAAAAAAAATTAAAAATGTCACTTTAGGGGCTCCGTAGTAAACAAATATTCTGTGAACTTTTTGGGGCTTGATATTCTAGGTAGAGAAATCCAAGCCAAACTTTATATATTTGTAAATACATTGACATTTAATAATTAATTTTAGTATCAAATTTCTTGTGTTCATAATAAAGTTATAATATTTATCTTTAATATCTAGAGTCAGAACATAAACTTCTCATATATTTTGTAACCAGTATAGTTGTGATTCTACAGTGCTCTCCAAAAGTTACTGAACAAATGATATTCGGAGAAAAGGTAATCACTTATCATGTTACTATGATTCAAGCTTGTTCGTGTTATACAGTTCAAATCATATGATGATAAACTTATTAAAGCTTATTATGAAGTGCCGGTAACTTTGGACTTATGATCATTGAATGGTATAGCTCCATGCAGGTTCAAATCCCATCTTAAACCTATACCATTGTTCTTTGGGCAAGAAACTTTATCCTACAAGCTAAGAACTGAGGGAATATGTACATGGTCTCAAAAGTGATTTATCTAAGTTGTAAGAACTTGTTTCACAATGAAGCTAAAATAAATTAGTATGAACTAAACATAAAATGTTTATATACATAATACATTGACCGGCTTAGACCCATGGATATCAAAATATTACTGTACTGATTATTTATGAATATTAAAGATAATTTAGTAACTAGATAACTTTGATGTAAAAATATTAATGTAAATCATATACATAATTTCCTCATTTAGTAAGATGACCAGATTTTCTGATAGGCTTATAGAAGTAGTTTGTTAAAGTTTAATGTATATAATGATATACATTATATAAGTTGTAAATCATCCTAAAGCAAGTTGAAGTTGTAATATAACCATCAACATTTCCTGTCTATTTACATTACATTTTTAGTTAATAACTTAACTTGTTTAAATTAAATTAAACTTGGCATTTTGACATCAGCCTCTGTATGGACAACTACCCCCCCCCCCCCCCCCGATATTTTTATAAACAGTTCAAATCTAAAAAATTGACTGACATTAAAAAAATATTTTTTTTTACATGTACATGTATTTCATTGCCAGTATTTTAAAATAAATTCAGAGTTGTTGTTTGTTTCTATGGGCTACTGTATGTCAATATTTAAACTTAACTTGTTTAAAAACTTGCTATTGTGATGTGAGCATCTAAATGAACAATAAGCTTCCCCCCATTTCTATAACCGTTTATACTTTTCAAAATTGATTGACAATAAAAAGAATATTTATCTATTACATTGACAGTATTTTAAAATAAATTCCGAGTTGTCGTTCGTTTCTAATGCTAATGTATGTGAATATCAAAGAACGACAACTCTGTATAGATATAACATTCATTCATAGAAACATAACATTAATTTAACGTAACAAAAAAACATGTTGACACTGATGGAATGATGTAAGATTTCCTGAATGAAATAACTTAAAATGCAAATTATATACAAAAACCAAAAACTCCTGCATGAAAAATCGCCCGTAACATCAGATATTTTTTAGCATTCAGAACTTTATTTACAAACGGCAAATACTTGCCTTTGGTACATAAAACAGAGCAAACATGACATAAATACAATCCTGTTAACTCTATGATAACAATTTAATATTAAGACAAAAATGCCAGTAGTACATTATTCTCGTTCCCAGAGTCAAGTAGAATTCTAGTATTGAGAATCTACTAGACCCTGGGTACGAGAATGGTGTACATATGTAAATATAAATATACATGTACAGCATTTCTGGTAATGACAAGAAATAACCCACAATTTTCTTGATCGTATATATAGACCATGTACAGTGCTTTCCAGAATTACCTTGAATTTACACTTTAGTAAATGGTTGAGATCAATACTTGAGAAATTTAAAAACATATCTTAAATTAAATTTACATCTGTGCCAATTACAATTGTATAAAGTACAATCACGCTTCTTTCAAATGTAACAATCTATTATAACTGTCCTAATGCTTAAACACACCTGGAATATTTTAGCGTATAAACGAAAACCAGCTGTACAAAGAACTATTGTTAAGGTAATTTTGGAAGGCGCTGTATAGATATACATAGGCTGTCATCTACAGCAGTTAATATGATATTAGTATAAGTCATTAGATGGGTTTTTTTCAGTAGCGGATCCATGGGCAACAGGAGTTTAACCTCCCCTTGTTTAATTATTGCAAAATTTTCAAAGAAAACATGGTCAAAATAAAAAAAGCCTTTCTGTGCTTTATTCCTTCTGGAAAATTATAAATGAGTTTGATCTTTTTGTAAAAACATGAAACCGCCTCTAAAATATGTTCTTGCAACAATTAACCTCCAATCCATTCATTCAAAAAATCGGTTATGTATTAAAATAGAGTTTTAACGATTTTCCTTACATAGAATAGCAGGGTGCTGTCCATTTTTGATCCACCCAATGCAGAGATAGCCATTTTGAATCATCACCCTTTCTGTGATTCCTGGCCTTTTTTCTGCCTCCCAGTCCTTTACTGAGTTCTAGAATAATCACTTGAGTGTTTTGTCTATGAATTTAAATGTATATAACAACTTTAATTAATGTGGACTAGAAACACATATAACATGCAATACTGATACAAATAATGGAATTCTAATGAACAACAGGAAATGATTGGATGATCTCAGACAAAGTGCCTCTGTTCCAAATTTATTCATAAAGGAAACAAACCTAAACTCATGACAGTTTACATAATTGAAAGTATATTGCTTGTAGCTCGAGTTGACACATTAATTATAACATTTCGTTTTTTCCCGTACATGTAGCAAGGCAGTAATAAAACTTTGGTAAAACCCACCTACAGGCGATCTAACTCAGTGCGCAGCACACTGAACTGTCGTTTTCGTACTCAGAGCCTATTAAGAATTCAGATTCTCAAACTAGCCTCTGCCGCCACGCGGCCAATTTCAGGAATGAAACGTCATAATTTCGGCCGATACGAACAATCAAAACGCTTTGATTTTTTTCGCGACAAGCGCCATCTGCCGAATAACCTTTGAACCAATCAATCGAGAATCTTGATAGCCTCTAGTTTCGAGAATGTGTTCAGATCCAGATTGTGTATTGTGTCCATGAAGTAAAAGTAAATGAAAAGTTTCGACTGTATAATTTTGCATTCGGAACTCCTCGGTCATTCGCTAAGAATTCATGAAAGGTCGAGGTGTTTCGAATGTAGAATTTTCTTCACTGGCAATAGCCTCGCGCAAAAGTGAAAGATGCTCCTTTATTTATAAAGTGGATCTTGTTGTCTTAGTGCTGCTTGCAACCCTTTGTTCTTCACCAAAGAAAGTTATGTATGCAAATATTTCCACAGGATCACAAGACAATTCACTTATGCACAATAATCAAATACGCACGCTCTCACGTGAGATTTTTACATGAAGTCACGTCGACATGTACTTATTTATGTTTTATGACAATAAGCTCGACTAACATGACAAAAATAATCTTGAAGCCCAGTAACAGCTTGCATGTGTACACGTGTCTCCAATGTGATATAAAACATCTGTTGCTAAGTAAATTCTGATGAAGTTATGTTTCTTTTTGCTTTACCTTGATTAATTAATAGAAATATTGTGACAATAATGATTTCAACAGTTCTCGTTTGGTGCGAGAGTTTGGTCACGTGACATTGCTTAATGTGTCAAAATTTCTGAATAATTTATGAATATTCATTCATTAACGTATCCGCTGTTAGCAGGAAGTCCCTGGCGTTGTCTCCAGACTGCTAGTCGGTGTTGGTACCATAACTGAAATGAGAAACAGAGAAAAATACTAATTATTATAACATCGTCTGCTCATGTCAGCCATGACATCTGTCGTAGATTTGTATCGTGAGTTGATCATTTAATTAACCTGAGTATATCAATAATTAATAACAATAACAATCACTGTGTGAGTTGTGCATACAACAACTCTATCGGTACATTTCTAAAGCCTTCTCATAAATACTAATGAACTCTTCTAGTAAATTCGTCGGGAAAACTTGCGGTGAAGTTAGTTGGCGAAATTTGTGGCCTCTTCGGTAGGCTAATCATCCTGTTATTACTGAAACCACAGGCTGTCAGCATAAAAGCCCCCCCCCCTCCCGATCAATATTGTTTGTATACATCTATAGTAAAGGTCTAAATCTTATCATCCCAGAAACCACGAAAAAGTATTGAATTCTTAACAACAAACCATAAGTATGCACGAAATTTACAATAAAAAAATGCACGGCCGCATGATGGATGTTCTAGTGGGATACTTGGAGCAGAATTCGACTTTGCATCTTGCAATTATGGGTTTTCCTGGGCATCTAGCCAGATTCCCCTTGGCCAAGGGTTGCCTTTCCACTGATTATATAATCATTACCTTTAAGATTTATACTTTATCTTACCTATCAGGCATGGTTAGGCGCTGACGCGGATGGATAGAACATCCTCGGAGGGGAATCCGACTTTGCACCTAGCAGTCATGAATTTTTCCAAGGCATCTAGCCGGATTCCCTGTCGGCCGGTTGCTGCCTTTCCATTGCTAATCTAGTCATCAATTATATCACTTATACTTTTTCTATGCAATCAGGCGCTGACGCTGATGGATATTCTGGAGGGATCCTTGGTTTAGAATCCGACTTTTACTTTATCTGACCACTTTATAATGCATGATGGCTGTTTGACGCTGTTGGATGTTTGTACAGAAGCCTTGGATTAGAATCCAACTTTGCACCTAGCAAGCACAGATTTTTAGGGCATCTAGCCTGATTCCCCATCGACCATTTGGTTGATTTTCTACGAACAGTCCATTATTACTCATTTCACTATCTTTTACATTTAAAACCCACTTCTTTTGAAACTACTACTAGCACATTATTGATCATTAATTATTAGTTATTATATTAGTCTTCATTTTATCATTTTTTTATTTTATCATATTTAACCATTTTCAATTACATTTTCATTCATTTAATTATTTCCTAATTATGCATATGATTTGAAGCGCTTTTGAACATGTATTTAATATAAAAAGAGCGCTGTACAAATTTGGTATATGATAATAATACATAATAAAATGGCCTATCTCATGCAACGTGTTCCAGTGTCTTTATTGTTGGATTTTTTTTAAAACTTGGTCTTCTTTATAAAAGAAATGATTGATCTTTCTAATGCAAATATAAATTTATAAATAAAAAACCAATGGATAATCATGAACAAACTTCTAAATGCAAAAGAAAACAGGGATATATTGATGCAAACCCCCAAAGAGCACAAGGAAGTGTTAACAAATAATAAAATTATTATCATTCATACGAACACAATTCCTTCATTGTTACCGTAAATAATATAGTGTAGTGGAGTTTATTTGCGATGTTTTAGTTAAAATACATTCATTTAATTGTCTTATTATAATATTTATCATATTACGTACCAAAAATAGAACGTATTTACTAAAGCAAGTTAACAATAGCGTGGCGCGTTTTTTGCATTTTAATTGGATATTTAAAGGTTGGAAACTCAGTCCAATCTACATTCTGACAAAATTGGTCGTTGAGATAGAGTTCATGAGTGCAAAGGCGGTTCCAGATTTTTTCAGAGCATCTACCCAAAGATTGATAAGGTTGTGTATAAATAAAACAGTTTGAATGCCAATTTCTATTAATATTTTGACATGTATCAGTGTAAGGGTCAACCGACTCCTACCTATAATTTATAATATTACAAAAAGATGAGAAGCAGTCACTATATCTATTTTTCAAAGAATGTGGAACACGACTTTTCATCGAGTCTGCATTAACATATATACATTTCTGATTGTCTTTATATAAATATAAAAAATTAGAACTTTTTTTACATTTTTAGTATTTTATTACAACGATTAAGGCACTCTCTGTAATAAACAGGGCGTTCTATTTAATAACCTGCAATCCTACCCTCCTCCGAAGGTTCTCTCTCCCCGAAAGTTCCGCCAAATACATTAAATGGTTTGTTTAGCTTAGAGTGCTATGTACAATTTAATTAGAAAAAAATCCAATAAAATTGATATAAAATCGAAGAGAAAATATGTAAACTTCATGGTAATAAATTATGTAAGCGATCACTGACTAAACACTATATTGACATTACTTCCAATACAAATGTTGAAGTGTTTACAGATCCAATACCAAGATCTTTCCACCGTTAAGGTAATATTTATTTACGGCTCATATAGTTTGAAAGTAAATATAAAACTTAGTCACATATTGTACAATTTTACTATACTATAATACTACTGGATTGAAGATTTAATAAACTACATTGTTGATTTGTAAATTTGAACTTTGATGTGAAATTGACCAAATTGTATAAGTTCTATAAATAAAGTGCATGAGTTTGGGATGAGGAAAAAATGCGTGTTGTTGACGCCGATAAGTTCTGTCGTCACGGGTCCGGCCGCAGTATCTGGCATCATTTTAAAAAATCACACCCAATATACTAAATGTGAAAAATCGCCTGCACTATTAATCAACTGCTTATACAAGAGACCTGGGCATCTAGCGTATTGTCAAGCACAGCCGCTAATCGAGTTTGAGTCCAATCTGACTGGCATTGGGGCCTACACGTATATAGTAGATCGCCCTGCTCGAGTCTTTGCCAAAAACAGAGAGTTTTACGTGTTCCCGCCTATTTTTTGTTGTGTAGCACGGTACCTATTTAGATGTGAAAAATAAAGGCGGGAACATTATGCATAGCCTTTAACTTGCGACAAAAATCGTTCGTATGGCAATGCAGTAAAATATGGATCCCAGATTTCTATACAAGTACAGATAATATTGATGACAAACACAATCCTATGCACATGTTACTTCAATAACGTACCATAATTTATCATTCTTATTAAACTTGAGAATTTGTGATTTCTGCGCAAAAAACGGACCAAAGAACTCCTTAATGACGATTCTTTTTATCATACATACCGATTTAGAAGTTTGTCTCTAAATTTGAATACTTTAACAAACACGATTTCGATTGCCTCACCATGATAAAATGCGTTTGAAGAGATCTATTAGGAAATTTCCTAACAGAAATTAGTTTGTCAAATGTTTTAATCTAACATTATTTCATGGTAGATTCTTGTAACATTATTCATGAACATTTTATGATTATTGTAAAAAGGATAAAACTGGTGAGGTTTTTAAATTTTGAATTTATAGTGTTGCGCTATATCGACTACCTTGGTCATAGCAAAGTGAATACATATTTGTAGCACATGTATTGTAGACATTACTTAAAAAAATAAGTAGTATATAATCATTCCCAAATCAAATCGTATTTGTAAAAATTACATGGAAAATCCTATACATATTATTTTTTTCGTAAACTAATAAGTATATTTGCTTACAAACAACATACATGTATTCAATTATTTCTTAATCAAATGTAAATTTTAATAAACTATACAGAAAATCCTATACATAGTATTTTTATCATAAAATTTTAAGAATATTTGCGTATAGAAAATCGCCGATAAGTTCCAAATGCCTTTTCTGACTGACATTGGTTTACGATTTATATTGTCGTACGATCATTGCATGTGAGTAAAGACCCAGAGCGTTAGTATCAACAGCAATCAACATTTATTGAACTTAAAAATGATATATAACCATGTTGTACTGACATAGTTGTAGATGTCATCACAAGAGTAGATTGTTTATTTAATAATCATAAAAATATGAACACACCCTGATAGCACAGTTAATAGAACAGTGATTTTATCAGTAAATACGTAATACATGTCCTTGTTAAATGAAATATTTATCTTCTATTTATGTTATATTGTTATATATATTTGTTTAGGTGTCGTAACTTTGCGTCAGCACAATATTGTCGTAATGACCTTGTTACTAGACACTCGACACTTATTGTTTCCTTTAATAGTTGTTATGTTTAAAATAATACATTTATGACACACCCCTGTGAACATTTAAACCGGCTAATGTGTCTACTGAGAGCCGATTCATCGAGCAAATGACAGACAGACCGTAGGCAAACTACACTAAAGCCGGCCAATAAGTAGTTACAGCAACTTTGTAAAACGCTGACTGAAAAAATAAAATGGAAGTGAGACGATGAGTAAACATATTTTGTAAGATGAATAAGATCTACTCGAGTATTTGAGACCTTTTGTTTGTAAGATTTTTCAAACTATTGAATAATTCAAGAACTGGGGCCTGAATTATCTAACGTCCTACGACCGATTTCCGTCGAACATGTAAATCTTATTTCATTATGCATTGTAATAATATATTATCGTAACATATTGATAATATGACTCAATTGATGGACCGATTTACGGAAAAAACTGTTACTTAGTTTGCACTACTTAGTATTGATAAATATATAATAAAAGAAATTTTGCGAGATTTGAGCAATCGACCGCGTGATGTTGCGATATACGGCCAACTTTCTAATACATACACGTAATTTATCCTTGATATGGCTTATATAATTTCTGTACAAGAACGCTCTGGCAATAATTGATTGTCATTAACCAACTTAGCTAATTCTGATCAACTGTCTATTGACGCCAACGGACGACAGAAAAGCACATTTGTGATTAATTGCTCAAATGAATATATTTGTATTGTATTTGACATCGGAGCATTCGGCATTCTCGTACCCAGAGGTTACCAGTTTACTCGATATCGAACATCTTGATAACCGCTGTGTACGAGAAGGCGCTCATCTACAAACATATGAGAAAAAAGGCAAGGAGTACCGAATAGTATCAGAGATATACGGAATTACACTAAATTTTATGACTAAAATTTGACCTACGTTTCTCGCATGAATTTCATCGTCAATACAAAGCTAAGTACTACAAATTGTTAAAAATTTGTGTAATTACATTTTGTAGATAAAATCAATGTCCAGATTTATACCAATATTGTTTAAGCTGTATATTTTACTTATCTCTTTATTGTTTGCTACTCCGAGGCTAAATCTTAAATCGGATTTTATTCGGTGAGATCAAAAATAAATCATGTTTTGATACACTTAAAGATTTGATCAATGATAGCGATCTTAAACTGACTTAAATTGAAACATTTTTGACAGTAACTTTGGTAATTGTTTATACTTCTCCATTCATATCTGCTCATTTCACTCATACGTCATTATACAAGCCATTCGGAACTCTTCGGTCATTATCCACAAAAATATCGTAGAAGATCGCGGTGGCGTTCCGAATGTACACTTAGTCTATAACAGTCTAACAGCGAGTCCCTGGATGGCCAATTTAGTCAAGATTTTGCTCGTGATTTAAAAAAAATGCAGACAAATAAATAGGTGGGTACGAAATAAATATTGGTCCCCTACCCTGGAACTGGCAAGGACTGCCTGAAAAGAGATGTCTGGATCCGCCCCTCTTTTTTTATCTTTGATTGAACTTCGATATTATCTTGATGATATCGATCAATGTAGAAATAAATTGACAGTACTCTTATCAAATAAAAACGATATGTATTCGTTCACCCAATGAAAGGAAATACTTCAAAACTATTTAGTACATTTACTCAAAATGTTGAAAATGAAATGAAACACGTGACATTTTCCTTAAGATTTCCACAAACTGACCATAAAAACCGTAGCCAAGTTGTGCATCTATCTGAAGGGCTATCGAAACTAACGCATGCACCTTTAAAAAAACCCTTTAAACTTTAAACGTTGTTGTTGCATGCTTAATTGATTTGTCTCACTTGAAAACTCAAATGGAGATGTAAATGAAAAATCACTATAATCTATTTTTTAACAACAATCAATTTCAATTTGTAAGACTTTCTTCTAAAAGCTACATAAAATAGATCGTACCCATGACCTCTTGATTAGTAGACATGCGTCCTACCACCTGAGCTAGCCGCGCGGGCTAACTGTGGCCTGGACAAATGAACGAATTGTCTATGAGTCATTCTAAGATTGTTCATTCATACAAGTAATTAATTGCATGTTGTTTGTAACATGATATGTATCACAATTACAACATCAAACAGTTCTAGACTTTAGACGACAGGATACATAAAGCTTTAAACACTTCCTAGAACTTCAAACGTGAAAATAAATACTGATATGTATATAGCAAAATCTGCAAATAGCAAAAACACGAGTATTTCTCTCTTTGAACGAACAAATCAATATGCTTAATAATGGTTTGATATCATAATATTGTGTTCCGCTTAAATTTCCATAAACATCGTACAGTAGAGTTCCGCTATTAAGACCACCTTGGAAAGAGCAAAATCACTTAACTTTTGATCATTCTTAAGTGTCAAATGCTAAATTTGTGGAAGAATAAGATCATTCCTACGAAAATCATTATTTATGGTCCTCATAGCGAAACTTCATTGTACATTATCTATTGTAACGGCATGCATCTCTGATAAAAAGCCACCTTTAAAGCGTGGACGTTTTTCGTGAGCGATGAAATTATTCTAGCTCTGCATGCAGAGCAACACCTGGTAAGAGCGACACTAGTTTTCTGACTCTGTCAGGTGTTGCTCTGCATAGGTTGCACTGTACTAGTAATATAAATACACAGAACATTTTGTAGAATATATCACGATGTCCAATTTCTATCATAGTTCTGGGTTTGAACCCATTCAATTTACATCAATTGCGTGGAGTGGAAAACGTTTGTCATCTTATACCTAATCAGTGGTCCAGCATATGACACTCTGAACTTGGTATCTTTGTAGTAACCTATAACCGTTTAAGCCAGAGAGCTTGATTAAATAATCTCAGCGATGCCATTTTCAAGTTTAATCCCATAGAACCCCAACCAAACACCCCCTTATATCCAGTTTTACACACGGCCCCTAACCCAGCAACCCTTAAAAACAAAATGAGCAGCCCTTAAAAATCTTACCTTGACCTCGTTCTCAGACAGCCCAGCCTCGGCTGAAATAAGTGATATCTCGAAATCATTTGGATTCCGGTTCTGTTTAAAGTTCTGTTCCAGTACGTCGATCTGATCTCCTCGAATTTTAGGTAGCATGTTTCCCGGCGTTAACTGGGCTCGGATATTACTTGTGAACATCATTGAGGTACCAAATTTATTCGTCACGGACATTATTATATATTATAAATATATTGCACTTAAAATACTGGCAAGGTAATTATAAAAGAATCAATCCCACTACATATATTGCACATAAAATCGAAAGTTATTCCTTTCTTAATTCATCCAAACTACATCCATAAAGCACTCAAAGTCACCAATTTTGACACATTCAAAATTTCCTGCAATTCCGAAAAACTTTGGTCTCTAGTCACAGACACGACACAGTATGTACATATAACATACAGCTAAACGAATTCCGTAGTTAAAATGCACGATGAATCACACAGTGACAGCGCTGTTTGAAATGTACTCTCATATACAAAAGTACAAGTTTAATTTAACAAGATTTTAAAGTTTTATAACCCCAGTTTGTCGTATTATCAACACTATGTCATCTAGGTTTTATATCAA
This sequence comes from Mactra quadrangularis, assembly GCA_025267735.1. Classification (NCBI taxonomy): domain Eukaryota; kingdom Metazoa; phylum Mollusca; class Bivalvia; order Venerida; family Mactridae; genus Mactra; species Mactra quadrangularis. Next base: position 39,277,067 of record CM046298.1, on the reverse strand, counting down.
GTCATTTAAACATTCAAACCACTATAAAACCTCCACTGTATAAACGTTTTACTTTATCCTTTCCTTCACAGACACTTAATGTTAAAATGTCCTGTTATGTCCTGGTATGGTTATATTGTTATCTGAAATTAAAAGAGAAATTAAAAATCAAGTTATTAAATTTTCAATTTTATTTCAAATATGCAAGTTTGTATCGCATATGTTTTTAAAATAGAATCACTTTTCTGAATTTTCATTTTTATTCAAATACGCAATTTCATGAAGCTTTACTGTAAAAAATAAACACAAACGTATGAAAATTCAAATTTTCCCAAATTTGCTAAGTAATATAATATTTCCTTTAAAAATGCCAACTAATTTTTCAATTTAATCAAGTTTGTATTGCCTTCGTTTTTAAACAAAATCAATTTATAAAGTTCCAACCTTCAATAGTATCGAAATTTGCAATTTTGTAATGCTGCCAAATCAAAAATGAAAATTAATTTACCAGTTCCCAGTTTCATCTAAATATGCAGCAAGTTTGTATCGTTTTTACTAAATAAATATCCGTAAGTGAGAAGATCTTCAAATGAGCATGTATACATCTAACATACAAGCTAATTTTCACCATAAGTATTAACGTAGTTCTGCGTTAAACATATCACAGAAATTTCTGATTCACAGCCTTCATAACAATTCAATATTGGTTGATATTTAGCTATTCCTAGTTCTCTATGACACGTTGAAGATCAATTTCTGCTTGGGTTTTATTTATCGATATGAACCATGCTATTAATCTATTCAGTCATCAGTCATCTGAGCTGTGTCACTCACAGCACTCCGAATATTTGAGATTGAATCTATGATTATAGTCCGGTTTTTATACCCAACTGGTTTTTCACATTACACTCGGTTTATGAGCTTTAGTATCGAAGTCTCTCACAGCACTTCGGATAAATGAGATAGACTTTGTGAAGTCCGATGCCTTAGTATCGAAGTCTCTCACAGCACTCTGGATAAATGAGATCGACTTTGTAAAGTTCGGTTTTTATACCCAACTGTTTATGTCTTACATATTACACTCGGTTTATGAACCTAAGTATCGAGGTCTCTCATAGCATTCTGGATAAATGAGATATATTTTGTTAAGTCCGGTGCCTTAGTATCGAAGTCTCTCACAGCACTCTGGATAAATGAGATAGACTTTGTTAAGTCCGGTTTTTATACCCAACTGTTTAAGTCTTTCATATTACACTTGGTTTGAGAGCCTATCAAGTATCAAAGTCTCTCACAGCCTTTTGTATAAACGAGATTGAATTGGTGAAGTCCGGTTTTTACATCCAATTGTTTGAGGTTTTCACATTACACTCGCTTTATGAAACTGAAATAATAATGCAAAGCTTTCAGTCTCTCGCATTACCAATTGATTTTATAATGTCCGTTTCTATACTCAACTCTCACAATGAAATGTTGAGATGGATCGATGGACGGACATTATATTTCATGTTTACGATGATTGGGCCCAGTTGACAATAATTACAGTTTGACATTTTATTCCAGGCAATAAAAACAGCATGGGGCTAATGTTTTGCCACCAATTATGGTTATTTGTTGTTTAAAATCTCATTTTATAGCCACGCACATAAATAGACGCATACACTACAGAGGTTATGGACGTAGAGGAAAACTTGTAATTGTATCCATTGTACGTTTGTAAACAAAGGCAGTATAGGCACGGTCCAACCCACCAAACACACACATATTCTTTCTATGGTATGGTGGACCAAAGAGACGGTGCCTGTTATCTTTGCTTGTGTGAGTCTCGTGATTTATTCCCGTACCAAATAAACATAGACATGTATTCTATTAAAAGTTACTTTTCTATCATGAAATCGAGTTCAAAGTTCGGGTAACTACTCAGAAACACCTCGGAATCCTTAAGTGCTTAGAGTGAGTGGCGAACCTGTAACCTCTAAATTGTTTCTCGCTGCTAGAGAGTTATCGCTATACCAGTATCAGACTTATAGATACTCCTGTTTAGCTCTTCATATCGGTCCTTTCTTAGCCTAACCGATCCAAAGGCAACATTAATTGTATTCGATACTTGTACATGCAAGGACCAGGGATTTATGGCTATACTATTTCTAGGAAGGCCTAGGCACCAAAATATCGAAATTAAAGTTTTTCTGGGCGTTCTAGCTGATTCTTACAGGCATTCATTTGAATTTCCTTGTAGGGCCTATCAAAGACATAGATATCCAGCAATGGTCTCATCGACTCCACACATGCCCGCGCCTGTAAACGTCTGTGACTATACAAACGCTCACAGAATATTGCAACATACATTATATAATATGTATAAATACACGTGATGAGAGCAACATGCATATATTAGTAATACATAAATACAATAATCACAGCAAGAAAATACAGTGTAACACGAGTAACCCGGAACCTGAATAGTTTGGACCCTGGGAAATCTGGACCCTTGGACATCCGGACTCAGATGTATACGAATCCTGAGAAATTTGGCACTGGGACATTTGCACTTTAGCTAAATTCTGACTTAGGGATATCCGGACCCTACGAAATTTGAAAAATTGCGTGAATTCTGAACGAATTCATCCTTCAATTTTACAATGAACATTAAAACTAAAGATTCCGGATGCTTTACATTTCGAAATCCGATTGCGGTTTTTATTATGCCTTTTTACTGAGAAATACAAGTTAACAAGGTGATATCCCAAGATCTTGCATTTTACCAGCATTGGCCTTTTAATTTGTTACAAGTGATAATTTGTCATATAGTTTAAAATTCTATAACATACTCATTTTTGAAAAAATCATTCATTTTCATTTATTGAACAGAAACTGAACTTCTCGAATCCTAAGAGAAGTTTCCAGCCTTGTGGAAGGGTGGGTGAGTACTGGACAAGGGTGCAGGAAAGCTAGGTTAGATGCCATAGACGCCGTAAAATAACCTAAAACATGTGTTAACACGGCGTTTAACCCTGTATAAATCGAATTCTAAAACATATGTGAAAATATGGCACAGATGAATACATTTGTTGTTGATATAATTTTTTACATGTTATCATAATAATTAATTTATTGAAAATTTTACGAACTTTCCGAACAACCCTCGTATAATGGGAATTCGGAAATCTCTAAAATCTGAATATTTGTTTCGGTACCGAAAGTGTTCTATATTCAGAGGTTAAACTGTAACCTAAATGTTGTTAATACTGTTAACAAGCTGGCTAATACTTCATTATACATGTTATATATGTCTTTCATGTACGTTTATTATATGTAAATATATACATTGAGGCAGTAACCATAGTAACGTTTCATTATAAATACAAAATATCCATAAAAAGCAAATAAATTTATATTCATCAACCATATGAATTACAATACGGTCAGTATCTGACCATTTTAGCATCTTGCTTCAATATAGGCTAGCATGTACGTTGATAAATACATATCAACATTCATGATCGCTTGAATAACAAGGACGTATAAAGAGCAATAATTCGAATATCTCCTTTCAGGATGAAAGGCGATAAAGTTAGTATCATGGAAATAATAATTCGAAGAACTTTCCATAAGTGTATCAAAATTATCTACATGTGATTATTTTTTTCAAATGGGTTTCTAACAACAAGAACCTCTTCCCAACGGTTTTGCGAACACTCTTGTCAAATTTCAAAGGGTGCCGTCCCCATTATCCCGGTGAATCTGTTACTATTAAACTGCTGCTCGAAAATAAGTAAATTAAATTGTGTACAATGAGCAATACAAAATGGTGCTAATACTTGCTAACTGCCTCTACAATCTTCAATAAAATTCAAATTAACAATCAAATGTTTACATATTATTATTGAATTTTATTCAAATGTCATTGGTGCAAACATCAACCAAGTCGATTTGAATTTTCACTTCCGTTCTTCAGTACTCGCGATCGATAGAGTGAGATTTAAATCAGCGGAGCTAATGTATTGTATGCACCACTGACAGTAGAATAAAACTGACCACTAATCTCAAAATAATGCAATTTTAAAATATATATATAATATAAAATAAATTAACACAGCACAAACCTTTGAATTATATATCCTACTAAAATACTATACATGTGAATAAATATAATTTGAACTACATGTAACACACTGCGCACCAAAACCAGTTTTCAAAACTAATAATTAAATAAACGATGTCAATGTAAGATATAATTGATATAGGCGATTCAATTACCTACTCTTCAATTGAATAATACATGTATCTCAATACGATCTCCGTACATATATAGACATTTATTAATTGATTTATTCAATAATTTACTCCTACGTACATGTATAATATCATTTATTATGAGTTTACGTACACAAGTATATACATTTATCCTACATTGAAATATTGTTAACTCACTGCGTCCATTCTACTTAGAGGTCGTACGATAGGTCGTGCGTGTTTATGTACACATGTACTTCAAATAATGGACTTGCCCCCTACATAGGTAAAACAATAAAGATGCACTACATAGGTGAAAATAATATTGCACTGCATGTGTGAAAAAAAAGATTCACTACATAGGTGAAAATATTGATTCACTGCATAGGTGAAAATATTGATGCACTGCGTAGGTGAAAATATTGATGCACTGCATTGGTGAAAATAATTATGCACTGCATAGGTGAAAATATTGATGCACTACATAGGTGAAATATTGGTGCACTACATAGGTGAAAATATTGATGCACGAAAATTATTTTACTGATTTAAAAAGACCACTTCGAGCGACATCCGACCTTCATTATATATAGTGTATGTGCACATTGTACTTTGTATATGTTCATGTCAATAACATAAGTATAAACTAATTATATCATAAAATTGTTATTATGTTTCACTTCTGAATATTATTTTGATGGAGCCGGCACTGTACATAGTCTTATTGTTAATATAAACGAGTTGTACATGTAAGCCACGTGACAGGTCACGTGGGCTAGGTACATAATTGAACACTGGTCAAGACAATTAACTGTAACTGTCTGTAAGGTAGAAATAAACAATACGTCAATTATTGACTTGTAATCATTATTCTTAGTCACGAAATAACAAGGTTGGTCATGCCAGATGGTTAATTAGGAATAGGTTACGACTTTAAGTAAACAAGGGGCCTTCAGGACAACGCGATAAAGCACACCAAAGACGATACTTTAATGGTAATTTGAAACAAATTAGTTTACTTTGATCATATCATTTTTAACTGCAGCATGTCCACTGTCACACTTGGTAATACTAGTCTAATGTTTATTACAGTAAACTTTGCATGTTGAAAAAGTAACATTGAAGAGAATCTTAAACAGCAATTTAAGATGTTTAATTGTTTTTACCATATCTGTGCTTTCAGCCCTTTGTTTTCTTATTATTCTGTATTGGCTTTTAAATGTATTTGTGAAAATCACGAACTTCCAACCACAGAAAATATTTTGATTATATGATTTCTTAAATAACTATCAGATGGTTTTGAAATTTGCATATTTAAGAATGTTGAAGGGAGGTAATTCACTCAACTGACGTAGAGGTACGCTTTATGATTCCGCTTATGATTTTCAGGTATTTGTTTTGTAAAATGATATATAGAATGCTGCATATAGGACACACTCCCTGTTTTTTGAATACAGATTGTACTTTAAAAAAAGCAAGATGCGTTGAATCTAAAAAGTTTGAAATTAAGGCATTGACAAATCATTTTCGATTCCAAACAGTTATAAAAGTAAATTAGAAATGATTACTTCAATTTTAATCCCAAAAATTCAATTTGCCTGTAGATTCCAGGGTGGGGCCAATATTGAGTCCATGGTCATAGTTTGGACAACCTTTGTAGAGAACATCGAGATGATGGCATATGTCAAATATGGAATCTCTATGCCTAGTTGTCAGAAAAAAAGATTTTGAAGGTGCCCTTATTTTGAATTATTAACCCCTGTGGTTGGGACAACTTATTGAGCAAAAGGTTATAATTTGGCAACCTTTGTAGAGGATCTCAAGACGGAGTCTAAACTCAAATATGGATTAAATAGGCCTTACGGTGTCCGAGAAAAATTTATGAATGTCCCTTATTTAAAACTGTTATCCCCTATTGACCACCGGGTCATAAAGTGGCAACCTTTGAAGAAATTAAAATAATGTCAAACATGGAATCTCCTAACGGTGTCAGGATATTGACCTAAGGGGCATAATTTCATCTTCGCAGAGGACGTCAAAATCATGATATGTGATAAATACGGATGCAGTAGACCTTATGGTTTTAAATTGTATTAGACAAGAAGATTTTTACTTCGTTTCTATGGCCATCTACAGTACGATGAAGGCTAAGCGATAAGTCAATACTATAGACAATTTAGTTTAATATGACTATGGTCTAATTGGTGGTATAATTTAAGTAGAAATATTTGATCAATCCAATCTGAAATAACATCCCTCAATATGGTATAATTATACGACTAGCTAGGCCAATCGGTCATACGGTCAACGAAGACTGTGATTTAACCCTTAAAGGTATAAAGTTTATTCAATATAAATACCATATGTAAATTGAAGTGATACAATTGTTCGTAATGGGAGATCAAATGATACGTAAATTAGAATTGTAATTGATATAATTAATTGAACCGTGAAATCAGCATCAGTCCAATTATGCACAAGTCATTTTGTTAAAAATATTACGACCCTTAAAATAAAAAAAGTTTGAAAAGCGGTCATCTCACAACTGCAAACTCGGGACTATAGACCAGTTCCACTGGCACCAGAGTCCTCATATTCTTTAAATACGCGCACATAAAACATTTTGATAACAAACGCAATCGCACCCGCTCCGGTATACATTACCGTGTACGAGTTATAACAATACTTTATTATAATATTAACATGGTATTGAACCATTTTGACAGTAGGTAAAGTCTGACAGATTAATTTTACTTTTTGGAATATATTTGGTTGCAAATATCGGTCTCGATTTGTAGATTAAGCAATTCTTAACAAAACTGACTATTCAAAAACTTTATATCTTAAACGGTTATTATGAAATTAATTGTAATTTCAATATTATCATTTTGCAGCGATTGAGATGCACTGTTCACTTCCGGTTTAATCATGACGCATTAACCGGCGTAAACTGATTGGTTGATAAACTCCTCGAGACTTTTCCCGTACCTTGTCAACGGAGCGCGCCAAATTTTAACCCAATCAGAACGCACCGCCTACGTAAACATTTACGTCATTGATCTTTATTACAGATCATTGAATTACGTGTCCCACGTTCTATAGATAGAATATGTACGTAATTACATCAGTCCAGGAAACCAGTTAAGTTTAACCGGAAGTCAGTAGTGACGTTGAATCGCTGCAAACTAGTGATACTGAAATTAATGTAATTTTTATGAAAACCGTTTCAGATACAAACTTGTAACTTTGCATTATGTTAGAGGAATGTTTAATCTTTAAATCGAGACCGACATTTTCTTTCAGATATAAATCGAATTGAAGAAAAACGGTTAGGGCCGTACGCACTGTAGAAAACGTTCAATACCATGTATATTATATATAAGGTAGTGCACATGTGTGTATGCACAGGGAACTATGGACTCTGGTGCCAGTGACCAGTTCATTGTTATTGTTATGAAGTCTATAAATAGTAACACGGAGGCGATAAAAGATACAGGTAACCGTTCGCTGGTTGGCAAGAAGTGATAGCGAGTAAATACAATGAAAACATAGTAATTTTATAATTGCAATTACTAAGTCATTTTTTATCAAACAATTTAGAATTTTATATCACTAGAAAGGTCTTGAAATTCATATTTTGAATATTTAAAAATTATTTGTCAAAACAGAATCGTTTTTTATTAGCGAGTGTTTAAACCTAGTGCTTCAAACCGGGAAGAAAATTGTTCAAAGACAGGTTTAAATCTCCTTATATAACTTTTTCGAATCAAATTTTAACAATCTCCGTACATTTTAAAAATATGAATTTCAAAAGCTTTCTATCAATATAAATATTATAAAAATCGGACAATAAGTAAAAAAGTTATCATGATTTAAAAATTATGCTGCTATCAAATGTATGTAAACATTGGTTTCTTTCTGCCAACCAGTAAATCAGCCAAAATATAGGTAGCAGGTGCTTGTGACGTCATCCGCGAACTGGTCTATAGCATGCATTTTATGACTGAGAGGAGCTTTTTATTAAGAGCATGTATAACTGGGTTAAAGATAAATATCTGAATTTTTGGCAAAATTTCATCACCAGGTTTCGTGGCCGAGTGGTGGAGCGCCAGATTGCAAAGCTAAAGGTCTTAAGTTCAAGCCCTATTAGGAATGATAGTTTTTAATTATTAAAACATGCATGCTTGTCTTTTTTCGAACATAATTGTTTTGAAAACACATTATTATCATAAGTATTATTTCTGTGTTATTATCAATATTTTTGTATCATCATTATTATAAATAATAGGCCTATCACATGACTGTATTATCATTAAAGTAACTCTTCTTCTTCTTATTATTATCATTATTATTACAAGTATTATTTTTTGTGTTATTATCAGTATTTTATAGAAAAAAATAGAATTATAATTTATAGAAAAAATAATGTAGGAGAAAATTATATGATTTTAACACACTTTAACAGAATTTTAGCAGTCTCCAAAATGCATTTAAACCAAGTTTTCAGAACAACTACAACGACCCGGAAAATATTTTCCACATAAGCGACAACGAATACATCCCATCAAAGGGAGGTAAATCTACCCCTTATTCTGGGACGAATCGTCCGTGGACGGATCGTCTGACATTTGTACGAAATATTTTGTGTACGAATCTGACATTCTATTTTCGGAATAAGCCCGGACAGTAATTGGTTGAAAACTTGAAATTAATTCGTGAAATCGACCGACAAGAATGTTTTTCTTATATTTACTGAGCTGGATCGCGTTAGGCATCCAAATTGTTCTTGTCACTCTTTCGATCGGTGAGTAAAATTCAAATGTCATATATTTTCGCGACTACTGATGAGTTGGCTGGTTGAAGAAAATTTAATCTAATTATTTTTTATTTGGATCAAATAGTTAAATTTAATAAATATTTTATATAAGTGAATATTTCGTGTAAGTGTACCAGAATTATTAATGATTATTGAGAAAGATAACAGCTGTCTGTCTCCACAAAACTTCCAAAAAGTAAACTTGTTTTTAAACTATTTTATTTACCATTCGGGCATTCCGAGTGCGACAATATTTGAATAACAATACATTTAACCTCAAATATAAGCATGTGCTCTTTTGTTAACACCTTTATTTGTGGGACAAAATGTAACTGTAAACCTTTGTTAAATATGCTAATAGGTAAGGTCATGGAAAGGTTTATTTCCCTGCCAGAGCTGTCAAACTTTAATGGTCTGTTTGTTTGTTTACTTTCTTTTTTTGATTACTAATGTAACATTACTCCACATAACGATGTATCTGTGATACTTGTTGAAGCATTAACTTGATGGTTCATAATAGACATAATTTTACTGAGGGTTTTAAAAATGTTTAAAACTTTTCAATAAAAGTATGCAATTTTATTTTTAAAGTGTTGTGTATGTTTTTTATTATAATCTTGTCGTGTGTTAAATACTGACCATATATTACTGCCATGCTTTTTTCTCATTTTCATTGTTGTTTAATTTGAGTTAAATTTTGATAAGGGAACAAACCTGGAAAATGGCAGCAATCCTGTTACAAATGTGCCCTTAATAAGAACACATTTCTAGAGATTGAACAGTTCAATTAAAAACATGATGTTAACATGCAACACAAAAGTGTAACCAGTCTTTATTTGAGCGTAATAACACGTAACTATTGTCACATATCGATAGTTTGTGGTACTATCAGGATAGTACACTATCGCCATGCTAATACCACATGACATCACAATATCGTCCCTACAGTACTGTCATCACTTCATGTTTCAAAAACATTCATTATACAGTTATTGTATTTTAATTACAGCTGCTGGACTTTTCTACTTGGCAGAATTGGTTGAAGAATATACAGTTCTTACAAAGAAGATTATTCAGTATTTGATTTCTGTAAGATTTATTTGTGAACATTTTATTGTTGCACTTAATACAAAATCAACGAGTTTGGCAGTATTTGAATATTAGTTCAACCCAACAAGGTCAATACTGAAATTTGACCCACTGTGTTGGAAATCCCCTCAAGTTTTCGTGTTCACAAGCTCAATTCATTATGTTAGAAGCAATCTTATAACGCAGTCCAACTATATGAAATTAGCAGTTATCACTAGTCTGAATAACTTGTCTACTATCTTGAGCTTTTTGCTGGTAGGATAAGGCATTGAATGCTAGTGGTGATAAAATCAAGATAAAACAATATCTTCATTCTTGTTGATATTTATATTCACAGTGGCAATACCTCATGATTGATGCCACAAATGCTATGGTGTCAAGAAGAAAATAGTAAAAGTGTCAAGAAGAAAATACTCTCGACTTAGACATTTAAAGAGCTGTAAATATTTCAATTTAAAATACTTAAAGCTCATCAAATGTTTGAGTTGTGGCTGATTGTTACCCTTAAATTTTTTCTTGAAACTAGCATATCTGGCTTCATAGTCACATAGTATTGCCACTTCTCAACTTCAAAATAAATAGTACCATATAACCAAAAGTAAGCAAAACTAAAAAGCATTTCAAAATACATCGTTATCAATTCTTTTATAAAACCTATGAAGTAGGCATAAAAATTGTAAATATCTCCGAACTTTTGGTGGGTACTGTATATCCAAGTATTTATGTATTTCAGTTAACAACAGGAGTATATATTTGTCTCCTCCTGTTTGAAGATCTACCATTTTCCAATATTCTGTTTGGACTTCTTGGAAATGTTGCATATTTTGTATTGTTAAAAGATTTTCCATATTTCTTGCTGACATCTCCTGGATTCATTGGTTCTGTTGGTGAGTTGCCTTTACTTTTCATGTTTTTCTTGTTAGCAACTTAAATAGATCTAATGCTTTGACCTATTATTCATTTACTTAGTAATGATTGTTATAGTGCTTAGAAAATGTGCTGAGAGACAGAAGGAAGAGGTAGGGAGCATCTGTGGTTTGCAAGTTTAGTAGTAAAATGTTGTGTAGTGGGAGCAGAAGTTGTTTACTCCACCTGATTCCATACATCGATTTGCTCAATCAATTCTCAGGTTGGACCTATCAGACTAATCTCACGCTAGCAGGTACCCAGTTACACACAGGTTAAATGAGGCAATGGCGGGTAAATTTCTTGCTTAAGTAATAAGTCCTACCCCTGAGGAGGTTTGAACCCAAGACCTTTCAATTCATAAGGCCTCCTACCACTAAACCACTGTTCCTAGTTTAAGTTACGAAATGTCTGGTAAAATATAATTTTCTCTTCCTTGCAGGTTCAGTTCTATTGAATCATTACCTGGCTTTCTCATACTTTACCACTGTATATCATCCATTTCATGAGGTAAGTAAGCTGCTATATTATTATTATGGTATTATTACAGTCTTCACAACAACCTTTCATCAGCACCTTTTACTCAATCCAGCAAATTGGATTTTACAGGATATATGGAAGTTTACTGGACCAAAAATTCTTATAATTAATAAAACAACAAATAATTATTTTTATTTTGTATGGAAAGTGACGACTCTAAAAAGTTGGTGGGCAGTCGGACCACTAACATTTTGTAAGTCACTGGTCTGAGGACAATTTAAGTGGACACGGTTCATGGTCCACTGACTAATTTTGAAGACTGTTATTATTTTATAATATCAAAAGTTGTAATGTTGCCGTGGAAACGAGTTTCACTTTTGGACTAAAAAGTGAGCTTTGACAGCCGCTACTTTACATAGAAATCATAGACTATTGTTTTACACCATTGAAGAAAAGACATGGACAATATTTATTGGTTAAAATATAAATAGAGGCAATGCCTGCCCTGTGAAAAATTTCTTCATTTGAAACTTTTTGTAGCTTGTTGAAATTTGTTATGTTAAGAAAAAGGTTGCAAACACTTAAATAAATTATTATATTTGTTCAATATGATTTACAATATGTCATATTAAAAATATATGTATAGTTATGAACTAGGGCTGTCATTGATAGAAAATTTTGTATCGATATATCGAAAGGCAAGTATCGGTGATAGATCAATTTATATCGAGTCAGACAAGGACTGTAATAGAAACTGCTAGAACTCCAGTATATATATACTAAATAATGTCCTCATGATGTTTTGCATGATGTTTAAAGGCGTTTCAGGCTGGCATAAAACAAACTGTATCCCTCACAGCCCGTTTCATCTTTTCAGATGAAAAAAAGATAAATACAAAGCAGGGATGTTAAATTAAATGTCACCCTCATTTAGCTTATAGCTTTATGAAATGCTAGATTGTATCGATATTCTAAATTGCAAATCGATATCGGATCGTCTGTCAAGAATCGGTGATATATCGATATCACGAATTCCGATGACGGCCCTATTATGAACATAAAAGTGATTGAGACTTCTGTATGCAGATTATTAGATCGTCAATTTGTACTGTGGTATTTAAATGTATCATTTATTATTTTCCCTTACAGGTGCTTGCTTTTTTTACTATATGTTTATGGTTGGTGCCATTTGCTTTCTTCGTCTCTCTGTCAGCCAATGAGAATGTTTTACCGACAACAAGTGGGAGAAGCTCTACTACAAGTGACGAAACAGACGTTGTATCAAACTATTTTAGTAGAAAGGGAAAGAAATATGGACTTTTATCTATGTTAAAAAGTGCACAAGACAGTGTTCTTCCTGAAAGAGTGAAAAAACATTTTTGATTTATCTTTGATTTCTGTAGTCCCTGGTATTCTGGAAGAAGAAAGATATTTAGTTTGTGAGGTTGTTAGCCATAGAGACAGAGTTTAATGTGAAGTTTTGTGATAGAAACCTGCTTGTCCATTCTACAGCGCAATAAATTATATAACTGTCTTAGCATTAAAGTGCTAGTCTGACTGTTTTATTACTCTAAATATTTACCAGCCAAATTGTCAACTAGACCAATTTATCATAATTTATGAAAAAAATAATTTCAACTTTTTGACAGAGTATTTACGTGTCTCAGGCAATGGGCTAGTGGTTTAATGTAAAGACTGACTGATTTTACTAGGAACATTTAAATTGTTATCTTGAGTGTAAAAAATACTGCAATACTTTTTTTCTAGTAAAGTGATGTGGTAGTAAATGTTATACTGAATTTATGTAGGAACCATTTCTTTTTCCTTCATACTGTTCGCTGCAATATTCACATAACTGTCAACTCAACTGGGCTTGTTGATTCAATTTTCAGTTCACTTTTGTGTCTATTTAGCTTTGATATTGTTACTTGAAAATTTGAATTTTCTATGTCAAAGATGAAGCTGTGTATTTAAAAATTGATTTACTGAAAAACTAAATTAACCTGAAAATACCAGCAGAAAGTATTGTATGTGTGTATGTATGATCAATATACGAAATTAGGAAATGAAAGTGGTTGTCCAAAAAGGTCATACTAGTAGGAAGCACTATATCCAGTTAGTAGATTTTTGGTTGCCCAAAAGAAATTATTGGTTGCCGAACAAAAATGTAGTTGTCCTGGGCAACTGGGCACCCTCTAACTTTGTAGACTGTATATTCTTTTACATAAGTCTTTAAAAAATGTCCAGTGTTTTGTATCTTTGTTTTTCTCTCTCTTGATCCGTGGTGCATGTCTACAGTATGTATGGCAAAAATCGTTATCATTCTTCTTTAAATTAAGTCAGTGTACCACAAAATCTGACATGATCTAGAAATAAGTTAAGGTTTTCGTTTCCGTATCAACTCAATTTTTTACTGCTAATCACTACATTTTTAATTTATATTGGGGCTTAAAACTGTTTTGAATCATAAAGTTCATAAGATGTTTGTTGACTTTAGACTTCATATGTGAGAGCTCTTGTACTTTTTTTGAAATTTGAAACTATAATAATTGTTTGAAAAGGAGTCTTACTGAGACACATGTATAGTTTTGACTATTGATGATCTACAGCTTCTGATATGAATTGATGCTCAAAAATATTATAGGTATTCCATTTTACTGAGGTACAGTTGAATTGAATTTGTACCTTTGGTGCATGTAAAAAGTTTTTCTATTTTTTTTTATTCTATATTAAAGATTAAATTGAAATTAATTATTTGAAGTGTTATATAGGAAGTGCTACAAAAACTATTTACTTTTTCGTCATGTATATAAGAGTTACAGGTAATTTGCTCTGGTTTCATGAAAAAAATATATTAATTCCATTTTTATTGTCAGTTCTTTTTTCGCTTATTTATGTTAAACTACTTATGTTAAGCTACTTTGAATATGTTCCGGCTGAATTCAAATTATTGATATGAGTTTCAGATCAAAGCAAATATTGAAACATTGACAGTGGCCATCTATTTTGAAGCCTAAAATGTGCATCATTTATCTTCATATATATTTGTACGATATTTGAAATAAGTGTGTTCATATCATTGATTTTAACCAATCATATTGCATTATTTTGTTAAGACTATTATTGATAATAATATATAATAAATAGACTAGGCTTTATTTGAATAACTCACATGTATAATGTTATATAAAATGAACATAAATATGTAATTTTTAATATCTATAAAATTGGATAGAGTAGGCTTTATTTGAATTACTTATTACATGATCTAAATTGAACATGAAATATTAACTATTTATTGTATAAAAGCTGTGTAAATGCATGTTTAAATTACTGATGTGATGGAAAAACCAAAAGTTGATAATATGTATGTAATTAGGCGCAAGGATATAATGTGGTCTATAATACCAGGTATTCATTTAACTATATATTGAATTTATATTGTTTTCACAATTTTTATATAGAAATCCACCAAACCTGACTTACAAAGTCTTTATTGGGAGGATATTTGTCAATTTTGTTGTATGATTTAGTGGTTAATGCATGGCGGGGGCTGGTAGGATGCTCATGCAGGAGAGTTTAAGAAGCAAAATACAGTCCAGCCCCTCTTAAGCAGCCAGCCAAGGGAAACAGCCAAATTGGCTGCTTAAGCGGGGTGACCACTTAAGAGGGGGGTTGGCATTGAGAGAGGGGGGGGTCTGGAGGTAAAGTTTTAATGAAATAGAGTTGTTTTAATTGCAGTTGTATGCTTGTTTTATGCTTTACAAGACAAGGTCACGCAATAGACAGTAAATTATTTTCATTCTGTGTAATATTCTTTACTTCTGTTGAATAGATAAAAACTAAATACTTGCTGATATAATGTACGACCAAGTTGAGAAAAAAAATCGGTAATTTAGTCGTTCAGACTAAATGCCGTAATAGTTAAAAATACGAAAATAAAACTGTGAAATTTACGCAATTTATGTGTCTGAAATGTGATAAAAGTCTTATTAACCAACAAATAATTTAATATCTAGTGCTTTGAAAATTGTGTATCATTGTTAGCCTCGTTTAAATAATTCGAATGTAGAACGCATCCTATTTTCGGAAAATGCATTTTAACGTCCTCAATTTTGACCTTTCTTTGTTTAAAAATATGAATTATGAAAATTATTTCCTTACGAACAAATAGATTCGGATGATCGTACTTTTTCAAAAGTATATCTTCACATGCAATAAACATGTTCTATAAACACACTTAAATTATTTTCCGTCACATAAAATGTTTTGGCAATAATTCATCCCTCTTACGAAGATTGAACGGTCAGTATTGGTTTTAAACATGACCGGATATAGGTTAAATTGTTCATTGTATATTATGTAAAACATAATGATCAGAATAGATTATAATCCGTGTCACTCAGTTGATACACGCTAACAACTATAAGATAGCTAATTATTGATTTTTAGAGCCTGTCACGACTAATTGACAAAATAATGTAGCGATTTCCTTTGTATTAATAATACACGGGCAATTATGTCAATATACATGACCGCGGTGACCGCTTAGTAATAGATAATATTCGTAGGTGCGAAATACACAACAAGATCAAACTATCGTTTAACTTTAATGTGCATTTTCTTAAGTTCTATAATTATCGAGCAAACCGCGAAAGGTGTGTCTAAATTAACTGCTCTGATTGGCTTTCTCGATCATAAAGGGACTGCATAGTTATGTTGCCATCGGCAACGTGATAAAGTTTATTCGATAACGTTGACATGTGTATTATGTATAACGACAAAAGATGACACGCTTTGATAAATTTTGTCAATATACATAACGGTCAGACTCATGCACGTGGCCGCTTACGCAGGGGGAAAATTTGGTTTGGGATGCAAAATGGCTGGCCGTTGGCTGGAGAACGGGGGTGACCGCTTAATAGGGGTGCATTATAGAGCGTTTTCCGACGGTCGCGGCATGAGCTGGCCGCTTACAGGGGGTGACCGCTTAAGAGGGGTGGCCGTTAGGAGGGGGTGGACTGTATTTTAGAGTGGCTTAGCTCCAAGCATAATTGATTTTCTGGGCTTACAAGTTGAAATAAAAAATTCCTACTTCCTAAATTGACAAATATCCTTCTTTGTATTCCTGCTTATTATGTTTCTGAGAAAAAATGACTGAGAAAATCTCTTCCAGTGTAATTTTTTGTAATTGGTAGTTTTGTAGTGTGTGGTTAACTGTTGACTTTTACACTTTGTTTATAATTTGTAATCTT
Organism: Mactra quadrangularis; assembly: GCA_025267735.1. NCBI lineage: Eukaryota > Metazoa > Mollusca > Bivalvia > Venerida > Mactridae > Mactra > Mactra quadrangularis. The sequence continues at coordinate 39,260,309 of CM046298.1, read as the reverse complement.
ATCTGATATTAATGAAAAGTGTCATATTTCGATATCAATTACATTGTAAATGTGAATGTTTTAAAAGTTTCATATTTTGTACTTTAAATAAACTGTTTCTCATAGTTGAGAGCCTGTGCAATATATTTTATGAGTTAATTGTTTTTTCTTCCTGATGCAATCTACAAGTTCTTACAACTTATAATAATCAATTTTAAGTTTGCATTCCAGTCCCCAGATTCTGAGACTGTAAGATGAAGTTTCTTAAGTAAACAATCGTTATTTTGGATGGGATTAGATTCAAAGCAGAGCTTGCTATTCTATGTTTTCCAGTCCAGCAACATAACCTCTTAGCCATGTTTGCTCCTAAATGGATCTGCTGCTGATGCTTTGGTGAAAGTTAACAGAAATGGTCCTGAAGTTCAAGTTATTGAGCACCTAAGAAAATTTTTTTTTTCTGTAAAATCAATGAAAAAAATTAAACTTAGGAAAATAGAAACTTCCTGATGTAGAACTATCATGCTCACAGATATCATTCAAAGATACCGGTATAAGGATTTGTTTGAGCACAACCTTCAACATTGTTGGTTATCCCACAATGCACTATTCCGCCGTGTTGCATTATGTACCGATGGCCATTTGGTGAGGAAAATCTCGTAATAATTAGATAAATAAGGCAGTTTCATTGGTTCCGCATGGAAACCACTGCAGAAAACTAAACATTGAAATTAGGCAACTGTTGTTTTAAAATTAACATATGCGTTGGTTTCTATTTTAAGTAAAAAAAAACCAGTATGACGTCATTGTTATCGATGAGTATTTAAGTGTAACATGCAATTTCATTGGAAGAAGATTGGTCTCCCCTGCCTCATGCATATTTATGAAAACGAGACTTTGTCAGTCAAATTTCCCAGTGTATGAAGTGTAACAAAAGAAAGTACTGTGGTTGCCGACGATGAACCTTCAAGGATCTTTGATTGATGTGGGTCTACCTATCTCTGGCCATGTGGTTTGCAATCCATGGCTTGTCTTGTTGATGTTGTCTACTTGGAGGACATATTAACACCTATCGTTCACATGCTTCTATAAGGATATTTATGTGTGATGGCACTTCCAATGTCAAAATAATAATATTTGTCAACAGAAATTTAGCTATAAATAGAATTACACCAAATATGCAATACGTGACTGTGATTTTATTTACTCCAGCAAGTGACATCATTATATTACATGGTTCTTTATAAAAAGAATACAAAAAGAAACTGCAAAGGTAACAAAACCCACAGACCTTCCACACTGCCAAAAAAGGAAAGACAGAGGTGTCCAAGATTTTTCTACTAAGTTATAAAAAGTATGCCTATATAAAAATACCAATACAATTAATTTAAAATGTCTTTCAAAGTTACTCATAAGTCGTAAGCACCCGTTTTTATACAATCAATATCATATTCATAACTTTTTAGTAGTCCGTTTTGAGACCGTGTTTGGCTGGAATTTAAATATTACCATTAATGGGAATTTTCCTACTTTCGGTTTGAACTTGGTTTTCTAATCCAAAATATATATGCGTAGTGGATTAAAGAGATTGTCCTAGAAAATAACTAATTAAACACTAAAATTGTTTAAAAATGTCTGCTTTTTCGTACGTTTTTTATTTATAAGAATGATTAAAGGGTAACAAAGAAACAATGGAAAGCGAGGTACGTTCAATTATAATAATTTCTACTTTCGTTTTCGAGATATATAAATTTGTCGTATTTTGACATTTTTGGTCTCATGGGAGGGATATAGGAATGACAATTGCATGTATATGAATTGGATGTTATTAGCGAAAATGTTGGAAATGATGATCGTGACCCTGAATAGCTTTGTAATGAAAAAATACTTAAGAAATAATTGTTCGTTACTGCACACGAAAACGAAAGTAGGCGTAATTTATAATATTTGATATGTAGAGACTAGAGTGAATTTCAGTGACTTTTTACAACCAACTTATTATAAAAAATAATTTATCCACCTGTCTTCTGTCACCTGCAGCCCAACCTCAGGTTTTGAGTTTGCGCTCGACCCACAACACCCTGGTAAAATTTGTGGTGACAAACCAATAGTTAAACCCCAAGCTGATGCCTATTTCAAACTCATGACGCATCAATATATGACCCTGTGGAACCTTTTTTAACTTTTAATTAGCTAACATACCACTCCTGTAAAAACTTAAGTAAAGTGTCCAACTCCTTTCGACAATTTCACCCTCACTTTCCCTTGGGTGGGAGTGCAGTCTACAAATTTCTTCAGCAATGGTGATTAAAGCCTTTGTACATATTTTGTACTCACAGATTATTGAGGTTCATGAAGCTGTTAAAGAAATACTGACTCAACAAAGACAAGTTTTGGAAAGACTAAATCAAGTTGTTCAAAATGACAATGGAATGCAATGTTCATGTGAATGGTAGGCCTGATATTTTCATTATGCAAAATCATTATTAATGGAAAAAACAGCATTAAGCCACACAACTTATAAGTATAAAAAAGTTATAACTATAACATGAGAACAGAACTGAAATTCGATCACTGAGTCTGTCTCAATTTTTTTTAAACAATTCGAAAGTCTAAAATTAAGGATATGTAGACTATAAGAATATACATGAATCAAAATTTTAGCATGAAGTGCAACTATAAATTCTAAAACCACAGACCATGTTTTACTCGTATTAAGTACTCTAAACCTGTCATTTTACTGTTAATTTTTCACCACAAAAATAGTTTAAAAATCAGGTGTTGGAAAGGTGATTCATGACATGTAGATAACTTCATTGAACTAATGTTACTTTATTTCCAGTGCTGGTTTGTTGCATACTTTACAATCAGGTATGTTAGCCTATTTCATCATGTATTTTGTTTGTAAAGTTAAAACTTACAATGTACATGTATTTATATTTAACTTGAAAATAAAACATAGTCCTACAACTTAAATATATAATTTTTTTGTTACTCTGTAGTCGACTCCTGGTATCCCAGTACAAAATTTCTTGGATAAAGTCTCTTTCTCTAGGAGTCAGTGAGTTGATGTTTACATTTGTGTCTCTAGTTTGCATTTGAATTTTTGGTTACAAATACAATTATAATTTTCAATTATTATATTTTTTTGCACTTGTAAGTCATGATTTTCCATATTTTTATTTTTTGCATTAACACTATATGGATTGAAAATATCAATTAAAATGTCAGATTTGATGGTCAGATCACTGTTACTCATTCCTGACTTTGCACTACAAATAAACACTATTGTACTTCCTTTTTATATTTGGGGACCAAACAAAAAGCTACATGGACATTAAAGTACCAGGCTAGTTATGCCGAGATGTCATAGTCAGTCTTCCTCACTCCTCAGTCATGACTTATAGTTGTGTAGATATGATGGTTTGATTTGGGTTTTAGGTGCTTGAGTATTTAAATGACCATTATTTTGGTGCTTGAGTATCAAAATGACCATTATTTTGGTGTTTGAGTATCAAAATGGCCCTTATTTAGGTGGTTAAGTGTCAAATGACCATTATTTTGGTGCTTGAGTATCAAAATGACCATTATTTAGGTGTTTGAATATCAAAATGGCCCTTATTTAGGTGGTTAAGTGTCAAATGACCATTATTTTGGTGCTTGAGTATCAAAATGACCATTATTTTGGTGTTTGAATATCAAAATGGCCCTTATTTAGGTGGTTAAGTGTCAAATGACCATTATTTTGGTGCTTGAATATTAAAATGGCCATAGGAAAGTTAATAAAGTAACAAGTCAATATATAAAGTCATGTATTGACAGATAAAAGATCAGTATTCTGTATGTTACAATGTCTTTAAACTTTATTAAACCCTATGATGCACGTTTTTTTAGAAATCAAGAAACTTATATCAAAAGTTGAAAGATTAGAGGAACAAGATGCGATTATGAAAGAACTAATATCATCTGCTACAGAAGAACTTAATAGATTACAAAATAGATTTCAACAATCCCAACAATCTGTATCACTACGTTCTATGCAAAAGGAACCACCTGAGGTACATGTTGAAAATGTAACAGAAGAGTTTGTCAATGTTGCATCCGAACAAGCTGATGAAAAGCTTGATGAAAGAAAGAAGCATGTTGACTATGAAGCAACTGTAAATGATGATTTAAATAATGATGAAGATGTTGTTAATAGTAAAACACATTGTGCTAGCGACAAATCACAAGAAAAAAGCAGATCTGTAGAACAAATGGACAATGTTTCTGAAAATACAAATGATTTAGATGAACCTGAAGGCAATGTTTTCAATCAAGATTCAGTCCATGTTGTTCAAACTGATAGTGAGCCATGTGTAGAGAGTACTGGACCTGTTTTGAATAGCACTAGTAAAGATGAAGATATACCTATTGCCAAAGATAGTGATATGGTAAATAAAGGTGAAACTACTAATTCAGATGACCTTGTTGAAGATAATGATTCCGAAAATGTAGAAGGAGCTTCTGCATCTTTAGGTCATCAAAGTGATGACCTTGCACAAGATAAAAAGAAAGTGAAATTTAAAGAAGAAGTGACACAGAAAACGGTATTTGTATCATCAGATAATGATGATGTTGAAAATGACGTAAAAAAGGCAGAAGATATAAGACAAACAGTACATCTAAATGACACCGAATTGTTTGGTGCTACAGGGATGGAAGATGGACTTCGTGCGATGTTGAGATCTCTTCATAAACACAGAAACAGGTATGATAATAGACACGTAATTATGAAGCATAGCTTCATATGCTCTATTCTATTTTTCATTTAAAAAATAAATTTCTGTTCTTGATACTTTTTATTCACTATCATTATACTATTTTATTTTAGCTCTATATTGAAACAAGTTCTTACTACTTGGATTCCACTTCCTGGTTTCTCAGTACTGAACGGAGAAGAAAACATTTCTTTAAGCATTATTGGAATAGTCATAAAGTTTTGGACTTCGAGTACTAAATTACAGCTATATACATTGAAGTGATAGTAGAAGTCATTTTGTCACACCACTTTTGTAAAAAATTTAAACTTGATGATAATGTATGTAATTTTGATTTGAAATTGAAATAGCATGATGAAGATTAAATTAATCCATATTTTGAATAAATTACTTGTAGCTTTATGAAGAAAGTTGGTAAAAGTACTGATTCAAGTAAACCATCTGTGCCAGGTTCAAGATCTGTTTCTATGGAAACCCAGTATCACACTCCTGAAGGTTAGAAAGTTTTTATACGATTTGTTTTGATTTTAAAGGAGAGATTAACTTCAGCTTAGATATTTGGACACCAGATAGAAAAGCAGGGGTGAAAGTAGTTTTGAATTTGCTTGATTATTTAAGGTTTTAGTAATTAATTTTACCTTGATTGTGATATACAAGTCTTACAACCCAGATTTATCACTCTTTTATCACTCGCTTCCTGCCCGCCCCCACATACTGATATAAAAGGATCAAGTTGTTTGCTCAGGAATCAAGGGATAGGTTTTAGAGGTGATTTGAACCAGCGTGGAGTGGCATATCTAATGATTACCATTATTTAGGACCTAAATGTATGTCTCGAATATCATTTATACTTCTTGGGACCTTACAATGATAACATATTAATCAATTAATAGATGAAATGTAGATTTTCTTCACTTAGAAATTTAAATTGCTATTTGGATATTAAAAGTTCAATGATTATATAGTACCTAAATATGCTATTTACATTTTCATGTTAAGTTAATCGTACTCAAATGGATTTTTTTCATTGTCTAATTATAGTTATAAAACAGACTGAAAAACGATCTTATGATTCAACAGACGAATGGTCACATCAAGCAGCTGTTGAAATGCAATCAGGTATTGATGTTTGTATATAGATAATACAGAATAGGTAGATTAATTAAAATGTTACCCCGATTTTACGTCCCTTTATTTTACATTGAATTGGTCCTCATACAAGGATCATTCTGTTCTGAAGACACCTTTTTTGATGGTCCTAAAAGTTTTACTTTACTGTCCCCATTTCATTACAAATAGACCTTATCAATGCAACAACACTGCGATCATATGATTCTGTACTGTCATATGTATCTTGATACTTTTTTCATAGAATTAGGCAGTGATTCGAACAATTTTAAGAATCACATAAAAGCAAGCTAGTGGACAGGAGTGTAGCAAAAGCTCATTCGGCTGTATAAACATTACCCATGATTGATAATCATCAATAACTCGTCATTGTTAATTTACATATGCAATCTGAAACTTCCTTAATCAAACCAATTAATGCCACAGTAACTTAAGAAAAAGTAGGCCTACCACAGGTTGCCATTTTCTTGTATAACTTTTATCAATACAGATCATAGTTGAATCTTGTGCTTATTGAACAAGGAATCGAATACAGCTTATGTACATTTATTTGTCATATTACTTATCTTTTCATTTGTATTTTAAGCTTGGGATGCTGGTTATTTAACACTTGATGGTGTACATTCCATCTTACTGATCGACATCTCAGAAAGTATGGTTCCACATTGGCAGCAAGTACAACAGTTCTTTAATGAATATATATCTGGTGAGTTTAATAAAAAGTTTAACTGTAGTTTAATGTCTGCTTCCATACACATGTTCAAACGACTTATCAAAACAAATATAGATATGATTAGTCCATTTATGCATGAAGTAAGGTATCTAGTGAAAATGCAGATGACAACTTGATGAAAATGGAGTCAGTAGCACATTGGCAGTGCTATTAATGTTGATTTTTACCATATTCAGTCTTTGAAATTAGCCAGTGTCCCAGGTTTACCAAAATAGCGGTCAGTCCAGTGACTCTTTGACTGTTAGTTGCCCAACGGACCACTAACTTTTACAGTTACCTTTTACCTAATTTAATGAACAATTTATTTTAACAGTTATTCAATGTTATAATGTTTATTCAATTTTAGAGTATATTATACGAAATTATTATCTTTAATGGACTGCATATTTGAATGTTAGGTCCAGTAAAATTTCATTTTTGCTAGACCTATTGTCCATACACTCCCCTTGCAGCTCAGTGAATAGCCTACATTCACACGCTGCAGTAAACCTAGGCGATTTATGATATTGACCCTTACTATGAACCCTTGAACGACCAATGAAAGTTTACCAAATTCCAATTTAGCCGAAAAACTTATACGTTTTTTCATTGGTTGAAACGATCACGTGACTGAAATAGTTAAAAATAGACAGGTGTTTCTCCACACGTTTTCGAACAAAATGGCGACTGTTTCAGACTCAAGTTTTGCTCAGCTTGCAAATCGTTTTAACTATCACGTTATTAAAGAAGAGAACGGTTGTGAAAAAAACAGCCGATGTGTAGGAGAGTATATTGTCCAGTGCTGATGAAAGTTTGCCCAAGTGTATATAAATAATTCTGAATCCAATGGTTCTTTTTATATCTAACTTAATATATAGTTTTCTATTTGATTTTTAGGGTTAGAAAAGGCTGTAGAATTAAATGATATGAATGAGGAACATGTTGCTTTAGTTACATTTGGACATGAAACTAAAGTTCATAAAAGATTAACCAATAAGTTCACTGAGCTTAGAGAATGTTTTGGTAAGGATGTGTTACATGTGTATGAATATATATTTTTTTTCATACAGAATTGATATCAGTAGAGTTGAGTGGTATATGGCGATTTTCTGTCAGTTTTAGTGATTGTTAAGTAGCCTGCGACAAAGTTGTCTAAATTTTCTGCATTCCTCAAATGCTTTAATGATTGATACTTCATGTACTTATGTTGTTGTTACTTTAAAGATCTTCACTCTTCTTCAGCTTAATACTGAACAAATTTTCCGGGAGGGTTTGTTCTCGATAATTAATATTTACTTTGATTGGCTGATTAACTTGACATGAATGTCGCGTCCTACCCATAACAATGTTTTGTCTGCATGATTCTTAGGCTGATGTCATTTTCAAGGGCATACATAAGAAAAATGTATTGCATTCTTTGAAAATATTTAGTTTACCGAAAATTCTTATTTTTGTTACTTGTTTTTGCTTACAGGACAGTTAAAACTTGGTGGACCATCGCCAATGTTCGGAGGTATACATATGGCTATAGCAGCCATAGCTGCCTCTGATCGTATGTATGATTTATTTTATTCATGAGGGAATTACAATGAACACACTTTAAGTCCTCTTTAGATTTAATTGTATAGTCTTTGTACAAAGTTCCTCCATAAAGACCACTTTGGTTGGTAAAAAATCTTGTAAATTTTATGGAATTTCAGACAAGTTGATATGCTGATGTTTTAAGTGATGCATTATGCTTTTATTCTTCTTGATGATTGCATTATGTACTTAGCAACATTGGTCTTCTGTTATTAAGAATACAGTGAGTGCAACTTTTTTATCGTATTTACAAGTTTTGAGTTACAGTTATCATTAATGGTCCTACAAGGCAAATGTTCTTATATAGGGAGTTTTATCTGTTCAATGTTTCAATTGTGTAACTTTGAGTTAGTTGTTTCTAACACAAGACTACATCTTGTACATAGATGAATGTCTATTTTCTTTGCAGTCCATCGGTAGTGTCATTTTTAATAATTTTAATAATCATCAAAAATGTCGTGATATTGCTGTAACTATTATTACCTATACTGTTAAAATAAATTCGCTGTATCATTTTGTTACAGACCAAGTAGTACATGTCAATAACATTCCTCAACTTTCCAAGGTTATATTGATTACTGATGGTCTTGCTACAGATCCTGCTTTATACCAAGGTCCAGATGACCCAGAACTATCCAACCAACAACTGGTTAGTATTTAAAACATGAAATCCATAAGCGTTGATGTAATCTTTCAGAGTACATTTTCTGCTTTACCATGCATTAATTAGGTAGATGATGGATGATGTTTATACACATTGTATGGAATGATTTTGGCAAAATTTTAGGCAAAGATTTGGCTGAAATTAGACGTTTTCATTACGGATAAATTGACAAAAAATGACAAAACTGATTAAAATTTCACAATAATAGCAGATCATGTAGAACCAAAACAATTCAAAATGTAATTGCAACCATTGAATGTCTGCTTTCTGTATGTGGCAAGTCAGACACATAAATATGTCTCAGCAAGTAAAGATTTGTTGATTGATTATTTTAGATGATTGTGTATTTATGCATCAAAATAATTACAGTAGATTTTAACGCTTGGAATAAGAACTGTGTACATTTGTTTATTTTTTTCAAATTTAGTAAAATGAAAAGAATGAATATCGACGCACCTAGGTGCGTCGATATAAGCAATTATCAAGATTTGAGCATTTTGTAGTCGACACCGGTTGCCCATAGCCGTGAAAAGGTAAAAAGAGGTGTGTAAATGGACTATTCTCCGCCATGAACAAGTCGTTGACTGATATCAAATTTGCGCATAGTCAATAGCGGGCATCAGCAGAGGTTTAGGAAGGCTACACACCACTAAATATTTTAGCCGACATTAACATTTTCACGCAAGTATTTTGATCGGAAAAAAGTAAAATTTACAAAGATAACTAATCAATTGTAAAAAGACTCGTTCATCGAAATCAATATTTATTTTCTATTCATAACATCCACCCCGTTATCAAATGAATATTTACCACAAAATATTTACATCAATGCAGAAGACATCAAACACGGCTAAACGTCGATTTCAAGCATTTTTGGGAATGCTAATACTTGTAGGTTTACTATAGTGAAAGATTATTATAGATGGAGCTGTATTTCGTTATTATTAAAACAGCAACCTGCATTACAGACACAAGCAGGACCTCCAGCTTGTTTCAAGTAGTTTTTCTGTACAAAAAATAAAACAAAGAAAGTTTATTATAAACAAGAATACTCAACTATTTTTCTATGACAATTTATTTACAACTGCAGTTAACACTTGTCATCATCACTACATATAATGTTTTGTAGAACGGCTACTTTTATTTTATATATGTATACATTCATAGGGACAAAAGCAACTATGTGAAGACTTAGACAGTTATCCACATACTGGATATGATCTGTATATTGTACCTGTAGGAAGCTCAGATATGGTAAGACATGTGACTTAAGGTTAAAATCAACTGAAAGGCACTGAAGTACAAGTGTCGTATTATACTTTTTGCTCATGTTTTATAAGTTTTTTAGTGATATATGAAACCATCCCCAATTACAATATTCATTTAAGTATGATTAATTTTACATTAAAATTTTCTATTTGCTCAAAATTTTATTGTGGTTAATAATTTATATTGACTGGTGCTATATGCTACATTTCAACAGTATGAGCCTTGGTCTCTGAACACATACTTATAACCAAGTACTTAGCACAAACCACTTCTTTGGCGGACTATTGCCCTACTTGATACCTACGCAAGGAAATTCTCCCTAGAAAATATTTCAGTCCTCAAATTGAGGTGCAAAAATTATACATGATGTATTTTACTATAATGAACATGCCAGAATGTTTAAGTAACTTTTTTGTTTCTAGGAATTCTTGAACAAATTTTCTGCTGTAAACAATGCTAAAGTTTTAGACTATAAAAGTGGAGAGCAACTTTCTAGAAGATTATATTTGATGGTAAGGATATTGCGGTAACATTCTGCTAATTTGCTAACCACCTTGGTTATTGCAAAATCATGCAATATTTGTCAATGTTTTAGTCCCTAAATGCATAATTTGAGAAGAAAAAGGCTTCAGTGTTGAGATAATTATGCTACTAATATGCGTACCAGTCACTCATTTTGATGGTCCTAATATTAAAATATTTATGCCGATAATTTCTCGTTTTTAATACTTAGCAAAAGTTTTTCATGTTTACTTGTAGACTGTAAATCGGTGTAAAATGGTTTGTTTAGTAAATCTCCTTCTTTTCGTTCACGGCTACACAGTCAGACCAGTCTTATGGATTAATAGTCCAGTCAATACAGCTTTTGACCTAGACAAAATCGCAACAGAAAATATAATTATACTGTGCGAAAGACCATCAATACAATAACACACACAAAAAAGTTTCACTCCAAATAAAGAGGGGAAAGTGATGAAAAATGAATTTTAAATAATGCATTTTCTACTTATATTACAAGGCGCTGCAACGATTCCGTACTTCTGTCCCGCAGTAAATATAGCTTTTGGGTCACAAAAAGTAATGGATGCCGGTAGTATTTTGCGTCTGAGTTGACTTACCGATGTGAACCTATTTCAACCTATACACCTACATTTAATATAGTTTATATATGACAGTAAATTCATTAAAAATACTGTTTTTGGTGACGACCTTGACAAATAGAGATATTTTACTACGGTAGCGCGTTAGGACCAAAATTGATCATGTCTAGTGTTAAATTTGTGTCACGGTATTTTTGTTGTCTGAGTGCTGAGTACGAAACTTTAAACTCCCCAAATTAATGTTATGTCATAAAATTGTTTTAAAAAACGATATGATAACCAAGTTAAGCTTAATTCACTTGATATATTATTTGTTTCATTTACGCATGAAAGTAGCATTACACTATATATTTGAGCTTAAACGATTTTTAACTTTCTTGTGTATGAGTTACATGTAGCTTTTCTTCCGTCATTATTTAAAAATTATAAACTGTTATTGGTTTGGTTGTGCCACCGTACTATCTGTTTGACCAAAACATTGTCTTCAGGTCTGACAAAGTAAGGAAAGTCGAGAACGGGACTTGGCCAAGTTAAAAAAAGTCCCATGCTGTGTTTACTTCTCTGTCTTTCATGCATACCTTAATTGGATGCCTGACAACTTTAACATCATTTACATTGTAAAATCAGTAATTTTAAAACTTCCCAGAACTTACACAGAGTTCAAAGAAGCCGTTCAAATATATATAGACATCACAAAGGAAGTAAACATCAAAACTGGCGAAAGATCATAATGCTCTATTGTTCATCATGAATTGGCCACACGAGCAACCTCCCTTTGCACTAGTTTGCTACTAAAGTAGTCAATGCAACATCGTGCGTGCAAAATTAAAAGCTTGTCTCAAACATATGACGCAATATGGAAGGACAACACAGTATTAAATCCATGTGAGTAGGGATGTGAGTCTGTTAATGGAAATGTTCTGCCTGTAAAGACTATGTTATAGTCGATCCCTGAAGATATCTTAAAGTTATTCGATGACGGACTTTTTTAACTAAGTACATTCCGTAACAAATGTATACTTTTACAAAATTTCATGTGTTAAAACAGTAAACAAGTCACAAATGATATTTTAAATATTTATTATGTGATACCTATTATTCATCTGTATTACATACGTGTAGTAGCATGAACTACAACACTTGTTTGGAAGCATATGTTGACTCTTAAATCTGTTTTTGTAATCGGTACACGAGAAGCTGATACCAAAAATTCATAGTTTCAGGTATTGTGTTGGTACTTATTTCACATTAGTTCATTAAATGATAATTACATTCATATCAATGAAATTTAAACCATTTTTAGACACATTTGTAGTTTAAACTAAAAGTTGTTATCAATTATGATTTTTGTAAATTGTATACGATCTGATTCCAAACATTCGCACTTTTAGATATTATTTTAGTACTTTTATCCCAAAACTGAACAATTATGTCTTTAATTTATTATTGTTATACTAATGATAGTACAAGCACTAGTTATGGTACAAACGCATGAAAGATACATGTAAAGCAGATTCCAGATAAATGACTCGTTTTAAAATCTTTTTTGACACATTTATAAAAAAAAATCAAAAATGACCTTTTTTGAATTTCGTTTTTAAAAAGAATTAAAAAATAAGTTGTATTTTTACAATTGTTTTCATTAGTAAATGATAACAGATAGTTATAAAGGGAGCTAATCCAAAATGGTTTTTCATTTTTATATGATAATAGATAGTTGTAAAGGGAGCTAATCCACATTTTTGTTCATGTTCAACGTTTTTGTCCAAAAAAGGATTTTCCCCTCGAATTTTTGAGTGCAACTTTTTTTTGGATACTACTATGAATACGAACTTTCACATGGTACAAAAGTAAATTCTGTTGCAATTTTGTCTAGGTTAGCCTATTTTTTAGCTGTATTGACTGGACTATAATTGTATGGTCCGTCTGAGTCCATCTGCAGTTCCATACAGTTTCTCTTGTTGTAGAGTTATCTCAGTCGACCATATTGCTAGTCTCTCCGGGTGGTGTCTTTCACAGGTTTGAAGGATGTGTTCCGTGGTTTGGTCATCCTCGTTTATTAAAATGAAGTCAATTAAAATAATAATTTAATATTCTTGTGTACTTTGATAGTTCGTGGCTGCTGATTTACTAAACTGACAGCAGTTATTAAACCAAGGATTCAGCTACAGGCATCATTTTCTTTCATTACATTTTGATAAACGCATGAAATAAACTTACTTACATTACTGTGAATGTTTATCTTTTAAAAACAAAGACCATTGGCTAAAAGATCCTTATGGCACATTGTCGTACAAAGATTTACAACCCGTTGGTACTCAGTTCCATTTTATGGCCTTGTTAAATCTATCTGTCTGTTAAAAGGCAATAATTGTTCTAAAAGTCAAAATATAGCTTAAATTGAAAAAATACTTCAAAAATTGTTTTTGCAAAACATCAAAATATACATGTGGTATGAAAAGCTATTACATTGTATTATCAATTCATGTGTTTGTTTCAGTTTCACACCGATCCAATATCTTTATCATTAGGAAAGCCAATTTTAACTGATGGTGGCGAGCTGTCAGAAGCTGATTTGGTATGTTCCTTTTATCATTTCTACCGACTTCGAGATCATGTCATATGTTTTGACAAGAAAAATTTTACTTTGTATTAATTGCCTTCCAATATGGCCATCTTTAGTACGATAAAGGCTAAGCGATAAATCAATACAATTGCCGGGTCTAGTTTAATATGTCCATGTTATAGTCTTTTACATGTCTAACATTGCAGAAGTCTAATGGTGCAGCTCTGGTGTTTTTTTTCTACTTGATTTGATTTACTGCAATAGAGTTAAACTTGGTAAATCAAAGTTTAGTTTCTGCATTTGATATAAAAACAAATTAAATCATGTACAATTTTTACTAGGAATTGATATCAATGTGATTTAAACTCAATTTAAAATTCTTGGCTTGGCTTCTCGCTAATTTTATCCATCATCTATAATATCTGTTTATGGAGCATACTGTTTAAAGTTTGATTTAGAAGTAATCGTAAAGGTATTCAACTTATTCTGATGCTAGTAATTCTTCCATTGGTAAGGTTGATCTTATGGAAATTCGAGCTTTGAGAAAAAATTCTGATGAGCCAACATACCATGAAGAAACAGGAAGTATACTACCTGTGCCTGGTACCCGAGTGCGCCGTGGGCCTGATTGGAGTTATGATGATCAAGACTCTGGTGGACCAGGTACCATTATTGGACATGAAAAAAGAGGTAAGTATGTGTGCATTCTGTAATCATAATGATGAATGTACAAGCTAGTTACGTTATACATGTTGCATTAGACACTGTTTTGTCTTCCTGTCAAAGTTGCATCAGAAAGAATCAATTGATATAATTGTTGCTAGAAAATATTTCTTTCTTTTAAAAGTTGCTTCAGAAAGAGTCAATTGATATAATTGTTGCTCGAAAATATTTCTTTCTTTTAAAACCACCAAGCTTAAAGCCTTTGTGTAATATCTTGTTAAATGGCTATAGGTTTTTTGCATATCTTTTGTCTTCCATTATTGGCACACTGATAGGTTGATCCAACTGGCCGGGACTTAATTGAAATTTGGCTTTCTCCATCTATTCAGGCAACATTTCTAATTGGAGGGGCAATTAATTGTTTGATAGGGCACTTGATCAGTATATGATTTATTTTGTCACTACTGGCGTGACAAAAACTCTACTGAACCTAATGATTTGCTCCTGAGACAAATGTAATTTAATCCCAAATCTTTTTTACGATGACAATTTTGCAGAAGAGCTTAATTGGCAACAAATGAACTGTGTACACATTGTCATCCTCAGATTTGCATTACTAACCGTTATGGTTTCTGGAATTGATGTCAAACGTGTTGTGATTCCTGCACTGTACTGAAACTGAATATATACTATCTTATTGTCACTTTTGAACAATGATGGCACTTCAGCCAATAATTTCGTATTTTATTTCTAGTAATTAATGTATATATCATTACAGGTCTGTTGTGTTATGTTAATTGGGATAACAATGGCACAATAGATGCATACAAATTTGGAGAACAAGGAAAGTTCGATATTAAAGTCGTTGATGAATCCAGAATTTTAGATTCTAGAGAAACAATTGGAGTTGGTTGTGTTGTGAAACCAGGTAAATTGTGTTGCTGTTGTCAACTCATTACTTATTGATTTATGTACCAATGTACACAAGTGATAATAAAACCACGAAAGAGTATCTAGTTTGCTATGATATAGACAAACGAATATGTACACGTCAAGATATTTTTAATGAGAATTTTTTAAGTACGTAACTAAAATAACTTATTATACAAATGTACTTTGATGGCCTTGTTTTATTGGAAGGTTTGAGGAGAGAAGCTTTATCTATTCGAAGTTAGTGTCATTGCAAGATTTTCATATGTCTTGTAAACGAAAATGACAGCTTTAAAGTCCATTTTATGCACAAGTTTTATTTCTATTATTTCTATATTAGTTAACTGCACTTTAACCAGTTTAAAGAAAAAAAGTAAAAGCTTTTAGGCTAAGAATGCCGTAAAAGTTGTGCAATATACTTTATAGCCAATTAATTGTAAACGTGCCCTTTGAGTCAAGTGTCTATATATCAGATTCTCTAAAAAGAATTGCGTTTTGATTATATTCACATATTAAAGATAAATAGATAGTGTTTGTGTAGCACCATCAAGAGATTTACATGTGTGTCCATTTTCTGATCACTTCATTGGCGCACCCTGGAATGATAACTGCCGATGCAAATAAAGCAGCTCTTTACTTATATGTCCACCCGCATGTGTTTCAGTACAAGAGATGGTAGTAGACCCTGAACATACCATCAGTAAAGTTATGAAAGGAATTGTTTTACGTCTGACTTTAGAAGAAGGGGATATTCCAAAAGCTTTAGTAAGGATTTGTTTTAAGTTTGTCATAGTTCATTTTTATTATTTAGACCATCACAGAAAACGGAGTTCTAAGTACTCATGGTCCGTTCCTACTTTGAAATAAAAAATGTAAAATTAAAATAAATCTTATGTTTTTATATCAAAAAACAATGGAATGGATGTTGCTTTACTTCGCATTTCAACATCTTTTTCAGCCATATTGTGTTAGTCTGTCACCCAACTAACGGTCCATGTACTTTGGTAGATCTCTAGACAAAAGCTTTAACCCTCGTTAGGGGCCGACTATTATCCTACTTGATACAGAGATAGGTGGGAAAATGGCAAAAAAACCGAAGATATTCTATGACAAAAATCCATGTAGATACATTTGTTAGGTACTGCCATAGAAATCAAACTTTGATTAATGTACTTATTATCATTATTACTGAAGTATTGATACAGCAGCATGAATATTGACGTGCAGTGACAAAGTATTGAGTTCCATTTGATTGTTTAATGATTTATTAATAGTGTTCATTAAAGAACTATAAATCTTATGTTTGTTTGCATGATTGCACTTAAGGTTCCATAAATTGTTTATCACACTTAGTGTCTGCAAATCAGTATCCAAATTTATTGTCTTTTATTTGAGAAATTACTAACGTTAACCTCTGAATAACAGAAAAGGAATTTGTTTGGGGCTCTTTGTAGAAACATTTAATGTCAAACCACCGAAGCTTAACATTCTGATCAAAATGATGGATTTGTTTCTCACTACGACACTGAATGTCAGGCTGTTGTGGTCAAGCCATGGTTTGGTTATTGCTTTTTATTCCCCATTTATTGCATTGAGTGTTCCTGTTAGAGAATTAATGTTTTGGAAAACTTTTAACCTTCATAACCTTCATTATAATTTTATACAAAATGTGTTTTTTTAATTACAGGTAAGATGGCAAAATGGGATGCGTGGTACATATACTTATGAAATTGGAGAAAATCCAGAAATCCTAGTTTGGTGTGTTGTGTCTACTTTGTTTGCTTATTTACTTTGATGATCTTTCTTTCGACTTAATTAGCTGGTAGTGTTTGATTTATACAAAAGGTGTTGTTTTGAGAATACCAGTGCAATTTTAACTAGTAATCTGATCAATTTTCAACCTAATGTATTTTTTGAAATAAGTTGGCAATGTTACCTAATAATACATTATAAAAATTCTTTGAAATCATTGACATATCCAATTTAAAATGTCATGACTGTAAGCAATATATTGATGTTTGAATACATGTACCAATTATGCATCAGAATTAAACATTAGAAATTATGCATTGTGCAAATGCATATACATGTATTTGGATCAAATGCCCTCTTTTTTATGAATTATTCCATTTTCTATAATTTAAAACATTTTATATTAACACTAATATGCCCATTTTGTTTTATATATAGAATGTTAATATGCCATATTTTTTGCAATTAAGAAATTTTCAAAACCATTGCTATTTATATTACTTTAATGTCATGTTGTAATCAATTATATATTTTAAGATAACACCTGTGTTCTCGTTCAAGAAACTTTAAGAAGGCATAGTCAATAAATGTTTAATTGACGTTGACTAAAAAGTGCAATTTGTTACTTACTGATTTAACAATATTTTCTTGTGTTTCTTTCATTACAGCCAGGAAGAAATAGTGTATCATGTTCCTAGACCTGAAAGAAAAACAACAAAGAATAAAAACAAAAATAAAAACACCAAATAATTACGCAATAACACAATTTTTTTTTAAATTTGCAAATCTGTAACATAACTTATATCATTGTAAGGCTAGAAGTGTAAAAGCCATACCTAAGTTACAGATCTTGTGGTTCAACCCTATAGCAGTGTACATAAACCATAAAGTAGATCTACTCAAATCGCTAGATTTCCAAAAAAATCATACCTGTGTGTCCGTTTTCTCTTCACATAACCGTATTTTTTGTGGGTTTTTTCTATTGTAAATTGATCCTTTCCACTTTATCGATGTTTTATCATAAA
The DNA here is from genome assembly GCA_025267735.1 of Mactra quadrangularis. Lineage (NCBI taxonomy): Eukaryota > Metazoa > Mollusca > Bivalvia > Venerida > Mactridae > Mactra > Mactra quadrangularis. The sequence goes on along the minus strand of CM046298.1, from coordinate 39,242,183 downwards.
GTATATGCACCTTGCTTATAATAATAACTTTCAAAATTGATGTGCACCTGAACTGGTATATTTGTTGTTTCCTTTGGATGATGTTAAGGTATGATCCAGAGCCATTCTCCTCTCATCTGGCAGTTATCTGAAAACAAATGTGCAAAATGCCCGCTTTTACCTTTATTTTAATTGTAATGCAAGGTTCAGTTGTCCTTGTCACAGTAAACTGAACAGTGCAGCGATCTAGGTCTCTGGACCAACAGATTATTTTAAGAGCATGCACTTCATCTCATTTGCTGGATTTGGGTTGTCTAAAAGGAATTGCTGGTTGCCCCAACTAACACTAAAACAAGAGTTTGTCCCGGGCAACCAGACACTCACTAATTTCGTCGTCTGTATGTATATACATTTTTGTACAATACATTGTATTATAAATAACCTTTACTTGCCCAAAGTATATTTGAACTTGATTTAGAATGTAAATTGCCTTATGTGACCAAGTTTACAGTGTAGCAGGAATGAATTATAATTGACATAATACCTTAAAATCTATGTTTATTTTAGTGTCTTTTCTAATTGTACATACCACCTTATCTCCTTGTAAGGTAATAGAGTTGGAGTTTCCTTGTGTTTTCACAAGATACATAAAGTTTTACTTCATGAACTCAATGAATACACATTGATTAGTGTAGTAAAATTTATATGAACAGTAGTGTAGCTGTTTAATGTTTTATTCTACATACTGTTTGCAATATTTTACTTAGTATTGTAACTTTTATCATTCAATATGTTAAATCCAGTCAGTATATATGGTTTAATTGTAGTTTTGTTAACCTATTACTGTACGTGGTTAAAAGCTTTAGTTTTGGTTGTGCATTTTATAATTGTCAGTGGAAATCACCCCTTAGCGTGCGATTAGATCCCCCAGGAAGATTTGCAAGTTGCCCTGACTCTGTGTAGCCGAACACTATAAATACAGGGCGAAATGACTGAAAATTTGCCAGTGTCTCTGGACATATAGGTAAGCTTTACCTCGGCCAATTGCTCTTTCTTTTCATTATGATTTAAGCTGACTTTTAAGGAAAAGATGTAAATATTTTGTTTATAAAACTGTTGTTTAAATCATGTTTTGTTGAAAGAACTTTATAATATAATTAAAAGTATAATTTGAATTAAATTGGCTTTGTTTCTGCAATAGATATAACTTAAGATCTACAGAGAACCACAGATATTGAAATAAGTTGAATCGAACCTGGGTTTATAGAGCCAAGAGTAAGGCTCCTGTTACAACAGTTTAACATGCATATGTTGGTGATACTTCATTAGTACATGTATTGCAATATTCAGAAATCATTACATTTGGACAGGGATTTTATATAACAGTGATTTGTAACGATATGTTAATGTTATAGATTTTCATCAAATTTCACTGTCGTCGCTATTATTTCGACCCATACGGAAAACAAGTATAACAAGTTTAAATAAAGATATTCACATGAAATTTTGTACCAGTACTATTCAAATTGACATAACGCCCTTTCTCAATTATAAGGACCAAATAAGAAATGCTACATGATAAAAATTGATTTTGTAAAAAGTCATATCATTGCTTTTCATTTTACACTTATATGTCTAAGTATTTGGAATATAAACGTTTGCGCTACATGAACAGTGAAATATGTCCAAGTCTGGTATTTTAAAAATGTACCTGATAAATTAAAGATATTTTCGTTACTGACTGATACATTCATGGTTAAACGAATTTTAATAATGGAAAACTCCAAACTTGTCGAACAAAATTTATTTCATCAAAACAAACCATATGAAAACAGGAATATATTGCTATTTGTCACCAGACTATTCATGAAGATATCTTAGCAGAAAGCATTTGATGGTGGCAAATATTTTAAGTTAGTACATAAAACTATATATGCTTATGTATAACACACCTTTTGTAAGTTGTATTCATAATTTCTCGTTCACATGTAAAAATACAAATTATATTTTTCGTCCATTTATGTAAGTTGTATACATTTATGTCTGGACCCAACCTTAGAAACCAATCATCATTGTGGGAACATCATGTTAAAATTATATCTATAATGTAACGTAGATATCATAATTCATCACAAATAACACATTATAATAAACAATAATAAATAATATAATAAACACACGTTGATGAACATCAAATATAATTTCAAACACTTTGAAAATAGCAGCGACATGAATGTACATGCATGTTATAAACACTATAATAAAGAAAAGCATTAACATTTGATTAACAGAACAAATCGTTCTTCTTTATTCAACACATATATGAAGATCTAGCAACTCCCAATGCTCCAAACATTCAACTATAAACCGCAAACATTCTATTTAATCATATCTAATGAACATTTGACAGCTTTTTACATTCTCAAAGCAAAATATATGATTATGAGAACACATTTTGTTGCTACAATACATTTTATATATTGTGGTTATGGTCAAGAAGATATCATAATTCATTACAATATCACATTATATTCAATCATCAATGGACATCAAATCAAACTGCATTAACTGTGAAAAAACACCAACATGAATGAATAAACATGTAATAAACACCCTGTTAAAAATATTAATATTTTATTAACAGAACAAATACGTCTTCATAGTTCAACACACATATGAAGATGTAGCTACTCACAATGATTCAAGCATGAAACTATTAACCTTAAACATACTATTTCATCATATCTTATGAACATTTGACAGCTTTTACAGTCTCAAAGCAAAATATATTATTAAGAGAACACATTTTGTTTTCTACAGTAACATTCATACATTGGGTTTATGGTAACGTAGATTTCAAATGCATTGATTATATGTGTGCTTGTCTGGTCTCAATATTCAAAATGTGTGTTGTTTTCCTTTAATTGGTTTAACGCCGTTTCAACACAATATAGGTCATTTTTCTGTGTCCAGCGCACCTAACCTAGCTTTCATGAACCCTTGACTATAGCCAGTACTCACCTACCCTTCCACAAGGCCGGAAACTTCTCCATATATCTTATTACATGTAATTGAGGAAAATTGACGTTTTTGTCAAATTTTCATGGAAGGGTATTACCTCCCCGGGTGGGATTCGAACCCATACCCACTTCGGGACACGAGATTATAAATGCCGGTGCGCTACCAACTGCGCCACCGACCCGGGTTCAAAATGTTTAAAATCGTGTGTGACTGATCCCCACTGAAAGTCGCCACTGAACTCATTTATATTCAGTGTTTTTTTGTTTCTGTCGTTTGAGAATGGGCTATTTCCATATTGTTGCTTGTACATATGTCATCTTTGTCATTGCCAATCTCTTTAGGACTCGGAGTCTCCCTTGCTGAGTTGCTGTTTCTAGAAGTGGTATCTTTGGCTCAATACTTCTCTTAAGCATAGAAATCTGTGTCCGCGTTTTGCATAGTTTTCCTGTTAAACATTGTGCGCAATAACAGGAAGTCTCTCTTATGAAAGCTTTGCGGTCATCATCAAACATGATTGCATGCAGTTTCATCGTATTCTTTTGTTCAAAGAAGCAAATTCTTGATGTTTTTTCTCGCAAAGTTCCTTGATAACAAACAAAACGGTAACTTCTGACATTGAAGAGGATTTATCCCAACTATAGAAGTCATGAGCATTTTGAATAAGACCATTCCCTTGATGAGATGCCTCATCAGCCATTCTTTTTGTAGTGCCGACCAAACCGTGGCACACACTTTTGCCATTACCTGCTTTGAAATAGTTGAATTGAGCACAAAGTCCATACACCTCATTGTGGTTTGCAAAGGTGTTAAATATAAATTTGTTTCTGTTTTGGCTAGATTGACTATCTGTCCAGTAATTTACCTTTGTTAGGTTTGGAAGCAGTCTTTTGACTCCTGGTAAAACAGCCTCCAGGAATGCAACAACAGTGCTGGATGAATGCGTTATGGTGTCTGAATTAACAACATAGCGCTTATGACACAACTTGCCGTCTTTCTTGAAACAGATGACGACTTGTTGCTGTGTAACTGAAGTCTGAAAGAAGACAAAATGGTTATTTTAAGACATAACGTATATAGGATATCTACGTTACCATTTGAACATACTTAATATAATAATTATGTTCTCATAGAAATATGATGATTTAATAATGTTCACCATGTAAATATGATTATATATTAATTTTCATTTTGCAAATTTACTACTTCTACAGTATGACTTGGCATTTAATTTAGCATTTAAACGGTTACAGCAAAATATATGGTTTGAATAAAGATGCTTTTGATTGTAACATATAAACACTGTGTTAACTTGCAGATGAAACAAAGATAGGTTTAAAACAGGACAAAAGATGTTGTGACATTGATTCAAAGTTAAAGCATACACGACATGGCTGTTTGCTATTGCTCAGAAAACCTTTAAGCATCGTGATATCTACGTGATCAATGGTAACGTAGATATTGTCAAGTTTTCTGCTTTATTTTACACAGATATAGTTCTATTACATTAACCTGTCACAACTTAAATAATTACACGGTCACTGAATCCGTTATTTTTAACCCCGTTCGAACTTGTTATTTCCCCCATATTCAAATTCGTCGCATATATAGTTAGATTATCAATAATTAATATGGATTGGTGGCTCAATGGTTAAACGAGGTTAAATAATAACACATTCAGTGACCGTGTAATTATTCAAGTTGTGACAGGTTAATGTAACAGAACTATAATCGTTAATACTTTTTATCAAGTCAATTTATCCATAACAACAACATATTCTCTAAATAATACCAACAGAAAGATTATACAACTATAAAGAAAATAATATTTACCTTGGTTAGGGGGATCGTTGGCTATTCTACGATGTTTCGCTCAAATTTTCTGTATTATTTACGAACTTTGTCCTTGGAAAAGGCATGGCTTCCTAGAATTATGACGTAATTTCATATTGTGATGATGTCATTTATGTATACACAAGTTTGACTTCGTACTCAATGGTATTCGTTCTGCAGTCACGTAAATATCGGTAACGTAGATATTTTCCGTTATGTTTGGCATGAGCAAATGGAATGATGATTAAATATAAATTAGTCAGTGTTTATGTGAACGAATTTTAATCAATTAACATGTGCGTTGCTTTTGTATTGCTTGAAGATTTTTTATATTTAATTCACGTAGATATCACACTTTTATATAACATCCCAATAAAATGACGTTTGGCATCAGTTTTAAAAACCAAACAAACGCAGTTGTAATTTTTGTCTTCTTAATATATAAATCAGATAGGTGCGAACAATTTTAAATGTTCTATATCAAAAATATGTTTAAATAAAGAAAAATTATCATTTTAAAGAGATATGTAACGTACATGTTGATATCATAAATTTTGCGACATGCAAGAAACTTGAAAATTTAAACTTTTTAGCTCTTTCATCAAAAATATAATCTTGTGCTATCAAAATTGATGTCCTTTGTAAAATATCGGGGGGACGGGTCTTTCGGTGAATATTTATTGCCAGAAACCTGTGCGCAAAATATGCTATAAAAGCGGCGACAAGCATATTTGGTCAAAATTGCGGTATTCTGTAAAGAGTTGGAGACAAAAAAACTCCCATAACCTTTTTTGTTGTATTGTATTCAATAAATAACACATCTTTGAAGATCATACGGTCCACGAAAAATTTCTAATGGGTTACGACAATAAAATAATTTATTTGGTCATTATTAGTGAGAAAGGGCGATAAATGTTAGGAAAATGTGTTTCTAGATGATGTTGAGGTTAATGACGCTCACAGACTGTTTCACAAAATAATGCATTTTCCCGCAGATCTGCCATTTTTAATCCTATTTTACATCACCTAAAGTCATATTTTCGGTCATAATTGCAACATTTTTTGTCAAAAACTTCAGAAACATTCACAAGTTACATGAAAGACATGTACAAAAACAGAAATCAAGTATTTAATCTCTGGAATAGTTTGTACAACCTGCTCCAGTCAGTTATAGACAAGGACGACCGTGAAAATTCTACAACTTCGTTACAAATCCCTGTTGTATATACAATCTCTGATTTGAATTGTACATAGCTGTTTAAATTTTATTTGTTGATTGCTAACTATAAAAAATATTAAATGATAATTTAGTTCTCTTGTTTTTATTTACATTTATTATTTATCAAAGGTAGGCTACGTCAGAAACACATTACACATAGCCATGTCTCTGGATACGTGAAGCATCAGGCGCGTAGGAGCAGGGGCCGCGGACGCAGTCCTAATATTTGGGCAAGCAGCGGCAATGGGGCTGCAAGTTAATTTTTCATGACACATTTTGACAATCTTGAGGTTTCGCTACACATCTGAAACAAGCTTACCGATGTTTGATACATTGTATCCATGACAATTAACGTGTCATGATTAGGGCCAGACAGGGGCAATCGCTCGTATATTGCCATCCCATGTGTGAAAAATTTGAAGCGTATATCCAGAGACATAGATAATTCCCTGGTATATCTTGAAAAATGCAAAACAAGGTCAATTGATCAATTTAAAGGTATAGGCCTAAAAATAGCCAAATACACGTTATAATACAATTTTTTTCTTAAACAGGGGGTACTTAAAAGTGCTGGAAATCGAGGCGTACATTCACAAAAAAAATCGACCATCTGCGGCCCCAATATTCAGATTCTTCCTACGCGCCTGTGCATGCATTCCGCCATGCACTGTCATGGAAAAAAACACCTAGTGGAACTTAAGATAGGCCTAGGCCTACAATATGTCTCGATCTAACAAGTATCTTGATTACCTCAACCAATAGTCAGTAACAGACCCTCTATAGGGCCCTGGGGTCTAAGATAATTGAGGGAGTTGCATATATATTTGCAGAAACAAGCCAGGAGCGTAGTCTGCCTTTTCCTACTATTATGCCCATTAAAGGGTCTCCAAGAGACGGTTGTCCATTGATAAGGAGGTCAAGGTGGACAATTTCCCCCAATTCCTAAAGCCGTAAGCAATTAAAGACTAAAAAGAGCGAAATGAGCTAGATCTATATCCATTTTCTTTTGTTTCGACGATAACTTTCTCATTGGCGTAGCTTTCTATAGGCACACAAGGCACGTGCCTACACATTCTCTTGAAAATTCGAAAAGATAAAAAGGCTAAAAATGCCAAAAAATGCAATAAAAATCGTAGGCTGAGGGGTCCCCTAGGTAACGGGCAAGCTACGCCCCTGTTTCTGAGCACGACTAACCGCATTCTGTACACAAACGGTCTGACTCACCGTCTATTTATAGAATGCGACTAACCGCGCAAAAGAAGATGAGGGATGTTACTAGTATATAAATCCTATAGGCCTAGATCTTGAGCAAAATTGTGGATCTTCGTTTCAAGTTTCCATTATCCCAGCGGGATTGTGCATTAAAACTTTCAAGTCAAGCTACGCGCGTGGCTATTCAAATTAACAAAATGGCGGGAGCGTTTTGTTGAGGACGATTTTCCCGAGTTACCTCCCTTGCGAACTCTTCAATCTTCGAGCGCAAAATGGCGTACGAATAATCACAGATAATTGAAGGATTTTTCGCAATATTTGCATCGAAACGCTTACAATTGTGAAGTCAATGCACTTCCTAGGTAATTTAGCTTTTAGATAACAAATTTGTTTTGCCGATTGATAATTGCTCGCTCGGAATTGTGCAATGTTGACAAAAATGAGCTTGACAGAAAAGGCGTTCTTTTTTCAATTTCATTTTCTGACGTTTAATTTGTTAGTTTTGTACTATTTATTGAAATTGATTGATTGTCATTGCTTATAGCTTTAACTCTTAATGTGGCGTAGGCTTGTACAAACTTCTTAAGTCTGCCTTGACGAAAGACAAATTTTGTCAGGTCTGCAATTAACTCAATTTCATATAAGAAATGCAAGGCTAAATGATAAATCTACACGGGTGTAGAAAGATAGTGAAAACAACTTGTTTTCGCGAAAACGTTTTTTACGAAAACAGCAGGACTGCTGTCATGTGTGTGTAGATAGACCCTAGATCAGGGACCAGGAAATCGCCAGTTTTTCGGTTTTCAGACAGACTTTTTCGTTTTGGACCGATTGAGATTTTCGTAAAAATGTTGTTTTCGTAACATAAACTGATAGTTGTTTTCGTAGAAAAAATTTTTTTCCTAAGATTGACTGATTGTTGTTCTGGTAGAAAAAGTTGTTTTCGTGAGACTGACTTATTGTTGTTTTTGTTAAAAAGTTGTTTTTGTACAAATAGTGGTTTTCGTAAGATGAACTGATTGTTGTTTTTGTACAAATAGTTGTTTTAGTAAGAATAACTGATTGTTGTTTTCATATAAAAGTTGTTTTCATATAAAAGTTGTTTTGTTTGAAAACATTGTTTTCGTAAGATTGACTGATTGTTGTTTTCGTAGAAAATTGGTTTCGTAGAAAGAGTTGTTTTCGTAGAAAAAGTTGTTTTCGAATGATTGACTGATTGTTGTTTTCGTTAAAAAAGTTATTTTGTTACGATGGACTGATTGTTGTTTTCGCAGAAAAAAAGTTATTTTTGTTGATAAGACATAATGTTGTTTTCATAAATATAACGTGTCGAAAAACAGTAATATTATCATTATTTTCATTTATTCAGGGCTCGAATTTAACAAAAAATTCAACTTGCAAATTTTTGCAAGTGGATTTTATTTCTACTCGCAAAATGAAATATATCACTCGCACATTTTTCTCAAAGTTTTAAAAGCATGCATAGTTACTAATACTATTCATAGTTACTACACATTAAATTGTATATGAAATATAAAAACAAAATAGTACTATTTATTTAACTTTGGATAGAACAGTGGCCTTATTGTGGAATAGTCAAAGTATATTGAACCTGTTTTTAAAGAGAACCTTAAACTGGTACTATTAATCTATGTGGACGTTCCAATGCTACTTTGAGCTTCTTTAGTTTAGACAATAATATTTTTCGCCGATTTCAACTCGCGAAAATTTGCGAGTTAGAATAAAAGTTACTCGCAATTTTCAAAATCCACTCGCATTTTGCGAGTATGCGAGCTTAAATTTGAGCCCTGTTTATTGCTAATAAGTTAATTAGAAAAATGTATCCAATTAAATTATTAATATATTTATTACAGAAAAGATTTTTACCATGCTAAACATGAATAAATAAAACATTTTATAGGTTGTTTTCGTAAAAAAACTTTGATGTAGCAATTCGATCAACTTCCCATTGTGATCCACTAAAACAAGAATATCGGCTATAAAATCATTATTTTTCAGATTTTTGTCACAAAACTTGCTTATTTAACATGTTTTATTACATACAATTATAAAACTATAAGTTTAGTTTGAAATAACATATAACATTAATATAACCGGCTGTTTTCCTAAAAAAGGTTGTTTTTTCATGAAAACAAGTTGTTTTCGCTATCTATCTATACCAAATCTACACTATACAAATCTGCCAAAACTGCTTTTATCTCTTCAATATTTGTTTAACATTTGGATGCTCTTTAAAAGATAAATGTTGAATATACAATTTTATGTAAATGTCACAGTGCTTACTTGTTCACATCATTTGGAGAAGGATATGTAAGCAGCTGGATAGCTCAATCAGGAGAGCTCTCACCTTGTTCTATTAGCATGGAGTCATGTGTTCAAGTCCGATCTGACTGCCTATTTTTCCTATTCTGTGGCATTTTGGTGGCCAGTGTTGAGGTTAGTAACCAAGTCAAGGGCGGATCCAGAATTTTTTTTCTGGGGGGGGGGACCAAACTTTCGAACGACTACACTGACCACATTATACACTGTTTGCAAAATAACGCAACATATTAATAATTAAAACTATATAACCAATAGATTTATGTCAATCATAAAAAAGGGAGGAAACAAGCATGAGAAAAATTGCTTTATGCTACATAAAAATGGTTTACTGTTAAAAAATGCACTCATGAACAGGTAAATTTTGGAAATTTCAGGGGGTTCCCCCACTGGATCAACCTATGCAAGTATGCCATGTTTTCATTGTTTGGTTCCTTAAATTTCAGTTTTTGTGTAACAATGATGACAGAAGATCAAACAGTGTATGGTGAAGACTGGGACTCTGAAGAGTTCCAGAAAGCTTTGAAAGTTGTCATAAAATGTGAGATACAGTCTTTGGTATGTAATTTATTGTACATTTTATCTTAAGGCTTTATTATTTGGAACAATGAATGTTTTATCAGTCTAGGGTCTGTAAACAGCATTGCATGGAATAATTACTTCTTCACTGTGCCATAGGTGTGAGGTCAAGTTATATGGGTTATAACTTATAGCACGTTAGTATTAGATATCTTTAGTTAGCACATAAAAAGTACTGTGAAATTTGTGTCATCTCAGTCTCATTTGCAAACCCCATTAGCATCTAGAAATTTTATTCTGATGTAGTTTAAATCAAAATTGCACTCTTGACTGCACTGTTTAAATTTGTTTTCAGTTGATAAGAATTTATTGAACTAAGAATTTAGCTCTCACTAGCTCTTTGATGCACATTTAGTATAAACAATGTTCAGATAATGCATTTTGTTTTCATAAATAAGAATATGAACATAAGTTATTACAAATTAAAAGATCTGCGGCTATATACACTGAAAGAGTTTTTTTCTGCCTACCAGATATTTTCTTAAGTATATAGCACAGCACTGGCTTGTGACTTCATATTGCAACTTGTCTATAACACTCCCATGTGGAACTGAATTACCAAATAGAAAATAATTTTATCATAGATTTTATTACTTATGGAACAAGCACAGTGATCCATACTGATGGTTGTATCATGTTGACAAAAGTCCAAACCCAGCTATACCTGTATATCAATTCAGCCATTAATAATCTGTTTGTACTTTTTGTGTACATTTTAGTTGGAGAGACTTTCTGCCACTGGAGAAGAGACTGTGTTGTTGACTGCTAATGCTTCAGAACTTTGTACTGATCATTTAGCTTCCTCAAATGCTCAAAGTTTTGTTAAAACAACTGACATTGGAAATATTAAGAACAAATTTCTCAACTTTATCACAGGTATTTACTTTCGTTTTTCTTTTTGTTTTTAACTCAGTGTATGTTCTACAGTCATGAATAAATTGTTTCAAGCTGCAAGAATGCAATCTTTACACCATGAACTTTACCTTGTCTGCAATCTTTGTTGTAAATCTTAATCTTGGAACTAATGAAAATCAATTATAATCTGGCTGGTTGATTATAATGCTCATTTAATACTCTTAACATTATAATTTGGCTACTGCCACTAAAAATTAAGGCTAAGACTACAATGGAAGGTTAACTATCACAAAGTACAGCATATTCTTGAAAGCTTAGTCCTGAGTTATAAGTGATATAATTTAAATTATGTGAGCTGCTATGATGTATTATATGACTATAATTATGTGTAAAATATGGATTATGCTAAAGGCTTTTTACCTTCAGAAAATTAGCAGTAATTTTAGTGTTCTTTATATTGGATATCACTAAGTATAAATACCCATGAAAAAGACCTTGGCTGAGTTCAGTTACCGCAAACGTTACAGAACGTTCCCTAACGATACATTCGGAACTCCTCATCCATTTGCTGCAAATAATCTCGGACATATTTAGACGCTATTTTGAAACTACCGGTGTTGAAGTAAACAAATATATGGCCGAGGAGTTCCGAATGTATCGTTATGTAACGTTCTGTAACGTTTTGTGTAATTGAACACGCTACTGGTTTATTGTTAAATAAAATGTCTTAATACTTTTAGGTTCAGCGGTTGGTGGTTCTCATAGTCAGAAAACTGTCTCTGCTGGACAAACAACTACAAGAGGTAAGATTAGACAAGATTATGATACAATAAAATATCATCAATAATTTCAATGACTTTAGTTGTGATAGATATTTTGAATAAACATTATGTACTCCCAATTGGACTATACAAACTTTTTGAAGACATAGTATACTGGTATACTAGCTGTACATGTACCTTTGTGTGAGTTTGTGTGATCTTAGTTATACCCCCGCTTCGAAGAAGAGGGGGGTATACTGTTTTACCCTTGTCCGTGCGTCCGTTACAAAATTTCCGTCGCAGTTTTCTCAGCAACTATAACATGCAGCAGCAATACTTTGCATATTGCTTCATCCCATAGTCCCATGTGGTGTAAAGCGATTTCATGCTCCTTGCTCATCTACTTCCTGTTTGTCGCATATTTTTAGATTTTTGCGGGGGTATCACTAGTGAGCATTAGCTCACAGATTTACTTGTTTTACATGTTGTACATACTTTCATGAAAAAATGTAAAGTTTGTGTGATGTTCAATAATAAAAAAATAACCACATACAAAAAAGTACAACTGTCAGGTATCTGTGAAGGACAATATTCACATTTATGTAAACAAACTAAAAAATTTAAAAACATAAAGGGGGATTCCCAGGCATGCAAGTATGCCATAATGACTTCATTCAGTATAAATAATATATATAGGAATATTTAGTGTTGACATAATATCAATGAGTTAGTTCCCTTCTCGTAAAGGGGATCACAATGGGGGAATTTATTAAATTTCATTACATTATTAATTGATTTTATTCTCAATTTGGCTTATGACGAAAACAGAGTCCAATTTTAATTTAAATTTCTTAATGTGTTGGTCCTTGGAATGTATGTGAGACCTATGCTGTTTCTATGCATTTTTGTAATCTATGTCATATGGTATGCAATTTGATGCTCTGAAAGGAATGTTTTTCTGGATGATGATTTGATAAACTTTCTCTTTACAGTAAAAACACCTGAGATTCCAGCATTCTTGTTCAGTAATTATGACCCTACTACCAAGAGAACTGATGGGGTGACAAGACCAGTTGATACAAAGTCTGTTAATGTTAACAATCAACTAAAAACTGTTGAAAAGCGCCCACTGGAATCCGGAACGCTTCCTCAAGGTCAGGTTAATGATGCTAAAAGAAGGAAGACAGAGGTTACCTTGGCTCCATTAGTTAATAAAGCTGATTCTGTAGTGTCGGTGTCCAGTGTGTCATCTTCTGTGTCACAAAGGTCAACTAGTCCTAGCCTATCTCAAAGTCAAAAACTTAAAACTACTAGAGTAGTATCTAAATCAGGGGGCTTTACTGAAGAGCGGTTGTCTGATGCTGAATTTCAGAAAATTCTCGCCCAGTACAAAGGTTCTCAAGCTTCACTTGCTAACTCTGGTGGAAATTCTTCAGCTGGTTCTCAGCCTCAAGTGTCTCAACAAAAACAAATACAACAAAGTGCAGGTACCAGCAAGCTAAATAAAACTAATAGTTTGACTGGTTCCAATTTATCATCTCCATCACTTAGTCAAGCTGGATCTAATTCACAAAATGTAGTGTACCAGTCTAATGCCACATTGAAGAGTTCAGGTAAAAAAGTAGAAACAGTCAGTGTTAAGTGTGAATTAAAGAAAACCAGTCTGTCTGAAACAGTGGCTGATAAAAAATCTGAACTTGATAAAGAAAATTTGCCAAGTCAGGCTAGTGCACCCGGGACAGAAAGGGGTACAGATAAGGGACCAACTGGTAAAGATGGACTGGCCACTGGTGCAGCTAATACAAAGAGAAAAGAAGAAAGTAATAAAACAGTTCCCTCGAAAGATAACAGGTACATGTTAATATATATATTAGTTAGTAACAAATTTGTTGTACTTTTAATATAATATTTTGCAAAACGCCCATGCTACTTACATTATTGTAACCATGGAAACACACACCCAGCGCAGCACACATAATTATACCTTCCTCTGACTTTGTACCCTTAGTTTTTTACATTTTTTGTTGTCTGCATTTCTTCAAATTCTGCCAACACGTCGAGTTACTTATAGGAGACGTCGTATACAAATTTGACGTCATTTGGACTTTAGATGTGAAAATAAACAAGTTTTGAACGAGACTGTTGATGACGTCACACATGTAATCATGGCGTCGTATTTTTGAAAATATAGGCTTTCTGAAGAAACTAAACTAAACACTTTGTCTTACCTTGGTCTGTTTTGCTCTACTAGAACTGTATATACATGCTTTTAATGTCACCACATTAACCCACTAGCCTGTAACATGCAGGATTTGTGAACATTGATTCATGCCAGTGAAAATTATTTTCTATATCATCAGATTGGTTGATAATTTTGCGCTTTTCTAATACGTCAATGTATGTTAAGAAGAAATCAGGCAAGTGCTCAAGAAAATTTGACAGCTTTAAAGTTGAAGTTAACTTAGAAAATTTTGAGCTATGACTGCTTAAAGTTTAATTGTTTGTTTTATTTGGGTTTAATGTCGTATTCAACTCATATTTAGGTCATATATGACGGCACTTAAAGTTTAAGTTAACTTGTTGTTTTCTTATCATTTCAGAATAGACAATATTGACAGTCTGGATACCGAGACACTTATAAGAATGACTAAACAAAAACATTTTGAAAACATGTCAGAAGCTGACCGTGAAATCCAAGCTAAACTAGGTCAGTTATCATCTAAACTAAGCTGGGTTGTCGAATATCCAGAACAGAAATCCCAACAACAAGGTCAAGGTTCAGGGGGTCAGCAGAAAGTACCCATGCCCCCAGCACGAATGTTTCACCCAAACTATCTTGGTACAGAGGATGATGATGAGATTGAAGAGGACTATGATGATGATGATGACGAGGATGATGATGAATTTAACGAAGACGACCTTGATGAAGAAGACAAAGCTGCCCTCAAAGCTATGAGAGAAGCTCATATGAGGAAGATAGAAAGTGAGGCTGCTGGTGAGGAAGACTTCACTGAAAGTGCAATGTATCAACAGGGTTATAACCTAGCTCAAGGTTATAACCAAGGTATGATGGGCGAAGACTATGACGAGACTTATGATGATGATGACGATGGTGAATACAATGAAGACTATGATGAATATGATGATGATGGTAATAATGTATCGGAAATGAGAAATATAATGGTAGCTGGTAATAAAATGGTGCAAGGTGCAGCTAATATGCCCGGACAAGGAAATAGCGGAGGCGTTGGTGTCATACCTCAACAATACGCTACAGCATCGTCTCCCTCTGCCGAGAACTTTCAAATGATTGGACCAATTATGGCTAAATGTTTGATATGTAATAAGATTATACGTAAACTGGAGATGAAGTCTCATAATGATAATCATTTAAATGAGCTACCTTATGATGATGAAGATGATGATGAGGAGGAAGGAGATGGCGTGGATGATGATGGTGTTGATGAGGAAGAAGAAGATATAGAAGAACTGGAAGGAGATGGTGAAGAACATGGAGAATATAGAGTAGAATTACAGGTTAATATATTGATACATGCATCTATCCAAAACTTGTTTAAGCTTGTAAAAAAGCTTGTTTTTCATTAGTGAAGTAAGATAAAATTTCAGATTTTAAACAAATATTTTTCAGTCCCCCGACCAAATGTCCAGTTATGAAAACTGTCATATTAATGGTCTAGCCTGAAGCCTGATGTTACCATTCAGGGTGTAACAGTCTATATTTGGGCTAGTTGATTGGGGCTAGTTAAAAATACTTGTTTCATATAGTCCGGCTAAGTGATAATTTTGGCTTATCACTACAACAAAGTATAAATTGGACTAGTGCATTTACAAATTTAAGCCTATGACTAGAAAAAAATTGTGATGATGGATTTACTCTTATTTATTTAACTCCATTGTGAAACTAGGTCTTACAACATAGATTAATCACTTTAGAGTCTGCTTTCTGATACACCAGTACTGTGCTAGTAGGATCATAAACTTCCTTGCACAAGGAAACAACCAAGTAGGTTTTGGATGGGATTTGAACCAACACATAGCTTGCTATTCAATGTGTACCATCAAACTTCGTTACCACCTCTTCTGATGATTATGTTATTAGCCAGATTTTTCAACAACGAAAATCGACTAATTGTTAGGCAAATCACAGGCTGTCAGTAGGGCAGTCAGGTGTACGGTGTTGTTAACAATTGCGTTTAAGTTTTTCTTTACCATATATTTCTGCCATTTATTGACAGATCTTAATGAAACTTCATACAATGATAACATACCTTGGATGAACAGAATTAAAAAGTAACCACAACTCTATCTGCCTTTATTATGAATTATTTTCCTTTGTAATTTTTGCGTTGAAGTTTTTAAATCCAGCTTTTATGTGGTTTCCACAATACATTTCTTGTTTTAAACTTTGTAGGAACAAATGGGTGGAGATGAACAATATGGTGAGGGAGAAGAGTTTGCTGATAATTATGATGAAATGGAGGAAGAGCCAGAGTTAGAACCAGAATTTACAGCTGAAAAATTTGTTGCTGAAAAACTAGAACTTACTACGGAAACAGACACTGATACAAGTTTAATGTGTGAAATATGTAATAAACAATTTAAAACCAAACCTAACCTAGATCGACACATGAAAAAACAACATTCATCCGAGAAAGACAGTAGTGATATCAAGTGTCCATGTTGTACAAAAACATTTAAAACAGAAACCAATTTTCAGAAACATTTAAAGAAAGTTCATCCAGATTATAAAGAATCACCTCCACCATCAGTAACATCAGTATCTAAATCAGCTAAAGTATCAACAGAGGAGACTGATCCTGGTAGTTTTAAATGTAACATTTGTAATACAGATTTTCTGTCTCAAGATAAATTATCAGAACACATGGAGACTCATACATAAGTCAGTTTACAGCATGATCTCGGGGTTAACTTACACTGTCTGTTTTTATCATTTTTTGATGTCAACAATGTTTTAGTTTGTTGCAATGTCAAAGGTTTGAGGTATGTCTCTAGATCTTGGTGACAACCATAAAGTATTAGTGCTGGAATACTCTCAATATTCAGGCTTGTGGTTATATAAGTCTAGAATAAACTGCATGCTCAAATCTCAATTTCACGCTCAAGTTGTATTTTCAGTCAGATTTTTTAAAGAAAATTTTGCATATAATTGATAGAAAAATGGGGGGTTGGGGAGAGGCATAAACAATGGTGTTTATGTTTTTTTAAAGCTCAAATAAAAAATACTTTGATGAATGTTTTCAGAATTTTTTTATATGATTTTTTTTTTCTATATAAATACTAATTATTAAACTCAGGTATTTGAAAATTTTAATATTTCACTGTTACAGAACTTCATAGAAGTAAAGATACATGGATGAACAAATCTTATTATTTTATTTTTTTAACTTACTTTGAATTTTTGCCATTCTTACTAGTCATGTCATTATTATAAAAAATCTAGGCTTTCTGATTAACAGACTTTCTTCCAGTTAATTTTTTGTCTATTTCACTTCATTGCCAAAAAAACATGTGTAAAAAAATATTTGAAAGGTGACACTGCAAGTTGTTTTTATCCAAAAACATATTTACTGTGTTATTAAAATGAGTGAAAAATACCAGCAGATACTATTGTGCATTATTTACAAAACATGTGCACGGAATGAAGTTAAAGATTTGAGCATGGCATTTATTCTTTGGTTTAATGATCTTCAGCTAATTACATTATAGATGTGCTATTGTATATTTTATCAGTGGCCACTGGTATATAGGTTTGTTGGAATAGTTCATTATTTGGAATTCAAATTTATGTTTCTTTCCAACTGAATAAGGTTTTGTTTGTACCCAATGCTTCCTTGCAGAACATAGTTAATGTACATGATATTACTAAAAAGTATGCATCATAGACAAAATCTTTTTGTTTTGTGAACACACTTTTCTGTTTTAACTTTGCTCTTTACGGGTACATCCGATACAAACAAAGTTTTTCAGGTTGAAAACCCCATCAACTTGAATTCCAAATGAAATCTATACAGATAATGTTGCTGGTTTTATATTTATTGAGATGTTTAAAGTATCCATGATTTGTTAAGTCGATTTCTCTTATAACATCTATCTACATTCTACTTTATTTGTAATATAGTACGTAAATATTGACCCCAACCTAACCTTTCACATTTGCATCTAATAATTATTTACACATATCCCGACGAAAGTCAGAACCACGCCTATTCTAAACTTCGGCAGCGATCATAAAATTATGTATGTTTGTGTGTTAAGATTTAACTTATAATCCACACGGCCAGGGTGTAATCAAGCATTAATACTACATTCGTATTCAATGTAATGAATATTCTTGCATAAAGGTCAGGTCAGGGTCAATATTTATGCTCAATACATCTTACAAAAGTTGCATATGAATATGTCATCTGAATATTTGTCATATTTGCTTTAACTGTAAATCCTGTAAATGAAAATGATTCAACTTTCTAATGATTTAACTATAACTAAATTCTGCTTAACTTTTAGAAGCGAAAATGTCTTGCTGTTTAAATATTTTTTGGATATTTTTTATTCTTGGACTGTCTTTTTTATATTCATGATTGGCTACATTTTTTTGCATCAGTTGTCAATTCTGATTCTGAAGTTCAGGATTTTGGGGAACTGAAGTAGGGTTCTTTACTTGTGTAAAAACTGCCAAATTTCATGAAATTCTGAAATATTAGGATTTTTATTGATTTGTATTTTTATTGATTTGTACTTTGAACCATGTATTGGGAGTTTGTATTAAGAGATGGTGCCATGAATGATACAGACTTGATACTTGTTGTATTTCTATACAGTTCTTTGTGTTCATTTTTAGCATTTTGTTTGAATGACATTTGTACTTCTTTTCCTATTATTTGATATTGCCTATTTTTTTGATGCTGAAAGTTGGATTATCGCTAGAAAATCTCCATAGAATGGACAATAATTTTTGTACTATTTATATTTAGATAATCAAAATATTTGTTAATGTATAAAGCTATATATGATTGTAAATTATATCGCTTGGCATTATGATTACTTTAATTATGATAAGTATAATTTTTAACGACTTAAATAGAAACAAGTATTTGATAATCTCCATGATATAACTGCACAAACAAATAGCTTATTTAATGTCATTCCATACATTTTTAGGAGCTGTGGTCCTGTCGTAGGACATGGGCTGGGGTCGAAAGGGTTGTGTTTCGATCCCAAATAGGGGCATTGTTAATTTTCTTGACCAGGTAATTAATCTGCGGTTGTTCTAGTCTATTCAGGTGTAAATGTGTACTGTGAGAGATTGGCTGCCTGAAGGTGATTTCAATGATCAGGTACAAGATTGTAAAGTTGGTTGAACTATATATAGAAGCAGACTTTAAACTGCCCTTTAACTTTATTAACATAGACCTTTGTATAGACAGAACTGATAAGCAGTGATCTATTGAGTAGTATTTTATTTTAAGGTCATTATCAAGTGAGTGTATTAAATTTTAGCCAGATTTTTCAACAAAAAACTCAGCTTATAGTTTGGCGAAACCCAGCGGGCGTCTGGTGTCATTACCAATTGCGTTTTTTCTTTACCATATATTTTTGCCATTTATTGTCAGATCTTTATGAAACTGCATACAATGATAATATATCATATGATGAACATTATAAGAAAGCAACCACAACTCTACCTGGCTTTTTTATGGAGTATTTCCCTTTGTAATTTTTGCGTTAAAGTTTTTAATATGTTGGATATCTTTGTCATTTATGATCAGATCTTGATAAAAAAACTTGCTTTAATGAGGTTTCCACATTACATTTTTTGTATTTTTTGCAGAATGTTTGCTCTGTGTTTGTTACAATATGAGACTAAAGCAAGTTTTTATAAAATTATAAAATGATTAAGCCAAAGTTTTTTAGCTTCAGCCTTAAAAACTTATTATAAAAGTTGTCAATAATTTGCTTTCTACATTATAAGTTATACTGTGTGGTTTCAATTTTTTCATTTTGAATGTTATTTGTATTTAAGTCTTTGAAAAGTAAAATGTTAAGTTATGTATTGGTTAATTTTATTCATATGTCAATGGTGCATACATTAATCCCATTGATTTAAATATAATAATTATTTATTTTCTTTGACCATGAGTACAGAAGTACTGTAGAGAATATTTAAATCAGCGGAGTTAATGTATGCGCCACTGACAGTTGAATTTAATTTAACAATACCTTGTTATAAGATTATTTAATGTTTCATCTTTCTTGAAACAATAATGTAAATGTGGAACTTTTTCTTCTCTGTCTGTCTGGCCGCAAAAATATTTTTTCCTTTGGTTTGAGAGCTTTAAAATTGGTAAAATACTTCCTGCATTGATATTGTATATGTGCATGGTATAACCAACCGTAATATGTTTACAAAAACATGGAATAGGATAATTGAACTACGTAGAATGAAAATAATTGAGCCTCTTAAATCAATACTCTGATTTGTTTGTTACTCGTAGCAATGTCTAGTTTAGACTGACTGATATCTTAGTAAAATCAGACTTCTTGATGTAAAATCTTTTACTGGTACAGGTTTAAAAATGTAGACATTTGAAATATACTATTTGCATAATAACATTTCATCAACATACTTGTACAATGATATCAGACTATAACGTCTGTATGAGGCCAAAAAAGGCTTATGTTATGTTGATGCAGAGAATTTATAGCGACTCTAGTACTAGTGGACTATGTAAAATCATGATTCATATTGCTAAAACATAAGGTTGGACGAAAACTTTTTTTATTTTTTGCCAATTTTTTTTATTGCTGGACAATAGGTTTCTTTTTGGATAAAAATATTGTTGACTAGACTTTAAGATTGTCTCTGAATTAAGATTTTCCCACACTTGTTAATTTGTCAGTTTTCAGTTGTTTGAATGTCTAAAAGAGATATTTTCTCAGAAGTGTATATAATATATGTAATGATATTTTCTAGTTCATTTAGTTTTATGTTTGATAGAAAGTATGACATACATTACTAATTATATTGTATATAATTATGATGATCATGATTTCATTGTGCTATATATTGTTTATTTCATGTCTCATGACAGTCAATATATTTCTTAAATGTTTATTTAGTGTTTGTTTTGTTTTAACTCATTTGAATCCATTTTGCAGTCCTTATTTTGACTCACTTGTGACCAGTGAAATTGATTTTGAAATATTTATTGCATGTTTCATATTGTCAGACTTATTGATAATTTTGCCATTAACTCAGTAAAACATACATGTACAGTATGAATGTTTACAAATAAAACGGCAAAATTATCAATAAGTCTATGTATTGAATATGTGTGTATGTGTTACTTTATCTAACATGATAAATGAGGCTAATGCTCAGAAAATTTATTGTCCAATCCCTAAGCTTCGTTGGTAGAAGGTTAACACCAGTCCAAAGTTGATATTCTTAACAGATCAACTTGCCTTTTTAAAGTTTGGTCATGAAACATGTTTTCCTCTATTAAAGGTTAAATACTGGTTTTAAAAAAGCTTATGGCTTGAGATCTATCTTCTGGTCCTGTCACAGGCTGCTGGCATAGAAATTTCCTCAAAAAATATCGTTTGATGCTGGCAGCCTTTCGGTTCAGTTAGACCACGGATCAGGGATTTGAGACTTAACAAAGGTAGGTTTTCTAGGCATAAGATATTGCCTAGAATTGTTATATAGATTATCATCACCCATGGACGCTATATACATGATTACATAGAGCTCTTGCATCACCCAGTCACAATGTTCTTAGGAAAAATCACAAATTGGGAAAAATCAGTATCTCAAGCTTATATCAAAGTTTATAATGACTGTAACTTTCAAACCACTTTTACTACGCTTCAGTTCTAGGTGAGTTAAAACTTGATTATTTTGACATCACCATAATGAGTTCTCATTTTGTAAATATGAAGTCATGATTAAAGTGGTGCAATGCTGCCAAACAGGTCAGCCTTTACATTTCCACCATATAAATGATTATTTTATCCTTATACTCGTTTAAATGAAATACTTTATTAAAAACGAAACAGTATTACGTTAAAATAATTGTGAAAATAGAAGAAGTAATTCAAAATCAGTTATTGTTCCACTTCTTTAGTCAGCAAACCAATGCTTTAAAATTGATCATATTCACACAAAAATCACAAATGAGTTTGTATCACCGTGAGAGTACATTTGTCTTACAGATATGAAATAATAAAAATATCTCAAACTTGATACTGAGATACATTGAGATACATTGATCATAGTTTCGGAGACTGATAGATAGTTTTAGCCACAAGTAAAACAATTTAAGTACCAATAAAATTCCATTTCCTCTGCATGAATAATGAATGAAATTAACTCTTCAACTTTGAACTTAGAAATGGTAGCAACTTAATTAATTGTATTAAGAAGAAACTTTGTAGGACAGTGAATATGCTATTAAACAAATAAATTCGAGTTTAGTTTTATGTCAGTGCAAACATGGCTGAAGTTGAACGTATTTGAAAAGTTAAGAACGAAAGGATATTATCATATATTACTTGGTCAAATTATAGAAAATTTATGCATGATGGGTGTTCCAGAATTATGTAGACTTTTGCTATAACTTAAAAACCATAGAAAACAATGACAAACACATTTGTCTGGACATGAATGCATTTATATCATATTATGTCATAGGTTTTGTGCTTAAAGAGTTTCTGTTTCAATACATAAACACATAACATACATAAAATGACATTAATTTGTGTGAAACATCAGCAATATATGCACATACTGCAAAGAAAATAGTAGCATCCTCTGGCTGGTTACCGTATCGTTGTGTATATCACTTGCCAACATGTTTGTCTTTCAGGAACCAAACAAACAAATGGTTACAGTATCAGAACTAAAATATGTTGAAGCCTCGTAAAAATATGTCTGGGCCAGTAAAAATTCAATAATTACTAGCTCGAATTGCTCGCTAGTTTTTATCCGAAATTCTATGACTGTACCTGAATGTTAATTTATAGAATGAAAAAATGTATGTACCGATTTTGTGAAAATACTTTAGTGACTGTTTCTTTGTGGATATTATATTGAATTAATTATTATTGTATGAACTCTAATATTTTTGTATTACATGTATATAAATAATACTACAACAATACGTGAACTAAACGTGATGATTAAACGAAAGAACGAACTTTATTATGTGTTTGTCAGTTTAATAATAAAGCTTAAAGCAATGGAAAGTTATGAGTGTTGATAAAAACGCAAACATAAAAAACAAGTAAATCTGTGAGCTAATGCTCACTAGTGATACCCCCGCAAAAATCTAAAAATATGCGACGACAGGAAGTAGATGAGCAAGGAGCATGAAATCGCTTTACACCACATGGGACCATGGGATGAAGCAATATGCAAAGTATTAGGCTGCTGCATGTTATAGTTGCTGAGAAAACTGCGACGGAAATTTTGTGACGGACGGACGCACGCACGCACGGACGGACAAGGGTAAAACAGTACACCCCCCTCTTCTTCGAAGCGGGGGTATAATAATATTTATATTTACAAATTGCGAATGTCCGTCATTATCGTGCGTTATGACATAGTAATACAAGCTCTTTGGCATCATACAAAGCGTGGAATGGTTTATATCCTCTCAAACTGGTGCGTGGGTTCCAGCCAACCTTCCCATTTAAGAGGGCATGACCATACTCTTTTCCATTCATTCGTCATGGCTTCAAAAACCTTAGTTATGATATACAGGTCGTTCCAGATGCCACTCGAAACGTATTTCCTATGGCAGCGTAGATGTCACTAATAGCCATGTACCTATAAGAGTGACAGCCGATTTAGCCACACGGCTAGCTCAGTCGAGGGGTTGTAGGTTCAATTCACGGGCGGGGCATATTTTTGTTTATCTTGGTCATGAAATAATTTCTACGGCCATTCACATTTCTACCACTGATTCTAAATCATGTAGGGCAGTTGTCAGCCACTGACGGAAGTTGGCGCCTAGTAACTTGATAACAGCTAAATTCAGAGATTTAGCTTTTCCAGGAACAGTGAGTAGGTAGAATGACCGCAGTGACATGACCTGTGTTGCTACGGCGTTAAATACTACTAAAAAGTAAAAGCAAACAATGAGATATGCAACTTTATGTGAACATGATCATTATGTCAAAAATGGTCTGTACTATCAATAATTACACTTCTTGCAAACGCAACTTCAACGATGAGATTCGTTTAGATTTTATCCTTTAGATTGTAGCATGTATTCATACACTTCCGCTTTGTATAAGCAATTATAAGAAACTTTAGAGACTATGACAAGGATACATGTACAAGTTTTTTCACAGTCAAGTAACATTTTCCTTTACAAATAGAAAAAATTTAGGCACTTTTAATTAAAAACATATTTTCTTTCTTAACTTCGCAGATATAACCCATTTTATAGTAACATTTTGTATCGTTCCATTTCCATTTAGATTGTCTGAATAAATGTAGACAATTTTCTTTTGTTCCTCCATTAGGTTCATGACCTTTGAAGTTGTTAAAGGTTTCGGTGAGTTTTCTACCACTGGTAGCCCATACCCACGTCCCTTCTTGTTCTAGATCAGATAATCCTAAATAAAACCCATAGTCTCCCCTAACACCTTGACTTATGGCAAAGTTAACTAAAAAGGTATTTTCATCTTCAGAATTAACTTCCACGAGAAAAGCACCAGATTGTTCACATGCTTGTTTAGACTGAGCCCAAGTTGCATTATGACCAACAAAATAGCACGACTCGAGGTGGCATTGCCAGTTACTTTCTTTAATTTTCTGTTCTAACAAAACTTCATTGACCGCCTTGATCAGATTTTCGATTCTCTGTCGATTGTGTCCCTGTATTTGCCCTTGCTGTAGTGCATCTTTCGCCATACTTGTAACGGTTGCTTCAACTTCATTGATACGTTCAGTATTTGATTCAACACGTTTCTTTACATCCTGAACACTATTTCTAACAGCATTTATTTCCTTATCAATATAAAGTTTAACCATTGCTTCAATGTCCGAATGTGACACCCTGTTGGCATTAATCTTTTCTCTGACATATTGTTTCTCATCAACAAGTGCACGTTCTATATTTTCCATTTTTCCAATCAGTTGATACAGAGCAATATTGCCAGTGTTCATTGGAACTCCAGCAATGTTAGCTACGTCATCCTTGTTACTGCCATTATTGTTTAATTCTGTTCTTTTATCAATAATCTCATACTCATTTTCTAAACTGTTGCTAAACTGTATCAAATCAAATGTGATATTTGCTGCTAGCTCTTTAATATTTCGTTTAAAATCATTCAAAGATCGACAATTTACACCAGACACAACAAGCAAAATTCCAATAGTAATATGATTCAAAGTCATTTTGACTAGCAGAATAACTAACTTAAAAAAAATGTTTAATCAAATGTTCTGGCATGAAGACAGTGAAAATGAATGAATAAGTAAACAACGGTTAAGAGAATGCCACTAAGTGTTATAAAAGCATTTAAAGCCTATTTCACGTCGATAGCACGAATTTTATTTCGTTCAATGGGCGACGCAAAAACAATCGCTGTATATTCACAACTGCGGCACAAGCAATTTTAAATCAGACTTGCAGCTGTCATACTACGAAGATTTTTGTCTAGTTCATATAGCAAGGTCTTCATATTTCTTAGAGTTTACACAGCAGTCTTGAGACAATGTTGTCACAACACCAAAGCAAAGTGATCGTACGCGCATCGTGCGGTCTTTGCAAGACAAACATTATTGTAAAATTATAATGTTGTCAAGCGATAGTCCCAAAATTGTAGTTAATCTGCTATGTGACTCACGAGCGAACTCACAAATCTCAGGGAAAATGAGCACTTTAAACAGCTACTGATGTCTGAGGCCATTATGACCTAGGGGCTTCGTACGACTATCTTGATGAGACACCCAAACACTGTCGATTAAGGAGCAGAAACGTCTACGTGAGACGACCGAATGACTGATGTAAAACAGGCTTTATGTTTACAAACGCCTACGTACAAGTACTTGAGATAAGTACAAATGTATTGTTAAATAAACTATAACCAATTATTTTGAAGCAGAAGTTATCTTCCTCTTCTTATTAAGATGTTGAGCATTTGATTGGCTATAAGTTCTATAGTCAATACGTCTATCTAGACGTCAGTTATTTTTTGTATAATTATAGTATTAACTATAAACAACTCGATTTAATTAAGTGGCTTACCCCCTTCCAAAAAGGAAGTTTTAACCAGTACAATATGAGACAATGCTCGACAGTTTCTCATTGGTAGGAGTATTACTTTTCTAACAAATAAGCATACTTCTTAAACCTATAATTTAAGCTTTTTGTATGTTTTTTTTTATTAAGGGGCTGCACATAATGCAAACTTATCGAGCAGAAGGACCTGCGTGAAATCTCAAACTCATCATCATTGTCTTGAGATTGTTCTCAAAGCAATTTGGGCTAAGAATGTTTAATAGTAATATGTCGTTTGCATTAAGACATATAGTTAGGATTAGAAACAACTTGTTATATTACATGCAACTATTATACAGCACAACTTCTCTTGAGCAACACTCACTGGGAGGGACTAAAAAGTGTTGCTGTTCAGAGGTTGTTGCTCTGCAGAGGTTAAATTAATTAAAATTGCACCTAAGGGAAATGTCAAAATCTGTTGTTGTGCAGAGGATTTGTTCTGTAGAAGGCTGCTCTGCAGAGGTTATACTGTATTCTTCAAAATGTGCTGTAAGCTCGAGTAAGCTTTTTTATTATGGCATAGCCACGAGTCAATGCGAATTTTTTTGTTTACAAGATGACAATCTGTTTTCTTGTCGGTGTTTTTTCCGGCATTTTTACGGAACAAAAATACACCATATTGATGAAAATAGACTAAAATATACCATAGTATATATTTGCAACGAATGCTACCACTGTTCATGGGGAAAATAATTAATTCTTAGTGTCAGTTCTGGACCCAGACGATCGCCTTTAACAGAGATCAAAAATAATATTGATAAGTAGACATATCATGTTTAAATTCACACATAATCTTTTACATATCACACTAAATTTCTATTTCTACATTGTAATATTACCCGTGGGGGACAAGTCTTTGACAGACGGCCATCTTGTAATAATTTGTAATTATCCGGTCAACCGACTTCCGGTTTGGATAAAGTTTCAATTTGCCCGTCTGTTGACAGTCAGTGAATCAAACTTAACTTGCAAGGTAAGATGATTTTATGTATCTGTAATTAATGAATTCAATTAAATAATAATTGAACTTATGGGCTTTTTAATGTTGAGGATAATTAAAATAAATTGTTAGGTCGAATGTTTGATTATTACGCTTTAACAATGTTAAGCATTTATCATATTTTGAACATAATTGTGAAAAGTGTTTCAGTAATCAGTGCGGTTGGACTCAAATAATGTCTTTGGTTAAATTAATTTACTGTCAGCCTTGTCATTTCTTTTTTACACCATAAAACCCTCTTCAAAATTGACGCATGAGGTCATTGAGGATTTGACTAATTTCACAAATTGCTTCAAAATGTCTTTTCTGCGCTGCGGAAGAATTGCTTTCGTGGCCAAAATAGTAGGAGCTATAGCGCCGTAGTTACAGCCGGGTTCTACTCATGTTTAAACAGGGGTTATCAAGGGTTTGAGTCAAGTATTTACCGGAGTCAAATGAGTTGCGTATTGTCTTATATATATACGTAGCACTTGGGTAGATATTGATGTGCCCAATCTAATCTACTTCATCGGAAATGTAGTGGCGTTACAAGTTGGTATAGTTTTAATGAGATTGACGATTTCAATACATTTTTGTTTGTTTTTGTTTTTCAGAATGAAACTTTCATTTGTTCTGGTAGCTTGTGTTCTCTTATCAGCCAGTGTGGCTTTTGGTATGAGTATAGTACCCAGCCAGGGGGGCTACTACCCAAACAACTATTACCCTGGTTTCAAGAAAAATGTTCAACCTGTACCAGTTGTGTATAAGACAGTTGACAGTGTTGGTATGTATATACATCAATGTATATATTTGTTCTATTGATATTACCACAGAGTTAAATTGATTCTTGGCGCTATAATTTTTAATGTGAATTTGAAATTCAACTGTTTCAAGGTCCGTCTACTTTATAATAATACATTATGTGCAGACACCCGGATGTGACTCTTCAAT
This sequence comes from Mactra quadrangularis, assembly GCA_025267735.1. Taxonomy (NCBI): domain Eukaryota; kingdom Metazoa; phylum Mollusca; class Bivalvia; order Venerida; family Mactridae; genus Mactra; species Mactra quadrangularis. Next base: position 39,214,124 of record CM046298.1, on the reverse strand, counting down.
ACGTAAAAACCACTGGCACCAGAGTTCTTTAACTTGTTAAATACACATACATATACTTTAATAATAATATTTATCAACGAACGCAATTAAAATCGGCCCGTATACATTATCGTTTACAAGTTATAACTACACTTTCATTAAAGACTATCCTGTACATTTGTATACCGAAAATTACTATTAAGTAAGTAAATCAAAGCGCTGAATGCCCCGAATGAGCGATTTATTAAAAGTCCACCTCACTTTATTCAGGGCTGGCAATGTGATTAATTCTAACTTGCTTGGGTCATCGATGCCTTACTTGCATATAAGAAAGTTTAAATTCAAGTCAATACCTGCGTTATTTATTCCGAATTATTAATGATTTAATATAGCATCTTAACATAACTGCTTTCACTGTCATTAAAATTGCCCACTGGCACTAGAGTCCTCACATTCTTTAAAATGCACACACATATAATATTTTGTCAACAAACACAATTAAAAATCGCTCCCGTATTAATCACCGTGTACGAGTTATGACTAGATCTATACAATCATTATGATATTCACATGGTATTGAACCATTTTGACAGTAGGTACGGTCTGACAGATTTATTTTACCTTTACCAATATATTTGGATGCAAATATCGGTCTCGTTTTGTAGATTAAACATTTCCTTACAAAACTGACTATTCAAAAACTTTATATCTTAAACGGTTATTATGAAATTAATCGTAATTTCAATACTATCACTTTGTAGCGATTGAGAGTCACTGTTCACTTCCGGTTTAATCATGACGCGTTTACCAGCGTAAACTGATTGGTTGATAAACTCCTCGAGACTTTTCCCGTACCTTGTCAATGAAGCGCGCCAAATTTAAACCCAATCGGAGCGCACTGCCTAGGTAAACATTTACGTGTCCCAAGTTCTATAAATAGAATATATACGTAATCAATGATATATTCTGCGTCTGTCTACGTAATCATTAATATCCAGGGAACCAGGTTAAGTTAAACCGGAAGTCAGTAGTGACGTTGAATCGCTGCAAACTAGTGATTCTGAAATTAATATAAATTTCATGAAAAGGGTATCAGATACAAACTTGTAACTTTGCATGATGTTAGAGTAATGTTTAATCTTTAAATTGAGACCGACATTTTCTTTCAGATACAAATCGAATTGAAGAAAAACGGTTTGGGCCGTATACACTGCAGAAAACGTTCAATACCATGTTTATTGCACAGGGATTCCTAGCGATAATCATTTATACCTATAATATATACAAGGGGTCCAACATCAAAATTATGAAAATTAATCCTTGCGTCACAGAAACATGCATCATTCCGTTATTTTTTCGAATATTCTCATCAGGTCTTCAGGTTTCGATACAGAAAACATTTATCTATCCAAAAAGCCTAAGTTTTTTACAACAAATTTACAACTTTTTACATAATTCAAGCTAGTTTCTCGTAAAACGCACTGAAAAAAGTTAGTACGACACGGGTCCGTCCCCAAGTCTTACCCCTGTAAAAACCGTCTTTTCCGCGAAATACCGGCCAAATTATGTATTGGTTCGATGAAATATGTTATTTTATTCAACAATCCTCAACTAACCCTACTAATCTTCGTCTTTCAATGATGATAATTGTCTGTTTTCAATTTCCGAGACGAAGTCGCTACCGCACAGCCATCTTAAATCATCAACGAGTCACGTGACTACTTGCCATGCTGCTGTACTAACGAGCGATCTGATTGGATGACGTCAAAACGGTGGTGGTTCTCGATTTTCGATACGTTTAATATATATAAATGGCTTCAACGTCGGGACAAAGTACATTGTAAACAAGAAAAATACCACAAACCTTCATACATATTGAGTTTATTTATAGATTTTATATAAAACAAACTATATATGGATATTATTCATGACAACATGTGTTGCCCATTAACCAAAATGAGAATGAACTGGTGAGCTAAGATCATGTAATGATTTACAATTAGAAACTATAAGGCCAAATTTTATTTAATTTGAATTATTCGATGAATACTCTATAAGCCCTGTGAATCCATATATCATATCAGGCCTGAAGGAAAGGGTGGCTTATGGTTCATCCATTTTTATCTGGAGTTAACACCTTGTCAACAAAATTTACGTAAACGGTCTGACTTCACCTTCTAACTCCTCACAGTGCTTACGTCACGCTATGCTACGTAATTGATTTGATAAAGGGAGATAACCACTGCGGAGAGTTTGTTTCTATTTATAGAATGTACGACAACGGTTACTATTGACTGGTTTTCTGTTTTATATACGTATGTACTTAACGACATACGATAAGCGGGGAACCAACCAATATTATCAGCAAGAACCAATGAACGATCGCGATACATAATATTCACGTGATACGTAAGATGGCTGTTCCGTAGCGACTTCGTCTCGGAAATGAAAAAAGGACGATTATCATCAATTAAAGACGAAGATTAGTAGGGTTAGTTGAGGATTGTTGAAGAAAATAACATATTCCATCGAACCAATACATAATTTGACCGGTATTTCGCGGAAAAGACGTTTTTTACAGGGGTAAGACTAGGGGACGGACCTGTGTCGTACTAACCTTTTTCAGTGCGTTTTACGAGAAACTAGCTTGAATAATGTAAAAAGTTGTAAATTTGTTGTAAAAAACTTAGGCTTTTTGGATAGACAAATGTCTTCTGTATCGAAACCTGAAGACCTGATGAGAATATTCGAAAAAATAACGGAATGATGCATGTTTCTGTGACGCAAGGGTTAATTTTCATAATTTTGATGTTGGACCCCTTGTATATATTATAGGTATAAATGATAATCGTTCGGAATCCCTGTGGTTTATTGTATATGTATGTACAGAGAACTATATATAGGGACGTACGCATTACAATCATACGATATGGACTCTGGTGCCAGTGAAATTGCCCTATCAACCATCATCATCATCATTATGTTTTTCATTTACATCACCATCAGCATTGTCTCTAATATTGTCATTATTCATCAACATTATCAACATCATCATCATTATGTTTTTCATTTACATCACCATCAGCATTGTCTCTACTATTGTCATTATTCATCAACATTATCAACATCATCATCATTATGTTTTTCATTTACATCACCATCAGCATTGTCTCTAATATTGTCATTATTCATCAACATTATCAACATCATTATCATTATGTTTTTTATTTACATCACCATTAGCATTCTCTACTATTGTCATTATTCATACAACCACCACCATCATCATCATTTTCATCATCATTATGGTTTCATTTAGCACAATTAGCATTGTCTCTACTGTGGTCATTACTTAAACAATCACTATTATCATCATCATTTTTTTATTTTCAGCACCATTAGCTTTGTCTCTACCATTGTAATTATTCATCATCATCATCATTATCATCAACATCATCATTGTTTTTCGTATTTAGCACCACTAGCATTGTCTCTACTGTTGTCATTATTTATATATATTCATCATTTTTTTCAATTTTAGCACCATTAGCATTGTCTCTACTGTTGTCCTTACTCATACAATCATCATCATCATCATCATCAACATCAACTACTGATGCAGCTACTTTAAGAGCTAATGGTATCACTGTGGTAACACCTGCCTGTTGCGGTTAAACACACAACGGTATGTCACAATTTATCTATTTAAAAAAAGTTAAGTAGCCTGGCTAGCGTAGTCAGTAGCACACATAACTCAACCGATTAAGGAGTGGTAGGTTTGATTCCCAGAAAGGAATTACTAGAGCTTGATCATGAAATAATTTTGACAGCCACTCACCAGGGCAGTTGTCAGACACTTACAGAAATATGCCCCTAGTAAAGTCTGGTTAACTGCTAAAAATAGAGATTTAGCCTTTCCAGGAAAAGAGTATGTTGACTGACCACCTTAATAAGACATATACAATGTGTTGCTATGGCATTAACGCCCCCCCCCCCCAAAAAAAAATTCCTTAATATAAATCATTGTTGTAAAAATTTTACTTTTTCGTAATAGAAGTGATCAAAAATTGTTTTAGTTTGTTGTAATTTTACATTTTTTACCATTTGCTCACACTGTAAGGTCATCCTGATATTAAACTGTACGGTTTTCAAATAACACTTGTGAAATACACGTATGTGTTTTACAGTACAACATCTCTTGAACAACAATCACTAGGAGGGACTAAATTGTGTTGCTGTTCAGAGGTTGTTGTTATGTAGAGGTCAAATTCGATTGGATTACGCCTTATGGGAATTATGGGAAATACCAAAAGCTGTTGTTGTGCAGATGATTTGTTCTGTATAGAGCTGCTCCCCAGAGGTTATATTGTAACACTTGTGTATTGTATATGTATCATTATTTATTAATGCTTTCAGATGTTACATCTAGAGGATCTGCACAGCCAACCAAACATGTAACGTTATATCCATTATTAAATACAAATAAAACAAAGTATTCAAACTATAACAGTGTTGTTGTGGTCTATGTTGTTTAAACCAATGTTACATTGGAGCAATAGTCTAGTGGTAGGCACTTAGGCAGGTCCCAGGTTCCAAACCCACCAGGGCACTGTTATTTTCTTTGAGCAAGAAATTTACAAGCGATTAGTTTACTCCACCAAGATGTAAATGAGCACCTGTGAGGGTGCAAATGTGTAGGCTTGCAGGAGCGTAGAAAGGATCTGAATATTGGGGCCGCAGATGGATGGTGATAGGAGGGGTGTCCCCTCCAGACGGTCAAATTTTTTGTAAATGTGAGCCTCTGAAAATCGACTTCCAGCACTTCAAGCACCCCTGTTTAAAAACAAATCTTTGTATTACTCAAGATTTTCAATATGTGTCAGGAAAAAATTAACTCACTCCCATTGCTGCTGCTTGCCAGAATATTGGGGCTGAGGCCCCTACGGTCCCAGCTCCTACGCGCCTGGCTTGTAGTGTTTCCTAATTCATGAACAGGAATATTAATTTTATATTTTTATACAAAGAAATCAGGATGGTGATTCAGAAGTGATTAATGTAAGTGTATAATTTAATATAATTTGATTTCTATGCCTACAGAAAAAATAACAAAGTCTGCCAGAAAAATAAAACACATTTAATACATGTATAAAGATCAAACATTGCAGTAGTCTAATCACTACAGTATAATATTCATAATACATATTGCTTCAAAAGAAATATCAAAAAAGTAATTAACATCATAAAATATCATTACAACATTCAAAACTCAATAATGACTTAGCATTGTATACAAAACAAAACTTCCATACCCTAACTCACAGAGATATCTCACACACTTTCAGTTGCCATAGCAACCAGAAATTCAAATTATGATAATAACTTTGCTTTTTGGGATAACACAAGACATCTTACACTTTAGGTTGCCATAGCAACCAGAAATTTAAATTATGATAATAACTTTGCTTATTGGGGATAACACAATAGATGTACTTTAATATTAAATCTTGTCTGCATGTATTGAGAAAAAGCTGGTTCCCTGCTGAAGAATAAGTGAATTGCTGGTAAGTACAATAATCATAACAAACTTATGATGATACCATGTTTCATAAAAATCTAAACTCTGTTATGAAGTTAAGCAGTGTGATTTTTATGAAACATTGTATCTTTCTACATATATTAAGGCCTATATATAATAAAAGGGTTGTCTCATAAACAATAAAAATTAGGTTGATAAACAAGCTTTAACTTTCTTTGGAATTAACATTACGCTGAGGCTACTATTACCACGCCTTTAGACAAGTGGCTAGTTTGTTCAACAAAGTAATCATTTGTGTCCAAAGACATGTGACTATGTTTGTCCAAGTATTTTCATTGGTGAACGGATTATGAATATTTAAAAGTGAGAGGTCTGACATATTGTCAATTGAAAGCAACATGCTTGATCCGCAATAAATAATGTCATATATGAATCATAAGCGCCCCCTCCCCACCATCTTCAACAACACTTTGAATTCCTATCTGGTATGATCATTCCTTTGCCCACCAGCCATTAAAACTGACAAATATAAACACGGTAAACCTTCAGCTTCTTGTTAAAATACTAGAATAGCCACTGGTATATCTCTCAATGAATACACTCCCATAAACACTATGATGAGATGACCTATATTTGACCACGTGACCAAAAATATGGCCAATATATTGACCAGAATTTTATGTTTTTTATCACCCCATCAAAAATAATTATTCCATTAGTCATTACCTCAATCACCAGTAATCAAACTGAAACTAACTATTGATAGATTTTATTTAACTCACAGTGGTACAAACATTAACCCTGCATATTTAGATTAATCCTGAGCACAGAAGTATTGTTGTAGATATCTAAATCAGTGGGGTTAATGTATGAGACATTGACAGTCGAATAAAATTTAACAAAAACTGATCCACAAATTCACTTCTATATATTCCATAATGTTTTTTTTATTTGTGTAAAATAATCAATAAAACTAAGAGCATCTAGTTATTTTGGGTTCAGTATATCTGGATAGTCTGTCCAGAACTGTTCACCAATAATATCTACATGAAGTCTTTCAATATTAGGTCGAGAACTTCTTTTATTCACTAATGTACTCCTTGACCTTTGACCTCTAGCTGACCCTGTATGTTGTAACTGTAATGAGAGGTCAAAGTCACCATTCTCCAGAGATGTCTGTAAATATAACACAGGAATATAAAAACCTAATATGAACACAGTTACTTAAATAATTCAATACACACTTTTATTTCCTCAAATTTTTAAGGACAAGAATATATAATATCAATAAATATATACATGTATTGTCGAACAGCATTGAAATGGCACTCAATAAATTCATATTTGAAATCATAACAAGCTGGTTTATACTCGTCACTTCTATGAAATGACCATTGCCCTTAAACATTTACACATTTTACAAAATGAGTGTTGTTTTTAGGTTTCAATTTAGATCTACTTAAAGTTCCTAATATGCATCAAGTGACATTCAATACTTTTTGACTATACATATAGCGACTGATTTATTTGTGTGCATTGTTATCTTTTTGGTACGCGCCCTTCATGTGATTAGGGATTGACAACATAAGTCCAACTAATCAAAAACCTATTCAATTTAATCAATCAGTGTTTTATCAAGTGTTGGGTGTTTATCAATATGACTGTAAGTATGTGTTATCACCCCAATTAGCCATAAAATCGAAAGTAAAATTTGACTGCTTAATTAGACAACTGTTTCTGTACATACTGGTGCAAACAGGATCAACAGGTTTTCAATAAAAAAAAATCGAAAAAAAGGAACTTGCTAGCACCATTTTGCAAACCACTGTACCATTAATTCACATAAGCATACAAATTCTTTTACACACATACTTAATAGGTACCTAAATGTTGTCATTCGAATACAAGAGTTATTCTATATGTATACACATATAGATCCAGCGTTTATTACACTTGAAAACAGACTTAATGCTCAGGTTTATGTGAGGCATTTGGTTAAGAAGTATGTCCCCCACTGTAATATAGTGCATACATGTTGACCCCGACCTGACCTTTATGCAAGAATATTCATTACATTGAATACGAATGAAGTAATTAATGCTCAATTACACATCGACCGTGAGGATTATGAGCTAAAACACACAAACACACTTGTATAATTTTACGATCGCTGCCGAAGTGTAGAATAGGTGTGGTACTGATATTCGTCGGGATATGTGTAGATGTAAATGTGAAAGGTCAGGTCGGGGTCAATATGTACGCACTATACTGATGCATAATCTACTTACCTTAGGAGTTCTAACTAGTATAGTACCTTTCCTATGTAATGCTGGCAGATTATTGTAATTGATTTCAAATTCTTTAAACAATAATTCATTCTTATCACTCGACATTGTGCCCTAACAAATAAAAAAAACAACAATAGCATTTATATATATCATGCAACCAAAAATTTGAAGCCAGTGAAATAGAAATTTTCCCTTGCTACTGAAAACATTATTGAAATGCAACAAATGATTCATTGAAAGTGAGGAACAGAGCTGAGGACAAACTATTATAGAACAATGATGAGAGAGTGGATTTTATTGTAATACATGTAGTAACCTTAAACTATAAAAAATTATTCAAAAATATTTTTTTTGTTTTTTTACGTCGTATTCAACACATATTTAGGTCATATATACGACGGCCAGCTCATCCTACATCAGGTTTCCTGGACACTTTTTCTATCACCAGTACTAACTTACCCTACCACAAGGCCGACAAGTCATGTATAGGGTATGACCTACCGCGACTGGGCAAATGTGAAGTCTCTGGAGAAATCCAAGCCATGGAAAATCTGGTTACCAATTTATAGGTATTTTAAAGGACATTCAAATGCCAGAACACCCCAAGAAATTTGGATACTGTACAAACAATAAATAAAAGAGTGATCTCCCTTGGTATTCAAATTATTCTGTTAGAGTTACTTACCTTTAATCTTTCCTGTGATTGTGCAGGTGTCATATCTTTTTCTTGTATTAACTTCCAGAAACAAGTATTATATAAGTTATTTATATGACCTGAAAGTACATGAGTGAAATTAGCAACAGTATGTAACAACATGAGTCAGCTTAAGACCTACAGGTCTTTTGGTTGTCATTAGCCTATAGATCACTTATACAATGAAAACAGTTTTATTTTTATAAAGTAATGTCTCAAACATCACAAAAGCCCACCCGGCTAGCTCAGTGGGTAGGACACAAGTCTACTGATTGAGGAGTCATAGGTTTGATTCCCGGATGGGGCATAATTTCATGATTGTGAAATAATTTTCTAAGGCCATTCTCCCTCCTACCACTGATTCTAAATCATGTAGTCTACTCGTAATCAGTAACTGATGGAAGTATACGCCTAGTAGTTGGTTAACAGCTAAACCCAGCGATTTAGCTTTTCCAGGAACTGTGACCTGTGATATAACCTATCGTAATGTATCTATAGTGCGTACAAAAAAACAAGACGTGTTTTGGTAAACATGAAAAATGGGACAATTCATTTCAGGGGTAGGCAGTATTGAAAATAAAATTTGTGTAATTCATTTTAACAAAATTAGCATGGTTGATAATCCACCACCACTTGTTAAATCATGCTAGTTATGGTAGAACACTTTCCATTACACCGACAACTAAGATACTCGTAAAACATATCACAATTGTTTATTTTAAAATCATCCTGGGCATCCCTTGTCGTGGGTTAGTTCATTGTATTGTTATTATAAACAGTGTTTTGTTTTTTGTTCGAACTATAAGTTTGCGACCAACCTTGATTCGCGGCCATTTTTATTTATGTTATAACTCTCGCAAGATTTCGAGGCTGCCGTAATACAGTTGGAGTTTGTTTTTATGTGTTTCTACTGATTTTTTGCACTTCAGACAGGATTATTGATTGATATTGGTGCAAAATAGATTGATATGCTGAATAAAGAAAGTAAACAATTATAAGAAATGTTTTAAATGGTATTTTATTGTTTTGAATGCTTAACACTGCGAATCAAGGTTGGTCTTGGATATACAATGTGTTGCTAGGGGGTTAAACACACACAAAAAATAACATCACTAAAAACAAATTGTAAGTACTTACAATCAGCTTGTCTCCAACTAAGATAATCTCTTAGATTTTTATCCGTAGGATAAAGAACAGTACGAGAATCAAATGCTGGTGGGTACTGCATCATAGTTGTACCAAAATATCTCGGCCAATAAAATACAAATGATGAAGCAAATAAACTGACTACATTGGTTGCAAGCTTACTGAAAAAAAGAAAAGAAAAAGAACCAAACATAATATTTCTCTTTCTGGATATAAATAAAATAACTGAAATGTACCTAAAATTAAAATTACACATAGATATATAGCTAGTTTAAGGAATGAAGGCAGCTTTAAGAGAAGTTTTAGTATTATAAGGTGTCAGAATGAAACAGCAACACTTCTGCTATCTTAAAGGATTATCATAATCAGGGCTCAAAATTAATTGGTAAAGTAGCTTGCCCTGTTAGATATCCAGCTATATATTTCACTTGCCCAAACAAAATGTCTATCAGCAGTAACAAGTTTCCCAAACCTAAATATAGGTTGTCAGGCATGGAACTTGGAAGATTAAATTCATTTATAAGTAGCCTCGTTAAATAAAGTCTTTATTATTATCATCATCATTATTATCATATTTATTACCATTATAATTATTATCATCATCATCATTCTTATTATAATCATCATCATCATCATCATTATTACAATTATTATGATTATTATAATTATTATCATCATCATCATTCTTATTATAAAAAATTATCATCATCATTATTATGATTATCATCATCATCATCATCATCATCATCATCATCATCATCATCATCATCATCATCATCATCATCATCATCATCATCATCATCATCATCATCATCATCATCATCATCATCATCATCACAATCATTATTCTTATCATTCTTATAATTATCATCATAATCATTATTATCATTATTATCATCATCATCATAATCATCATCATCATCATTTTTTATCATCATTATTTTTATAATTATCATCATCATCATTATTCTTATTCTTATTCTTCTTCTTCTTATTATTATTATTATTATTAATGTAACCCTGAATAAGTTAATACAAGGAACAGATATTGGTGTGATGATGATTACATGCCTAATAATATAGACAATGTACCAAATAGCAATAGCTTACAAGCAAGCCTCATACCATGCATTAACTGTATCATACAATCTTGGTGCTATTTCCAGGTTAAGTTCTAGAAATCTTAGCCTTTTCCCTGAGTAGTGAGACTGACTTCAGGTATATGACAGCAAAATTGTCAGCAAAGTAGCCAACACACTTAACCATACCCTATTAACATGAGATGTATCATTATCCTAATACATTATAAAAAGTGAGACATCAGTATTAAAAAATTTCCTGTTACTATAATAAATAACTCTAAAATGCCACTAAAAATTCTAATTACTATAGATACAATGTCATTTGTAATCTGATACCTTGTAAAACTATCACATTAGGTTACCACAGTGAAACCTCTCTTCAAATACCACATACATATAATGGTCCCTTTTCAATATCATCCGCCTCAAATTACTGACTCATAAAAAATTCCAATGAAAAATAAACCCCTATTATACAATAACCTTTCAGCCATTAATGAAGCATTTATATTCATGCAACCGACTGTTGTGGAGAAGTTTCATAGTATTTAAATAAATCACAACAATCGTAATAAAAGTATCACCTTAATTAGAATTAATTAACACGTGATATAAATTTATATAAGACACCTGTTCTAATCAGTTCATATATCATCAACTAATGTTACATTCCACTACATGTTTAAAATAGAGGAATAAATTTAGTCTAAAAATGACAATTACAGGCACAAAATATACATAATTTTTCTCTCAAATTTTAAATAAAGAATTATGAAATTAAAAAAATGAACATTTAGGCTATTAGGCAAAAACAAATAGAATTCATTTGTGTAAACAATTCCCATAAAACAGATTGGCATCACATGTTCATTCTTCTAAAATTGTTATCAGCCCTTAATGCACATTAGTGGCAATAGGGCCACTATAGGGAAAAAGTATAATTTAATTCTATTTCTGTTGATAATTACAACTCAAATAAACTTTTCCTATCCAACTATGCGACTGCACAGTGCACACTCCTTCAAAAAAATCATCTTTCAAAAGTAGTTGATGCAGGGTAAATTTTTAAAATGTGAGGAAAATGTTTTTCCTAAGCAGAAAATCCAGAGAGCAAATGTTTTGTTGTGGCCCTATGCTAAATTATAAGTTAGTAATGTGACCCAACTACATGTGTTTAACTATTAGCTGAAATTCTCATATTTAAAACAGTGTGATTTTTAATCCAGTTGGCAAAGTAACTTTATATGTACATGCATTTGACTGAATGTTTATATTTTTAAACTTTTGACAGAGGACTGTCCTGGATAAAATGTGTTCGATAGTAATATTTGTTGAAAGGGAAAATTTTTGTAAAATATAAAAATGAGAAAATTAAATTGACTTATTTCCAAATTTTTGGTTCAGGTGAGTGTTTACACATAGAAAAAGTAATGACAGCTTAACTCAATAATATTATAAAATATAGAAAAAAATCACTTTGATACATTCCATGTAACTGAGTGGTTACGACATACAACTAGTAATCATTGAATGGCCATGTTGATTCAAATCCCATCAAAAACCTACCCAGTTGTTTCCTTGAGCAAGAAACTTTATCCTACTAGTTCAGAACTGGGAGACAAGGAAGTAGACTCAAAAGTGATTGATCTAAGTTGTAAGAACTTGTTTCACAATTGAGCTAAAATAAATTTTGTATAAACCAAGGTTATAAGAAAGTTTAACATAAAAATGTCCTCTTATACATAGTTACTTACTAACTAGAGTCTAAGGATAAAACTTGCTGACAATCAATGACAGAATACTGATGGCATGTTAACCTGAATAGTATAGCAAACTAGGTCAGGACTCATGTAGTTAACCATCCAGCACTGATTAATTACTAAAATATTCATCATCTCCTTACTTCACATAAAGAAATGAAATTAAAGACCAAATGTCGCAGACAGAAATATAAAACAATGTTCTCACATTTTAACATTTATAATACATATGTTGTACATCTAAAATGACGTTGAACCCAGATTTTTTCGTATAAAGCTTAAATAAGAAAAAAATAATTATTATTAGCTCTCAAGTCAAGACAACTATAAAACTTTAAACGTAAAATTCATTAAACATTGAAAAAACAACTTAATGCATTTCTATGTCGTTGTTTTGACAGTTTTCTATTGTTTGCAAAAAACAATTCAACAATAATTTTTGTACAAAACAAACCCACACTATCACATTCAAATCTGGATTTCTTTAATTAGCAGAATTATTTTGTAAAATACTACTACATGCAACACATTAAATTTTCAAGACTATTCATTACATAGTGTTTTTTTAATATAATCAGCCTATGCCAAAAATGTCTGCGAACAGATCCTTGCTTTTAAAATTTGAAAAGATCCAACACTCTTTACTTAACTTCATACACAGCACCCGACTTTTGCCAAATTTTTGTCTGTACTATACTGACCTAGCTCTTCTGTTGTATGCGTTCGTTGATTTTCTAAACACAAAACTATATTCATCACTCTGTCCATAAGAAATAACTATATCTTTAAACTCTTCCATGACTGTCTCTGCAGCTTTAGACATGAGATCCAAAGCTCGTTCATCATTTGGTTTGATGTAGTTATGTGTCTCTGCAAATCTAAAAATAGAAATCATCATGAGTAATAATTATGGTACAAAGTTATTCTTCATAGACTGTAACAAAAAATAAACTGGACTAGTAGAGTTGGGTGGAATTTATGATTGTTAATTAGTTTAACAAATTCATTTGTGGTACCAATCTTTAGCTAATTTGTTGCCCTTTTTACTGGTATGAACATTTTGTGAACTCAGCAACGTTATTTAACATAAACGCGGCTGAAATGTAAAATTGTGAAAACTAAAAGTAGCATTTGTCAAATATCCATTACTTCAGTACCACATGTGGCTACCTCTACTATGTAAAAAGGTAGCCATACTGCTGCACATTCATCAACTGTAACATAAGACAAGGTAATAAGGGACCTTAGTCAGTTATTTCCCCTTGTATACTCTTCGAATAGGTAGGTCCAATTAGTTGGATTACTCGGATTTTACCCTTAATTTTTAATGTCAATTTGCCAAAATTAATCTTTTTTGTAAATCATTTAATTTGTTTGAAATTCGAGCTAAGTATTTTTTAGGGTAAAGAACTATCTAAATTTCATCATTTCTCAGACTTTTTAATATCTTCATTAACAAGAAAGATATTAGATGAAATATTTTGTTATCCTTACATAGGAATTCAATGATAAAATCTGAGGATTCCAACTGTAAGTACCTACTTATCAATTGGATTGCTTCAGATTTTACCAGGGAAAGATAACTGAATAAAGTCCCTAATTGGGCAACACATTCCATTCTTGTACTAATGCTGCAGAAGTTGATTGTGTAGTTGGTGCCTTGCCCTAATGCATGCCTTACAATACTTGATGTCAATTGATCATGAGGAACGAGAAATCATTTCAATACATGAGTAAAGGCTATGTTTTTATAATACATTCATTATTCATATTTATAACAAACTTAAAGATTAGTTTTTACTAGTAAAATAAAAAAAAATCCAATACATTCTTTTTTATATTCATTTGCACTTTTGGAATGTCTAAAGTGCATAGAAACACATACAGCACATTTAAATAGTAGCTGTTCATTATATTTTTATTTTATTTTATTGGAATTTATCACTGTGTCTACACAATTTAGGTCATTTTACGGCGTCCAGCGCACCTAACCTAGCTTTCCTGGACCCTTGTCTATAACCAGTACTCACCTACCCTTCCACAAGGCCGGAAACTTCTCCATATTATCTAATCAATGGAGGAAAATTGACATTATTGTCAAATTTTCATGGAAGATATAACCTCCCCGGGTGGGATTCGAACCCGCACCCCCTCGTGCACGAGATTCCAAATCCCAGCGCGCTACCAACTGCGCTATCGACCAAATAGTAGCTGTAACTTTATGCTGATACAACTTCCTCAGTTGAAACATTGTCATTGCTACAGTGTAGCATTTAATTTATTAGTTCAATTCAGTACAAGTTAAGCTCATCTGATGCATAAAACAGCACAGCGTTGTTAATAAGAACAATCCCAGGTTGCTTTATTGTACAGTATGTTTGTCACACATTATAACATGTGATATAATACAGAAATAACTATACTAGGTGTACCAGTTTGACTGTCTGTTTCAGTACAAGGCAGGTAACACATATAAACATATTTACAACAAACCGCAAGATGGACCATGATTTTGTCAAACGGTATTAAACCGCCACTCAATAGACTATATTCGGAATTCAAATATTTGGGTTTTCCCCTCCGGTACAAACAAACTTTCACCGTAACAATGAAAACATGTGTACAAAGAACAATAGGGTTTAATCCATAGTTCATGCTATTTAGCAAAAATGTGTAGAAAACTTTAGTTGTAAATGTACCGGGTGTGCACGGATGGAAAACCCATAAATTTGAATTCTGGATTAGGTCTATTAACTTCCGTTTGAAATTGTAACAAGCTTGCTTATCCTTGTCCCTTACTAGTATAAGAAATGACCTACACATTGCTTTTATACATTTACAAGATTTACTAAGTGAGCGTTGTTTTATTGAATTTAAACCATGTCAACAGACCCAACACAGTGGGCCGACTTGATTTTCCCGGGCGGCTTACGAACCGGCGTTAGCCAATCGCTGATCGGCTCACCCCAGTGTGACATATGAATCAAGCTTTCCGGCTAACTAATTACTGTTGCAGACGTTCGCATTTCAAGCAGTGTGTGTAAATAAATCCATATCAGTAGTTAAACTTTTAAATTTGTGTCTGGCGAGTAAAATGTACTCGCATTCGGCGTGCGCCGGTTGGTTGACCCGGCTCAATCTCGGAGCAAATAAAGCGAATCGCCGGTGCCCGTTTCTGAATCGGCGCACGCCGGTTTAAGCCGCCCGGGCAAATCAAGTCGGCCCATTATGATCCCTCAAGGGAGACAACTTCTTCATAAACCTTATTCATGTAGAAAAATAGACTCTTTTTTCAAAATTGATGGAAGGATATTACAAGTGCGTGTAGACATACAACCAATGACTGCTTTGGGACATTACAATCAAAATTCTATGCAAAACCTACTGTAGCATGGATCTAGGCTCAAAAAAATATACAACAGGTTGAATTGTTAGATGTAATAATAATCTAGGTGGGTTTTTATCTGAATCAATTTAAAGACATAAAACATTTAAAGTACATAATTATTTGATCGACAGTATGTTACAATGGACAGGAAGATAGGTAGTAAAACACTAAATTAAATATTAAACCATAAATGTACTTTAAGAAATTAATTCACAATCAAGTATTAGTAATTGATATATATGACAATGCTTGATGACATTGATTGACAGGTCCTTATTTACATTGTACTGCAGGTGTATGAAATCTGCAAGGAACATTTATCATAGAAAACCTTACGTTATATGGCCCAGGAGTCACAAGGCAGTTACAATGTTGGAATATTTAACTCCTTGTTAGTAAAGGAAACATATTCAAAACCCATTCATTAGAACTAATTAGGAACTCAAGTTGCAAGATTTTCCCTGTAGAAAAAAATTAGTTTGTAATCAGTCTTCGAATTTAACCAGTGGACCGTGGACGGAGTCCATCAAAATTGCCCTCAAGCCAGTGACATTTAACATGTTAGTGGTTTGACGGTCTGCCAGCTTTTTACAGCCACCATTCCATGTGAGGACTGTTTGTACTAGATGTAACATTAAGACTATTCCACTACTTCGCTTATTTTTTAAAGGAAAATGTCTTTGTATTTAGGCCATTCCACTACGAAGAAAATCTTTACTGCAGAATTTCACAACATTTATTATCACATGTACAGTTATATAAATCTTAACAAGTTATAATATTGTTATATTAAATGCAACAGTCAGTAGCCAAAGCATTAACCCTACTGATTTAAATACTAACCCCAGTATTTTTGTACTTACTATATCCATAAACAAGAGCTGTCAGAGGAGACAGCATGCTCGACTTAGTAAGTATTTGTCACAGGAGATGTGGTTGATGATAAGGAACATACATATTTTAAAATTTGAAAATATAACCTTAACAAATTTAAAGTAAATAAATAAATAAAAAAATTAAAGAAAATTTTAAGTTCATAGAGGACAATTTTGAAAAGAAATGTATTTGGAGTTATGATTCTTGTCACATCAGATGTGGTTGATAATAAGGAACATATATTTAAAGTTTGAAGTCAATACCTAAAGAAATAAAACAGTTGCAGTAAAAACAAATATTTTTTACAGAAAACTATACGTTCAAGGGGGGATAACTCTGAAAAAAATGTATAAGGAGTTATGAACCTTGTCACATGAGATGTGGTTGAGTAGGAGGCGAGTAGGAGAGCTCTACATTACTACGTAAAGTAGGGCAAGGTTATCTGTATCTATGTATGGGGATTATCAAACACAAATCAAGTATCTAAATCAATGGGGTAAATATACAAGCCACTGACAGTTGAATACAATTTAATAATATCTATCAAATGAAGAAGAAAGAATGTTACATTAAATCATATAATATGAAGTTTATATTGTACATAAAGTCAACAAGTGCATGTAACTTTTATACTACAATAGGAACACTATATTTCAACAATTAAACTGTTCACATAGACAGGGCTGCTGACAGTTTTATTTTTACTCTATAAACCAAAACTTCTTAAATTTTTTTACTCATCACAAATTATGAGGAAATATTGAGACATTATAATTTATACATGGGATATAAAACATAATTATGTCAACTGAAAAAAAAGCCTAGTTTCTTAATAACGATGGCAATACCACATGACTATGACATCATAAATACTATGGTTTAGCAGCCCAAAATCTGCATCTACTCAGAGTTTTAAAGAGCTGTAAGTTTTCTAATTCTGGTTAGATTTCCATGATCTTCATAAAACTACTGATGCTACGGTTTTGTTTACTTAACCCCACAGGCATAATTTGAACAATGATATGAAAGATTACAAATTAAAACAATACATTCTAGGCATTGTGGGGTTTAAAAGAAATATTAAGATATGTTAAGAGATACTAAAAACACACTAATTCAGATCACCATAGCTCATCCTTAGCACAATGTTTAAATACAGTCTTCATGAAAATAAATCAAGCACATGTACTAGCCTGGATTACCTGCCCCTTACTACTATCGATATCGGGCCAGGCAAACTGGAATCGTGACGGCCGCCTCAGTTATTTATAATACAGGTATAACGTTTTCTTAATCCTGCAAGATCATGTGCTGACGATAGTTACTTTAGTAGGAGTTCTGTACTATATAGGACATTCGATTTTTCAGATTACACGTATATTAAGCCGATGATGAACAATAACATGTCTCAAGTGAACACAATTCGGATGTTGATTAGTCTCGTAAGAATTTCGAATACTTTATTTTGCATAAATTAATGTAACCAAACAACTAAAAAAGGTATCCACTGCAATTCTTGTACAATGATCCTTTGATTTAAGTCTGTGTAGTGAGAAATGCTCATTTGGAAACATAATTATCCAATATCTAATTCATTACATAAGGCGCGGCCATGATCTTGGTTTGCCTGACATACTTTTACCTGCTAAAGTACGACTGGGAACCAGACAACCACATGTACTAGACATTTGGTCCAGTTGAATGACAAAATTTAATGGGTTGACCAAAAACTATACAGAAATGTTAAAGAACTTTGGAAAACAGTGCATTTCATTGCTATAACTTGAAATACAGGGTAAGATAAACGAAGAAAAACAATATACCGAAATATTATTGCACCTAGGGCTACAGACAATCTAAAATACACTGGATCAACAGCAGTTTTAGTAAGAATGTACAAATCGCTGATATTAAAACTGTCACATCAAACTTGATAAGGAAATTCATTTAACCTAGTCATTGTTTCTGTATGTCCTCATTATGTCCATATAGTATCAATTTCAATTGTTATTTAACAACTTCCTGCCAATAAAAACATGCATAAATTACACCAGCCATCATACAGTCATGGCTTCATAGCATTTCTAAACATGTCAGTATTATTATTAACCATTTTCAATTAAGGTCTTCCATTTCAGAGCCCAATGTTAATTTTTGAAGAAGGTTGCCATATTGGACAAGGTTGCCATATTGGACAACCAGCTATTTTATTCCATTTGCCAGAACCCCTATGTTTACAAGCAGACACAAGGGTGAAATTAAATGCAATTTGAATTGCATGAGGTAAAATCAATTAATCTTTAGTAATAGTAATAGCTTAATACACTTTAGTATCATCTACCCTCCAACACAAAGGGACTACAATGAAAAAGGGCTTGCCCTTTTTGTGCTATCCCTGATGTTGGTATGCTTGTCATGGCAAATGAGGGACTTTAGTCAGTTATCTTTCCCTGATAAAATCTGAAGCAATCCAATTGGTAAGTAGGTCCTTACAGTGGAACTGCTCGGATTTTATCATTGAAGTCTAATGTAAGGATAACAAAATATTTCATCTAATATCTTTCTTGTTAATGAAGATATTAACAGAAGTGGTGAAATTTAGATAGTTCTTTACCATAAAAATACTTAGCTTGAGTTTCAAACAAATTGAATGATTTACAAAAAAGTTATTTAGGATTAATTTTGGCAAATTGACTTGAAAAGTAAGGGTAAAATCCAAGTAATCCAACTACTAGGACCTACCTATTTGAAGAGTATACCAGGGGAAGTAACTGACTAAAGTCCCTTATTACTATATACATGTACTGTGATAAAATAATATTTTATTATGTTCTTTATGTTTATGTGGAATAGAGGTAAGACCCGCTTTCAGGGATCAAGAGGTTGTGGTTTCGATCCCAACTAGGGACAGTGCTCATTTCCTTGAGCAAGAAATCAACTTACAATTCTTCCTGGTGTAAATGGGTACTGTAAGGGATTGCCTGCCTGCGGTTGATTTCAATGATCAGGAGTTATCGTGCAAGATTGTTAAGTTGGCTGAACATGTACATATATATGTAAGCAGACTTTAAACTGCATTTTAACTTTTTTCACTATGCATGTATGTTGTAATTTTGCTATGTGTTCACTATGCCAAATAAATATCATTAAAAGTAACATCTGTTATTTTTGTTGGTAAAGCATCTAACTGACATGAGTTTGCAGGTTTTAAATCCCAACTAGAACAATACATTGAGTATTTATTGTTTCCTACTTGTTTCAATGCTTTAAGGTAGGGAAAGGAAGACCTAGCAATAGATCAGACTCTTGTAGTTTAAAATTGTAAAGGAATTACCATGATTGACATGAGAATTAGTAATAAAGTGTTCTATATTCTTTGTTACATGTACGATTTACAGTGATACCTCTCTAAACCATTACCTTGCAGTCAATAGAAACTATGTCACTCTTCCAATTTACCCAGTGGACCTTGGACTGAGACCACTGAAATCACTGTCAGTCCAGTGACTTTTAGGAAGTGAGTAGTTTGACAGTCTAACCAACTTTTTACAGGCATCATTTTCCATATTCAATAAAACATTTGAGCCGCATCATGGAAAAATCTGCCTTAATGACAAAATTTTGGATTTTCATGTTTTTGCATTTTCATACAGAGAAAAGTTTGTAGTTTTTGAAGACGAAAACCATTTCCGGAAATACAGCTTACTTTTGACGCTATAGTAATCTAAACATTTTGTTTTATATTGTTTATTTAATTTAAATTTAGGATATACAGTCCATTCGCGTTCGCTCGAAATCGGACGGGACTTCAAAAAATGCTCGAGCGAAAGCGATCTCGAGTTAACGTATAACAGATCCGCCATCTTGTTTTTTTGTGTAATTTTTCCACATCGTGATATTCACTTTAAAGGCATCGTCTCATTCGGAACAACCTCGGCAATCTTCTACGCATATAAACCTCGAATAACATAAGGTGAAAAAGTAGATCTAGCAATTTTGGTTTCTGCGGTAATATAGTCTGAACTACACAGAAATACGACTCGTGAGATATTGTACGAATGAAACGATGTGATAAAGCGTGAAACAATGTTATTATAAAATGGTGACATAAAAGTGACTATCGCCGGACCTTATAACTTGGTTGTAATCCTTCTACGTCTGATTTCCGAGGTATATCTTCGTAGACGATCGCCGAGGTTGTTCCGAATGGCGTCGTCTCACGCTGTCACAATATTAGATGTTGATGTAGATTTGAGTTTGAATAAAAGACATGTAATAATTCAATGGTGTTATTTTTCCTAATTTTAAATGTGTTCTTGTTAAGTGCATTTAACATAACATAAAATTGTTCATTTTGTTAAACTTGATGATGTCAATGTCCTCAATTTTAACCGTTCTTTGTTTTATGTAGAATACATATACATGCACTTTGAAACTCATTTTGTTTTTGCTATCGTCCTTGTTATGAATAAAACTTTACTTATATGTACGTGATTTTTTGTGAAGAATGTGTAATTTTATCTGGAATTAAAATATAAAAAATACACATTTTGTTCAATCTTGCTTTTATTTAACTAACATTTCTCGACGTACGACGTACTGTCATAAGGTTCGATTTAATATGCTGTACCAGTACAGGCAGTTAAGATGTAAAATTCAGTTAATTACACGTAATGACACGTTTAAATTAAACAAGATTAAACAGATCTTGGCTTCTACATTATCACAGTTTGATTTTATTTGATAAGTTTTCAATGGCGAGTGACACGTCAAACAAAAGGCTATTCATCGGATAATGATACCTGGCCGTGAAAGGTGCGAAAATTTTCAAAAATCAATACTTTGAGCCAGCGCGTAATTTTCAAGTGATTTTATCATTGACGGGACTCGAAATCCAGCTCGAGTTAACGTAAAATACGAGTCAACGCATTTTGAGTTATCGCATCTTTTTTAAATGAACTTTAGAGTAAATTCGATCGGGACCAAGATACGATCTCCAGCGAAACCGTAATTACGAGAGAACGCGTTTTGAGCGAACGCGAATGGACTGTATTATAATGCTAATTCATTAAAATGAACTGCCTATTTTGCATGTTGCTATTAATTTTTTGGTCCACTAAATTTTTTAACAGTCCAGTAAAAATTGTTTTTTGCTGGACCATTATGTCCAGTGCTGATGAAAGTTTGTCATGAAGACATTATCCTATAGCAAATATATTCTCACTGTATCAGAATGTTTAAAACTACAAAAACCAATCATAATTATATTATAGAAATGTTTTAGGTCAAGAAGTATAACAAATAACACATCAGTAATTGTTTGGGAATTCCATCAATATTCTACTCTCATTTTCAGGAAAGCGTATGTCATATATATATACACATTGTATGTTAAAATCAATTCATTTATCAGGGATTTTTCAGCCTATCTCATGGGGCCGAATATGGACCCCATTTCCAATGCCAAAAAAACAACCATTTTTCCCAATTTCAAGAAAAAAATTCCCAATCTTGTAAAATAATTCCCTTTGAACATGATTTAATAAATAGAATTTGCAGTGAAAGCCTCACTGAACTGTCAGAACAAACTTTTTAAGAGCACTGCAACACTTTCAGAGACACCATAGCAAGGCATATAAAGATTTTAATGCAGAAACATTAATGATGAAATTTCCAAATTGGGTTGATTTGTCAGTATTTTTTCCTAAATCAGACTATTTATCGTGTTTAAAATTCCCAATTTGGGCAGGGGCCTTTTTCCCAAAACCCCCTGAAAAAGCCCTGTTTATGTGTAGGTAGTCACCAACACTATTTCAGAATAGGTTTTCTTTATAGTAGATAAAATCAAAACTTAACCTATTGTTACTGTCGTTAGCCTGTACTAGAGTCTTATTAGTACAGGCAGTAGTAGAGTGGTTTCACTATAATATATACATGGTATAAAGAATGGAATGGTTGGATGTATTAATTGACAGGTTTAGCATTGAAACATGTCATAGTTAATTGTCAGTAGTCTGTCTATAGACACATTCTACCTGTCTCTGACACTGATTGGTCGATATAAATCACTTATAAAACTATTTTATATATTGTTTTAATTGAGTTTAAAGTTGCACTGACGTGACAACTCACATGTTTTGAAGGAGGAAGAAGATATGCAACAACTGCTTCAATTAGTCAGGATTTTAACATGATGTTTCACCTACTTATCTCAATAATATTAGATCTTATGTACGCTACCACTATACAGTGTATGAAGGGCTCAACATTAAAGGTTGTTGTATTGCCCCTGACAACCTACATTTTGGTTCAGACAACATGTTACAGTAAAACTCGGATATAACATACTCGGTTATAACATATACTCGGTTAAAACATACAATTTTTTCTGGCCGGTTTTTTCATCCTTATATATAACATACTTAGTATGCTATATGGATATAACATACCTCGGTTATAACATACCTTTTTTCTATGGCCCAGCGAGTATGTTATATCCGAGTTTTACTGCACTGCTATTTAGGGGTGTAACAATACGGTAAAAACTGTATTGCAATATATTGCAATACACGAAACCCGTATTGCAATATATTGCAATACATATTGTTCTTTGCACATACATGCATAGCATGAATTAATGCACATGCATCGTCTTAATTTGATCAACATTGTACATAGATATTTGTATTTTCAAATGATCTACACATATTATGCAAATGTTTGAATAAGTTAGAAAAAAAGGTTTTGAATGGACTTTTAAAGATAATCATTCTCTCACTTTACAAAATATTTCAAGTTTCTGAACACATTTTAACATTTAATCAAACATTTAAATTTCAGACTCTGCTAAAAACAATCAGTATGGAACATAACTAGAAAAACCGGTTCAGAAAAAAACGAACCGGTTAAAACCGTAAGAAGTCGTATTGCAAAATTTACCGGTATGTCAGTAAACCGTTACACCTCTACTGCTATTAAAGATATGATTCAGGCAACTTTAATATAAAGCTGGCTGTTCATTTGGACAACCTATTTTAAAACTTAGTGTCAAGCCCTGCTGTGACATTAGAGGGTGTCATGTAGTCTTTTACAACCAGTGATTATTTCCACTTTGAGGCTAAAGGTGCCATTCTAGACATCAATGTGTGTTATGACTGTGTTATAATAAAATTTCAACTATACATTTAACTGTAAAAGCATAGCTGTCAATGCCTTAAATTTTCTCATGCACAAGCCCGATTTTTTATGTAATAAGGTAAAGAGCAAAATATCATCTAGCCTTACTAAAGGAAAATTAAATTTTCATGATCAAATTTCACAATAACTTCCCAATGGCCACAACTCATACATAATCTAGAATACTATGATAGATCACCTCCCATGCACAAACATGGCAGTAGGTTCTTGTATATTTGTATTAGTTATATATATGTAATGTCTGCTCTGTTTGGATGCCAAAGGCAAGTATTTGCAGGTTTTATGACAGAATTGTTAGTTCATACTCAGATAAAAATCAAATTATATGCCCATAAATATAAGGATATTTTATAGATATTTATAAATATAAACGATGTCAAAATCACGACTAAGTTTATACAAACTGTCACTACGAGGTGCTGATTTATTGTAATTACCTGACCTTCTATGTTAAATAGTATATATGAATTAACTGCCAGCACGTAATCCTTTCAAAAGGATTTAATAGACTTGTATTTCAAATGTTTTAATTCTTTTGTTTGCCAATTGTTTTTTTCACACATCATGTAACGTGCCGCACTACAAGTAAAATTGAGTAACTGCTCAATCCAAATTCAGTATTTTAGATAGGCTGATTTTTGGTGAAAAAGATTTATCTGAACAAAAAATAAGCAATTATTTTTACTTTTTCATAATCGGATTTGCATTGATCTCGAAAATGATTTTTTGAGAATAAAAAAACAGAATTCCTGTTTATTCTGGAAGAATATATCACCCTTGTTTAAGTTCATGATAAATTTACCTGTGAAAACCTTTACCATCAATTCTGACCACTATCCAACAATTAGGTAACAGTTTATCTTCTGTTTCAAACTGCCTTACATACTCAAATTTACTTTTTGCCATTGAGGTAGTTGATTCAACATTAAACTGTAAAATGTAAGAATATAAAATATTTTTATACTACATAAACATAGCAATTAAATTAGTCATTAAAATCATACAATACAGGGCTTGACTAGGTTGACCAAATGGACGTACAGCTATATGTATATGTTAGCTTGCTTTATTCCACTGTCAGTGGCACATATATTAACCCCACAGGTTGAAATACTTGATATTCCTTCAGTTATCCCTGCACATAAAGGATCGAACTCCCCCAGTGGTTACTTCCCTTTATTAAATCAATAACCACTGCCACCACACGTAAATTCGTCCCTCAGAGAGCCGTATATTTTTTTCATCTTTTCAGTTACAATTCAATATTTTCTACAAAATCAGTCTTCTTGTAGTAAATTATGATGTTCAAAGTACATAAATGATAAAAAATAGTTTTTTAATTAATAATTTGTAAAAATAACAAAGTGTGACGTCAGCACTGTGAGGTGTTTGGGCATTCTATAAATAGATGGTTTTACTAGCATCACGTGATTTACGTGTTGGCAGTGGTGAAGAAAGGAAGCATGACATCAGCACTGTGAGGTGTTTGGGCCTTCTATAAATAGATGGTTTTACTAGCGTCACATGATTTACGTGTTGGCAGTGGTGAAGAAGGGAAGCGTGACATTAGCACTGTGTGGAGTTTGACAAAGGATATCTATTTTCATCAATCAGGAATATTGAAGTTTTGCAGCGAGTATCAAAATCAGTGAGGTAAATGTATGTGACACTGACAGTTGAAAAAAATTTTTTTTACAATCTAGGCAATCCATAGGAACTTGTTAGAAAATTCTGTTTACATGAAAAAGCTTATAACCTTAACAAAAAAATTGAGATGGAAAAAAATTTCAACCCATCACAACCTTAAATGAAAATAAGATCACCATTTATAATAAATGGGTTGTAATTTATTATCTATATACGATAAACTATGATGTTTTTGATGAAACAATCACAGAAGGGAAATCTTCAAGATTTAACCCTATCTTTTATCAATTTAAAATTTTTATCATCTCATAAATTAAAACATTTGTTTAAGGAGTGATCATCGATTTCTTATAATATAAATTAAAACAAATATATAAATCTAATACATAGTGATACAACATTATGATCTTAGACAAGATTAGGCCACAACAAGTTGATGATATGTTCTATGGATTTTTCTAGAAAAAAATGGGGCAAGCGAGCGAAGAAAAAAAAATATAAAAAAAACTTAATTCAGTTGCTTTATATAGCAGTTTAACCAAATTTTTATGAGCGAGCGAGGAAATAAAAAATTTTTTTTGTGTAAAAACCATCAAAATTAAGGTGCGAGAGAATCCATAGAACATATAATCGATTTGTTGTGGCCTTAAATATAAATAAAATACAATGTATAGCTAGTGCAAATTGACCTTATTTATGAATAAATTGATATGATACAAGGAGGGCTGTCTATGTTACTGAAAAGGAGGGCTGTCTATGTTACTGTACCAGTGCTCCTTTCAAAAAAATTCTTACGAAAATAATTATTGTAAGTCAATTTCACATATTTTGCAGTTCAAAATCAAAAGGATAATTAACATAACTATGATATGATATTCAAAAGGTATACCATATTCTACACATTTCAATAATATTTGCAATCGATAAGCTAAAAAATGACCATATTATTAACGTTTCTTACTTTAGACTGAGGATGATAATGATTTTTAATGTAAGATTTTTGGACGGTGCCCTACGGTACAGTCCAAAGTTAACAAATAGCAGTTTCAGTGATTTGCATTGGCTCTTATGGGAAAAAAATGAGGTTATTTTTCTAAAAATCACTGCAAAGTCTCATGCAGTTTACTTGGACAATATCATTAAAGGAATGGACATTTCTTATGTTAAAGCGCCAATGGTAAATTATTTTTTTTGGTGACCAATTGAAATGATAGGAATACATGTATTACCTTGTTCCATGGCAGATTTAGAATCTAAACCCACAGCACAATGTTATAAAATTTGTGTACATAGTGCTATTAACCATACTAGGTTTAATACCAGCATTTTTAAAGGGCTTAATTCTCAAAATTCGGTTTAGATCACAGATTGTACATATTGGTTTATTTACTGGTCAAATACTCTTTAACACATTTCTCTTACCCTTTAAAATGACAGCAAGAAATAAGCCAGAAAATAAATCAAAATGTTATATATAAATACTTGTACCAACCTTATTAAATTTAAAATATCTCTCAATCACATCATCAATCAAACACACACAGATATCTATTACAGTCTAACAACTAGTAACTACAAGTTGATTCTATATTCCATTTAAAGGTCTATCATCATTACAAGACAATATATATATACTGTCAATTTTATCCTATCTGAAATATACAATACACAAACATTCTATAACAGGACAGGGGCGAATCCAGGTTTTTTTTCTAATGGGGGGGGTCCGAACTTTTCTAGGGGGGTCCGAACTTTACTAGGGGGGGGGGGGGTTCCAAACCTCGAACCACATACATGTAATACACATTTTGCAAAAAAATGCAACATATTGATAATAAAAACTACATAGACATTAAATCTTTGTTAAGCACCGCAAAAAATTGCTTCATGCTACTTAAAAATGACTTACAGGCAAGAAATACACTAATGGACAGGTACATTTTCAAAATTCGAGGGAAGTGTCCGGACCCCCCTGCTGGATCCGCCCATGCAGGATTCACTGGATACAGAATTCTGCGTCCATATACACAAGAATCATTGATATCCAGCAAGTGTGCATCCATGTGGATGCTCAAAATGGGTCCTGGGTCAGCCAAAACAAGTATATCTACCTCAATTTCAGCCTTTATCTATGAATATATACAACATGAACATGATTATCATAAAATTCAAATCAACAAAACAACAATGTATACAATAGCAATGTAATAACAAGCTTACAAATGAAGGTTTTAAGATCAAACAATATTCAAGATCGGTAATAAAAGAAATATAACAAAAAAGGCAATAAATACCACAGTCAATGATAACAGCTACTTTCATACAAACAAAAAAGTTTAAATCAAATTCTAACTAATTTTAATAAAAATGTAATTCTATATTCAATAACATGACAAAAGTAATCTGTTCCAATACAAAATACAGCATAACGTTCTCTTTAAGGCCATCTCCATACAGAAGTTTCTTTAGCTCCCCAAACACCCTCTGGAATCCAGCTCAGTAACCTGAATAAAGTTTCTGACAACTAATTTAGAGATAGAGGAATCATTTCCCTTCGCAGGACCTTTGCGGAGCTTAATCATGAAATATTGTCTACAGCCATTCTTGTACCAAACACAGTATCAAAATAGCCAGCTGTCAGCCATTGGTGCCCATGTTTAGTAGTGGACTGTGGCAAATCCACATCAAAATTTGTCGCGGACGATTACATTCAGTTGTGCGCGCGCAAATAAAGGGATAATTACCACTGATATTAATATAGTCCGCATTATGCGTTAACAAGCAGACGATAAGAAGCATGTGTACATCTTATCTAGTTTATGTAAGGTAAAGGTCCCTTGTATCGCTTCCATGAGTTTTATACAGCCAAATACTCTACCAAAACCCCATGTTTGACAGCGCTATCGGTGCTTTGATTAAACTTAGCTGTTTAATTTAGCTCTCATACAAATATTACAACAGCAGCTAATTACTGATGTCATACCTACTTATGCCAGGTATTAACTAGGACTGTGGATCGTTGAGCAAGTGGCGATCCGATCTAAACCACGATTCATGTGTAGCAATTCACGAATCGAACCACGAATCACTTGTTAATGGAGAAGCATAATAGTTCATGTAATAAAAGGAGTTAGTGAATAAATACAAGAGTTTTTACTATAAGGAAAACCATGTACTCCAAACATGTCTATTACCAGACGTTTTATGGACATTTTCAGTGATAACATTTTTTTTAAATGTGTGTCAATCAAATTTTGACACAAGATTGTTAGGTCCCTACATAAATTTAAGTTTACATTAGAAGTGCGACTCGTTTTCAGTAGTAATTAAGCCGAAAATGTTCTTTCATTTTTCCAAAAAATAGATCGCGATCCCACGATTTCGGACGTGACGAATATTCGTACTCGATTCTCTGGTTGGGATTGCGAATATCCGAGTACTTGGATACTCGCCGCAGCCGTAGTATTAACCTCAATCAATAGCATTGATACTTCAGTGCAAAACCAACCTTCATCCCTCTCCATTAACAGGTAATTTAAGACAAGTCTGTTAAGGCTAGTTTGGCACTGACCCATCAGTATGGTAAATCTTATTCAACTTTCAGTGGTGCATACATAAACCCCACTGATTTAAATACTCAATTATTGATCGTAAGTACAGAAATATTGAAGCAAGTATTTAAATCAGCCGGGTTTAAGTATGTGCCATTGACAATTGAATAAAATTAATCAAAATGAACCACCGATTGACAATTATAAAGAGGTTACACTGTACCAGTATGTCTTGTAGTATTTACGAAGTATACCATTAAAGTTTATAAGTATAAGGTTACAAAGCATACAAAGAAAGTACAAGGTTGACAACTTGTTAATATAATTAGAGAATATTAAAGATAATTGGTTCTATCAATGCTAGAGTCACTTTGTAAAGCTATGACTGGATACTGCACCATAAAAATTTGAAAATGTACAAATTAATACTAATAGTAATAGGTTATAATATATTATAATGACGGCAGTACAGAAAACTTCACTTCAATGTATTGGAATTGTCAATATAAATGGTATTTATAGTGAAAATTAATCTCAGTAAACAGTTATCTTTAAGACTGCTGTCATTTAGGATCTCTTAGGGTTGCTCCGAGGGTCATGTTGAGATGACTTTTGTGACAACCAATCAATGCGTAGCTTTCGCCTAGACAAAACACGATTAATAGCATCTTCTATTTTTAGACAAAAGTTTGCGAGCTTATTTGACAGCAGATCTATTCACAGGCTGTGATTGGATGGCTCTTTTCAAATTTATTGATTTAGATGATGTAAAGTTACTAAACATAATGATTGCATCATTAATATTATAATAATGAGAAAAGCTTACCTGAACATGACCCTCATAAAAAATAGCAAGATCTTAAATATGCAAATAAGCAAGCAAAGAATGTCATATAAGGTTTTTATCAGATTGTAACTAAAATTTAGCTTTTGACATTCAAAGCTTAATTTTCCCTTCCGTAAAATTTAACAACTCTTCCTTCTACAAAAGTAAATTAAATAACAAAAATTACAAAGATGGTTAAACCTGCCCTTGCCAGGAACTGAACCTGCGACTTCTAGTTTTGTAGACCTGGGCTCTACTGAGCCACAGCTGGGGCTTTTTGCCAATATAAGAATGATTACTTAGTCAAATTAAATATACATGTACACTGTACCAATCTCCATTAACAGATATCCTGTAGAGCGTTGTCGTACAGGCTCTCTACTTTCTCCGTGGAAGGTCACTTCGAGATGAACTTTGTGTCGACCAATCAATGTGTAGCTTTCATCTAGACGAAAACACTATAAATCACATTTTGATTTCGTATTTTCTATTTTTAGACCAAGGTTTGCATGCTAATTTAACAGCGGTATTATTCACAGTCTGCGATTGGTCAGCTCATTTCAAATTGTGTGACGTGACCTTCGTTTGAAAAAGGCCAGATCTAAATTAGCAAGTAGGCGAGCGGAAAATTTTAGATCGGGTTTTAATCAGATCGACACTGTACAAGAAAACCCTACAGCCCTATAAAGATGAATATATCAATAGGTTAGTACAAAAGTGGTCTAACTACGTGTTAATAAAAAAGAATATAAACCAGATATGCACTGAGCCAACAATGCACATTGTAGTCAATAATGCATGGATATATAAATCTTACCAAAATTTGATAAAAATATACAAACAAGATAAGTTAATAATATTTTCAGTTTTAATATAATATATATCATGATTTGTAATTCAAATTTATGATTAAGTTATTTAGGTCAAGTTTAAATCATGTAAGATCAATATATTATACAAATATAATCTTAAAATCTCCTTCAAATAATAAATGGTATTTAAATCTAAACAATTCAACTTCAAGTGAGTAAAAACAGGCATTTTTTGAAGTTTTGTATGTACTTGACTTATAGAAGTACCTCAAGTCACTGCTAGTCTCCAAATATAGCTTTTTTTAAAAATAAAAGTCAATAATTTGTATAGATAGCAAGCTAAATCAGTACAGTTGATTACAAATAATGAATATCCACAAATTTTATTCAACTGTCAGGGGTGCATGGATTGACCCTGCTGATATAAATACTCAGTACAAATCTTCTGAGCTCATGATTAATAAAAATAGATACCCATAATTATGGTAAGGGATTATAGTATAAATATGGATTATTTAAATCAGCAGGGTTATTGTATGCACCACTGACAGTTGAATTAAATAAAAAGTATCAACCAATCAAATGCGGCCACAAAAAAATCTGGGAAAAATGTCACATATAATGCTCAAGCAAATAATAGGTAAAAATGTGTTTGTACTTCATTATATCAAGTAGAAAAACCTTAGTTCCAGATTACATTAATACATCCATAGCAAAATTATTCAACTAACCAACTATCTTAAAACAAAAAATCCACAAAATAATACTATTTAATATTTAAGTCTTATGTTTTATTAGCTTTTAATATCTTATTAAATTTCTAATTATATTTCATATTATCTCTTTTGTTTATTCAGAAATAATCTCCAATCCCGTTGAATCACTGTTAAAGGCAATCAGTACCTCGTAGAACTAATACTAAATACTGTAATACTTGTAGACTTAACAAAATCCATAGAAATCCATAGAAATATCAGTATAACAGCTACTGTTCACTTTTTTATATTTATATGTTATTCACAATTTTATGTAAATACATTATACAAATAAATACATTTATAATTATATTGTATACATTTACCTTTTACATTGAAGAAATATGAAATCAAAGTCACAATCAATGTTTACTCAACTATG
This sequence comes from Mactra quadrangularis, assembly GCA_025267735.1. NCBI lineage: Eukaryota > Metazoa > Mollusca > Bivalvia > Venerida > Mactridae > Mactra > Mactra quadrangularis. The sequence goes on along the minus strand of CM046298.1, from coordinate 39,182,205 downwards.
TTTCGAAACATTATGTTAAAATTATTGTTAAGATCAGTTCTGAACCTAAACAAATCACTTTGTTTTCCTACTCTAAGTAAATACACTATTTATAACTGGCACACTTTCCGAATTTATAGATATCACAGGTTTACGATGGCACACTTAGCGATTTAAAATATTTCAAAATATTTCCGTAATAAACTATCGGAGAATGTATTCCGATAGATATGAGAAGTTCATTTTCATAACCCTTATAACACAAATATTGTGAGGGTGCATTTAAGGGAAAGTATATTCCAGTAGAAATATGAAGTTTATGACAGATTCACTTAGCAAATAAAAATACTTTGACACAATATCTTTGATATTTGAAGTTTATCTCAACATACTCGACAAATAAAAATATTTTGACGGAACACTTTTGCGATTACATAAATAACTAAAGTTTATAATCAACAACATGCTTAGCAAAATTAGCTTATTATTCAAGATTTATAATAAAAACCTACCACTTGTTATATTTCATACATCAAATACAGATATTTTCAAACAGTCAATATATAAGATATTTAAAATAAGGCAATCCTAAATTAATTCCAAGATTCCAATCCACCAGGCTGACTTTAATCACTTGACTTGAACGTTTTTTTATACATGAATATTGAAAAAAAGTGTAAAAACTGACACCTTTTGTCTTTAAGTATAAAAAAAATGCAGTACAAAAACACAATACATAAGTTTTCATTCTATAATTTTATATACATATTACATATTATCTTTGTATGGTATTATTTAACTGTATGTGGCACATACATTAACCCTGCTGATTTAAGTACTTACTACAATACTTCTGTACACAGAATTGATCAAAAATAGACATCTGTATGTATTTACTATGTTTATCCAACAAATATTTAGTATTTAAATCAGCAGGGTTGATGTATGCGTCATTGATAGAAGAATAAAATCTAACAATAATTGCTTAACAAACAGCATATTCTAATACAGTATACTGGCTTTCTTTAGGCTGAGATTGATCCATCAGGAGATCCCCTCCCCCCCCAATTTTCCCATAAAATTTGGATCAGAATCTAGTTATATATTAGCAGTTGCCTAATTTCAGGTACCCTGGTATGAAGTAAGTCAAGTCATGTATGCATAAAACATTGTCAAAATATTTAATAAACCCTATTGAAATATTAACTTAGTATTTCATATATTTTTGGCCGAATATCAACAAAAAATACATATAGTAATATACTAACTCAGCAAGATATTACAAATTCTTCACACCACTAATATTCTATGTATCAATATTTACATCTGTCCGATATTAAGTCAGTCATATGATTCAATTAATATTCTATTAACACTATAGAAATCTGTTCACAAGTTTATGACATTTTATTGGCATATCATATCAATGTTCTATAATTAGATTCAGTACAGTCCACTGTATTTTAACTTCTAACTTCTCATGTTTACTAGGTAAAAATTACAGAATTTAACAGTTTTAACATGTGTGTATAACAATGGTACTGAAACTTATTTGTTTTGATCATCATATCAAACAAATATAACTAGTCTACCATACTTCAAACCTTATTTTCTTACTTTTGATTGAATTATATAGATAAACATTACTGAACTGTCAGTGGTGCATAAATGAGTCCTACTGATTTTAATATTTGATAATCCCAGTACCAAGGTACAGAGATCCACTTTATCAATGTTGAGTTCAGAAGTACTGTAGTGAGTATTTAAATCAGCAGGTTAATGTATGACTGTGCCCCTGATATGCAATAAAATTTAAAAACAATATTGCAAACACCAATAAAATTATGACTTAATCTTATACATCACTGGATGAAACCTTTTAAAAACCCAATAACTCTAACAAAATCTTTATTGTAATGACTTAGTACAAGCAAGATGATTTTCAAGCGATTTTAACTAGTTAAAACTTAATTGTTTCCAAATTTTCCAATTTTTTTTATAACATACATGTTCAGGGCTCGAATTTAACAAAAAATTGGACTCGCAAATTTTTGCGAGTTGATTTTATTTCAACTAGCAAAATGAAAATAATCGCTCACATTTTTTCTTCAAATTTTAATAGCAAACATAGAAACTATTCATATATGCAATATAAAAGCAACATAGTGCTATATTTGACTATTTGTAGATAGATCAAGGGTGTTATTGTGGGATAGACAAAGATATCCCGTTTCAATGCTGATTTGAGCCTTATTAGTTTAGACAGTAAAATGTTTGCGGCAATTTTAACTCGCGAAAATTTGCGAGTTAAAATAAAAGTTACATGCAATTTTCAAAATTCTTTAATCCACTCGCATTTTGCGAGTATGCGAGCTTAAATTCGAGCCCTGATGTTATATAGTTACAGGTGGCAAAATGAAGGAAAAACAACATGCATACAGCTCTCACAGAATGAAAACTTTCAACAGCTTATAAAAATGGCTTCTAAACATCATTGTTCAAAATGGCTGCCAGCAGGCGACATAATGACTAAACTTACATAAATTCTTTTTTAAAAAAATAATTACAAAAAAACTTCATACAAACAAAACTTAAAGAATGTTTAATGAATGTTCATACCTAAGACTTTATATCAATAATTTATTATTTACTTAAGGGTATTATTGTATAATGTACATGAACTAAGTATACAAAAAATTATAAGAAAATGTCACAATGAGCGTTAATTAAATGGCAGATCTAGCCCCCCCCAGCTCGGACTGAAATTTACAAAAAAATACTTGAACAAAAAAAAACAGTTTTGTAAATGTGCAATGTTTTTTGTCATCTTCAGAGCATCATTCTATCAAAAAGCAACAAGCTAATTAGACAATAGTATTATGATATATTACAGCCAATGCATCTACTAAGGCACTAACCATAAGCCCAATGTAAATGCCAGTCCCCTGCCCCTGCCTAATTTTTCTCCCAGGGGGGGGGGGGTCTGACCAGTCAATTCCTTTTAATCCCAGTCAACTTGGGTGGGGAGGAAATTGACTGGGAAAAAAGGCCTGTTAAAATGTAAAAGTTAATTCAGACTAGTGAAAATTACTCATATTATACAGTTGGGCTAGTTGGTAATTTTTCCCTAAACTATATAACATAAATTGGGCTAGTGCTGGATATTGTTTAAGGCAATGACTGTAGTTACGTGATGGACCTAATCAATTGACACAAAATACTTAGTGCAATAAATTTGTAGATAAATGGTCATCTATGAAGCTATACTTGTACAAGACAAAGAACTATATATAGTAAGTAATTAACCTAATTATTACAGACAATTGGTACTAGTTTACAATATAAGATGATTTAATACTTAAAATATTTGATTATTCAATAATATAATGATTGTTAATATTGGACATATGACAAGATACTATGATTGTCAACCATTGGAATTTCATCAATTTGGAAATGTGACAAAATTTGTATAAAATGGCTAGCTAGCAGAATATCTGGTAGTGACAGGACTAAGTTATTCCCAATGGGTTAAAACTTAAAATGGATATATTATATTTTCTTGCAGAATTTTAAATCAGTTATAGCCATAGTATTATCAAGAGCATGCCAAATTTGTAATATTATAAAGAGCAAAATTATCAACCAGCCTGACTATTATCGCACTAAACAATTAAAATATGTAATTTTCAATAGCCCCAAAAATTTTTTATAAGTGCCAGACTTAGGGTGAGTGGGTAAAAGCGGTGACTGCTATATCATAGGACTTGAAAGATTATCAGGATTAGAATGTTGGAGACAAACACAGTACTGTACATGTTAAGCTACAGTCCCATAAACATAAAAATAGCCATGAGGGCACCGTACAGGCGCCGTGCGGTCAAGCTCCGCACAGACTCGTACAAACTCTTGCGTACCCGTACGGACTGTTACATTTTTACCAGGGTCCGTGAGATGAGCCCAGGATACACGTATCAGTTATAGAGTCGAATCGTGATCACTCGTGGCCGAGTATGGATTAAACTTGCATATCTTCCAGCTACGGCTCGGTACGGGTGTGTTGTTTTGTACCATGAGCGTACCGTCCCCTTGATACGCAAGGCTTCTCACAGCCCAAGACTGTCTGCATGTACGGGTCCGTAACAAGCCAAGATTTTATGGGACTGAGGCATTACTTGATGTCAAAAACAAGAGCCTACATAAAGCAAAAGTGACACTAAAGTTTTAACTATCACATCATATATAGAATATTATCTAAATTTCTAATTTAAACCATTTAATTTATAAACATGATGTATATGGCAGATACTATAGATTAACCAAAGAGTTCAATAGCCCCTGACAACTTATATTAGGGTTCCGGCAACTTGTTACTGCTTATAAACATTTATCATTAAAATTATCTTCAGTTGAAATAAGCTAGCATTGAATGATATAACTAAACAACTTTTTCTATCTAAGCACTACTGTACTACTTTGGCCATTATAACGGCTAGGACAAAACAAAACACTATTGTAACTTCCTTCATATATAAATGGAGTTACAATAGTGATTCATTCAGCCCTTGACTTTTTTCTTTCAGTAAGATAGTCTGTACATGTATTATCTTAATAAAAACATCCACAAGTAGAATTAATTAATAATATCTCGTAAACAACAAGGTAAACAACAACAACCATGGTCATCAAACTTACACCATTCCAATATACTTTCAGCTTTCAGACTGATAGTAAGTAACTATTTGACAATAAATAATATTATATCTATATCAAATATCAATATTTCTTATTTTATTTGTTTTATTGGCTGTTTTATGGTTCAATCAATATCTATGGTCACTTAAAGGTCAAACAAGATAAAGAGTATTATTTAAGAGTAAATAACAGGTACAGTTATAAAAATCTTACTATTTTATATAGTGTCTTACTAAACAACTATAACTAAGATGTAGCATCTAACAGCTGCTAATTACTTTTTGACTCCTGCTAATTACATTTTGTCTGCTACTAATTACCTTTTAATTTTAAAACTCCACATTATCCTGTTATTTTGATCAAGTTGATGACACAGTCAATTTAATGTTTTCAACTCTAAACAGCAAAGAATCAATTTTACAAGGATAAAAGGTTTTTTGCAATAATCGGAATTATTTTAGACATGATTAACAAATTCAAACAAAATCTGAGCCGCATTATCAAAGGAACACTGTTTTTTGAAGTGCAAAGAAAATAGACAGTTATCTACTTCAAACACCTCAAATGAACAAGATTATTTAATTAAATGGCTATATTATGCAAATACACATGTATTGCTTAAATGTATATTTTTTTGTATTGCATTTCAAAGTGAAAGTAGATCAAAGCCAAAAGTAGAATTTGGCTGTCAATACTTGAAACAATAGATTTGATCAAAGAATGTTTAAGATGAAGTCTTGTTGTAGAAAAAAACTTACTCCAAATTAAAAAATTAAGCACTAAAACTTTTTTGGATCAAGTATATTGAACTTATGCATACACATGAATATAGTGTGCTCTTATAAAAGTACCCCACTTTTTTAAGAAATGGACCCTAAGTCTAATTCAAATTCAGAAAGCAGAGTGGTTTGAACAGTTTGTGTCTCTAATGCATGTATATATTCTAATAACATCATGTCAGTGAAACAGTTTCCAAGTCTATTGTTGATAAATATATATCTTCATGTAGTTGCTTTAAATGTTAGAAAATGTTTTTTTTTGGCTGGTTTAATACTGATTAAATCATTGATTCCCTAATATAATGATTTTTACTGGTACTTTTTGAAGGGATACTGACACTACAGGGATCATTCTAGGGGGCGCCAACTTCGCCCTGTTCAAAGATCAAAGCTAAGAAAAGTGACTTTGAAATTGCCGACAAATCCGGTTACAAACCGTCACTGAGAGTCTCTTATCTCTCAACTATTATCAAAGCGACATCCAGGTGTCACTCTGTAGTCATTACTCGGCCCATAAAGTCAATAGCGACCACCTTTAGTCAAAGCGACTGCTTATCGGCCAATTGCCACGCTCAATACCTCGCCTTGCGAGACCGCGTGACCAATCATAGTGCGTCTTTTAACAGGTCGATTGCTTCTGCACCTGGTCGTTCGTCGATTGAAAAGGTGCGAAAAATAAGTTTCTCCTGATTGCATTTGTTCGGTTTAATTGATTTATGCCTCAGTCCCAAAAAATCGTGGCTTGTTACTGACCCTTTCGTGTAGACAGTCGTGGGCCATGGGAAGTCTTGCGTATTAAGGTGACGGTACGCACATGGCACAAAACAACACACCTGTGCGAAGCCATAGCTGGATGATATGCATGTTTAATCCATACTCGGCCACGATTTTGTTCATGATTTGACTATGAAACTGATACGTGTATCCATGGCTCATCCCACGGAGCATGGTTAAAACGTAACAGTCTGTGCGGGTACGCAAGAGTTTCATACGGGTCCTCGCAGAGCTTGATCGCATGGCACCCATATGGAGCCCTCACGGCTATTTTTATGTTTATGGGACTGTTGCTTTAGATTGCATCGGCATCATGACAGTATGTTAATGGTTCATCGATCATTGAAATCACATGTCTTAAAACATGATATTTTAAATACTTTGTCCGATATTTTTTACTGTTAAGATCATAAGTCAGTATGTACAGTCAAATTTCTTGTTGTATTTTCTTTCATTTGATGTATATCAAAGATTTGTTAATTGTTGGTTAAAAGTAATTATAGGCAACCACAATTATGAATTCATTTATTCTGATTACCTAACTTGACAAAAATAAACGCTTTTTCGGACATGCAAAATTTAGGATACCTGATTTATTGAGTTCATGGGTAAAACAACAACAGCGTGTAATTGTTATTTTTACAATAGTAAATCGTAAATAAAAACTCTTAATTTCAAAATATAAACTGTCAAATAGGACAACTTAAATAATAAATATTTTTTTAATGTAAGTACATTTGTATATTATACAGGGTATACTATATACCGGTGATGTTATTTTTAGACCGTACTTTCACTAACCAATCAAAGAACTACAAGCATGCTATATTTACTGATTTATAAGTCCATGTCTTCTTAACAGATTACAATTTTCAGTTTACGACAATCCTGACAGAATAAGTTAAATTAAATCATTCTTGTATTAGTAGTGTAATTTGTCATCTTTGTTCCAATATATGTATTACCGGTGACGAGTTAAAAATTCTCCCAAGGTCAGTGACGTCATAGGTAAACAGCAAAGTAAATGTGCGCAGTTAAACTTCCAACCCAGTTTAATCAATCGATAAAGGAAAATTTCTTGCCGTTATTTATTTTTTAAAAAAGAACAACAACTGAAAATAGCATGTAACATTTCTCTATTTTCTGCTGGATTTATATCAAAAATGGCACGGCTAAAATATTCATATTCATTTTCGCGTAAAAAATGACATTTTTAAACAACTTTCACTCCAGACAAATGGCGGAAACCAACGTAAAGAAATTGCATAGACAAAGAAATCTGGTTGCCGCGCATGCGTCTATAATCGGGATATCTTTGTTATCACCGGTGTTTCAGGTTCACCGGTAATTGCCGTATTCAGTATAATTCATTTTTATTTAATCATTAGCCACTAGCACTAATACTGTTATTCACACCTACTTAATTTACACTATACAATATCAATTTACCGATCTCTCCAAACGATTTACTATATAAAATCAATTTACCGATATAGTAATTTACCGAAGTCTCCATAATCCGGTTAACCAAGTCCCTTAAGCTTCTCTGAATTTACTTTCTAAGACTGTTTACAGGGCTTTTTCAGCCTATCTCACGGGGCCGATATTTGGCCCCGTTCCCAATGCAAAATAACGACCATTTTTCCCAATTTCAAGAAAAAAATTCCCAATCTCATTGAATAATTTCCCTTTGAACAAGATGCCTTTTAGTATGTCGGCCCAAGGCTAAAAAATGTGGTTCGCTGTACTCATCGGTATATCAGCAATATTTTGATGGTTTTTTATAGAAAAAATTGTGCTCTTTACGAATCTGCCAGGTGATTTTTCAAATTTTGGGGCAGGAAGATGCTATTGGCCAAAAACCGATGACGTCACTAATTTCTAAAAATTCGCCTTTAAACTTTAAAAACGCATTGCGCGCTTATTTTTCATGTTTCGAACAAATAAATTTAGTTCTAAATAATGATATGCTTCGACTGTAAGATTTTGTAAATGTTTTGAAAATTATCGGGTGCTGGAAGCACTGATTATCAAAACAAGTGATTACGTCACATTTTTAACAATTTCCGAGATATAACTTTCAAACGTCATTACTTCTATGTTCTAAATTATTTTTTTAAAAATCGTATGTACGGAAGAATTGACCATACCATGAAGATAAAAAATATATATTAGAACTATACTTGACGAAAAAACATTAGCAAATATCAGCTACCTAACCAACCCTTACCAGTCACAGTTTTGTATATAGTCCTGCAGTAAAATGCCATATTCAAGGTGAACCCTGTACTTGAGTCCACACAAAGATATTTTGCAGTTTATATGTCTTTGAATGGTGCTGAATGAGAATCCGAGTAATGACACCCTATGTTACTTAAATAATTTGCAGAATATGCAAATTAAGTCCGCCATTATCGAAATTCCGTTTTTCCCTAATAACATAATAACCAACTTAGATAGGAATTTAAAATTAGCCTCCGTACCCATGTTTTCATGGTCTATCTATCATATGGTACCAATTTCAGCTTGATCAAATCATTTAAATATGCAAATTTATGCAAATGAGGTATTTTACTGAATACAATATTCGAGTTTTCTATACATTAAAAAGTCCTTTGTTTTTGTTTGCATATTTTGAGGAACATTTGGTTATGTAATGTTATTTTTGTACGTTTTAGATACAAATTTATCAAATGGAATTATTTAATCAGTGAATGATGATTTTAAGCTATGCAAAATATCTGAATTACACAATACAGTTATATTTGTTGTAGGACTATGCCTTTATACATTTCAAGATTGCACATACAGTTATGCCATTTTCTTTTATTATTTTTTGCCTGGATTATTTTATTTAGGTATTGTATCTTCTAACAATGCCGATTAAAAAACCAAGTGAGGAAATTCTGACCTCCTTATGGAAATTTGCATAATATGCAAATTTATCCTCTCCCCATCACCAAAATTCCGTTTTTTGATAATAACATAATAACCAATTATGATAAAAAAAATTGTGTCAGCGCCCATGTTTGTAGGGTCTAGTTAACATATGATACCACATTCAGCATGATCAGGTGATTTGAATATGCAAATTATGAATTATAATTATAAGGATGAGGGTATATTTTAATACTAATGAAAGACCTCTATCAGATTACGATTTGCATGAAAAGTTTTACGACAATTTACAAATAATTAAAGACAAAGCATTTAGCCAGTATGTATTTAGTTTCGAAACTCTTGAAGACTTTTCATGATATATGCATCTCAATGATCATTCATGACAGACATTTACATTATGCGATTTGCCTATGCGTCCATTACATGTGTATGTGATTCGTTTTATATTGGTGAACCTATATTGATGATCTTATTTTATCATGACTATCATAGGTGCATAAAGTTTATTTTTATCTCTCATCTCTTTATAAGTTAAAGTTCTTGTATAGAAAAACAAAATTTTATAAAAGAAACTATGGTCAGGTAATGCTTCTTATGTATACAATACATACATGTCCTTTACTGTAAATAGATTGTCAATTATAGTTTCCGTAATTTTTAAGTTGCCTTAATGAAAATAAGTCCCGCAAACAATTTTCTGATTTTGCAAGGAAACTATGTAAGGATGCATTTAACTGATTGAAATTGCATACTATGCATAATAGGTATAAGTCAAAATTAAAGTCACTAATTAAGTCATACAAGGACAAAATGGTGCAGCAATGATTATGTATAACATATGATAACACACGGAGTTTCATGTTTTACATTCCACTTAGTTGAGAAGTCAAATATGCACACAAATATATAAAACTTTCCAGCCTCTACTATTACAATAAAAATATCGATCAAATTGTGTCAATGACAGGATGTTCTTCATAATGATAAAATCGTCGCCTAAATCTAACAATGCTCTAACTACCAAACTTTTATTTTTGGGAAATCGACTTCAAATTATATCTTCGTTGTTTCAGTCTGTATAGACATGATACTTGGTAGGCACATTTACAATGTTATTCCTCACATACTTGAAGAATATGATTGAAATATTATGAATAATAATGCTGAAAATTGCAAAAATGTGTTTGGAGATAGATCAAAATTCGCTTATTTTGGTTGATGCATCTCGTTCTAACATTGCGCATCTCCAAGAAGACATTATAATGGTATTTGTGCACATTTTTTATAATTTTGAGTTTGTAACACTGCCTATGTTGCAGCACACATATTTATGTTGGTATACACCGAAAATATGATGTCACTGGAGAGCAAAAACACGATAATCAAGTTATGTACTCCGACTGGACGAAAGGAGATAGAGCAATGTTCGAACGAGCTTCTATGGACTTAGAGCATTGTTAGAGTCAATTAGGACATAAAACGAGTGACGAAGACTTCATTTTGATCGGATAACAGTATTTTCAGCCCAAATATTGATCAATGTCCTGGAGATAGAGCAATGTTTACGCTGTGAGCAGAGAAAATGTGTGGAGATAGGAAAATGTACGATTGGCGAATTAGGCTGTTTGACATGATATAGTCTCGAAACCTTTTTTAGAACAAGGTCATACAAGTCACTTGGGATGATTATCTCATTTTTTTCAAAAATGGAGATCGGACATTGTTAGATTGAGGCGACGAAATGGTTTTGAATTCAGTGGCTTTAATTTTACGAGCAACTGAAGATGTACTAAAAAATTAATTCATGTTCCAACTCTTGATTTTGGCTTAACGGCTCACCAAATCAAAATTCATACAACAGTGTGTGCAAACGAAAAATTCTTAATAAAACTCCAACACTTTAAACATTTATATTATTCGCATATGTTGCCTATTATGGTAATAGCAGGCTATACGGAAATAAGTTAAACATTCATGTAATATTATTACATTGATTATGATTGGTATATGACTGGTCCCATGATCTATGTGGACATTCCAAATATTGAAATCCATCTGAGCAAACATTCAGTCGCAATTGACAGATTGCTCGGTTTAGTTAATTGGCATGGATAACTAGTTGAAATTCAAATTGAATCTGTATAATATATACATGATTACAAGCGGAAAACATGATAGCATTTAATAGTAAATTTTGTTTTACAATTCATGGTTGAATAAAGAGAAAATGTAAGACAATACCTTATTTCCATCAAATAAGAGCATTTATTTATTTTAATTCAATTTATTTACGCATTGTGTCATACAAAATGACTTTGAGTCAACGAGGCAGATTGGCATATTATAATCATTTGTTTGACAACAATGATACACAAAAGTTAAGCATTACAAAATTACTAGTGTATGTTAGGCAAAAACTCATATGTTGAAGTACTTAAATTTGAATGTAAATCATAAACTCGAAAAACAGTACACTTGAAATAACTAATTTGCATACATTTGCATATATACAATCATCTGATCATTTTAAATGTGGTATCATATGATAGCTAGACACCAAAACATAGGTGCAGACACAGATTTTGAAATTTTATCATACATGTAATTGGTTATTGTGTTATAAGCGAAAATTGAATTTCGGTATTGGCGGACTAAATTATGCAAATTAATTAAGGATGACATGTTTGCATCACTTAGCTTCTTAATCAGCTTTGTTCAAAGTTAAATAAACTGCATCAAAATTTTCCAAGCCTCAACAGTATGATAGAAAATGGCAAAAATATACGTAACACCATGCAAGAGAACAAATAGTGCAACTCCTTCAACTTATAATGTAATTTGAATATTTTGCATATCATAAAGTCATCATTTACTGGTTAAATATCATCATTTGTTATATGTGTGTCTAAAACGTACAAAAATAACATTACATAACCAAATGTTACTCAAAATATGCAAGCAAAAACAAAGGACTTTTTAATGTATAGAAAACCCGAATATTGTATTCAGTAAAATACCTCATTTGCATAAATTTGCATATTTAAATGATCTGATCAAGCTGAAATTGGTACCATATGATAGATAGACCATGAAAACATGGGTATGGAGACTTATTTTAAATTCCTATCTAAGTTGGTTATTGTGTTATTAGGGAAAAACGGAATTTCGATAATGGCGGACTTAATTTGCATATTATGCAAATTATTCAAGTAACATAGGGTGTCATTACTCGGATTCTCATTCAGCACCATTCAAAAACATATAAACTGCAAAATATCTTTGTGTGGACTCAAGTACAGGGTTCACCTTGAATATGGCATTTTACTGTAGGACTATATACTAAACTGTGACTGGTAAGGGTTGGTTAGGGAGCTGATATTTGCTAATGTTTTTTCGTCAAGTATAGTTCTAATATATATTTTTTATATTCATGGTATGGTCAATTCTTCCGTACATTCGATTTTTAAAAAAATAATTTAGAACATAGAATTAATGACGTTTGAAAGTTATATCTCGGAAATTGTTAAAAATGTGACGTAATCACTTGTTTTGATGATCAGCGCTTCCAGCACCCGATAATTTTCAAAACATTTACAAAATCTTACAGTCGAAGCATATCATTATTTAGAACCAAATTTATTTGTTCGAAACATGACAAATAAGCGCGCAATGCGTTTTTAAAGTTTAAAGGCGAATTTTTAGAAATTAGTGACGTCATCAGTTTTTGGCCAATAGCATCTTCCTGCCCCAAAATTTGAAAAATCACCTGGCAGATTCGTAAAGAGCACAATTTTTTCTATAAAAAACCATCAAAATATTGCTGATATACCGATGAGTACAGCGAACCACATTTTTAGACGCTTTTCTCAACTGGGCCGACATACTATTTGAAATTTACAAAAGAAATCACGAGATTTCAACTTTCGCGGATCGTTTGTTTACTTTTGATCGGTGACCCGTGAAATCCGCTATCCGTGAAAAACATTAGTGATTTTTTTTCGCCGCACTGCGGGTTATTCAACGTAAAATCACAGTCAAAACTAACAATTTTGTCATCAATTTACCTTTTAATAGACGTTTTAAGTTTATAATGCATGAACTTATGTTCTATTGTTTGAAATGAAATCACACGAATCATTACGATGCATTGTCATATATTTTCGCGACCCCGCGAGATCACAAATTCGTTTGAAATATTTTTGATCAGCGTTTGTTATAAAATAAATATTTGTTTATATTCTTTCATCTTGAATAAACAAGTGTTGCCTCAGGGAGCGACACAAACAAAAATTTGATTCCGTTTTCGTGCGAGTGCTCTCAAAATAAACCCTAAATAACAGTGATTTTCTTTTTTGTCAACAACATCTTAACTGGTTTAGTTTTAAGAATTTTCGTCTGACAGATCTGATTGTGTTTTAAAACAAACAGTTACAAAATTATTTGATTTAACTACAATACACCTTATCAGAACCAATTGTGCAGTATATTTCAATACACTGTAACATTAGTTACCAACTTACCAGGGATGCACAAAAATGTTTTAGATAATTCAAGGTCTCAGACATATTTCATTATGTTTGAAGATAAAAAACTTATCATTTTTTCATATTATTTTACTTGTAAAGAGCGCATGGAATTTAAGTAATTTAAGCAAGTTATAAAGTACAATCAAAATAAGAATCATAAAAAGTAATGGATACAAGAGAATTTGCAATGAATACCTTACTGAATTGTCTGAACAAACTTTTGAAGGGCACTGCTACATTTCAGAGACACCAAAGCAAGGCATACTGTATAATGATTTAATGCAGAAAAATTGAATTATGAAATTTCCAAATTGGTTGGATTTGTCAATATTTTTTCCCAAATCTGACTATTTACCGCGTTAAAAATTCCCAATTTGGGCAGGGGCCTTTTTCCCAAAACCCCCTGAAAAAGCCCTGGTTTAGTGAGACTGTATTCTTGTTGAAATCACTTGGGTTAGAAAGGTCTAAGTTAAATAGCTGAACATAAGTACCTTTTTAAATGACGACACAAGTTGGCAATACATTAAAAAAATATAATTGATTGATATCATGAGAAACACGCTGAAAATCAATAATTAAGACCAAGTTGTGTTATTTAATGTTTACACGTGTTCGCGAAATTATATGACAATTAAACAAAACATGTTACCTATCACTTTTGAGTCTAGTAAAATCATTCCAGTACGAGAAACTCTTTCAATGTGATTTATTTACATAGATCATACACCAGATTTAGGCATCGATATGAAATAAAACATGTTGCAATAAATCATATACTGGCCGTAATATCCATTTGTTTACATACTAAAATACTTACGACTACAAAATAGAACAAAAATATCGTTGTCGTCTATACTTGTTGAACATACTACATTTGATTTGAAGTCGTGGTTACTTGCTCTATTGTAAAAGAGATGCAATAATAGGGAAGTCTCCAACTTTATAGTGCTAAATTAGCAATTAGCATATAATCTACCATTGGCAATGAAAGAAACACAGTTTGGCAAATAATAAAAATTGTGATAAAAATTATATCAGGCCCGAAATATTTCAAAATTTAACTCAATTTAGACTATAAAATAATCTTTTATTGGCAAATACATAGTACAGCAACAAAATTGTCTAAAACTCTTGATATTAAATCTGTACAGCCATACTTAAAGTTCAATATATGGCAAAAAATCTATTTGTACTCAGACTGCTGGCTACGCCGAAAAGAGGTGTCAGTTTCGTCATTAAAATAGAGGTTTTAAATAGACACATCTGGTTTTATTTAGTTCAAATTTATTAGTCAACACGGTTTCAAAACAAATTTGGACAAAAACCGAACAACTGTTGCGCGACCTCTGCTAGACATTCGTCTGCCAACGTCTATATTTAGATTCTATTTCATTTTTATGTCCATTCAGTCGTACAGGATGGCATGCTAAAGCTGAATTTAAACATGCACAAAACATTACGACGCTGATTTCCGTCGTATAATGACATAAATCGCAATAAACAAAAGTTTTAATGTAATAATGTGAAGTGCGTTCTGTATCTAAAGCTTAATTGAACGCAACTAACTGGGTCTCTATCAACATCTTCACTCCTTCCAAGTTTCACAGATGACAGTATATGCCTATATTCATATTTCTTCCCACCAATTAGACTGGAACAATGTGACTCCATGCAATCAATGGCATAGTGTCAGCTGGCACAGTTAAAGCTTTTAGAGCATAACTTACTATCATATTTACTAAACGCCTGTTAGAAAAATATGTCTTAACCTCACAATTCATACTCTTACTTTCAACCATTGTTTGTCTCTGACCCAGGCAACAAACGCCTTTAAAGTTGCTAGTTTTAACCTTCAGTTGCAATTATTTTGCCTCTGTTTGTCCCAACGCCGAGGTCCCATAGGGTTCTTGTTTTCGATATTTGTTTATGGCGAGCATTTTAATATAAAAAACATCATTAAAACATTCCCCTTTGCCCGTTGGCGTTGTATCATATCTGTTTTTGATTGTTACTTTGCCAAACATGTTTTCTTCACCCATTTTTCGAAGGTGGCCTTCATTGGCTGAAGAAGAAGCATTACAAGACTGAACTATGATATCATTAGTTCTAGCAAATGACATCATCTGTTTTGAATAATAGGCCTACATTTGAGCATTTAATGATTTGCCGTGCTGGTATATATTGATCGCTCGTCGAGAAATTATTTAAATTGAAATGACGTTTGATGCGTCTTTGTTGTCAGCTTCCTCAACCCTAGCAAATCAACGAATCAGCAATAATGATTGTGTAAATGAGTTATACATAAGGTAAAATAACTGCAATGCCAAAAAACCCCAATGCACTCATTAAAGTATTAATCTGTCAAACACCGTTTTCAAGATGGCGTAGGTCGCTGTCTATCAGTCAAATAATACGTTATTGTCACTTATAGATGTTCCCTGGTGCAACCTAGCAGAAACCCATGTAAAGCCATAACTTGCTCGACAAAACATAACAATAACATAGCGCAATGAATGTCTTCTTGGCATACTTTAATGTCGTCTGCGTACAAAAACCTGATTAATTTATTTGTCGTCTGCGTATGAAAGATCGTCAGTTGCAGCCTATATCTATTATTATGTAATGTTTTATTTTTTATATTTGGGTCATGCTAATACGAACGTTTCTTATTGTTTTCACCATCTTGTGTATTTCCGAGTAAGCAAGTGATTTCTTGCTGACAATCAGTAGATTTTAGTACAAGTGTGACACATGTATATAAATTCGTTACGATGCTGATACGATTCATATCAGTTGCAAGTTCGTGTATTATGTCTTGTGCGGAATATTAAAAATGTCGCGTGTTTTTATATGAGAACACTTTATTCGGTTTTGAGACGAATGGAATAATTTTACGTACGATTATTTTTACATTGAATTAATTTGTGAAATAGATACAGGTTCCATACAACAAATATACAAATTACTCACGAGTCTGCATTATGACCTAAGTACTAATGTACTAATTAAGTATGCAATTATGATAAAATTTCTTGCCTCAAAGAACAACCATGCATTGTGCCAAAATACTTTAATTTTTAGCGTCTATTTATAGGAAGGCAACACAGTGTGCTCCGAAGAAGGTTCGTACCAACGTTGAATTGACCATAATAAAAGTGTTATATTTAATTCCATAGGCGGATCTAGCGGGGGAGGTCAGGGGGCCCGGATCCCCCCCCCCCCTAGAATTGCCAAATTGTTCCTGTCCAATAGTGTATTTCTTGACTTAAGTCATTTTTACGTCGCATGAAGCAAATTTTCTCGATGCTTAACATAGATTTAATGGTTATTTAATTTGTACATTTTATATTATAAATATGTTGCATCATTCTGCAAAATGTGTATACGTTGTGGTTGTAGTGCGAAAGTTTGGACCCCCCCACCCTAGAAAAAGTTCGGGCCCCCTCGAAAAAATCCTGGATCCGCCCCTGAATTCGCTGTCTTTCAATTATTCTGCGTTTGCTATTATATATTGATGTATGAACATTAATGGACTAACCAGTGAGTATTTAAACAATATATATTATCTTAAGTCAATTTAAAAATGTGCCAAAGATTAACCGAAGACAGTGATGTGTTCCGCCGTCCGTCTAGCTCAAATCTACTAATATTGGGGTGATAGGTTCGATTCCCTGGCTGGGCATACTTTCGTCGAGCTTGGTCATGAAATAGTTTCTATGGCCAATCTTCCATCTCCTGCTTTGCCAACAGTGTCCACACTCTTAGTCTGCGGTCAGTTAATTCCTGCTTTTGAATTACAATAAGGGGCGAGTTTCCTAAGCATATCGCTAGCTAGTGCTTTGCCCACAGGAACCCTTAGTTTGATAACTAATACTTATTCCTTCTATTGTGAGAAGGGACCAGGACACAAAGCGCTAGCTAGCGATATGCTTAGAAAACTCGTCACAGCTTTAATCGCAAGATGTCTGCGAGAAACCAGCAAGGATGGAATAAAATTCCACCTTATGTAAATCTTGTTGGTATAAATCTATAAGAGATGGACTATGTCACATAAATTTGAAATTAATAATTCTTCATTGGCCTCACATTTAAAGTTCCTTTTTGCCCACATTCTGACCATTCGAAGTAATTCATAACCTTACACGGATAATTATTTTGTCAAGTCAAATGTCATTAGATATAGATTTGTACACTTTTAAGGCCACAACAAATTGATCATATGTTCTATGGATTCGCTCGCACCTTAATTTTGACGGTTTTTACAAAAAAAAATATTTTTATTTCCTCGCTCGCTCATAAAAATTTGGTCAAACCGCTATATAAAGCAAGTGAATAAAGACTTTTTTATTTTTTTTCTTCGCTCGCCCCAATTGTTTTCCAGAAAAAATCCGTAGAACATATGATCAACTTGTTGTGGCCTTAATAAAAATAACCAAGAAAGACATGATGTATGTTTCAAAGTTTATAATGTAATATAACTTGACTATTTTGTGTTAGTTTAATTAAATGATAATATATCTTACATCACTGATTGGTAATTAGTAACTTTTACATTTATTTATTTGAACTAAATTTTATCATGAAATGAAATAAACCCACGTGAAAAAAAACAGACAAATAAGTAATATTTTTCGTATATAATTGCTGAATCAGAGGTACTGAATCCGCACTGTACACAGTTTCTGACTTGGTGATTAACTGTATATATTGTGTATAAGTAAACATTTTACACGTTTTTCTCAATATCATTATAATTCCCCCTTATGTACGCTATCTCTATATCATACATGTGTATGACCTAATACATGAGTCTTTACCATTTATTGTTTGTGTCAGCTTTCATTTTTCTCGTCAAACCAATGAAGCGATTTTCATCTTGCTGGTAAAAGTAGGGGGCTAAGTAGTCTGACTTAAAAAAGATTGTATATTTCTAAACCATATATTTTTTCAGTGATACTAACAACAAGTTTAGACAACACATACATCAATGGTAACCACGGACAACAATATCTTCCTTCAACGTACATGTATATTCCGGAATGTTCATAAATTAAAACAATAATTATATTTTTGGTAAGTCTTATGCAACATAGTTATATTGAAGAATTTCGTTTTCATAACGAAGTCCTAAAATAAAAAAATCATTCTTAAATAGGACCCACCCATATACAGTTTAGTTAGAACAGATTTTACGAGCTGTTTTGTGCACATTTTTGAAAATCCGAGGAATCGATACCTTCTGACCAGTTGGACAACAGCTTGCTTCAGACCGACGAATTATAGATATTGATATAAATGTACACTAAAATATTTTGTAAATATTTCATACTACATCAAAGGCAAATATGCAAACAGTACGTACAGGATGATACATCGGTAAAACATAGACGTTACAAAATAATACACATAATAAATAGTAATAACAAAATGTAGCAAAAATGTATTTAGACAAACAAATAGAATATCGGATTAAAATGTTTCATTCTCAAAACAGCAACAAATAGTTCATCGCATAGCATCTACACCATGGTGTGGGGGCTACGTTAAACAAAATCTCACGGATAGTCACGATAAGTTACGGAAGCTAACGAACCCTAAGGTAGAATTCCAATAATACCAGTTTACAAGCATTTATACATTGTACATTTAAAAAATACGATAATGATTGCAAACCACAATGCATTTTTCTTTCATTCATTACAACATGTTGATCATTTTGCACGGATTGATTTTTAAAACAACATTCTGTTGCAAAGTTTGCAATGAAAACTTTACGGAGGCTTTTATATGAAAAAGCGTATTTGTCCATAAACAATGATAGTTAATACATGTATAATTAGATTTTTCTTACATTGTGAAAATGTTAGAAATCCAATGTAGAATTATCTACAAGTTCTGTGAGAAGATTTCTTTTGCCATAACGATAGTATAAGGTGCGTTGAACCTTAAAAATGTTAATCGAATGTTTCAGTGACTGATACTGCTTTCCTATTTATTCTTATATCATCCGGAATTTCACAATATTTATGTGTTGGCGCCGTCCTGAATCTTCAAGCACACTAGTTCTTAAGTATTTCAGTCAATTCTAGCTTACGGTAGCGACTAACAATCCATTCAGTGAACTACTATAAGGTACGAAACGTTACGACACGGAACGTACCGTGGCGTACAGTGAGTCATTGTTGAACACAGCCCTTTTGATAAATGATTTCCTGACTGGAGCAATGATCAAAAAACTATAATATTATGACGTCATACAATCATCATGCATTCTGATATGATACTGGCACAGTGAACTGGTCCAATCTGGATTGATCTGGATGTTCTGTAAGTATAAAACAATAAGTCATTGATATCGTTTCTGGAAAGCAAGACATTGACATTTTGAATGTCAGTCTATACATGCATATCTTATCATCTCTTCCTGATCAATTGAAGACGTCTGCACCTTAGAAATCAAAGTAATGCCTCAGTCCCATAAAATCGTGGCTTGTTGCGGACCCGTACGTGCGGACAGCCGTCGATCGTGGGGAGCCTTGCGTATCTAGGTGACGGTACGCACATGGCACTAAACAACACCCGTACGGAGCCGTAGCTGGAAGATATGCAAGTTTAATCCATACTCGGCCACGATTTTGTTCACGATTTCACTTTAAACTGATACGTGTATGATGTATACATGGCTCATCTCACGGACCCTGGTAAAAACGTAACATACCGTACGGGTACGCAAGAGTTCGTACGAGTCCTTGCGGAGCTTGATTGCACGGCGCCCGTACGGTGCCCTCACAGCTATTTTTATGTTAATGGGACTGTAGCATTAGCTTGTATTGGTTAGAATATTGTTTAGGTCCGACTCCGAGTTAATAAAAACTCGAAACTCAATATCATCCAGAGGAATCTGTCATGTGGCCCTCCTTTGATTTTCAAACATACCGTTTGAAAATATTTAATGTCACAAACAACGCTCTTAAATCAGCTATACCGTTTCAAAAGGGGTATATTTTATGCATAAAATCGCAATCTTTTACATTTGTATTTCGATTTGCACTAGTATTGGCATTATCAGAACATTCCTTTACTGCTTCCAAAATGTTACCACACAATTTTGATTATTTTAGAAAAAGGATAATTAGTTGAAATCTGTGAACCAGCAATGTTACCAATACCCTGATACATATTGTATATGTGCAGATAAGAAACCTCTTCCAATAAAGCTTTTATACCACAAAATAAATAAACAATTTACTTTTATTATAGCTATGCATTTGGAAACAGAAGTTCTTTTTTCAAGTTTTGTAACCATGGTTTCACAAACAATTGCCTAGTTTCATCTGTCATTCTTTATATGTACACATTGACCAGTTTAAACATGTACTACAATAAGACCACGAAAAATGGAAACCAGACATTAAGCTTTAAACTATTACTGGACACAAACCTTCGCTATTGGATGCCAATTGCCTTTTTTGAATTTGAACCTAATTTTGATATGTTTGACCAACACTGGTGCTTATAAGATAGAAAGCAAATAAGCCGTAAATTACCAAAGATCAATCTCAATAATGATATGTAATCCCCTGGGAATCGAAACCACGTTCCCTGTGTCTGATCTTTTAAAAGGATTGAAAAACATACTCGTTAGATGTAAACAGTATAACCTCTGCAGAGCAGTCCTCTAATGAGCAAATCCTCTTCTCAACAACATCTTTTGACATTTCCCTTAGGCAAAATTTTAACTGAATTTAACCTCTGCTGAGCAACATCCTCTGAACAGCAACATACTTTAGTCTCTCCCAGTGGGTGTTGCTCGAGAGAGGTTGTACTGTATATATGTATACATATATTGTATATATGGCGTATTGAAACGTACTAACAAAAAAAACTAAAATGAAAAATAACAAATATGTATACGTACAATGAGGTGCTCCATGACCTCTTCCCGGAGGACCCATTCTAGCGCCTATTGATTTTGGTATGTTAGTTACACTGGCCGGTAGATTAGGTAAATGATGATCATTTGGCATACTAAATAATCCTACAATGTCACTTTTAGAGCCAACTGTGATGGACCCTACTGGTTCACCAACAAGGCCTACAACTTGATGACCTTGATGACCTCCGTGATCCATGTGAGGTAATTGGATATTTGAATGACCCATTTGGTCCGCATGGCCGCCTCCTCCTAGTGCAGCAGAAACGTCCATCTGATGACCTCCTCCTAAACCCTCCATTCCCGTGAAATCAGGTGCTCCGACAATTTGTTGTGCTTGTTGACCATCTAAGATAAAGATCTGAGGAGCCCCACCATCGGTGATTCCAAGGTCTGAAATAGAACCTCCCCCGCCTGTAATATCATGAGGAACGGCCGCGGGTACGGCTTGTATTGACGCCCCTGATGCCCCGCCTCCAATGATAGATTTTATTAAATCAGCATTCACTGATTGGCCAGATTGAAGTGCCGATTGTAAAGCAGCAAACTCTCCTTCTTGTAATGTCACCACGTCATACGGTCCAATATCTCCTGCAGTGCCACCGGCCAGACCTGAGAGATCTATTGGCCCATGACTGTCCGTAGCGCCAGAACCTGGAGGACCAGAGTTATCTAAGATTACAATGTCTCCTACACCAGCTGCCCCTGCTACACCCGATGCAATATCAGCCACAACGCTTGCTTGTGCTCCTTGTGTTAGAGGATCTTTAGCCACGGCTACTTCGTGTGTGTGCTTAACAGGAGCCGATTCTACTGGAGGCGCAACAATAGGAACAGCAGGTGCAACCGGCGCTGCTGATTTATCAATTATCGTTGTTTCAATTTTGATATTAGTATCTCCTTCTTCATTATTAAGGCCTGTAAAATCAATTAACGATCCAGCCAATCCACTTGCTGATGATAAAGGTTTCTTTCCAAGTTTTGATTTAGATTTACCTTTAGATGGAGTTTTAACTTCTGTTACTCGAACCTCTTCCTTATTCATGTTAAGGTTATCTTTCTTCATTTGAACTTGTTTACTTGAAACCTTTTTACCACTTTTATCAAGAGTGTTGGCGCTAAGGGCATCTGTACCGAAACTTTTACTGGAACTTATAACTTGAGATCCTGTAAAGTCAAGGGTTTTACCAGATAGACTACCTTTACTACTTCCACTGGAAACACGAAAGTTCGGTCTTTTAAAAGACTTTCGGGATTGTACGCGGCTTCCTGAATCATGCGCCTCTCTTAGACTCGGTTCTTGCCATCTAGACCTTTGGCTATTGTCATTATTATTATTATTATCGTTGTTGCTTGACGACCCACCATCAACGCCGAAATTATCCGAAAAGGGAAATCGACCGTTTCCATACGCTGCATCACCCGGCCTTGCTTGAACTGTTTGATCGACGTTATTCCAGTTTACAGGATTGAAAGCATCAGACATAGTATCTGGATTGAAGCTTACATCACCAAAACTACCACCCATACCGCCAGATCCCATGCTGCCAGATGCCATACCGCCAGATGCCATTCCACCAAAATTACCATCCATGCCGCCAGATCCCATTCCGCCAGATCCCATACCGCCTGATCCCATTCCGCCAGATCCCATACCACCAAAACCACCATCCATACCGCCAGGTCCCATTCCGCCAGGTCCCATACCGCCTGATCCCATACCGCCTGATCCCATACCACCAAAACCACCATCCATACCGCCAGGGCCCATTCCGCCAGATCCCATACCACCAAAACCACCATCCATACCGCCAGGTCCCATTCCGCCAGGTCCCATACCACCAGGCCCCATACCTCCAGATGGCATGCCGCCAGACACAACCTGATTGAATTCTTGTTCAATTTGTCTCATTTCCGCACCAAACATATCGTTGTTGTTATTATCTCCGTTGAATCCACTTGATCCTTCAAAAGGGCCTTTTCGTGGCATAGGTCTTTGTGGTCTTTCAAACCTATTATCAAAAGATGGTCGCTGTTTATTCATACGTCTTACTATAATAATTCTTCTTGGTCTTTTCATTTCTCTTCGCCGTGGCATTGGAGCAGGCATGATTCTGGACATTGGTGGTGATGCAACCATTCTACGTGGAGGAGAAGGCCTTCTACCAGGACGGTTTGGGCGTGGCATAAGTTTCATTGGAGGTGGAAACTTTCTCATTGGTCTAGGACTCATCATAGGGCTTGGACTTGGCCTTATCATGGGACCAAACATTGGTCCAGGTGGTGGTCCATGCATCATATGGGGGTGATGTAATGGAGGACCCATGAAATGTGTCTTCATTGGTAACATAGGTCCTACCATTTTCATACCAAATGCCTCTGTATAGTGACTGATGCAGCTTATGAGGATCAGAGTAAGTACGATGTGAGCCATGATTCCTGTCCTGAAAAAACACAAAGCGCTTAATATAATAAAAAAGTGAAAGTGTTGTTTAAAGTCTGCTTCCATATTAGGGACCACAATGGAAATAAGGGCTTGCCCTTTTTTGTGCTATCCCTGGTGTAGGTGTGCTTGTCATGGTTAATTACAACATGCTGTGGTATATGTTAATGTAATTATGCTATGTGTACACTATGCCAAATAAATATTATTACATGTATTATTATATTCATGAATATTCACCGGCAGGTGACAATATTCATTTAACCCTGTGTGGAGTGGAAAGACTGTAGTGTAGGTTAATTGTCTTGCTCAAGGAAATAAGCAGTGTCACTATAGTGGGGTTTCCAGCTCGGGACCTCTCGATCCCTCGATGTCCTACGACTGAAACACTGCTCCTATAATTAAAGTCATCTCATTTCTATAATCGGATGTTTATGGACAATTTCTGTGATAACCTTGTTGTTTTAAGAAGTATTAATTTGAAATTGTGACAGAATGTAATTCGATCCTTTCTTAATAAACTCGTATCATAAAATACTAAGGCACAAAAATTAATAGTTGAAAATTGGATCAAAGTTCGCGAAAACTGTCAACGGATCAGAAAGCAGAATGTGTGTAAGAATTTGAAACAATTCTGCTCTGTAGTACTTTTTGTAGTTGCTACAATAAAAAATAGTGCTCAGCATCGTCTTACATATATCCACTGGAAAATGATACACAGTTGAGTAAATGGCTGGTAAAAAGTAATTATTAAGATCACTGCATGTGTTACATACATACATGAAAAAAAAACAACATTCAATTTGAATATGATAACAGCATATATACACGAAAGAATAAAATCTGCATTCAAAAGAGTATTTAAATTAGGCTTTATGCGAACGTTCACAAATTATTCAAGCACCGGTTAACATTAAACGAACGCCGTCAAAACTAAAAATTTACATTTTGCAAGTATATATAAATACTTCCATTTACTAAAGAGAGCTTTAAAATAAAACAGATTTTGTTGCATAATTGCTACTAAAAGCTTCATATTTAGGTATCTTAAATATAATTACATCAAAAATGTGCGACACAAATACAATTTAAGATCCAACTTTAACCCCCTTAATGTGCAAAAAAGTAAAACGTACACACTAACTGTCCTTCAAATGTTATCACACAAAGCCACTTCAAACAGACACGTGACCGTTTGTCAGAAATGATTTAAATATTCAGTTTAGCTTATTATAATAGTTTCAATAATCAAGATTTTAATTATGTTAATTGCAATCTAACATGCAAATGTCATGTCCCAGTTTAATGCATTAACTAAATTAATAATTAATAAATGTGACAAAATCCAAAACAAAACAAAAACTTAAAAAATTGCAATGTTTTATTTATTTTGTTTTCGGCGAGAAATGTGCACGATAAAAAGACAATGTCTAAGTTCACAGGCGGTCAGCGCGGCCCCGAAGCCTGAGTTTATACAGTTAAATATATATCGGTTGTATTACCAAAAGAAAAAACTGGCAAATAGTTTAAATTGAACTTAAAACTTGAAAATCTCACTTAAGACCTAACTCAGCTTGAGCAACCGATCCATGAAGGTCTATCACACATAATGTATTCATAGCTGGCACCAACTATGATAGAGTTTGGATAAACTTATTAAAATATTGTATGTAAAATTTCAAAAACAATCAAATGCATTTTTCGGACATTCACATGAAATTCGAATCCTTAGAACCCGAGTGACCAAAATAACAATTTTTCTGTTGGGCGGAACTTGGCATTCTGCATGGACTGTTATGACATTTGAACTTGTTTTTATATGGCAGTAGCGACTATTTGTACATTACTCAGTGTCTGTATTTTATACGTGTAGAAAAATATCCATGTCTTAGCGTTTTTGAACATATTTTTAATATAAAAGTGCTGGTGACAAATATGATATATGATAATAATTATAATATATAATAATGAATACCTAAAGCGTGTAGGATCGTACTCCATAGCATCTCTGTTATTCGCGGGAAGTTGAAAATATAATTATCTACTTGCTACATGTGCATTTTTGCAGGTATGAGAAATGGTACATAATAAAGAACGGACAATTCTATTTGAGACTGGCCTATAACATAGAATTGCGCTATGTTATAAGCCGAAGGTTTATATAAAGCGCTAGTTAACCAAAGTCCGTATTACGTTTAATTCAATCTAAATCTATGTTATACTGCCGATTTGAGTATCGTCTACGAAATGGCCAGAACATTGCAAAGAAACAAAATTAAAAAATAGCTTAGACACCATGTCTGCTTAAATTGCATTTTAACAGTATATGCGTACGCAAAATACAAGAACTAATTACATAGTGCATTATTCTACAATGAAATATGGGCTACCGATGAAAAATATTTTTTCCAATGTTCAGTCAAGATAACTTGGCTATGTATTAAATATAAACTTTACAGATCTTATGCGCTTTTTAAACCAGTTATTGTTATCGCTCATAATTTTCATCCCCTTTTTCATCTTTGCGCCTTTATATTTCGTTCTACGATAAAACACAGCACAATGCACGTAATTCATTAACAAGCATAAAAATACCTTTCGTTCTTTAATTTAAAAAAACTGTCGGAATCATATTTAACATTTTACTATTATTTTGGTGCTATTAAAGTAGGACCGTTTATATTGGCCGTGGCCATCGCCAAATATAGACCCCGCCCAAATTAAAACGCATCTTAAAATGCCGATATTTACACCGTGTGCATCTAATCCATAAATACAATTGTAAAACAATTAAATCCAATTTACTAACACTTATTGATATACAAAAAAAAAACTTTTGTGATAATCCAAAATTTAAATGTATGTTTGATTAATCCATATAACTAGGTTTGCATGTTTTACCTTTGTTGGTTATAAATCCAATTTAGGTTACTAAAACAAGGTGTTATGTTGCTATCCTTGGGGACCAACTCAGCAACGTAAAAATCTGGTCTGCAACTTCACACCACACGAAGCTTTCTGACTCTAAATTAGTTCTAGCAATTTGGTTCAATTTTAAGTTTCAATTGCCACATTACGCCTTCAACCAGAACGCTTTTCATCTATTGGCCAATAATGTGACAGATGAAAGCATTAAAGTATG
This sequence comes from Mactra quadrangularis, assembly GCA_025267735.1. Taxonomy (NCBI): domain Eukaryota; kingdom Metazoa; phylum Mollusca; class Bivalvia; order Venerida; family Mactridae; genus Mactra; species Mactra quadrangularis. The sequence continues at coordinate 39,155,033 of CM046298.1, read as the reverse complement.
GCATCGTGACCTATCTAGATATTAATTAACGTCTAAGATATAATTAGTTCACCGTAAGACATTCAACAGCCAGTGGACTACGATAAATTCACGCTTCCTTTGTGACAATGCCTTTGGATGCTGATATAAAACTCACTTAATTTATCTCGCAAATTAATAATTTTGTTATATTTACAAGGCAAATTTAAATAAAATAGATATTAACCCTGTCAAATATGACCTGCGGTATGTATACTTGGAATAGCTTATCTAATGTACGCACAGATTTATACGAAATGTTAATGAATAAATTATAAATGTATGTAACATTACATTGTATTACAACATAATTTGATGAACTAAGTATGGTGTAATGTACGTCCAGTATTTAGGTCTGTACGGTCAGTATAAATAACTGGCACGGTTCTGAGTCAAAATTATATTGTTTTTAATCGGAACCGTGCTGGTCGCCAATGCTAAGAACTCTAAAATCCGGTTTTACAAAACTCGCCAAAATGATATTACAAGTAGAATTATGAGACATTTTCCAGATTTTTTAAGTCCGATGTTAACTGCTAACCAGACTTATTGTCGGTGATATAATTATCCCATTGTTATGTCTAAAATGAGGAGAATGTTGTTAGAAGTCGCCGCCTGTCTTTTTAACTGAAGACCCTTTCTGTCACGCCTTCGTATAATGAAAGGTTTTTGTAAAGGCTCATTTATCTTTTATTTTGAATGTTCGGTGTTAAATTCAAGTATTTGGTCAAGTGAAAAACATGAAACGCTATGAACCATTCAGCAATATTCCACAAAGAAAGTTTCTAAAATTCTTCGCAAGAAATGTTTACAAAGCAGCGAAAACAACAAAATTATGTGAAATTGATATAAGCAAAAACCATTTATTTTGGATCCCCAACCATTTTAAACCAATTGGTTTTGCGTTGAAAATACAGATTTTTTGTATTGAAGGTTTTGTGGAAAGTGTTTGGTTAAAGAATGTTTACAACTTTCATTACCATATACATGTATAGTGTCATGTTCTATGTGCCATGAATGTGAGATTTAGTAAAAATTATAGGTACGAAACTTCATTTTTCGTGCCTTTGCTTTGATACTAGTTTTTACAAACAACTGCGAACTTTTTTTATCATGAGTTCAATTTCAGGCAGGGAATTACACACTCCCTCTGATTTAAGCCGCAAAATATATTCTACGGCCATTTCTCACTTGTAGATAAGTTGTCAGCCACAGTGAGGATACGTGCTTATTAAAAGCTTAAAAGCAAGAATCCAGCGTTCTGGGACTATCCAGGGAACGTGACCACCGCGATCTGACTAAAATGTTGAGCTTAGACATGAAGCACCATATATTACATGTACATAAGATCCGGAACCTATAAAGTATACAGTTTCAGACAACAGATGGCATTTAAATATCGTACAGTCTATTGTCAATCAAACACTGACAGTTTTATAGACTTTCATCACGTAACTGTATCACTAGGTTACTAAACCAAAGTATCATGTACGTAATATTCCGTCCTTCTTAGCTTGAGCGGTTAAGTCCAATGAAAACACTTAATAAGCTTATAAGCTTTCAGATGACGGAAATTGTCGAATAGTTACGATCGCATTGTGTTGAACGTTCGGGTCACATCGACTGATTACGTCAACATTCGAGGTACAAGGTAACATGTACATATAAACAGAAAGTTTAAAATTGTTCGTCCAAATTCTGCGAAGACATGTAGGTTTCGCCAACGCATCGACGACCATTGAATTGACAGCCGCTAAAGACGTTAGCTGAACGATTATCAATTGTTTACTGACAGTCTAGTGCAATCCCGTATGCAGAAAAATCTGCTCTTTTCAACATGTACGCTTGAAGCTTTTTGTCGTAACTCACTGTTTTAAAATTGACGTTTAGATCTAGTTAAAAAACACGACAAACAGTAAAGATACTCGTATTAACATAATAGTAAAAAAACAAAACAACAAAAAAACACAAATGGCTTACATGCATTATAAAATGACAAAAACGTGAAGCCATATCAACCCTTTGATAGTTTTAATTAAATGTACATGAATTATATTGAGGTTAATAACCGGCATCATAATATAATATTCATTTAATTAAGTGGTGTCACAGTAAACTCGACCTAACGACTGGTCCCTCAAAACAACCAACATTTATAATCCTCTAACAACTGCAAAAGAACTTTTAACGAGCTTCAAGCGTTTATGTACGCATATAATGACGGAATTATGGAATAGCACTCCACGAAAATAAAATTAGCGGATGCGGACACGTACAAGCACACAGACTACGTTCGAGAAACTATGAGTATGGAATGCCGGTCTTACGAATTAATTGATTTACCTGAGTTGACCGTCCATATAAAAACGACTCTCGACATTACGATCACTTTCAGGGAGAATATCAAGTTGTCTTATTGTTGGACCTTCACTGTATTTTAGAAGTAACTATGTAACGTATTTCCTTCATGATGGACAACAAAGTAGGAATGTACCAACAGCCATTGAGGTATCGTCATCTTGACTAAAATGTGAATGCTGGTTAAAACATATACATTTTTACAATACCTGTCACATATATTCTTTTCTGTCATTTGTCATGAGTTTATGATTTCAAAAATTTGCATACATTTGTTTTGTTTGATAAACAACTTTATTAAATAAATTTGTTACTGAGTAAGTTTTTTTATTATAAAACCACGCTATAATAGTAAAATATAAAAGTGCATGTCACTATAACTCGAAGGCAAATGGTTTTGTTAATTTTTTTACATTAAAGTATACTCAAGATTATGCAATTCTCTATCGTTCGCAATGAAAGTATGAAACATTCCCGAGCTTTTCTCCTCAACTCTTTGTTTAGAGTCGTTATTCCTGCCAGTAAAAATCTACAACAGAAAAAGTCAATTAAAAGATGACCAACGTTGGTTACAAACGAAGTACAGATTACTGGGATTCATATAAGTACACGGTACTTAATTGTTAATTCATATCTAAGCTATATGCAGTGTTCAAGATACCCGAAATTCAGCACATACATTTGGTTCCAAAACATAGCTATGAATCATAGCAATCTGATTAAAACCCGATCTAAAATTTTACCGCTCGCATACTCGCTAATTTACGACAACGCGAGTAGAACAGGATCTCTGTTAACGGAGATTGGAATCATAATTACGAACCATATACTATGTCCATAGGCGACTAGCACGGTTCCGACTATAAAATTCTATATGTACGTATACATAACTTGTTTTTGACTCAGAACCGTTCCGGTCGCCTATGTTAAAGACATAATTATTACATTAGTTTATTTTGGCTAGCCAAAATAGCTATTTTGACCATTATGTCAACATTAGCTATCTGAATTACGAAATCAAGATATTATTACTTGTGTTTCGTCTAGATGAAATATTTGCATTGATTGGTCGACACAAAGGTCATCCCGACATGACCCCCTGGGCGATGAAAAGTGATCCTATATGAAAGCGGTCTATAGAAACCGCTGTTTAAGGAGATTGGGATATTGTCCCTCTGTATGGATACCAAGTATAAGTCAGAAGGTAATTAAAAAATAGTAATTCCTTTGCCTTTGATAGTGTATTTTTTCATAATGTCGGTACTTGCCAAAAATGCGGAAATCGGTTTCAAAATATCTTTGTTGCTCGCTCGTACTCTAAAACAACAATGATGGACTCCCTATACTTGTTACATGGGCCAAGTACCTTAAGTGAAATAACAGAGTATATGTTCTGTTTTGTTATGTTGCAATCAAGAACATGTTCACTGGAGGGATTTCAACAAAACGATCGACATGTTAGCTGACATTAATTTTGACAGTAATACATGAATATTTAATGCGATTTAAACCACAACAATGTAAAAATTGTCTGAAGATGAAATGAGTCAGTTGTTTTAATAATAGTACAAATTGACATTGTTGTTTCCGATGAAGGGATAATTTAAGGGTTGCCTCCTTGTGGTTACCCACAAATCCTTAATTTAGACATGTAAGTATAAAATAATGATAGAAACTCGTATACAATTCGCGGGGTTTGAGCAAAACAGTTGTAACTCAATTTAAAAAAGTGTGAGTTGCGATCCTTTTGCGTTAAGCCCGCGAATTGTACTATAAGACAATACTTTAATAGTATTCTACAACAAAGTCCCCATTAACATTGTGGTGTATTCTTTATTTTTATTGTTTATATTTATCGTTATTAATTTAAAATATTGACAGATAAGTCAGCACACCCATAACATGTGGTTACACGAATTACAATACAATGTAACATTGATGTTGTCAAGTGCTGCATTTAACCTGGTAAAATTACACCTTTGTTTGTAACAAAGAAACTGTAGATCAATGAATAGATCATGTGTAGGTATAATATTAAGTTATTAACCAAATTCCCTGATACAGAGCTTTGTTGGTGAATGGCCGTAGAAAATATACCATGACCCAATTCAATAAAAGCAGGTAGGTTCCTACCGGAAATTGACCAGCACTTTTTGGATTAGCAGTCAGGTATCCTTACCACATGTTGACATGAGCTAACTTGCAGAGTGGTTTCATTTTGACGAGATTTGTGGTATCAAGCCCAGACCTATAAGCTCCCCCGTACTGAAGATACTGACTAAATATTTCATTTTTATCAATAAATTGGGTGCACAAATACAAAATACACGTTCAAACTTAAAGTTTAAGTTTCAGGAACATCTGAGAGGGTGACCCTGGGGAAAAGTTCCAAATTTTGGATGATTCGAGATGAAATGACCCTACATACATTACGTACATGTCCAAATGCTCGGCGAACATACATAAAAAGTCATGTCTCAAGAACCGTGAAACACGTTTTAATTCTACCAACCAGGAAAAATGACACAGAGGATTATTTGAGTGACATGTATAATTAGGGAATACGTCATGTATATTCACTACTCATGTCTGTAACTGACACTATTAGAAATTTGTGATTTATAAAATGAAAATATGACATAATAAATATAAAAAAGTGTACGACAAGGAAACAATTTTGGTTCGTTAATTGAACCTGTAGACCTCTAAAATCGCGGTATTTCTTGGGTTACTGGTACAGGCATTTTGAAACAAGTGCTTGATGTAATTGATAAAGATTTGTTCTCATGTATTACATTGTAATTTGAGAAAATAAAGTATTGTTCTATTCTGTTCAAAGACGCAAGGATTTTTGTACTTTATGAATTTGAACTTTTCTCGCCAATACTTTCATGCAGTTCTCGTTAAACAATGGATCTTTGTTACTTAAAATAATGTAACTTTGGGTAATGTTATTCGATATGAGAGCGGTCTGTAGGATTTTTGTTTATGGGAATTGGGTTCTCCATTGCCTCATGTGTCATTTTAGATATAAAATAGTTGCTCGAAAAAATACAAATAAAGCTAGATATCGCGGACGTATATATAAAGTCCTGTACATTTGAACATAAAAAGAAACATTACTGAATTTCATAATTTTTATAGGAAGTGCTTTTATTTAGTTAAAACAAATTATTTGTGCACTAAACTCGACAATAATTACCATCTCAGAGGAGGAAGGTTAATGTTTATTTGACCATAAAATGATAGTGAAAACCTTTGATTTATGTAGAAAAACATTAAAATTAGCATAACGTTAGTAATTGTTTTAGCCTGTGACTGCAGAGGTACAATACAGTGTAACTTTAGAAAACCGTGCTCTAAATTCCGAGTCGAAAAATCAGGACTCTGAGCAACCCAAACACGAACAATTTCAAAGATCTGGGCCCTAAGAAATCCAAACTCATAGAATTCCAATCCGGAAGTCTTTGAATACAAACGCTTTTTGTTGCCTCAAAAGTTTACCTTCTCTGTGGATGTTATTATGCTTTAATTATTGTAATTATGAAAGTGTACTTTGTATTTTTCTGAATAAATTTCTGTTCTGTTCTGTTTCAATATAAATGAATCCTCTGGATCTCGGAACCTCTAACGTCTGAATTCCGAACGGGTTTACAGAAATACCGTATTTTTTCAATGCAATTTGACCTTAGAAAACTAAACATTACATCACCCACTAAATAGACAAATTGTCAATTTTCTGCTACAAAGCTAAGTGTATATTAAAACTGAACAGTTCCGTACTTGTGTCACTACTTGAAACATGTTTCCTAACATGTACATATAAAACGCTATGATGTACATGTACTTCATTCATTTGCAGACTCTGAATAGTGCTTCTCAGGATTGCACTGGTCCATACGGTATGGACTTCCATAATTCCAAAACACCAGTGCAATCCTGAGATCTAATCTGAACTCGATATGGTTTGTATACTTAAACCCTGGTAACGGAATTAGACGATGGAAATTCAAACGTGTTTGGTGGGTTTTGACTTCAGGGTGTTCGGATTCAACAGGTTAGTCTGTAGTCAGTATTAAACCAACTTAATTAGAATCTCCTGTGGCTTGAATCGTACCCAACTTGTCATCGCATGTTACACATGAAGGCGTGCCAACACAAACCATCTGGTTTAATTGTTTTGACTGATTATTAAATAATACTGAGATAAAATGAATATACATTTAATGTCAGGTCATAACCTTATGTATTCTTTTTTCTTTAAGGAAATTAACAAATGTATTAATTAAATGGTCGTCTTGACCTAGATGTAATTATAAACTCATTGAAGCTGTTTATAAGCAAATTTTTTGTCGTGGGTTATTTGTTTATACTATATCACAGGCGTAAATATTTGGATAAGAAATACATCAAAACTGTAATTTGTTATACAGATATGTTCTGTTCATATGTTTGTCCCGTAGGCATATTAAGTTGGCTATAAAATGACTAATGACATTACGTATAGTGACTAACGTTAAAGAAGTCATTATGGATAAAACATGGGTTTTAATATTACGTTGCATCATACCGATATAACACTACTTGAGGATGGTGACGGTCGTCGTCGAACAAATATGTCGTAATATCATAGTATAGATATTTTAATAGAAAGACTTACTAGTACTATAAAATCAACACAAATCCAAATTTCATTTTCTTTAAGGTGATTCGATCCTCAGATAAAAAAAAACCTAACCAATAAATAATGAATATTAAATATTAAGAAGAAAAAAATATAGGAGAAGTATGAAATGTTGTCTATTCGAGCTATAAGTCGTATTTACTCAGTCTTGACGTGCATATACCGTATCAGGGTGAAAGAGCAACGTCTTTGCTTTGGGCAACAGGGGAAGTAACTGCGATTGATTTTTTACCGTTTCCGTACCGGTCTTTAACATCAACTATAAACAAACATGGCGACGAATTGCAACACAATTTGTTAAATTTTGCAATACTTGTCTTTTTCTTATTTAGTATCAATCTAAAATGAATTCAGTTTCAAAATTGTCAAAAGATTTATATTTTGTCTTTACTGAACATGGAGAAGGGTTTGGCTCAGGCGGAGTCGACTCACCACGGCGTGGGCAAGAACTCTGCCAAAACTTCAAAAAATCGAGGAGGACAGCTGTTGCTATTACAACTGCCAGATGATGTCTTATTTGCTATATTTGACAAATGTGACATCAAAACCTTAGGTAGACTATGTCGTGCTTGCCGAAAATTGAATTGTCTGATTCAACTGGACTCTGTATGGAATGCTCGGGTTGAGGTGCTTCTTATGGTCGGATCATCATGCATGCTGAGAAAAGAATCCAAGAGTCACAGGTATAATGACCATGTTTTATCCAACCTAGCATTCAACAGACAAAACTGTTTCAAGTGTAAACAAAAAAATTCAAAATTACCCAATAAAAATGTAGGGTTTGGGCTGTTATCAGAGTTAATCTCGGTATTCCAATTTCCAGTAGTCCATGGACCCTATGTAGGGTCCTTGTGTAGTTCTAAAAATATGACAATGCATTGTTTGTATAATTTTACATTTCTAATTTTTCATATGATCAAAAAATATCTTGAAGTTGAGTTCATATTTTGATATAAGAATTCATGAAGCTTGAATGTCTGTGGGACAATCTAAGGACCCATACACTCTCTGAATCTTTAAATTATTACAATTTTTAAGTCATAAGTGAACTCACTACCACACTGGCATGAAAGCTAGCTTAAAGGAAGACTGCCAAGAGAATACAAGTTCTGTATCACTATCAAAGCTTTCCTTCATAAATACAGTGCAAGTTCTTGAAATAGGTGTTTTTCAGAATCAGATAACTTATTTAACAGTTGCTGAACAATTTTGAAGGCATTGTTACTACTTTTGCAATTCAGTGTCAGTGAGCTTCGAAATATATTCATATTATGTCTTCACTTGATAAATGGAAAGATTCCTTGTCATGAGTTATGTCAATAAGCCCACTTTAATATAATATGAGAGAATTTGTAAGTTGTTCCATATTTGCAAGCTTCAAGAGAACAGCAATTAGTTCTTACCAATTGTATTTTTGACTTCTGTATGAATTTTTTTTAAAGAAATTTTGATTTTCTCATTTAATGTTTTCAGTTTGCCTGTACGACCAAGTCTAAAAGAACAATGCAGGTTATCTAACAATTGGGTTCAGAAGATCTGCAAAGAAAAAGTAATAAGCCGTGTTAGCCCAAAGTATGTACTTTTTTACATTGTTCTGTTGTCTTTTGGTCAGAGCCACATGTAAAAGCAGTGTGATCAATATCAATTAGGGCTTGAAGTTTAATTGATAATAAAATAACCTGACTATAATTTCAAAGATGATTATAGAATCTGGACAAAAACTCAACAACCACTGTACCTATGTTCACCAAATTTTATGTGATAATTGTCCATGTGTCAAGGAAGTGCCTTTTTGGTTTTGAGGCCCAAGGGTCAAAGGTCACGGTCACAGGGACATCATATGGAAAAACCTTGTCCGGACGATAACTCAACAACCACTTTTCCTAGGTTCACCAAATTTTATGTGTTGATAGCCCTTTGGTAGAGGATGTTCCCTTTTGATTTTGAGACCCCAGGGTCAAAGGTCAAAGTCACTGGGACTTAGTTTATATTGAAACATTGTACAGACAATAACTCAATAATGACTGTACCTAGGTTCACTAAATTTTATGTAAGGGTAGCCTAAATGTCTAGCATATGCCCCTCTGGTTTTGAGGCCCCTGGGTTAAAGGTCAAGGTCGCAAGGAAATCATAAGGAAAAACCTTGTCCAACAACCAACTTCATCTAGGTTCACCAAATTTTATGTATCGATACTCTTTGGGTCAAGGGTGTGAACTTTTGGTTCTGAGGCCCCAGGGTCAAGGTCACTGGAAGTTCATATGGGAAAACTTTGTGCCGGTGATAACTCAACCACGGCTGTACCTAGGTTCTCAAAATCTTTGCTTTGGATAGCCCTCCAGTTAAGGATGTGACTTATTTTGAGATCCTGGGATCATTGGTCAAGGTCACAGGGACTTCATATGAGATAGAACACAGCATGGACTGCACACAGGCGTATAATGCCTGGCCCAGCGGAGCTCTTGTTGTATTTATATAAACTATTTTATTACTAAACAGTTATGGCTATATCATAATGAGGTATAGATAAACCACTGTATAACATTATGAACATTTGGTTGGTTGGTTGGATAGCATTTAGACAAAATGTTAACTTAGAACTTTAGGTACATCATATAATACATGTTAAGTTCAAATTTCAGTCACATGGGGTCAATAACTAGTGCACTATAGCATAGTATTTGTGGTGTTACTCTCAATGACAGCAGTGCAATATTTGTGGTGTTATAATAATCCTTTTCAGTAACAGCCCACGTTTTATTTTAATTGTTCATTTTAGACAGTTGCCATGGCTACAGTATGTTGATGGTCGTCTATGGTGTTCAGTAAGCAATACTATAAAATGTTACAATGTACATAAAGATGGTATTCCTAAAGAAGACCGTAAGAGATGTTTAGTTCTTCAGGAAGACAAATGTCATAGAAAGAGGACAATATATTCACAAGACGATCAGTTACACCCAAATCTACATAACGAGGATATTAGTAGATTTGTTATAAAAGGAAATATATCAGTGAGTGGTTGTAGGTAGGTTAAAACTATATTATTGCTGTCTTTATTAAACAACCCGGGTGGATAGCACAGTCGGTAGGGCGCCGGGATTTGGAATCTCGTGCCCGAGGGGGTGCGGGTTCAAATCCCACCGAGGAGGTTATACCCTTCAATGAAAATTTGACAATAATGTCGATTTTCCTCCATTGATTAGATAATAATATTAATATGGAGAAGTTTCCGGCCTTGTGGAAGGGTAGGTGAGTACTGGTTATAGACAATGGTCCAGGAAAGCTAGGTTAGGTGCGCTGGACGCCGTAAAATGACCTAAATTGTGTTGACACGGCGTTAAATCTAGTATGGACGTCTGAATTTGTTGGTCGCTAACCATTATGATTCTGAAAATAGTGTAATAATACCTTAGAAATCTGTCGCTAGTTGATAATTTAGTTGTTACTATCAATCATTATGCGTCGGGCTTGTTCTAGAAAATTCAAGGTGATGACTGTGTTGTACATGTAATACTAAAATCATGTTTATTGTTTGTAGGGATGGAAGTATATATATATTTGATATAGACAAAGGTGAATGTTTAGAGAAACTTCATAAAGTACATAGTACTGATACACAGACTGTAGATATATATGATACATGTATAATCAGTGGTTCCAGAGATAAATCATTAAAGGTTGGTGATTTTTACAAGCCACAATTTTGTCACATTTTTTGCTCTATTCCCCTCTTGAAAAGTATGTACTTTCTCTCTTGTCTGTAGAAAAGTTTCCATGTATGATCTTGCAGACTACAGAAGTCTTTTCATAAATAATGCCATAAGATAAACAAGAAATAGACTAATTTTCTATAATGCCTATTCTTAAATGCTTTATATTGAAGTTTTCACTGGTCTGATTTCAGAAAAGGCCAAACTTGATAAGAGAAAAGTGAATAAGCATAAGCGTAGAGACCATTACACTGGTATAATGATGTAGACTAGTTATGTGCTGACCCATAGATTTAGTTTCTAGCTTGATATTCGAGAGTAATAGACTATATTCGGAATTCAAATATTCGGGTTTTCCCCTCCGGTACAAACAAACTTTCACCATTAAAATGAAAACACGTGTACAAAAACAATAGACTTTTGTTTACTGAAATGTTACTGTACTATGGCATACAATTTTTCATTTCTACTGTTGCATTGATTAATATACATATTTACATGTTAATTTATTGCAGATTTTATGTTTAAATGAACAAGAGGAACAAACTGAAGTTAAGATGACAATAAACATGCAAGATAGAGTCTGGTCTACATCATTCTCTCCTCATGGACAGTAAGTATCTGATTGTCTTACCTACCTTGTTATAACTCTTATCTTTATAATAATGATCCTGTTATAATGCTTTTAGTTCTTGGACCCCAAGTTTTTCAGGTGTTATTAATCTGTGCCATTGCATGAAATTATTTGTTGAGGCTTCTATTGTCTCAAAGACTTTTTGGATACCCTGAAATATGGAAGTAATAGACACATCATGGGCGTGGAGTCCGCGTTGACAATTACTTTCTTATGATGCATATTGATGTCTAAGTCAATCACTTAAATAGAGAAATAGACTTTGAGGGCTGAATGAACACTGTCTTAACTCTATTTTAAAATTAAGGGAGTTACAACAGTGTTTCGTTCAGCCTTCATGTCTTTATAAATTATATAGGTTTCACTTTCTTCTTAATCAATTATTTGAGACTTAAATATCAACAAAAATTGAATGATTTTGCAATGTCCAAGTTGGTCAACTTAGCAAAACTTTACTGTATGAGTAATTCATTGAGTGAAATATTTTGCTATATTTACAGAACATTTGCTGCTGGTACTTCAGGATGTAAAGGAAGTCTACCTCTTACTGTATGGGATACTGACACGTATGTACAGGTTTTTATTCTACTATGTACCATCTGTTTAATGACTATTTTATTCTCTACCTTTATTCAAGAAATTACATACTTGTCTATATTTTAGATTATAAAATATTTTGTTTGAGCTTTGTGTTGCCAAAATTGAATAACAAGTGCTTTAGCATGAAATGTTTGATATGAACATCAAAAAACTAGAAAAGAAAAAAATAGAAAGTCTGAAACTTTTGATTTCACAGCTTCTTGGTCTTCCAGTGCTGAGGTAGTAGCATAAAGTTTCTTGCTCAAGGAAACAATGGGGTAGGTTTTCGATGAGATTAGAACCAATACTAAGCTGGCTGTCCAACGATTATCAGTCAAATGTCATAACCACTCAGCCACACTTGCTCTTATTGTAATTGTATATAGTAATTAATGTTAATTATATTTTGTGATATATTTTATTTCAGTGGTCAGTTTTTATACTCATTAGGAAAGTTACGTTACGGAGCTGGTATATTAGATATAAAATATGAAGATGATAATACATTACTATCATGTGGTTATGAATGTTGTCTTAAACTATGGGATCTACGTACACAACAATGGTAAATATCTCACTATGTTAAATTTCATTCAATGTTAGTAGCGCATACATTAACCTTGCATATTTAAATCAATGTTGAGTGCAAAGAATGGTTGTGAGTATTCAAATTGATGAGGTTAATGTATGCACCACTGATAGTTGAATAAATTTTAACATTATCACTGTTATACTTGTATATGGAGCTGTCACAATTATTCAGAACTGAAATTGATCAATTGTTGTGTTTGAAATTGGTTAATATAAATTAATTGTCGGTCATTTTGTTTCATACCTACAGCCATTGGAATTGGTCAATAAAAATTGGGGGGGGGATGGGTCTAAAGCTGATATATAATGGCTTCTTAAGTGTTCAATCATATTATTTTCTATTTATTTTATTTACAACCTTTAATAATGAAATAACCTGATATATCTCCAGCATTTCGGTTTGATTTTATTATGTCGGCATTTGGCATAGCGTATTAAGTATAATGTTGATGACATTTGATGCAGATAGTACTGTATTTGTATGTTTTGTTACTAATCTTACCCTAGAACAAAGGCAATGTACAGTCATAGAATCGTTGTTTTGTTTTAGTGTTGCATCATGGCAGGAACCATTTGATTCCACACTTTATTGTTTACAAACTGATGGTAATGTTGCCATGGTGACAGGGACAGCTAGGTATGGAATGTCTCGTCTCTGGGATAAAAGACAAACAGAATCAGTTCAGGTATATATCTTGATTGTTTGTTGTTAATGTGATAGCAAAGTTTTTCTTCAATCTATGTACTCTAGTTTTACTGAGCAATCAAGTAAAATTACTGGTTATGGACCCTAATTGAGGCGGGGTTTACTTATTTTCACTGTAAACTGACTATACTGACTTCTTGCTGCTCAAATTTTGAATGAGATCAGTTTGTTAGCTCACTTAATTTTTGGTTCTATATTTCATAGAATGTCTCATTGAAGTACATGCGACCAGTGAAAACAAACACAAATTTGTTGCTCTACAAGTCCTTGATATTGAGACACTTTTTGAATGCTTATCTTTAATGCAAAAAACACTTTTTTTTAATTTTCCCTATGTTATGGTCATAAAAATTTGATACACATTTATATTCATGCATTTTGAAATAAATTTGTTACTTTTTTGTTGGCATTAGTATTAATCCTTTAACTAATAGAGGCGGTCTTCCAGGTATAAAAACTATAATAATAAAGTTTTGAGGGTACTAAGGAGAAATTATTAGAATCACATAAATGGGACAAAAAAGGGACATTATTAGAATCACATACTGGCAACAAAAGGGGACATTATTCGAATCACATACTGGGGACAAAAGGGGGCACTATTAGTTAAAGGTTAAAACAAAGTACCTTCTGTGATTTTACTTTTAAATATGTTATTTATGTTCTCTGTTTCAGGAGTATTTTATGTCGCAGAGAAGTCCTGTATATTCTGTAGCTTTTGATTCATATAAACTGTATGCTGCCTTGGATTCCAGTATTAATATATTGAAATTCTCTGGTTATTAAACTTACATTATAAAAGACATTCATACAGTAATCATGACTGTTTAATCCAACACTTGTATGTTGTAACTGTCTAAGTTGAGCATTTGCCCAGAATGAGCTATTTTGATAGGGTTATGTCCGTCTGTGTAAGTTGTTTTCTATAAATATTTGAGTGTCAACACATATGCTTCAGTGAAAGTTTTCAGCATTGAAATAAGGATTTTTAAGGAATTTAGACAGTCTTTTTTCCTTCATATAAGCTGCATAAATCCTTGAAATTCGGGAAAATTGGGAGTATAAAAATTTTAACGTCATGCCATGCACTTATCTCAACAGACTAGTCTAGTTTATCCTATATATGATGAATTGTCTCCCTTCCTGCCTTGTATGGTTGTTTTTTGTTTATTTATTTGTATGTTTTAAACTCATAGATTTAAAGTGTATATATATATATCTTATGCAATATTGCTTGTTAGAACATTTTTTTTAATATTAAACATCATTTCTAAGGCCACAACAAATTGATCATATGTTCTATGGATTTTGTCCGAAAAAAATTGGAGCGAGCGAGCGAAAAAAAAAAAAAATATTTTTTTTCCACATTTTGCATTTTGAGGAGCGAGCGAAAGGCGAAAAATAAAAAAAAGTTCTATTTTTATGAATATTCATTTACTTAAAGTCAAAATGCACTTAAAATATGGACTTTTTGCAGAAAAAAACTTAAATAAATAGCATTCTGTATTATTTCAAAGTGCATATAAGCCACAAAAATCTCTTAAATTATAGTTGTGGATATAGACATGCTTATTTAAATAAAAACATGGATTGATGCTGTACTACTATGGATTTATTCTATTTTTCTTACATGATACAATTTTAAAAGCACTGCATGTATTTAATATTTTTCCTTTCATTATAGTTTCATATTTAGTCTTTTTTCCTTGGGTTTTATTATCTTGACCTTGAATCACAAGGAAATGTCAGTTTAGCTCTGATTATCTTGTAGTTTGTTGTAAGAAAGATTACTTGTTGTTAATATTCATAATATTAATGCTTTTAATATGATACATACAAAATAAATGCCTGTATTTGCATTTAGATGAACTGTACTATATTATCATACTGTAAAATATACTGATTTCATTCAATATTGAACTTCAAAACTTCCTAGATCATTGTAAAAAATTAGAACCAGCACTGCTAAAATTATAAAGGACCAAACCTGGTGACTTTTTATGTAAAATAAATCCCTATATTAACAAAATAAATAAAGAGATGGAATCAACAACAAACAGCTACTCAGCAAATTTAAATCCTCCTGAATGAAAATTTTAGGCCCTGCACCCCTATAAAATGATGGACCGAACCTGTTGACTTTTGGTGTATAAATAAAGTCTTAATATTATTCCAGTAAATAAAGGATGGGCTAAAAAACATAAAAATTATATATAATTATATTCATATATTCCTGAATGAGAATTTTAGAATCAGCACCCCTATAAAATGATAATGAACAAAACCTGTTAACTTTTAAGTGCATAAATACAGTCTTATTAATTAGGAAGAAGAAGGAGATTATTAATTAACCAAATTATGTTACAGACTAAACAACATACAACTGCTAAGTATACCTAGTAATCCTGAAAGAAAAATAGAATCAGCACCCCTATACAATTAAATGGACTATACGTTTTGGTGTCGAAAGTATAGCCTTTTGGTAAATAATACAAAATACAACTTCATTTTAAATCAGTCTGTTCGAATATCTCCCCAGCATGAACATAATTAGAAAAGGTTTTTTTCTATCCTGTCCTACCTCAATTCATAAGACATGAGTCGACCTCTATTGTAAATTATTTTTACACAGAAGGTGAACATATGACATCACACATCCAGATCATACATTGTATTTGTAGGGTTGATGGAGCCGCTCTGTCTACGTCACTGTTCAACTGCTGTGTGTATCAAGAGTTAAAGTTTATGGAAGTTAAGCATTGCATTTATTACGTATAAATTTATTATACACGTGTTAAAACGTGTACTAAATATAATTTAGGACTTAGAAAAGCAAAGGAACAAAGGATCGACACGATCATCATAGTGACGTATGTAAATGTGAATACTTTACTGTTTTGTTACAAATATAGCAATGTCATGGTGATAAGCTTTGATATTTAGACCAAAAATTATTGATTTTCTCCGTAAAACTTCTTGGTTGAGTGCCAAAAAAAATTGACTTAAAAAAAATCTTGATGCGGTAAAAATTTTGAAGTGCGGGAGCAAAAAAAAAAAAACTATTTTTTTTCCATTTTCGGATTTTTAGGTGCGGGAAATCCGACGAACAAAAGATCAATTTGTTGTGGCCTAATGCCCAAATCAGGACAAATGCATAATGCATGGGTGAAAGTTTTCAGCATTGATACTGATTTCAGTGTTTTGAGAATTACTCTATGTAATTTATATGAAATCTTTCTGTTTCAGTATTTTGAAAGTAGGTTTTCAGTACTTTCAAAACTTCCAACTTTCACCCATAATAATGTAATTCCTATTGAGCAGTTTTATTTTTGAAATCCGGTTAAATTGTTTGTATTGAATTACAGAGGTAGTTTTATCAGCTTTCTTTCTGCAGTGGTCATTAGAATGCGAAACAAAAAGTTATATTCATAGTTTGAAATTTGTTTTCCATCAGTTATATCTTTGTACACTGTTAAGTTTTTTAATGTTTCCAATATTATACTATGTATTGTTTTTATATTTTTTCGAGAAATTAAATTATGATTAATATTCTTTGTTAACTAATCAAAAGGTTAAAATAAAATTATTTTAAGCAACTTTTGTATTGTTTTTGATTAGGCCACAACAATTTGATCATATGTTCTATGGATTCGCTCGCACCTTAATTTTGACTGTTTTTACAAAAAATATTTTTATTTTCTCGCTCATAAAAATTTGGTCAAACCGCTATATAAAGCAACTGAATTAATTTTTAGCCGTATTTTTCAACGAAAAAATTCGGCTAATAGTTTGGCGAACATGGGCGGGCGGGCGGGTGGGCGTCCAGTGTCGTTAACAATTGCGTTAAAGTTTTTAATGTACCTTATATTTCTGCCATTTATAGTCGGATCTCTACAAAACTTTATAGGATGATAACATACCATGTGATTAACAGAATAATACAATAACCGCAACTCTACCTGGCTTAATTATGGATTATTGCCCTATGTAATTTTGGGCGTCTGGTGTTGTTAACAATTGCGTTAAAGTTATTAATTTGGCATATTTTTCTGCCATTTATTGTCAGATCTTTACAAAACTTCATGCATTGATAACATACCATGTAATGAACAGATTAAGACAGTAACCACAACTCCATATGGCTAAATAATGGATTATTTCCCTTTGTTTTTTTTCCGTTAAAGTTTTCAAAATGTATGATATCTCTGCCATTTATGGTTAGATGTTTATAAAATTTCATAAAATGATTAACTACCATCTGTTGCAAAGAATTAGACAGTAACCACCACTCTACCTGGCTTAAAAATGGATTATTTCCCTTTTATTATTTTTGCGTTAAAGTTTTTAAATTGTTGGATATCTCTGCTGTTTATGGTTAGATGTTTGTGAAATTTCATACAATGATTACATACCATCTGTTGCAAAGAATGAGACTGTAACAGTAACTCCACCTGGCATAATAATAGATTATTTCCCTTTGTTTTTTGGCATTAAAGTTTTCAAATTGTTGGATATCTCTGCTATTTATGGTTTGATGTTTACGAAACTTCATACAAATATTAGATACCATCTGTTGGAAAGAATAAGACAGTAACCGAAACTCTACCTGGCCTAATAATGGATTATTTCCCTTTCGTTTTTTTTGTGTTAAAGTTTTCAAATTGTTGGATATCTCTGCCATTTATGGTTAGATGTTTATATAATTTTATACAATGATTACATACCATTTGTTGAAAGAATTAGACAGTAATGGCAACTCTACTTTTATGGTAAAGGTTTCAGTATGTTGGATCTCTCCAATAGCAAGTATTCTGGCATTTTCCTGTCATATTTCCTGCCATTTTGTTTCAACAATTCACCATTTGCCATATAAGATTTTTTAAATTAAATTCTCTTACCAATTTCATACCATTAGTTTTGCTTTATTTTCATTGATAGTTTTCATGTCTTATGCCATCTTAGTCAAATACCAACAAAATAATCAGATAAGATACAATAGGACAAATATATAATAACTGAAACTTTTCCTTCAAGATTCATTATCGCCCTTTGTATACCTTCTGATAAGCAATTTATCAAATGACTTTCTTTTTTAACAACTTAACTTATTCTCAATGTTTCCATATGCAGAAAAATCTGCTTTAATGTGGCTCCCACATTATCTTTCTTGTTTTTTCTTCGCTCGCTTGCCCCATTTTTTTTCTAGAAAAATCCGTAGAACATATCATCAACTTGTTGTGGCCTTAGGCCCATATTTATGAAAACATTATATATCACCCATTTTCATATTTAAGTGTTATTATACCCCTTCAAAGAGCCTCATGGCTATCTCAGTTAGAGGTACACTAGTCTACTGATCAAATGATAGTAGGTTTAATTCCCCTTTGGGACATACTTTAGTGGAGCTTTGTCGTGAAATAATTCCTTCTGCCTCATTCTCCCTTCTATCACTGATTCTTAATCATGTAAGGCAGTTGTAAGTCACTGACAGTGTCCAGTGACTGGTTAACAGCTAAATCCAGTGATTTTGCATTTCTAAGAAGAGTAAGTTCACTGACCGCTATGATAAGACTTCTACTATGTATTGATATGGTGTAAAACACCAAGAAATACCATGCAAATTGTGTTTTTGGATGTTTACTTAAATTGCCCTTTCTGTTGGATGGTCATTCTGTTTGTTTTTAATTAAATATATAAGACAAAATAGATCATATACTTATAGTGCCGTGTGTCATACATGTATTAAATGGTATGCCAACTAACTACAGTGACCATATGAGTATCTCGGCAACTTCCTGACACTGAGACAATGATTATACAAGGTGTTTAGTGAACTATGGTAATAAGAAAACAACATTTGAGAGCAGATCCTTGTAAATGTGTGATCAAGTTATTTGCAATCATACAGCAAATTACAGAAAAAATGTCCTATAAAATTGAGTAATAAATTCAATAACTATTACACAACATTGTGAGGTGCACACCCTATTGTCAACTACATTAAACAATGCATTTTCTTAGTACCTCTACAAGAGATTGCTTTAGTGATTGTGTAGTCATATGCTATAAAAAATGCTTACTAGCAGCTATTATATGTTTTTGTAAACCTTTATTATTAGATTTTCTTTCATGCTTTACCGTGAAACGTTGCGTTATTCGATGAAAATTAATGATGAAAATATAAATTTTATATTTCATTATATGTTTTTGTAAACCTTTATTATTAAATTTTCTTTCATGCTTTATGGTGAAACATGTTATTCGATGAAAATTAAAGATGAAAATATAAATTTTATATTTTCATCGTAGTGAAAATATAACCTTATGTTTTCATTGTTCATGACGTCATATTAGAAGATAAATGACGTCATCTTGGAGTAGAAATGACGTCACATTATAATTTGTGTAAAAAACATCTAATGAAACACAAAACTAAGCATGAAAGAAACAGAATATTCGTCAACTTTGGTGCAAGATCTTTTGGTATTTCAACTCGTGAACTCAGAAAATGACATTTTCACTTGTGGCTATTTCACTTGTGAAAATATGTTTCCTGAGCTCACACGGTGAAATAAAAATCAATCTTGCACCAAAGTTGAGGAATATCCTCTATATAGTGCCATTATAAGTTAATGCACTCTTGTGATGATTGGTTCTGTGTAAGATAACTTTTAACTGTTACAGCCTTTTTTGATATGAGTGTTTTTACCTGTAGCAATGTGTTTATTATTCTGCTCCACACAGCAAATGTGTTTCATCTTAACTTATTGCTATTTTTATTAGCTTTTTTTTAAAACTTGGTAATTAATCTAGTTTAAACCAACCAAAGTTGAAAAATTTGAACTCAATTAAAATAATTTGGAAGTTACCTCTCTTTTCTGCAAGTGCACTTCGGCACCATGGTCACAGCAGGTAAAGATTGTTAAATTCTATTTAACTATCAGTGGTGCATATATAAACACCCCTGCCTAATCTATTTCAACCAATCATGAGTACAGAAGTACTTATATTATATTATATTATTAGATTTAACGCTGTGTCAACACAATTTAGGTCATTTTACAGCGTCCAGCGCACCTAACCTAGCTTTCCTGGACCATTGTCTATAACCAGTATTCACCTACCCTTCCACAAGGCCGGAAACTTCTCCATATTATCTAATCAATGGAGGAAAATTGACATTATTGTCAAATTTTCATGAAAGGGTATCACCTCCCGGGTGGGATTCAAACCCGCACCCCCTCGGGCACGAGATTCCAAATCCCGGCGCGCTTCCAACTGCGCTATCAACCAGGTTAAAGAACTACAGTGTAGTGAGTAATAATCAGTAGGGTAAATGTACGAACCACTGACTATTGAATACAATTTAATCTTGTCAAGGAAAATGTTAATAAATGGCATGAAATAATGGAATAATGTACAAGAGATGTGTAAATAGATTAGTGTCATATTTTTATTTTCATCATAATTTTGTAAATACATGTATACTGTTATAAAAATCTAGTAACATTCATACAAAAAGGCTTCAAGCACTCTATGCATGTGTAGTAAAATGAAATCTACAAAATAAAATCAGGAAAAATACTAACTGTATTGCCACAAAAAATGCTGAGCAAACATGAAATGATACAACACCAAAATATCACATAAATCAAAATTATATCCAAGAGTCATTATATCGAATAATTTCATCATTATTTATAAACATTTCTCGTCCATTAAATACAGTGATTTGTCAATAAAACAATGCTTATAGTAAGATAAATGCAGTTTTGCCATAATATAGAGTAGAACCAGGTATCATCGGACATGCAGGGTTCTCCGGACACAAAGTTGAACCCAAGCCTTCTATTCTGACATCATCAAAATACTGCCAGCATTTTTATAACAAAGTTTTTGATTGGATGTTTGGGGTGCAACATACAGCGCTCTCTTTTCAATATACGATAGAGAAGGAGCGGGTAATATCGGACACTCTTGGTGTTGTTTGCTCCCGACGTGCGTATCGGTTATATAACTGTATAATTCGCAGCATTCAGGTAACTGCCTAGTTACATTAGATCTAATTGTTGTACGAGTAATAATTTTTTTTTAAAACAACTTAACAGTTTGATGAACCCCAATGATCTATTTTGTGTCCGATACAAGCCCTCAGGAATGTCCGATACTACACTCAACCCGTCCGATACTACATGACATTGATTGCAATGTAAAAACAGACCATTTCAATGCATTACGGTCGTAGAAAATGAATATTTTGTAGCCAGTCTCGGGTTCAGTTTGTACAGTAACCTGAATGCCGTTAATTATATAGATACCACAAGTGATAAGCAAATGAGGAACAAACAAGACCGAGAGTGTCCGATATTACCTGGTTCCACTCTACCTTATTTTTTCATATTTATATAACTGAAGACTGAACTTTCTGCTCAAATCTCAGTATTCAGATTTCTTCACAAACGATGACTTGTATTTAATAACAAACTTACAAAACATGAGAAATACATTAATTCTACATTAGTTCCTAGTTTAAATTTAGCATGAAATTTGTTCTAAAATAACCTTGAGCATCAAATTTTAACATTGGGAATCTAAATTAATTTTCAAACCAGCGAATTATCATTTGGACAGACAGGCTACCTAATAGACTTTGATGTCTTTAAATAGACTAATACCATGATATACTAATGACCTACATAGCCTTACAACAGTGAACATACAAAACAGTGTGTATCAATATTAGTTAACAAGTGAATTACTGACATAAAGGTGATACATGTAATTGGAATTAAAATTATTGGAATTGATGAAAATATTTATACAAATATAAGAAATCCTGAACACAGTAAAACTCTTTTTTTTATTAGTAATCATAAAAGCTAGTTACCATGCACTCATGTAACTTGATGAGCAAAATTTATCAATTCTGACATAAATTGACACAAAAAATCAACTTTGAATATCAGCACTAGCAAACCTGAACTATGGGCTAAGTAAAATAACTATCATCTTCCTTGATTATATGCTGCACTACTAGCTTCAGTCTAGGCTTTTACAATAGTTTTGTTAAACAGTCAGTAGCGCATACATTAACCCCGCTGATTTAAATCAAACACGAGTACAGATGTACTGTAGTAAGTATTTAAATCAGTGGGGTAAATGTATGTATCACTGAGTGTTGAATAAAATTGAACAATAGGAATGAACACATGAACAGTATATATAATAATAATTATCAATTTTGTATTTTACACAGGGTGCCATTATCATTAAAATGCAAGAACACTATTATTGTCAGACTAAACATCAATATGCTTGAAAAATATTCACCATTAAACACTGAAAATTTTGATATGTTTCTTTAGTGCAAAGAAGAAAATTTGGGATCTCAATTCTCCAAATCAGGTCTAGGCCTGGAGAAAAGTAGGGCTTAAATTGACTACATGAATGAGAAGAGTAAAGTCTAAGGTCTTCAACTAGGGTGAAAGTACAAGTCAGACATAGCTTACTTTCATTATAAAAATAACCCAATCTCTGTAAACACTTAGTATCCTATGGACATCTGTCATATAGGATCTCTCATTGTCAATTGAATAATTACCATGCACAGTTTGTCTTCTTATGTAAAAATGTCACTAAAATATTCATAGTGGCAATGAATGATATAAATATAAATATCAGCCATGCTATCTTTGTTAAATCATAGCAATATGTAGAACATAATATACAAACATAATTCAGTGACAAAGCTAGACAGGTGAAAACAAAGGACAATTAAAAAAGTGAAAATTAAATATCGCACTTAACATTTGAACTACCAGTAATTTTAAATAATCCGAGCATTTGTAAAAGTAAAACATATAAGAAGACATGTATGGCAGAATAAGCAATGATAAGTCACTAATAAACGCACCAAATATAGTCACATATCACATAAGTTCTACATAGTTAGCAGGGAACATTCCACGTGAACCGTTGGGTGCTGTACCGACCCACCATCCATCATCTACCTGATCGATATCACATATGATATCATCTGGATCAAATGTGATCTCAGTGTCATCAGCTTAAATACAAAATAAGATAAAGGATCATAAAATAGGATGAAAGATCATAAATAGAATAAAATAATCAGGTTTTTTATGTTTTATGTTGGGTTTACACTGTAGGAACACATTGTATAAGTTATATTACAGAGGTCAGTTAACCTACTTGCCATTCTTGGAAAGTCTTAATCTCTGGATTTAGGTGTTCACAAGTTACTAGATTAATACTTCTGATAGTGACTAATGACTGCTCTATATGATTTATAATCAGTGGTAGGAGGGAGAATGGGTCTAGAAATTATTTCATGATGGAACTCCATGAAAGAATGCCCTGCTTGGGAACCCACGACCCCTCCACATGGAAAAAGTGTGCTTCACATGTTTTAATGTGGGGACGAGTTGTGACAAGTACTTTAAAAAGCTTCTATTAGTGATAAAATCATGGTCAGGACACTGAGTTGCAAGAGGACAGACAGACGATGCAAACCATGACATAATACATGTATGTTCCTTCTGGAGAGTCAATTCTTTTATGCGCCATTTAACACCATGACAACACAATTAACATTATTTTACAGGAGCCAGGACACCTTATCTAGCTTTCCCTGATCATTGTGTATAACCAGTACTTACATACCCTTCCAAAAGCCCAACAACTTCTCCACATAGTTCACTAATAGAGTAAAATTGACATTATTGTCATATTTTCATGGAAGGGTATAACCGCCTCCAGTGACTCTTATGGCATATAAAAAAGATCATAGTAAAAGTAAGAGAAAATTAAACATAACATACCAGCTTGATAATCATATATTGCTACAGCATTCACACCTCCTGGTTGTTGTACAACATCTGGTTGTTGTGGAGAGACTGGTTCCTCAACTGGTGGTTCCTCCATGACTGGTTCAGGTTCTGGAATGTGTTGAGCATGTACTGCTGGGATATTAGCATTTTCTGTAATATATATGATAATAAATATAATTATTATATAATATTATTATCTGTAACTGTCCATCAGTATGTATCAGGGGTAGAAAGTTTTAACTGCTCAGTAAAAGTTATACTTTACTAATTTATTTCAGCTCGATAGTGAAACAAGTTCTTACAACTTAGATTTATCACTTTTGAGTCCACTTCCTGGTCCCCCAGTACTGAGCTAGTAGGATAAAGTTCCTCGCTCAAGGAAATTACATCGTAGGTTTTGGATGGTATTCAAACCAACACAGAGCTGGCTATCCAATGATTACCAGTCCTATGTCGTATCCACCTGGTCACGCCTGCTCCTCGCACAGTAAAAGTTTGAATGCTCAAAATCTGCGAGACATGATGTTAAGTTGGAAGAATCTAGTAGTTTGTCAGTTCCAATTTAACATAATCATTATTACACCATATCCTGCATCATGAACTTCTATCCATCAAAAAATATTACAAACTGAAAGACATTGCATTGATAACAAGAGCTCTGCTGGGCGGGGCATTATACGCCCGTGTGCAGTCCATGCTGTGTTCTATCTCATATAAAGTCCCTGTGACCTTGACCAATGACCCGGGATCTCAGAATAGGTCCCATTCTTAACAGGAGGGCTATCCAAAGCAGATTTTGAGAACCTAGGTACAGCCATGGTTGATTTATCACCGACACAAAGTTTTCCCATACAAACTTCCAGTGACCTTGACCCGGGGGCCTCAGAACCAAAAGTTCTCGTCCTTGACCCAAAGAGTATTGATACATAAAATTTGGTGATCTTAGGTAAAGTTGGTTGTTGGACAAGGTTTTTCCTCATGATTTTTCTTTTGACTTTAACCTTTAACCCAGGGACCTAAAACCAAAGGGGCATATGCTAGACATTAAGGCTACCCTTAAATAAGATTTGGTAAACCTACAATGTAGGTACAATTATTATTGAGTTACTGTCCGGAAAATTTCAATATGAATTAAGTCCCTGTGACCTTGACTTTTGTCCCTGGGGTTTCCAAATCAAAAGAGAACATCAAATACCAAAGAGCTATCAACACATTACATCTTGACAAATGGGCTGATCCACATAGAATTTGGTTAACCTAGGTACAATCATTGTTTAGTTATTGTCCCGACAAGGATTGTCCATATGATGCCCCTGTGACCTAGATCTTTGACCCAGTTTTGACCCAAAACCAATTGGGAACATCCTTAACACATGGGCTACCCTCACATAAAATTTGGTGAACTAAATTCATTTTACTTATTAAATATAGCATTATTTCCATGATTTGCCATTTTGACTTTGTTAACATATTGATTGAACCTTTGAAGTCTCTGCTTGGTAATTTGATATCTTCTGGATGATGGTTTAAACTTGACCCAGGGGCCCCAAAATCAATAGGGAACATCCTTGACACATGGGCTACTCTCACATGAAATTTGGTGAACTTAAGTGCAGTCATTGTTGATTTACTACACGGACAATGTTTTTCAATACGATGCCCCTGTGACCTTGACCTTTGACCCAGGAGCCCTAAAACCAATAGGACATAACCATGACGCATGGGCTACTCTCACAAAAAATTTAGTGAACCTAGGTACATTGGTTGTTCAGTTATTGTCTGGACAAGGTTTTTCCATATGATGCCTCTGTGACCTTGACCTTTGGGTCTGGGGCACCAAAACCTGTTGGGAACATCCTTGACACAAGGGCTACATTCACATTAAATTTTATGAACCTAGGTACAGTCCTTATTGATTTATTGTCCAAACAAGGATTTTCAATATGATGCCTCTGTGACCTTGACCTTTGACCCAGGAGCCCCAAAACCAATAGGGCATATCCTTGACACAAGGGCTACCCTCACATAGAATTTGATGAACCTAGGTAAATTGGTGGTTCAGTTATTGCCTGGACAAAAGTTTCATTGTTTGCCATTTTGACTTTATAAACATATTGATAGAACATAATTATGAAGTCACTGCTTGGTAATTTGATATCTTCTGGTTTAAGATTTAAACTTAACCCTGTTTCCCCAAAACTGATAAGGCACATCCTTGACACATGGGCTACTGTCACATGAAATTTGGTGAACTTAGGTACAGTCATTGTTGAGTAATTACCCAGACAATGTCTTTCAATATGATGCCCCTGTGACCTTGACCTTTGACCAAGGCGCCCCAAAACCAATAGGGCATAACCTTGACACATGGGCTACTTTCACATAAAATTTAGTGAACCTAGGTACATTGGTTGTTCAGTTATTGTCTGGACAAGGTTTTTCCATATGATGCCTCTGTGACCTTGACCTTTGGGTCTGGGGCCCCAAAACCTATTGGGAACATCCTTGACAAAAGGGCTACCTTCACATAAAATTTTGTGAACCTAGGTACAGTAGTTGATGAGTTATTGTCCAAACAAGGATTTTCAATATGATGCCCCTGTGACCTTGACCTTTGACCCAGGTGCCCCAAAACCAGTAGGGCATAACCTTTACCCAAGGGCTACCCTCACATAAAATTTGGAGAACCTAGGTCAATGGTGGTTCAGTTATTGTCTGGACAAGTTTTTCATTGTTTGCCGTTTTGACTTTATAAACATATTGATAGAACATTTGAAGTCACAGCTTGGTAATTTGATATCTTCTGGTTTAAGATTTAAACTTAACCCTGTTTTCCCAAAACTAATAAGGTACATCCTTGACACATGGGCTACTCTCACATGAAATTTGGTGAACTTTGGTACAATCATTGTAGAGTAATTATCCGGACAATGTTTTTCAATATGATGCCCCTGTGACCTTGACCTTTGACCAAGGTGCCCCAAAACCAATAGGGCATAACCTTGACACATGGGCTACTTTCACGCCAAATTTAGTGAACCTAGGTACATTGGTTGTTCAGTTATTGTCTGGACAAGGTTTTTCCATATAATGCCCCTGTGACCTTGACCTTTGAGTCTGGGGCCCCAAAACCTATTGGGAACATCCTTGACACAAGGGCTACCTTCACATAAAATTTTGTGAACCTAGGTACAGTAGTTGATGAGTTATTGTCCAAACAAGGATTTTCAGTATGATGCCCCTGTGACCTTGACCTTTGACCCAGGAGCCCCAAAACCAACAGGGCATAACCTTTAACCAAGGGCTACCCTCACATAAAATTTGGAGAACCAAGGTACATTGGTGGTTCAGTTATTGTCTGGACAAGTGTTTCATTGTTTGCCGTTTTGACTTTATAAACATATTGATAGAACATTTGAAGTCACAGCTTGGTAATTTGATATCTTCTGGTTTAAGATTTAAACTTAACCCTGTTTTCCCAAAACTGATAAGGTACATCCTTGACACATAGGCTACTCTCACATGAAATTTGGTGAACCTAGGTACAATCATTGTTGAGTAATTACCCGGACAATGTTTTTCAATATGATGCCACTGTGACCTTGAACTTTGACCCAGGGGCCCTAAAACCAATAGGACATAACCATGACGCATGGGGTACTCTTACATAAAATTTGGTGAACCTAAGTACATTGGTGTTTCAGTTATTGTCTGGACAAAGTTTTTCCATATAATGCCCCTGTGACCTTGACCTTTGAACCTGGGGCCCAATAAACCTGTAGGGCATATCTTTGACACATGGGCTACTCTTAAATAAAATTTGGTGAACCTAGGTACAGGCTATGTTGAGTTATGGTCCGGACAAGGTTTTTCAATTTGTCCAGTGACCTTGACCTTTGACCCAGGGGCCCCAAAACCGATTGGGAACATCCTTGACACATGGGCTTCTCTCACATAAAATTTGGTGAACCTAGGTAGATTGGTTGTTAAGTTATTGTCAGGACAAGTTTTTCCCCATATGATGCCACTGTGACCTTGACCTTTCATGCAGGGGCCCCAAAACCAATAGGGAACATCTCTGACACATGGGCTACTCTTAAATTAAATTTGGTAAACTTAGGTACATTGGTGTTTCAGTTATTGTCTGGACAAAGTTTTTCCATATAATGCCCCTGTGACCTTGACCTTTGAACCTGGGGCCCAATAAACCTATAGGGCACATCTTTGACACATGGGCTACTCTTACATAAAATTTGGTGAACCTAGGTACAGGCGTTGTTGAGTTATGGTCCGGACAAGGTTTTTCAATTTGTCCAGTGACCTTGACCTTTGACCCAGGGGCCCCAAAACCGATTGGGAACATCCTTGACACATGGGCTTCTCTCACATAAAATTTGGTGAACCTAGGTAGATTGGTTGTTAAGTTATTGTCAGGACAAGTTTTTCCCCATATGATGCCACAGTGACCTTGACCTTTCATGCAGGGGCCCCAAAACCAATAGGGAACATCTCTGACACATGGGCTACTCTTAAATTAAATTTGGTAAACTTAGGTACATTGGTGGTTCAGTTATTGTCCGGACAAGTTTTACCTATTTTAAGTCCCAGTGACCTTGACCTTTAGCCCTGGGGTCTCAAAATCAATAGGGAACCTCCTTTACCCAAGGGCTATCCACACATAAAATTTTAGGAACCTACGTATATCCTTTCTTGAGTTATCATCCGGACAAGCAATTGTCCACGGACGGACAGACGGACAGACGGACGGACGGACGGACGGACGGACAACATCATAACATAATACGACCGTTTTTTCAAAACGGGCGTATAAAAATGAAGATTTAATGAATTTTTTTTTTAATTGGGTTTAACATGGTATTCAACACATATTTAGGTCATATATACCATGGCCATCTCTTCCTACGAAAGGTTTCCTGGACACTTTTTCTATCACCAGTACTAACTTACCCTACCACGCTGTGGACAACTCATGTAAAGGGTATGACCTACCGGGACCTGCGATCTTCGGATTTGAAGTCAGACATGCCGTGGCACATTAAATGAATAACCTCAAGAGATATATAACCATATTATTACAAGTAATGACAATTCATTGCAGTATTCATATAGTAAGACTGTAAGATAGCTACCAATGTATCATACAATAAAACTCAAGAAATAGACACTAGGAAATGATATGAATTTAAAATTAGAGACCAAGTACAATAGAACAAGCCATTCAATAAACTTAAATGATGAATTTAAGATAGAAACCATAATCCTTCAGCCAAGAGATTCTTTGAAACAGAAAGGTGATAGACAAAGAAGAAATAGGTATTACAATATTTCATTTGTATCAAATATTCATAAACATAAGTTTAAAATTTTCAAAATCTGAAATTTGGGAATTCCATAATTCATGTAAAAAAGTAACCCATTCCCAGGTACAATAACTCTTGAAATCCTGAAAACGTTGAAAAATATATATATATATATTAATATATTTTTACATGATACATTGTACATAAAAATTGGATCAAGTTAGTGTCGCCATGTAGATTGTTCACTCTTACACCTATATCTTACAGTGTTTATGACTGTTAATCATTGTTTTTGAGAGCCTGACACATGACTTTATGTGATAGATAGTGAGACAACATATATCCTGTGTGTGATTCTGAATTGGCAAAATTTAATGAGTCCTGCTTAATTCTATTTATTTGAGTCAGTTGTTTAATGAAAATAGAAAATCAGTGGTTGGTGGTCAGGTTAAAAAAAAGCTGCTTAAGGTAAATATCTAAAAAGTAAAAAACGATAGGGGGAACTCAGAGTGGTCACTTTATGCAAATAGTTGCTAAGGAGACGTAGTTGCTAGGGCAATATTAACTGCTACATCAAGGATACTTGTATATATTTTCCAATAAATGTATAAAATAGAGATACAAAAAATGTAGATTCAAACAGATAGAGTCAAGGTGAATATTTTCTTGAGCTATGAAACTTTTACCATATAAAAAAATATAAATGTATGAAGTAAGAAGGTAAGATCAGAGAGTTACATTTTATATAGTCATTAAATAGATTTGATAATTGAGCCATCTTACCAGCTTTCTTTTTTCTTTTACCTGTATTGTATATATAACACAGAGATTGAAGACTTCACTAGTTAATTATCAAAATATTTTGAAACTCTAAGGATTTCTTAATCAATATAATATCATTTTATTGTATACAGTTTATCTCTATGCTTATTTGTAACCACATATACAAATTGAAGAGCCAATCATTTTTCTAACCATAGGGGTAATTGAGCGAGGGTTAATTTGGAGCCCTAATATATACACTAAGAGCTACCATGTAGCCTTTTAATTTTGCAGTATCCATTTTGTACATTTTCTGAGGGGTTTTTAATTTAGAAGGCTCAGAATTCTCGCTTTTGACAAATATCCAATCGTTACAAATATTTATACAGATAAGAGCAGGCAGGGTTTAGCAGGGTTTAGATTGTTGACCTACATAAAATGAAAATTTGACCCCCATGAAAATTACCCACAATACAGTACAGGTAATATAAAACATTCACGTACCATCTTCTCCCCAATCTTCATCTTCATTCTCATCTTCATCATCAGAATCTCTCTGTCGCTGTGGCAACGACTCAGCCAATAAATTTCTAGCAGCAGGCCGTGAAGGCGGAGCTACATTTGTAGGAGGTGGAGACGGTTCTCTTGCTGGTGGTGGTGTTGGTTCCCGTGGTGGGGGGCTTGGTTCCCGGTATGGCTGCTGGGGTGGTGAGCTTGGTTCTCTGTACTGTTGACTGGGTGGCGAACTTGGCTCTTTTGGTATCTGTATCGGTGCTTTTCTTGCAGGGGGTTCTTCTTGGTCCACAGCTCCAAAATTATGTTTCAGTTTTCTGAAAAGAAATCATACATTTTTTTATAAATATCATATTATTGCATCGAAAAGGCTAAACTAAAAGCTTCAGTCCAGAAAACTAGGGCAAAACAGAAATGAGAGCAGAGCAAATGACTGACATGATATAACTGAACAAATAATGAAATGGGGTATAAAGCACTATACATAACATTTTATTCATAGAATCCATTAACTTGTCAAACTTGCAATGTTTTTTGTTAACATTGATAACACATTGTCAAAGTTGCAATGACAATCACTGTAACATACTTACATTTGAATAAACAATTATCCATGATAATGTTTCTCAATATTATATGAAATTCATGACAGTTATGCCAACTTTTTAACTGCAAATTTGCCAGCTAATTCAAAACTTTTTAAACTTTACCGTCATGTTGTATCTATGTATTTATGTTAAATTTTGTTCACATGTATTTACTATGTAAACTGTGACGAAAATAAAAGATATGTTCTGTTCTGTTCTGTAGTACAAAACAAAATCATCGTCTTTGATTAATTGCCCTAAATGATTTAGAATCAGTGGTAGGAGATAGACTTTCTGTAGAAATTATTTCATTACCGAACTCCACGAAAGTATGCCCCCGCCCAGAAATCAAACCTACAACCCATCGATCAGAAGACTTGTGTGTTACTGACTGAACTAGCCAAGCAGCTATGATATTTATGTTTTTATATAGTCTGACAATATTAACCTGAGCTTGACCTTTATGCAGGAATATATCTAACCGAGTATTTACAGTCTATTTTTGTCTTTGTTTAAAATCGCGCTTTTTCGGCAGCCTCCGGCAAAATACACATATCTGAACAACTAATTTTGTTTTCATTAGAATAAATTCTTCAAAACAGTGTCACAATATTGTGGACTTTTGTGTTCTCCATAAATGAATGAATAAAAAATTAGAAGTACAATAATGCTCCATGTTTGCAAAATTGATTTATATTCACCTAGGCTAGGTAGTTATAAACACATGTATAATCATATACACACATATGGAAACTCATGATTTAATGTTAGTGAAGCATGTAATGATAATAATGAGGTAGTTCAAGTGCAGGTTAATATTGGCTGAGTTCGATCATCAACTATAGTTACTATAGTGCGACTATATGCTAATCGAACTCAGTGTAGTTACGGGATATGACGTAATTTTTTCTACTATAGCTAAACTCACGCTTCTTCGCTAGTTCCTCTAGTTACAAAATGGCAGAAAAATGCAAAAAAGCATCTCGGTGTGCGCATTTTCTATATTTTGCATGTTATGTTAAAACACAGCTCCTTTCAGCATTTGCTATGTTTATATGTAATTCATGCTAATCAAAGGTGTGAAATAGTGATTTAAACCACAATATTCAATTTCTCATGTTTTTACTTTTTGACAGGCACTATTGTCAACTAAAGTACATTCTATCACGCGCATGCTCAGATAAACTTCCTGTCCCAAACTAGACTAGAGAAGAGTTGATGATCGAACTCGGTCATTGTTGGACTACAACAGACATTATGTTTACCTTGGTGGAGGTGGTCCTCTGTTAACAGATTCATGATCATCAGTCTGCGATTCTTTACGTTTAAAAAATGATCTAGCGTTAGATGTTTGATTTGATGCTAATTTCTCCGCCTCTAAAGCTCGTTGTTTTCTTATTTGTTCAGCTTGATGTCTTCTTTCCTCTTCCTCTTTGTACGCTAATTCCTGTTCTTTTTCCTATACAAAAGGAAAAACATTTGGTTCAATACCCAAAATGAAAGTAATCCTTGGGTGTGCCTGTAAGCACCAAAGTTTAGTACATTCACCAGGAAGAGTTTTTCCAACTGCACTGATCAGGTAAAAACAATCCCATTATTAAAACCAAAGCTTTTAACTAGTAATATGTACAAAATTTGACCAACAAATGCCATACATAAAGTAGCCAGAAAACAAATCAGTAACAACAACAGTAAAAAAAACAAGAAATGTAATGCGGAAACCACATTAAAGCCAGATTTAAAATCTTTAAGGCAAAAAATACAAAGGGAAATAATCCATTATATAGCCAGGTAGACGTGTGGTTAATGTCTAATTCTGTTCATCACATGGTATGTTATCATTGTATGATAAAGATCTGACAATAAATGGCCGAAATATATGCTAAATTGAAAACTTAAACACAATTGTTAACGAAACCGGACACCCGACCGCCCATGTTTAGCCAAACTATTAGCCAAATTTTTCATTGAAAAATCCAGCTAATAAAACGTACAGACAATCCACACTGCCAAAAAGAACAAGGCCTTGAAACCATGTCTCTAGGTAGTGTAAAATAGACTTCAAAAATTGCAGATCTATAATACCCAAAAGTTCCATCAGTGTTTTTGCACTAGTTGTCTTACTCTCCTGCCTTGTCTGTAGGTTTGAGTAGTTTGAGTCAAATTAAAGTAAAAAGTCCTAAAGAACCTACCCATTGTTTTTTCTGTTCAGAATCATCAGATTGACTAGCTCTGCGTTCTGCAGCTTTTTGTTGATTTACCATTTTCATTCTTTCTTGTACTTGCTTGTCTCTCAATTCTTGTTCTTTGGCCTAAAATAAAGTTCATTGGGTTAAACCCATTCCAAAGACAGACAGTGTAGACACTTGCAACAGCACACACTAGTCATAAAGGCTAATTTCATTTGAGCTCAGTTCAGCATTAGATGCCTATCCTACTTTGCTAAAACCCGCTTATGACGGAACACCACTTCTCCCAAGAATCCCACCACTTCACCCTATTTTAAGTCCAGAAGTGAAGTCACTTCTCCCTAAAATTTGGTCCTAGCTAGACCCCTGGGGTTTGTCTAATATTAAAATAATGATTACTTAATGATTAATAATGTACTTGTCAATTATTAATGTTCATAAATTGAGTTTGATTCCTCTTCACTGAAACTAAGTATTTTTTTTTTTTAGAAGGAAAGATCATCTGCTTGCTTTTTGTACAGTTGAATGCATTTTGCCATTTTTCTATAACATGATTGAGAAACCGTAGAGGAAATACTGCTTTAAATGTTTGAATTTCAATGGTTTGGTCACGTAGAACGTAGTACAAGCGTGACCTCCCAAGTCAGAAATATAAACGTTACTACACATCGGGGCGAAGGCAGACCAAAGTTAACCTGGAATGACCTGATTTAGTGTAATCGGCTGGTATTCAAAGTGAATGGGACCAACCCTTAGGACTGATAGTCATGGAAAGGACGACTTCACTCCAGACGGACTGACAGGCCCCACCCTTGCCAAAGGAAGATCAACGGCCTGTTTAAACTAAACTCGATGACGATGATGACAAAAAGACAGAAATATTCCACTACAAATCTTACTCTGTTTGTGGATGTTACTGCATCAGGTAAATTTTGTAAAATTATAATCATGTGATTTTACAACTCAAAAGCAACAAAATACAAGTGAGTCACGAGAACTTCCTGCTCAGGTGAGATAAAATTGTATGAATTACCTCTCTTGCTTTACGTTCACTATCCATGGATTGTTGTTTTTCGAATAAAGCCCTTTTCTCTTCAGCTATTCTCTTTTGTTCATCAGTCTAAATATAAATTATAAAATCATATATAATATACGTTGATTCAAGTTAAAAATTGATCAATTCCTGATTTTTTTATGAAAATTTTGACATTCTCAGTTTATTATTACATTAATGTACAACAACTTTCACAAAGAAAAGGAACTGTTTTTTCTGATCCTAAAAATTCTTCAGTAGGTTGAGGCCTGAAAATGTTCAACTATGTTTTGTGAAGGAACATGAAGAAACAGATTCAAAGTAAAGTTAAGGGAAACTTTCAACAAGAGGTGTCAGTAGCGACAGCATGCTCGACTAAGTAAGTATTCGTCACATGAGATGTGATTGATGATAAGGAACATATTTATTTGAAAATGATACCATAAGGAATAAAGAAGTTTAAGTAAAAATTAATGTTTTTTTTTTAAAAAAATTAAGTTAATGGTAGACAATTTTGAAAAAAAAAATTTGGAGTTATGAACCTTGTTACATTAGATGTATTTGATGAACATATGAAACGAACCGGCATTGTCGTTTTGTTCAGCGACTTTGTTGAAAGCATTTTTTTTGTATGCAAGATCGCCTTTAAACAATTTCTTTGTTGAATAGTTTTGACAAATTATCTCCCTTTACTAAAATTGAATGTTTTTGTGAATTTTCTTCTTTTTCTGTCATGTTTAGAATTGTGATACGTTTTGATTATCTAAAACTGTGTAGTATTAAGCCTTTTAAACTGTTTGTTGAGAACTTTAAGGGAAATCAATACCTTTGTTTTATCAATTTAAAACTACGTATAGTATTGAGTAAGGTCAGCTAAGGATAATATATAAATTACCTCCCTTTTTGAAAATTAACTTGTTTCACCTTCTGGATTGGAAATGGACTGTTCTGTAAAATTGACTCGTCCAATAGTATATAAATGCATGTTGACTTCATTCGGTAGCAGAAAGTTGGTGACTGCTCGTGGTGATGGTTGGAGTGGAAGATAGTCGCGGGTCTACTGTTTAATTGTAGACGCCCGGAACAGGATGTGTGCTTCCACTGTTCATACAACCGAACATCATTGCGATTTGTACGTTGTTCGATGTGGAAGCACCTTCTTGCTCGTGTCGTTGATGGCAGAACCTGCGGGGTAAATCGTGCTTATCCTGGGCTATCCCTTGTTTCGTACCTGAGGTTGTAATAGTAGGTAGACTGTTTCCGCTCCAAGGAATAAGATTGGTGGTTTTGTTTCTGCTCTTGGTCGTGTTTGAAACATCGCAGTGTCGGAGTTAGAAGTCTGTTGGTTTCAACATACGTTTAAGAACCCGAGGTTTTGTTCGGGGTTTTAGTTTTGCTTCAGTTCCGAGTTGCGTCTGGAACATTGCTTGTCCGGACTCGGAATCTGTTGGTTTCAACATACGTTTTAGAACCCGAGGTTTTGATCGAGGTTTTAGTTTTAGTTTTGGTTTTGCTTTAGTTCCGAGTCGTTCCTGAGACATTGCTTGTCCGGACTCGGGATCTGTTGGTTTCAACATACGTTTTAGAACTCGAGGTTTTGTTCGAGGTTTTAGTTTTAGTTTTGGTTTTGCTTTAGTTCCGAGTCGTTCCTGAGACATTGCTTGTCCGGACTCGGGATCTGTTGGTTTCAACATACGTTTTAGAACCCGAGGTTTTGTTCGAGGTTTTAGCTTTAGTTTTGGTTTTGCTTTAGTTCCGAGGTGTTCCTGAGACATTAGCTAGTCCGGACTCGGGGTCTGTTGGTTTCAACATACGTTTTATAACCCGAGGTTGTGTTCGGAGTTATAGTTTTTGTTAACACTTTTGTCTCTGCTCCAGACTGTGTCTGGAACATTAAGGTTGTACTTGCTTTATACTGTAGTTTTATTCTCTCGTGTCTATAATTTTTATTGTTTCTATTGGTTTTCATTCTGAGGTATTGTCTCAGGAGTGTGTTTTTGTTTTATGCTTTGTTCTTGTACATATTACTATATACGTTTTAATTTGGTTTCTAATCATATAAGCAAATAGCTTGAGAAAAATCTTACTATATATATAGACATAGTATCGTTGTTACGCCCAGAACACGAGTCGGTGTCCTGGGATTGTCTCGTCTCCGTCTCTGCAGCTAGCTCGGACGCCTAGTCAGTCGGTGCTAAGACGAGCACCGACTTAAAACACGTACGCGAGCGCCGGCTTGACGGCCGCGCGCCCAGCGGACACGTTACAAAAATTGGTGGCAGCGGTGGGATGATAGAATAACATCCCTAGGTGCCTGAGTTTGTATGTAGGATGGAGACTTTAGTATGATAGGCGTTTTATTGTGACATGTGACTGGGGATGATTTTTTAACTAGCACTTCTGATCCAAAAGTTCCATGATTGAGAGCGTTTTTGTTTCATCTAAGTTTTGTTTTGCTCCATTGTGTTTCATACTTTCATGCTATATTGATGTCTGTTTGTATGCGTTGTTCAAGTAGTCATGTACATTGCTTATGATAGATACCTTTCGTTTATTGAGTGATTTTTTGGTGTGTTTCTGAATTGTTTTTGTGATTTTTTGTTGTTGATAAATCCTAGTAACGTTTTATATTCTGTATCTTGTGATATATTGATGTAAAATTTAAAATTTGTTTGCTGTTCTGAGCATAGTCATGCGAGGTCGCATGAAGTCGGAGGCGTGGGTAATGAAACGAACCGGCATTGTCGTTTTGTTCAGCGACTTTGTTGAAAGCATTTTTTTTGTATGCAAGATCGCCTTTAAACAATTTCTTTGTTGAATAGTTTTGACAAATTATCTCCCTTTACTAAAATTGAATGTTTTTGTGAATTTTCTTCTTTTTCTGTCATGTTTAGAATTGTGATACGTTTTGATTATCTAAAACTGTGTAGTATTAA
The DNA here is from genome assembly GCA_025267735.1 of Mactra quadrangularis. Lineage (NCBI taxonomy): Eukaryota > Metazoa > Mollusca > Bivalvia > Venerida > Mactridae > Mactra > Mactra quadrangularis. The sequence continues at coordinate 39,117,561 of CM046298.1, read as the reverse complement.
GCCTTTTAAACTGTTTGTTGAGAACTTTAAGGGAAATCAATACCTTTGTTTTATCAATTTAAAACTACGTATAGTATTGAGTAAGGTCAGCTAAGGATAATATATAAATTACCTCCCTTTTTGAAAATTAACTTGTTTCACCTTCTGGATTGGAAATGGACTGTTCTGTAAAATTGACTCGTCCAATAGTATATAAATGCATGTTGACTTCATTCGGTAGCAGAAAGTTGGTGACTGCTCGTGGTGATGGTTGGAGTGGAAGATAGTCGCGGGTCTACTGTTTAATTGTAGACGCCCGGAACAGGATGTGTGCTTCCACTGTTCATACAACCGAACATCATTGCGATTTGTACGTTGTTCGATGTGGAAGCACCTTCTTGCTCGTGTCGTTGATGGCAGAACCTGCGGGGTAAATCGTGCTTATCCTGGGCTATCCCTTGTTTCGTACCTGAGGTTGTAATAGTAGGTAGACTGTTTCCGCTCCAAGGAATAAGATTGGTGGTTTTGTTTCTGCTCTTGGTCGTGTTTGAAACATCGCAGTGTCGGAGTTAGAAGTCTGTTGGTTTCAACATACGTTTAAGAACCCGAGGTTTTGTTCGGGGTTTTAGTTTTGCTTCAGTTCCGAGTTGCGTCTGGAACATTGCTTGTCCGGACTCGGAATCTGTTGGTTTCAACATACGTTTTAGAACCCGAGGTTTTGATCGAGGTTTTAGTTTTAGTTTTGGTTTTGCTTTAGTTCCGAGTCGTTCCTGAGACATTGCTTGTCCGGACTCGGGATCTGTTGGTTTCAACATACGTTTTAGAACTCGAGGTTTTGTTCGAGGTTTTAGTTTTAGTTTTGGTTTTGCTTTAGTTCCGAGTCGTTCCTGAGACATTGCTTGTCCGGACTCGGGATCTGTTGGTTTCAACATACGTTTTAGAACCCGAGGTTTTGTTCGAGGTTTTAGCTTTAGTTTTGGTTTTGCTTTAGTTCCGAGGTGTTCCTGAGACATTAGCTAGTCCGGACTCGGGGTCTGTTGGTTTCAACATACGTTTTATAACCCGAGGTTGTGTTCGGAGTTATAGTTTTTGTTAACACTTTTGTCTCTGCTCCAGACTGTGTCTGGAACATTAAGGTTGTACTTGCTTTATACTGTAGTTTTATTCTCTCGTGTCTATAATTTTTATTGTTTCTATTGGTTTTCATTCTGAGGTATTGTCTCAGGAGTGTGTTTTTGTTTTATGCTTTGTTCTTGTACATATTACTATATACGTTTTAATTTGGTTTCTAATCATATAAGCAAATAGCTTGAGAAAAATCTTACTATATATATAGACATAGTATCGTTGTTACGCCCAGAACACGAGTCGGTGTCCTGGGATTGTCTCGTCTCCGTCTCTGCAGCTAGCTCGGACGCCTAGTCAGTCGGTGCTAAGACGAGCACCGACTTAAAACACGTACGCGAGCGCCGGCTTGACGGCCGCGCGCCCAGCGGACACGTTACACATACATGTATTTAAAAAGTTTATAAAATTCATAAAATTGATTCCTAAAGAAATAAAACAGTTGCAGTAAAAAAATATTTTTTGAAGAAAACTCTAAGTTCAAGGGGAGATAATTCTGAAAAAAGTGTATTTGGAGTTATGAACCTTGTCACATGAGATGTGGTTGATAATAAGGAACATAAATTTTAAGTTTGAAGTTGATACCTTATGAAACAAAACAGTTATAGTAAAAAATGTTTTACTGCAAAAACACTTTAATCAGAAATGTGGACGCGGATGCCGATGCTAGTGCCAGTAGGAGAGCTCTCCATTTACTTTGTAAAGTCGAGCTAAAAATGAATTCTTGTAATGTTGCAAGACATCAAAAAGATGTTGAAAATCAGATTTTCTAAAAGTTTTAAAATTGTCACATCAAAAAATACGGCAAAGTTTTGCCTTAATGAAAAATTCATGTCAATGCAAACAAAGATCATTGAACGCTCGAATATATAATGTTCAAAAGTTGTAAAATAAATTTTAAGTATCAGATTCTAGACAAATGAAGTTTCTGCCAGTTGCTTAGACATTTCTTCCATATGGATTTATACATTATAAGATAATAGCCATTGCCTAATGCCTCAGTCCCATTAAATCGTGGCTTGTTACGGACCCGTATGTGCAGACAGTTGTAGGCCGTGGGAAGTCTTGCGTATAAAGGTGACGGTACGCACATAGTACTAAAGAACACACCCGTGCGGAGCTGTAGCTGGAAGATATGCATGTTAAATCCATACTCGGCCATGATTTTGTTCACGATTTGACTATGAAACTGATACGTGTATGCTGGGCACATCTTACGGACCCTGGTAAAAACGTAACAGTCCGCACGGGTACGCAAGAGTTCGTACAGGTCCTTGCAGAGCTTGATCGCACGGCGCCCGTACGGTGCCCTTACGGCTATTTTTATGTTTATAGGACTGTAGCTTTAACTGACTAGCCCAAAACCTGGGCCAAGTTAAAACTGATATTAGAAACAAATTAACTAGCTGAACTATACTTTTGAAAGTCACTTTTTTCATATAGTCCAGCTAGTCCATTTGTTTGTACTTTATCATATAAATGGACTTCTTTATCAGGAAAACTGTGGAGGCAGGTAGAAGTAACATGGAGGGTGGGGAGAGGCCAATAGGAAGTTAAAAACAGACTTCTTGGAGCAGTAAGGCCAATGACTGGATAGGTATAACACTAAAATAAGCCTCCCACTTTTAATGTCTGTGTTTTTGATGATGTGCACCTAATTGTGAGTGTTTTAATTTTGGCCTTTTGAAATGTCAGTTATAGATTTATAAACTTTTATTCTTTATCTATGCTACAGTGTTACATAAATTTTTATTAATCAGAGTAGCTTATTATCAAAATTTTTACAATAATTTAGTGATACAAAGTAGAGGAATTTACAACTAAATTTGGTTGAATGACCATTGATAATATGGGCCCCCAGCTACTTGCAGATTTGATGTGAAAGTAAAAATTGATAAATTGACATTTTTTTTTCAGTAGAAAATTTTGTTAGTACCTAATGGACCTGAGTGAAACAAAATCATTACATTTATGATGTTATTGTTGAAAAGCTTGCAATACCATTTACATCCTGTTTGTATTTTTGATAAAGTTATAAAAAGAACATTAAAAAAACTTGGAAATGACTGGATTAATATTTTGTCTGTACATTTTTGTAATTAAAAGTTAAAGCTTAGTATTTAGTATGCCTTATTAGTTTTGTTAAGAGAGATTTTCATGACCAATCTAAAACAATGCCAGCCCTCTATAGACCTAATTCAGAACTCAAATTTGTGGATTTTTCCATTCGTGTGCAGGCAGTACAAACAAAGTTTATAACACATTGTTGCGGAAAAGCACAAAAAACAAGTTAAATCCTAAATATATTAGTTAACATCAGTACAATATAATAGATTATAGAAAAATTAGATACATGCATAACATTTAGATATACTTGATTTAGCCATAGATGGTATTTTACAGCTTTAAGCGGAAGGCCAACTTGAAGAATGTTCTTAATGTTTTCTCATTAGCATGAAAGGTGAACATCTAGGGAAAATTGTTTTCTTCAGAAACCAAGAACCCAGCTTGAGAAAAATAATCAATCAATACAATTTTGGTTCATTTTCTCAAATCAGCATTTCAGAAAATGGTCATCCCTCAATGCAAGTAATTTTCTGGGTCTGAAATAATCCATTTTTGCAATGTACATGTATCTAAACCCAGTTACCTCATATTTTTCTGGAGATGAGGGGCAATGCCCATTAAAATCCCTTCAAATCCCAGGAAGAGTGGGATGCACCCTTCAGCGACCCCTTAACTTCCATTATATCATGGGGTGCAAAACAGAGACTATTTTAACGAAGCTTTTTTTTAAAATCGAAATACAATACCCTGCTTGAAACAATATGTGCAAGGCAAGGGGTGGACACCTGGAAGGGAAGGCAGGTTAAATACATAAGAAACTGGCAAAGGGTTAAAATTAATGCTTCAACAAATATAACAGTGTATGTTGATGGTCTTGTTACATATTTTGGCAGAATGAATATAATTTACATATATGCAAGTCGAGTATACTGAAGTCTTGTAAATATTATACATTGATGGTTCAGAGCAAAACTAGACTATATCTGTCTTTATACCAAAGTATTGAGACTAGTTTTGCACAACTATATCAACATGTATTTACCTTTTTAGTTTCCTGTAAATTAGGTTATACATATTAACAAAATTCTTTACACTTATCCAGGATGGTAAAAACAGATTCAACACAATTATGTCAAAATTATGTAGGTACCGTGTCAGATTTGCAATTTTTTATAATTTTATCAAGATTAATTATGGTGCTTAAAAAACATTTCAGTCATTTTGTGGCAGTAATCGACCATATTTAAGTTTCAAGTACAGAAAATCCCTGCAATCAGGACAAACTAAACTCCTTTTTTGTGAAAGGGATTTTGAACAAAGTAATTGAGTCATTCTACCCTGAGGGTACATATGACCCAGAGATTGCTCAGGTAGTCAATGAAGTCATTTCTCAGAGGCTATCTAAGGTGACATCGAGTACAGCGATCAGTCTTAGAATGGCTATATGAGTATTTCCCTTGGAGCTGATCAGCCAATCAAAAGTTGGCAAATTTATAGAAAGATTGTAATTCATTCACAAAATTTTACAAAATGAAAGGGGTATACAGATAAATGTTATTTAACTGTCAGTGCATCCTCAGAAACTCAGGAGTATCATTATTTGTCAACGAGCATAATGTATGAGTACCATGGGTTTCTGACAATACTGTCAGTCACAGTGGTGCATACATTAAACTTGCTGTTTTAAATACACACTTTAGTATTTCTGTACTTAGTGGGATTAATGTAAGCACAGTTGATAGTTGAAGAAAATTTACCAACAATACATATAATAAATTCATCTAGAAATAATGTTCCCTACATTTAATATTTCTCCAACAACAAAAACAAACTATATCTTACCTCTGTCTGTGCCCAGAACTTATCTCTTTCCTTAATATTTATATCTCTGCTTGCCTGTGTTTTCTGATAAACTGAACCCTGAAATATATAGTAAAAAAACATTTAACTTTCAATGTTTACAATGAAATGGAGTGATATTGAATGAAAATATTAAATCTCATAATTCAAAAGGTGAAAACATTGAGAAAAATGAGAACTAAAACATATGTTACCATTTGCAAAATGCGATTAGGCAAGTATTATTATTAACTAGTGGCCCTGGTGTAAATGGCATATGCATTGGTGGACAATGAAAGTTTTGAAAATAAATCAAACTTACACAAAAAATATTGAAATGGACAGATTATTCTTAAATTACATTGAGCAAGTTGTACTCAAAATACTGGAATCAGTATTAATACTGAAAGCTTTCACCCATGTATATGTTCAAATATTTACATAATAAATTTCTTACCACTGGTGCAATATCTTCTGTTGGTTTAGCTTTTTCTTTATGAATACTGTATTGTGATCCTGAAGAATTGGCTACTTTCTTTAATATATCATCTTCATCAACATCATCCTCTGTCCTAGCATTTATAGTTACATGAACACCCTATAATGTACATTAAGTAAAAAAAGTTAAAGTGTGGTTTAAAGACTGCTTCCATATACATGTTCAGCTAACTTTACAATCTAAAGTAAGAAAGTGCAAGCTTAATGAGTGATTTCCTTTACTATGATTTGATACTGCTTTTCAAATTAAAAATATCATCTTGAATATCTAGATCCATTGTTAATAGTTTTGCTGTTCCATATTTCGGGTTTGACCATATTTGTAAATTTATCTCCAGGTTCAAAATCAGGTGATTATATAAAAACACTTTTTAGTGGGGTGAGACATCCATGTAGTCAAAAGTTATAAGAGATCATCACACTTTGGTAGTACATGTAGTTTATTTCTATTTATTTGATCAACCTTACATAGCATTGTGCATAATATTTGAAAAGATTGGTGCATAATATTTGAAAAGATTGGTGCATAATATTTGAAAAGATTGGTGCATAATATTTGAAAACAAACTAATCAAAATTTCTCAATTTACATGTTATAACTTATTCCTTGAACTTATGTCACCTTAGATAATTTAAAAAAAATAAAAGGTTTTACTTATTCATTATATTTATAAAGCTTGAGGTCATTATTTTCAACAAATTTTCAGTCATAAGGCAGGATTCAGGTGACCCAAACACTGTCTCTGAATAGGCCATGTGACTAAAAACGTACCGGTAAGCTTTTAATCAGTACTAAGCACATACATTCTCAAATGGTTGACAACTGCTCTACTTAATACAGAGGTAGAAAAAAAGATACTCATAGAAAAAAATTATCACCAAACTCCATGCAGGAGAGTAAGTCAATTATTTGACATTAAAATTCAACTAATAATAAGAATGTACCTTGAAAAAATGAACAACATCTCTCACATGATTGGCACATTTAAACTTCATTGATTCTGGGGCAGCCTCACCTTGCTACAAAGTAGATCATTAGTTATACAGATTAGTTCATGAGAAGCTAACACTTGGAAAAGAGTCAGGCATTACATTGTATATACAAATAGACTATTTTCTGGAATTCAAATACAGTAAAGTTCTGCTATTAAGACCAGCAAAATCGGTGGTCTTAATAACGGACCGGTCTTATTATAGAGACCCTTTTGTTCACAAATTAAGCATTTGGGTCTTAATAATAGTAAAAAATTGCATGTTTGGAAATAACAAAAGTGGTCTTAATAGCGGAACTTTACTGTATTTGGGTTTTGGAATTCAAACACTTGGGTTTTCCCCTGTTGTGCAAACAAACATACACAGTCACAATGAAAATATGTGTACAAGGATAGAACAATAGGATTTAACTTGTATTTTGCGCTTTTCCGCAACAATGTGTAACAAACTTTGTTTGTACTGCCTGCACACGAATGAAAAAAACACACAAACTGGAGTTCCGAATTAGGTCTTTAGATGACTGACATCATTTTAGACTAGTGCTGAAAATCTCTTTGAACAAAACTAATAAGGCATACTAAATACTAAGCTTTAACTTTTTATTACAGACAAAATATTAATCCAGTCACTTCCAAGTTTTTTATATGTTCTTTTTATTTATAACTTTATCAAAGATAAAAGCAGGATTTAAATGGTATTGCAAGGTTTTAATAATAACTCCATAAATGTAATAAAATTATTTTGTTACACTCAGGTTCATTAGGTACTAACAAAATTTTCTACTGAAAAAAAATGTCAGTTTATCATTTTGACTTTCACATCAAATCTGCAAGTACCTGGGACCCATATTATCAATGATCATACAACCAAATTTAGTTGTAAATTCCTCTACTTTGTATCGCTAAATTATCGTAAGATTATTGATAATAAGCTGCCCTAATGAATGAAAATTTATGTAACACCGTAGCGTAGATAAAGAATAAAAGTTCATAAATCTATAACTGACTATATATGCATAAACATGTACATGTATATATTTTGACAAAATAGTCATCAATATACTGATTAAATTCATTTTAAAAGACCAAAATTGAAACAATCACAATGAGGTGCACATCATAGTATTATACTTTAACTCAACAACACGAACATTTAATGTGAGAGGCTTATATGTATGTAGTTCAGAGTCAAGTTTTTGTTGACTAATGTTTCATTATTTTGTTACAAATGTATATTTAATTGAGTCTACAAAATCACAGAATCATGATATTACAACATTTCTTAATGCTGTGATCATTACAATGTGACATCACTATAAATTTTATAAGTTCTGAAATTTATCAGGCATATTCTATCAGTTATAGATTTATACCCTTTAACATAATAAACCTACCCAATTGATAAGAACATATTTTGGTAAACTTGTGTTAGGGTCCATCACTTTACAATATGCATACATGATTTTTGAACTATTTAGTTCATCCAGTAAGTCATTGATACTTCCCTCTGAAAGATTAAATTTACTTCATGTAATAAAATGTTTATGATCTGTTCAAGATAGTGTAAATTTCAATGAATAAGGAAGATATTTAAGCATAGTTAATTACTCAGCATATACTAACAGAAAATATAAATGAAGTATTACTTAAAATTATTTTCCTTGTACAGGGTTGGTGCAAACAGCTGGAACAAAATAGTGTGCATTTTCCATGCTAGTACAAGTAAAAAATATATATACATGGAATTGATTCAACTTTAAACCAAGTGAAAGAATTTAATCCATTTATAAAAGACCTTTTGGTGATGCCACATGTCAAATTTATGATTTGTTACATTGACCAAGCGGTTAAACGTAGTAATCATTGAATAACCAGCTCTGCATTGGTTTGAATCCCATCCAATATCTACCCTGTTGTTTCCTAGAGCAAGAAACTTTATCTTACTGGCTCAGTACTGGAGGACCATGCAGGAAGCAGACTCGAAACTGATTAATCTAAGTTGTAAGACCTTGTTTCCCAATCAAGCTAAAATAAATCAGTATAAACTAAACTAAGATTTTGTTTGAAATTTTAAACAATAGTGACACTAGTTACAAAGTCCTATCCCAATAGCTTTGAGGCTTGAGCATATTAATTTTCTAAGTAAGCTTATAACATATTCAAAATCTGGTCTCAATATAAAGGAACACAAAACAAATGCATACCCCCGGTGTCCGATACTTTCAGTGTACATGTTTGACCTTCGTAAGTGAACACAGCCCTGAAATAAAATAAGATTGCCTATACATTGATGTTTACCACAGCAAACGTTAGGTTTGACTAGGAAATATTTTTTTTTTTATTTATCAACCGGAATCTAATTTTGTCATCACTGATCTCATTCATATAACAAACCAATCATGATGGATCACAGATTATGATGGAGATGGTAATCATGATGTTAATGGTGGTAGTGGAGATGATAATGGTAATGATGGTAGTGATGATGATGGTGGTGGATGTGATGATAATAGTGGTGGTGATGATGATAATGATGATGGTGGTGGTGTTGATGATGGTGGGATAATGATGATGGTGATGGTGGATGTGATGATGGTGGTGGTGATAATGATAATGGTGGTGGTGGTGATGATGGTGGTGATGATAATGATGGTGGTGGTGATGATGATGATGGTGGTGGTGGTGAGGATGCAAGTGATGATGATGATAATAGTGCAATGACAACAGTGACTATGTACCTTTTACTTTATAGACAAGCTTGCAAAGTACTCAATACTTTTGAGACCTGGCTGCTGTTCTCTAACATTATTCAGATACAACACCTGCAGTATATCTATTAATTTTTAAGACATGGCCAATTTGTGTCTAAAATTTTCATGACACAGCCACGATATACATTATTGCAAAATACTTTGCAAACTAAAGTACAACCCTGTAACCAATCACAATAAAATTTTAAACTTGAATAATGGATTAAGAGTCAATCAAGTTGGTCAAGTTAACCTTTGATATCATTTATTTAAGCTAATATGATGCTACAGGGGCGGATCTAGGATTTTTTACAAGGAGGGGTACGAACTTTTCTAGGGGAGGACCGAACCTTGAACCACAACAACATTATACCCATTTTGCAAAATATGCAACATATTGATAATAAAAACTACAGTACCATTAAATCTATGTTAAGCACCGAGAAAAATTGCTTCATGCTACATAAAAATGACTTACAGGCAAGAAATACACTAATGGACAGGTACATTTTCCAAATTCTAGGGGGGGGGTCCGAACCCCCAGACCCCCCTGCTGGATCCGCCTATGTGTTATGTAACGTTTGGAAAGCAGAATATATGGCCTGTGCGGAAGTAAGACATATAGTTGACCAGAGATGTAGTCCGACATATCCTAAAGGAAATAAACTGTGAATGACTAATGCATGTAGTGGCCTAAAGCTAGGGTGTGGACAGGTAGACATGTACATAAAATCTTTTAAATCTTTGCATCTACAACAAATTCAAACAATTTGTAACTAAAGGTTACACAAGAATATGAAATAAACTGAAAAGCATACAGAAATAAACACATTTGTGCTTCAATCAGACTCAATTGAACAGGCTAATTCACAAAGGCGGAAGTGAATCTTGTGGGGGTTGCCCCATGTTCAGCCGCTGCTACAGCTTTATCTCTGCCACGCAGACCAAAAACACCGATTGAATTTATTAGAGTAGATAATAATTTACCAATCAATGTCATTGTTATCAGCCACAACTTCGTTGTACGCCTTTAAAAGCGCATCTTTATTCTTCCGTAGGTCGATCGCCATCGCCTTGAATTGAGCCGCTTGTGTACTACGTCATCATTTCGTGTGTACACAAAACGGGAATACACAAAGTGCGCATAATATCATGTCAAGGAAAAAATGATTAAACACTCTGAAGTTATGAATGACAAGCTGTTTCATATTGACGAACGTTTAATAAAGCCTTGATTTTCACATATGTATGTACCAATTACACGTTTTTAAATTTTTCATTTAAAAATCTCGGCGTTATTTTTTATGACATCTCAATGACACACTTTCCGTTTTGCTTGTTTACATTTTTATGCTAGATATGAATGTGTATCCATAATTGACATGATTGGTGATTTTATTGATTTTATCTTTCAATGAAAATTGTTCTTAGCTACTCATATGATAGGTTATGGTTAAACTGTGATCAATATGCACCTCATTATTTAGTGTTAAATCTTTTTGTGTTTTTTTTCCTTTGTATTATAATGCATCAATATTTTCCACCCTCAGTCTTAGGCTAGATTACTGAATTAATTCCACAGACCCTAATGCCTTTAGAAGTTTTTACATATGTCTCAGATTAATTCATGTTTTTGCTGTCGTTTTAAGCATTATCGTCTTCCATTCTCCTTTTTGTCTCTTAAATATCTACATTATCGAGTAATGTGAAATTGTTATGTAATTCACTAATTAAAACCCAATTAAGGCTAATAGTCACAGCAGAGTGAGTCTAGATTGCCTTTCTGTACTTTGATTTATGTCAAACAACAACAATTCTTGTTCTAGCTCAAACATTTAAGGATAAGATCATCTAGCATAAAAGATATTGTATTTTCTTATATGGTCTGTCAAATTTACCTGATAAATGGACTGTACCTTTAATGACTTCATTCATAATCATTTATATTAGGTTTATTGAAACAAGCAAGTTTTTATCATTGTATGACTAGAATCACGTTTTACAAGATTACACCGTCAGTTAGTCACATGTATAAGACATGTCGTAACTTGATTCACATTGGGGCGTTATTTTGTTTGGCAGCCATAATAATTATGTAACAAAATCTGAATTTCAAATGAACAAAAAATACAGTGGGTCTTATGTATAGGACTAACCTGGAACATTTCTAGTCTGGTTTTTATTATAATGCCAGTTGTTAGTCTCGATTTAATACTGCAAGAAACTACCATCAGCATATAAAATGTCAAATTGAATTTATAATGTTAATGCTATATGTTGTGTATACTTCATAGTTCATGATACTCAGTTTGTGTGTTTTCTTATTCTTCCAAGTTTATTTACCGGGTACTCTCAAAGGGCTTTGTATTTATTATCTCATTCTGGAAGGGATAGGATACTGTTGACCTCTCAAGCGACTGTCTCCCTTGGATAAAAATAAGAAAATCTAGTGTCAAATTTATTGCGATGTAAATGGTTATTTATAGTGTTTCGAGGTAAATCATTACTATCTGCAGATATTGAAAACATGAAACAGATTTTCTGTAATTTTTATATCAATGATCGTGAACAAATTTTATGATATTGGATGAAATTGGATCAGAACCACACACAAATGTTTGTTATACTTGATTTAATAACATTTTGCTATTTGTTAGAATTCTTAGTAGGATATAATGTAACTAGTCTTATATGTACCTTTTTTTGTTTGTGGTTTTTTCTATAATCTAATGCTTGACACTTGATCTCCTTTCGTACATGTAGGTCTAAAACTAGTTTATATTATTATTACATTATATTATATGTACAGACAGATATTTCTGTTGTTTTTTAAAACAATACCTTTCATATTTTAGCTGAGTTGAGTTTTTATCAAGTTTGTGGTCCTATTATTGTTTGCTTTTGTTTAGAATGACAATTGCTAACATCGTTCAAATGCTGAACATAAATATATTTGTTCTGGCTTAATGAACAAGATTGTGACATTCAGTATGCTACTGTATCATACTATGAAAAACCATCTCTTCTTACAGTGGTTTTATATGATAAGAAGGCGTGTCTTTCAAAGTAGACGATATAAAATGTCCTACTCCTGTGCTCGATTTAATGCTTGCTAAGTATTTAACAAACTATCTGAGTTCATTGCTGCCTAAGATAAGAAGTATTGTGTAAGGTATTAATGAATGGATCTCCTATTATGTATTAAGTACTGTACAAGTGTGTTTATGATTTAAAATATTGAGATTATAGAAAAACAAGTAATTATTGCGGGGTTAAATGTATAAAATGTAAAAGAAAAAAAAGCATTTTCAAAGCAAGTTTCAGTCTAATTTGCATTATCATGACTTCATAGCTATTAATCAAGGTAATAAGTGTACTATAATCTCTTAGTCAATTGCTCTGTGGATAATTTTTGTGCAGCCAACAAATTGTTGCACACTTGCAGGAACAAATTTGAACCTGAGTGAATATGAGCTAAAGCTAATAAAACTTATCCATAGAGATCATCAGTGTCCCTGATCATTAGGGATTCTATCCAGTAAATCTCCACATCCCTAAGCTTGCATCCTCACCACACTGCTCATTTATTGATCGTTTATAATTGTTATTGTTTTTATTCATATCAAATCATAATTCAGTTATTTATAGTGACAACATAATAGGAACATTAATAATAGGATCATGTTTAGCCTCGAGGTATACAAGTTATAATTGCCTGCACCATCTGTCACTGGTTTCTGTGTGCAATATAATTAGTACTAATGTACCTTATAATTTTGTCATATATCTATAGTTTTACAGTCTTTGTCTTAACTAGGGCTGCAAAGATTTGATTTGATGCATTGAAAATCAATTGCAAGGGCGCTGATTTGATTTCCATTTGGGACCAGCAATTTCCGATTCAATACTTGCCTTTTAACATGTCTTTAAAAGTTATAAGGATAAAAGCTAAAACATTGTCTCTGTCAATACTTTAAGATACAATAATAGACTAGTTATGAATGAGTAAGTATGAAAATGCATTTGCTGAATTGATCTTGTTCAGAAATAAATGTTGAAAATTTCAGTAACAATGTATTTTATTATTATTAGTTAGTTTTAAGCTTAAATAATTGTATTGTTTTTGTATTATCAATATTATTCAAAGAATTGAAAAAATTGAATTAAAAAAAAAACAATTCAAGTTTCACCCCTTGCAGCAATCAAATTGGACTGTATTAAAAATCTCTAACTTGATGGTTGATCTGTCCCCTTAAATTTGATTTTTGTTGTTAACATTGTTGTTTTTATATCATTTTGATGGATCTTGTAATAAAAATGTGCTAAATAGTGGAAAATCAATTCTTTTATACTGCAATGATCAGTGTCGAAATAAAATCATCTTGAAGTCCAATAAACTTCTGCTTGAGGCTGTAAAAATGCAATTTTCGGCCAAGTAAAGGTTAACCTCCGGCTCATTAAAATTGCTCTCCTATCACACAAGTGTTATAAAAATGTGATAAAAAAGTATAAATACTTAATCAGTCATTGACTTAAGCACAATAATTCATCATAAAGGATGTTTACCTCTGATAATTTTAAGTAATCCTATTTACTGTTCTGGTAAACATATTCATACATATGCGCTTATAATAGTATACATTAAAGGAACTGTTCGAAATAAATGCAGTTATAAAGGCATGTATAGAAGTTACTGTTAAAAATTAAAAAATGCTGTTATTTTTAAATTTTATTAATTTGTCTGCAGCGCTTACATTTACCTGCTGAATTAGATCAACTGTTTGTACTGAAGAACCACAGTGAGTATTTAAATCAGTGGGGTATACTTATGTGCTGATCGTTGAATGAAATTGAACAATAAATAGGTATAACATATAGGTATTGTTAAAACCACAGGCGGCCAGGATGAACCCATATTAGAAACTCTAAGTTTTTTTGATTCAGGACTGTGCTGGCCGCCTGTGGTTAAAATTATGACCTTACAAAAGCATGCTTTGAAAGTACTGTTAAAAATATTGAAAAGCAGCTTAAAGTACTGGTCATCATATTTCTTTTAAGTAAATAGTCACCTTAATTATTCCAATAAATTAAAAAATAGTACCTTTAATTATTTTAGTTTTTATGGGACAAATTTTAACTTAAATCACATAGACAGATGATATATGTTAATTTAACTACTATAATAATCCAGGTATATTTTGTATATATTTTTTATTTCTTATATAGTAATGGATAATCCAGGTGTGTTATAAAACTGGATGTGTGAATGTCTTGACTAATTAAGTACTCATTATTTTTAATGATTTAAGATTAAAGGGGCTATACAAGATTTGTTTCGGAGGGGAATGGAGTCTGGTTGAATACAAAAAAGATGAGTTCGAAAAAAAGACATTTTGAGTCAAATATCAAAAAAAATTTCATGGTATTTTTTTATTTGAAAATTTTTCGGATAAGGGGTCATAAACCCCTAACATCCCCTAAATGTCTGGCTCCACCTTCATACTAATCCATCCATACAAATATGGTACAACTTACTACATGTATATATCAAATGAATGTATAAGATTGAATCAAAATCTATAGAAGCTATGCAGCTATGACCTTTTAGTTATGAGTGCAACTGATATTAAAGTATGATAAGTATGCTGTATATTCATACATCAAGTTTTTATTCTTACTTCACAATTTGTGACTTATAGGGAGAAATTTGATCATGCATATTTGTAATGGATTAAGATTAATCATGATTGGTGAATATTTTGCCTCAAAATAGGGCCAAAGTTTGTTCTTTCACAAGGAAGAAAATGTCAAAATAAATCACAGAAATTTCACAATTTGCATAGCAAGATTAATTGAGAGCAGGTATGGAAAACTTTATGTACATGTAGTATCAATTACTCAAACAATTAAACAATACCCTGTTGAATTTTAAAGACAGACTTTTCCTGTCTTAACTTGAAAGAAGGGAGACCAGCAAAGATCTAGAATTAATGCTCAACCTTGAATTTCTTATAATAATTTCTTTTACAAGTCAGTCAAGGTTCAATCTGATTAAAACCCGATCTAAAATTTTCCGCTCGCTAATTTAGATCTGACCTGAAGGTGACCTTTTCTCATCATAATATTAATGACGAAATTGTTATGATACATAACTTGTTTATATCGTCTACGTCACGCACTTTGAAATGAGCTGTCCAATCGCAGACTGTGAATAATATCGCTGTTAAATTAGCTTGCAAACCTTGGTCTTAAAATAGAAATTATGAAATAAAAATGTTATTACCCGGTAATAGTGTTTCGTCTAGATGAAAGCTACGTATTGATTGGTCACACAAAGTTCATCTCGATGTGACCTTCCACGGAGACAGTAGAGATCCTGTACGACAATGCTCTACAGGATATCTGTTTACGGAGATTTGTCAAGGTTGAGCGTTTGATGGCATTGGCTTAATGTTTAAAGCATAACTTGTATATAATTATTATGCATTATTCATTAATTGTTTAATAAATCAAATTTCTCAGTTTTTTACTACTATATCAAGCAGATAAATCCATGCAATAAAAAAACTACATTATGATATAAATACATATCATTATTTTGACAGTTTGCCCATTGTTTCATACCATTATAATATACTATACTCATGTACTATCAAACATGTATTATGGTCGACTGTTTATACTGTAAACATACTATACATTGACACCTGAGAAATCTGGAACCTAGAGATATAGACTTTATCTGGAATAGATTTGATTTGGACCTCAAGTTGGTGGGATTTTCCTGCTGATAAAACTTAGTTTGTACTGGATGTAAGCATGCAGAGCAGAATTGAAATATGTATGTCGAGGGTTGCCTGCAAGACTGTAGTAACTTGCTCTTTTATGCAATGTACTTACTACAGTCTTGTATACACAGAACAATAGAATTTAATTTATGTTGCATCCTTTTCAGCAATAATATGTAAAAAAACTTCATTCTGCAACTTAGGATGCATCTAGTTCAAACAAAACTTATTCAGATGGTAAAAACCAATCAATTCAAGTTCTGGTTATGAACTATTTAAATTTATAATGTTTTGTCTGCAATACTAACAAACATGTACCAATTCATAAAATGAAAATTATGTGTTCAGAAAATAATTGAATTAATTTTATAACATGTGGTTATGAGCATTAACGTGTGAATGAAGTTGTTTGTACTATATCATTGTGTGGGGGAAAACCCCAATATTTTGAATTCCAAATTACATTTATTATTACAAGTCTGTGAATTCCAGAAGCCTTTGAATTGTAAGCATTAAATTTCTTGGTTTCCAAATTTTGTTTTCAATATAAATAAAAGTTATAAAATTCCAAAACCCAAGGAATTCTGATTTTCTTATATTTGAAGTTTCTATTGATTTAGCTATCTGGAGCGCTTTATTGTACTTACCAGTATGAATGTTAGAAACAAAAAAACTGAGAAAATTGAAAACATCTAAAATCTACTGGGGCGTAGCTTGCCCAAAATAAATGTGCATTCACAGGTAACCTAGGGGTCTCCAGGGGTCTGGTGACGTCACATGTATGCTGCCATCAATCAGGTACAATAACTGCTGCTTGACTTACCATAAGTAATTTAGACATCGTATCATGACCATTTCTTTTGGTGTTAACCTTATGCTGTATCTAGACTGAGTTATTGTTTCTTGTGTGCCTATAGGAAGCTACGCCAATGATCTAAACATTTTGGTGGACCCTCAGAAAAGGTTCTGCTTTCTTAAGTTACAATGTGTTTTGTTGGTAGATGATTAAGTGACCATTTAATATCATACACTGTTTAGATTGCATTATGTTAAGTTTCCTTCACTTATAAGGTATATGGAGAGGGTGCCAGCTTGTGAAAGGCTAGATCTGAGTACGTACTGGTTTTAGACAAGAGTCCAGGAAAGCTAGGTTAGGTGTGCTGGCCACCATTGAATGACCTAAAATTGTGCTAGTATAAAGAAAATAAAGATTGTATTCTAATAACTAAATTATACTCAAGGCAGAGCAGTTCTTGTTTATTTCTTCTTCCTGTGTATGGTTGGGAGCCGTTTCTGACTGTAACTTTGACCAGTAATTAGCTGTGAAAGTATGTATGAAGAAAATAACTACAAAATAAAATTGTGGACAAATCTGTGTCTTTTAAAGTTAGTTTATAAGATCACAGTCAGATGCCAGTTAATCCTATCAGCATCTGTGATAGAAGACTATCGAATTCATTCTTAATTAACATTGTTTTTATCAAGTAATAATTAATTGTGTTAGTCTCGGTAACCTAATCGTGTTTGTCTCCTATCAGTTCTGATGAGCTGTCACTTACTACTGTTACAGCTCTAGTCTGTTAAAGATGTTGACATGATACATGGCATCTAAGAAATATCTGGATTCTGGACAAAGTCTTATATTCCTTGTCATTTGGTAGTTGAATAGTGGTCTTGATTTTTTATGTGAAATGACTTAACTTGATGTTAAGAGTTGACTGATTGCCTGTGGCAGCCTTACTTTGGGTTCAGGCAATGTTTTCTCTGCAAGAGGTTTAGTATGGCAATCAGAATATATTTGAATACATGTATACATTATTTATTTAAAAAGTCTGATGTTTTGTCTTTTTTGTTCTACAAATGGCCATCTGGCAAGCTCAGTTGGTAGAGCACAATGCTACTGGTCGAGGGGTGGAAGGTTAGATTCTAGGGGCCTTCTAGGGGATTCTTTTAATAGTATAGTTTTAATTTTTATACAAAGATACATGCCGCCTGGCTAGCTCAGTTGGCAACACGCAAGTCTATTGACCAAGGGATCGTGGGTTCAATTCCTGGGCGGGGCATACTTAGGTGGAGCTTGGTCACGAAATAATTTTCTACTGCCATTCTCCCTCCAACCTCTGATTCTTAATCATGCAGGGCAGTAGTCAGTCACTATAAACTATACTATTCAAAGAATCAAATCAAAAAAAAAATCTAACCAAAAGAAAAATAATCGAAAAGCATGGAATCGACTTTCCAGTGAATCGTTTCAGCCCTGAAAATATTGCTGCTGTTGCTGTTATCGTATGATTGCCTTTTTACTGCATTGTTGTTTATTCAATTACGCATGGTGGTCTGGTGAATTATACACCGGATGTTTAAGCTAATAAAATAATAACAAAAATCTAAAGTCGTTTCAGTATCAATTACATCATTTCCAGTCTGATCAGATTAATACTGTTTTTATCTATAATACTTGAAAGGATATTAAAATGCAAAATGTCCAAGTTATGTAAATTTGGGTTTTTCTTCATTGATGAAGTTGACAACATGTTACAAATCGAGGGTTGCCTGCAAGACCGTAGTTAGTGCATTGCGATAAAGAGTGAGTTACTACAGTCTTGTGGGCAACCCTCGCAATGTAAGATATCAGATAGCCCAAAATAACCAAAACGGACATGGGTAGGGGGGGGCAATGTTTTTTATTCCTAATGTTCAGCTGACTTTACAATCTTGTACAATAACCACTGATCATTGAAATCACCTTCAGGCAGGCGATCCCTCACAGTACCCATTTACACCTGGGTAGAGTGGAACAACTGTTGGTTAATTTCTTGCTTAAGGGAATTAGAAGTGCTCCTTGATTGATCAAACCTGGGACTTTATGATCGCTAAGCGCATGTCCTACCTCTGGACAACTGCTTCTACATTAAACTATATTTAAAAAGTAGTGTATGTCTCATTTAATAAGTCACAAAAACAGAACAGTGGTGAGTCATAAAATCATGGGTGAAAGTTTTCCCTATCAGTATCTAGAGAATAACTTATTCTGTGTAATCTTCAGAAAATCAGTGTGGTTTAATTTTGTGAAAAGTTGGTTTTCAGTATTTTCAAAGCTTTCAATTTCTACCCATGTAAAATGATTAAAATAAACTATTTTGCTTAGAATCTTTGTTTCTTACAGATCAGACTCATTCATGTCTATTGATTTTCATTCAGAACTAAAACTATTACCAACCTCGGTGTTAGATAATCTTTGAATTTAGCTATAACAGCACAAAGATTGCTGTCAGTCTAGAGTATTTTAGAAATGTCTACAATCTGATTCAATTCACTTAAGTGTTATCTCGGGTTGCCATGTTTTCTCATGTTACCATACTCTGTGCATAGTTTGTGCAAATTAAGCGAGATATACTATTGCGTTACAGGCTTTAGTAACTGTAACACTACTTTATAACTGATTTAATTTATGCAAATGATATGTAAATTGTATTTTTAGTCTCAGATTAATTCTTCACGCTCTTTGTTAAATTTAATACTATCAAAGGCACAATTTTTACATTAACCCCATGGATTTAAATACTTACTACAGTATTTGTGCTCTCACTATCCATAAAAATAGTTATCCATATCTATGTTTGAGGATAATTGAAGAAATATCAAGTATCTAAGGCCTAAATTAAAATTAAGTTTGTTTGCCCTTAACTGACCGACCAGAAAAAATGCTGGCGACTTGAAGAAATTTAATCCAAATTATGTGGTGTTTTTTTATTGGTCCCGACCATTCATTGCATCACTGTCCAGTAGTTTCTTTACACTAATAATACTGCTTTAGGAAACAAATAAAATGTTTTTCCTGCCTACCAATATAACCCAAACATTTAGAGTTGGTAAAGGGCAAACAGAGTATTTTTTAGTTTAGGCCTAAATTAGAATTTTTGTATGCCCTACTTACAGTTGAATATAATTAAAAACATATATATATCTTGCTATTTCAGTGTCCTCATTCTGGTAAATTTTTACATGCTAAATGTGTTCAAGTATACTACAATGTATCGCATATGTTACTATAGTCACAAAATTGCCATGAAAGTGTTCCTATATAGCCTTAATGTTGTCAAAATATTCCAGTTTTGAACAAATGTGCCAAAATAAGACATCTGAACACTTCCTTGTGCACTTAAATCCATATTGAGGCAGCTTCCAGTCATTTTGCAATGACAGACTTTCAGCACATAAAATTTGTTACTTAATTAGCAACAAGTAAATATCTAACTTTGAGCGAAATAAAGAAAACAACACAAAAACATACTGAATTTTCCGACATAAAGTGCCATTTAACATGTTTGTTTTTGAAAAATCATTGTAAAGAATCAACAAATGCAATAAAAAGTTAAGAAATGGGGCTAGTCTATATCAGCACACTTACCTGGCATTAGTCTTGGGGACCTTAGTTCCAATACCTTAGCAAATGTGCCAATATCTGCCTTAAGGAACACTTGCCATGTTTAATAACCTTTTGTTATTTTTCTATTTCAGTTTCCTTTACCTACCAAGCATGACCTGCTCTGATGTTTGACGTCGAGGAATCACCGATTCCAACGAGACGACGGGAACAAGTCCCTGGTGTACTCTATCCTCCAACAGTTCTCAATGAATACATTAAATGTGTTGCTATTGGTGACAGTGGTGTCGGGAAGACTTGCCTCATAACAGCATGGGCGTGTAATACCCACTATACCCTGGATCAGTTGGTGAAAACCCATGTATCTACAGTGTGGGCTCATGATCATTATAGGATTGACAATGATGTAAGTAGACAAAGGGTCATAAGTAGACAAAGGGTCAGAAAGGGTCATAAGTAGACAAAGGGTCAGAAAGGGTCATAAGTAGACAAAGGGTCAGAAAGGGTCATAATAGACAAAGGGTCAGAACGAGTCAGTGCAAAACAAGTCTAACTTCATTTAAATATAAAAGAATATAGACTAGTTTTGCACTGCAACATCATAATTTTCTTTATGAATAAAACGTGACAATAATGTCTTCATTTAACAAGGCTTCATGTTTGGACAAATGAAATATTTTATGTGGACCTCACATAATAACATGGTACAAATAATTTACAATATTTACATAAAAATAACTAATTAATATGATATAAAGTCACACATGCCTGAAATTAATACATCAACATTAAAATAATGTGTGTCTGCAGTGGACAAAGGTTATTAACTAGTACATTTAGTGAAATTTCTATTGAATGTTCTGATTTTTTAATCAAGTTAAACTTTGCTCTATTTGGATGTGAAACTTCACAGGATATATTAAAGTTTCTGGACTAGTCATTGAACCAAGAATGGTTTTTTGGACTTCAATATGGCTGAGGTCTTTACAGTATCTCCATGTATTTGCATAAGGCCAACAAGACCATGTTTGATTGATAAAGTGTACTTTTTTTTCCTTAAACAGAGGTTTGCTTGGTTTGATGTATAAATTTTGTATGTTCAGTAAAAAAGTATGTGACACGCTAACTTCTGTATATGTTACGAAGATAACAAAAAGTACCTTTTTGATTTGTGAATTATATATTATAAATGTATATGATCAAATATCCAATTTATTTCTCAGTATTGACTTTAAGTCACTATGTTGAGCAATGCTACAGTCCCATAAACATAAAAATAGCCGTGTGGGCACCATACGGGCTCCGTGCGATCAAGCTCCACAATGACCCATACGAACTCTTGTGTACCCATACAGACTGTTACATTTTTACCAGGGTCTGTGAGATGAGCCCAGGATACACGTATTGGTTTCAAAGTCAAATCATGAACAAAATGGTGGCCAAGAATGGATTAAACTTGCATATCTTCCGGCTACGGCTCCATACGGGTGTGTTGTTTTGTGCCATGACCGTCACCTTAATACTCAAGGTTTTCCACGGCCTACGGCTGTCTGCACATACAGGTCTGCAACAAGCCATGATTTTCTGGGACTGAGGCATAATCTATGACGTGACTTCATCCTAACAATACACTTTACTAAGGTTCAACCCTGTAATAACATATCATAGTTAAAATAAGTGTGCAGGATGACTGGTTAGTTTGTTGGCCTCATTACCTAACGTTATGAAACATAGTAATAAAAACACATACCGGTAGTCCAAATAAAGGACAAAATTAATTCTATGCTGAGAATCAGTCAGCCAGCTATGAAACATGAGTTCTCATTCATTCAATCATTCATATGTAACTAGATTCTGTAGAAAACTGATTTCTTCTCCCTCATTTTCTCTCAATATTACACTCAGACAATCATGCACATAAACCATTATACCGTAAACTGGGACAATTTTTACTTTGAATAAAATTTAGAAATTTTGAAATAGATTTATTCTTCTTCTCAATAATTTCATTGAATCAACTTAATCAATATATATTGATGATCTAAAATTCAAGAAAGCCATATTTTTCTTATTTAACTTTTGCATATTACTTTCCATGTCAATAAGAGAAAAATTGACTATTGAGAAATTTCCTGGTTTTACAGTGTCTATATTTTAAGATTTCTATTATTATATTGGTGAATATTTTACTATTTTACTTGTCTGTGAACAAGTTATAAATATCATTATATCATAGTATTTTATCATGTTGATATTGTGCTTTTATTTTCTTATAATTTATTTTTTGTGCCGTCTACTAAATTAGGATATGGAAGTGGTTGCCCAAACATGCCATTTTAGCAGCAAGCACTATATCTTGTTTGTAGAAATTTGGTTGCCCGAAAGAAGTTTTTGGTTAGCCAAAATACAAAGTGGTTGTCCTGGGCAACTGGCCACCCACTAGTTTTGCAGCTTGTTTGTGCATGATTTTTTTCATGATTTAGGAAACTGAGTACCAACAATAAAATGGTAGATTTGGTCATAAAAAATACTTGAAATTTAATGAAAAGTATTTTGGAGAAAAATGCAAATGTGAAAGAATGTTTTGAATTGACTTCCTCATAAAGGAGTTATATGTATTAATGAATAAATATGAAATTTTTGTTTATGAATATTAATCACTGGGCGTGTTCATTTACTCCTGAATATTTAATAGGTATATGCATCCATTTAATCATGAATATTTAATAGGTGGGTATGTCCATTCTTAATTAAGTTTGTTCTTGTCTAAATAGAATGTGTTACAGCTATGTCTTGAACTTTACAATTACATATTCAATTTGCAGTTTATGTTTTCTCATTAGAGAGAAATTAGCCAAGAGCATATTAATTAGCTTCTTATGACATCATTATGATATCATAAAAAGTTTAAGAAAAACCAATCTTTGTATACTTTCTGAATAGTCTATCAAATTCAAGAAATTGAGTTTTATTTCCTTGGATGTTCATGACATCATTCATTGGACCTCTTCTTGCAGCAAGCAAATTCTTTTATATTACATTTGTATTCACTTTTAGACTGGACATAGAAGATTAAGTCATATGAATGTGAGAACAGCCAAAAAAATACCAAAATTTGTTTCTAATAGTGCATTTAATTACTTTTTAATTGGATTTTAATGATAACAATGCAGGTATGGTCATTTTTATGTGGCTAGCACACCTTACCTAGCTTTCCTTATCTTAACCTTATCTATAACCAGTAGCCTGTTCAATTACTCAAAACGTTACAGAACGTTCCGTAACGATACATTCGGAACTCCTCGGCCATTCACTGCGATTAATCTCCGACATATTTAGACACTATTTTAAAACTACCGGTGTTGAAGTAAACAAATATATGATCGTTTAGGCAATTAGTGATGTTTCATTTTAGTTCGTAATTTTTGAGACATCACTCATTGCCTTAACGATCGCATATTTGTGTATTAGATGAGATTATTTGCAGTGAATGACTGAAGAGTTCTGAATGTATCGTTACGGAACGTTCTGTAACGTTTTTTGTAATTAAACAGGCTACAGTTCTTGCCTACCCTTATAGTATTATACAAGGTTGGCAACTTTTTCCATACTCATTATTAATGGAGAAAAAAACCAACTGTGGTACAGACCCTCGTTCAAGTATGTACTTATAAGTTGGTTAAATTTTACTTTATTGTTATAAATATTGCTATTTTCAGATATTAGAGAGATCTGTGGTAGCTCTAGATGGTGGATATGTGGCTCTTAGATTATGGGATACGTTCGGTTACCATGACAAAGATAGAGGCTTTGCTTATAAGGGGTGAGAATTTATTACCATCATTATCTGCATCAACAACAACATCATTATCATCAATATCATCACCATCACCACCATTAGTATCTGCATCAACAATAACATCATTATCATCAGTATCATCACCTTCACCACCATCATTATCTGCATCAACAACAACATCATTATCATCAATATCATCACCTTCACCACCATCATTATCTGCATCAACAACAACATCATCATCATCATCAATATCATCACCTTCACCACCATCATTATCTGCATCAACAACAACATCATCATCATCAATATCATCACCATCACCACCATCATTATCTGCATCAACAACAACGTCATCACAATCATCAACCCTCATTATCATCACCCCATCATTATCATCAATAACAACATTATCACCACCATCATTACCATCATCAACATCATTATCATCAATAACAACATTATCACCACCATCATTACCATCACCAACATCATTACCATCACCAACATCATTACCATCACCAACATCATTACCATCACCAACATCATTACCATCACCAACATCATTACCATCACCAACATCATTACCATCACCGACATCATTACCATCACCAACATCATTACCATCATCAACATCATTATCATCAATAACAACATTATCACCACATCATTACCATCATTATCATCACACCATTACCATCATCAACATCATTACCATCCTCACCATCATTACCATCATCAACATCATTACCATCATCAACATCATTACCATCATTACTATCATCACCATCATTACCATCATCACCATCATTATCATCAACATCATTACTACATCAACATCATTACTATCATCAACATCATTATCATCATTATCATCAACATCATTATCATCATTATCATCAACATCATTACCATCATCACCATCATTACCATCATCACCATCATTACCATCATCACCATCATTACCATCATCACCATCATTACCATCATCAACATCATTACCAATATCAAAATCATTATCATCATCTTCTACATTTTTATAAAAAAAACTTTACTAAGAATTAAAATTGATTTTCAGTAGAAGACTCCTGCTGAAACTTATTCCAAGTAATAGGTTGTTATGACATTCTCAATTAAAGGAAAAGTCTTTAGCCCCATTTTCAGTCATAATACTTAAAACATACACTAAAAATGTAGTATAAAACATGGTTAATTACATTACATGAGTAAAAATGTTCACTTTCAGTTGCAGTGTAAATACATAACATGTTACATTAGTAAAAATGTACGTCTTTAGCTTTCATTTCTATATGTTTATAAAATGTTCACACACTGAAGCATGCTGACAAAAAATGGTGAAAATATCATGTCAGTTTTGACATTTATTTTTGTTGATAATGTGAACTTCATACAAACACAGAGAAATCTTTTGTTTGACTCACTTATGTATCAATCCATGAGATAAAAACAATTTTATATAAATAGATCAGTAAAGATGAATAGTGTTGCTTTGTACAAAAACAATAATAAAACATAGCTTGCATATTTAGCTACTGTGATGTATGTCAATTGAATGAACATTAGAAATCATAATTTTACATTAGGCTCAGATATGTGTGAAAAATGAACGTTCCCTGTGTGACATTACCTGAGACTACAAACATAATCACTGCCCGGCTAGCTCAGTTGGTAGCACGCAAGTCTACTGATCAAGGGGTCATGGGTTCGATTCCCAAGTGGGGCATACTTTCGTGGAGCTTGGTTATGAAATTATTTCTTCGGCCATTCTCCCTTCTACCAATGATTCTTAATTATGTAGCGCAGTTGTCAGCTACTGACGAAAGTATGCGCTTAGTTGGTTAACATCTAAATCCAGAGATTTAGCCTTTCCACGAGAAGTGAGTAGGTTGACTGACGGCCGTTATATGACCTATAAAATGTGTTGCTATGGCGTTAAACGCAACAAAAACAAAAAACAAACAAACATTCTTCAAAATTCAATAATATTTGGAATTGATTGGCCGAAAAAATAAATGTATTTTTCTTTTTGACTTACGATGATTTTTGTTTTAAGATTTTTTTGTGTAAAGTGCATTGTGTGCTCTATTGATTTTTGGCAACAAAGCCTGGCACAAGGGTCCAAAGTTTCATTAACATTTTACGAAAGCATAACCAGTTCAATGTTTTATGGACTGCATCATGACTTTGAAGCATTGATTATGTACATGTATAAACATGTTGTGAAGTGAGCTGGCTTGAAGTCTCTGGAGTCTGGTCACCTCACAGTAAAATACAAATTGGTCAATTAGAGGCCATTCAACATAGGTCAGCATGTTGGATAAAAAATGACTACGGACACGACTCAAGTGTGACCACTATGATTACAGACCTCAACCTATGCCGACTAGACTTATGACGAATAGACAGAAGACTTATTATGATGTATAAAACCACTTACGAACAAGTAGCCATACCCATATCCAACTCTATTGCACCGCTCCATAGAACATCTTTCACCTTAGACATATTAGTCAAAACATTTTTTTTGCCTTTTGCCTTTTATCTAAATCTTTTACTACTTTGTTTTTATTTTGTTATTTTGTTTTTATCCTTACTACCACTCTGGCAGTTGACGCGCAATTGTATACACCCCCTCATGGGGTTTGACATAATAGGAAGATAGATAGATAGATAGACTTTAGTTGGGCTAGTAAAAACAGGCTAGAAAAAACTTTTTATTTCAATTAGTCGGTTAGTTGATTGATTTGCACTTCAATAAAGGATGTCTTAATTTAGACGAGTGCTCGAGAAAATTGAAAGTCAAAAACTGTGACTGTAAGTGTTAAATAAAGGTTGAACATTTAATTTGAGGGTTGCCAGCAAGACTGTAGTCACTATGCTCTTACTACAATGCACTTTCTTCAGTCTTGCGGGCAACCCTTGAATTGTTTCTAATTTATTAATTTGTTTATCAATCCTTTTTTAATCTAATTTGTTTACAAATATAAGCAAACGTATTTGTTGTTTACATTTATATTGTTAATTAAATCAAGGTAACAGCTAATGTAGGACAACGTTGTTTACCTAGACAAACGTTTCTTTGTCTACTACGTGTTATTTAAATGCTCTCATAAATAATGTTTCATCGTTATAGCCTAATTTAAGAAATATGGTGAGACCATGAATTTTTTCATCACAGTTTTCTTATGTGGACACTTTGGGACTGTCTCTAATACATGAGTAATTTTCAAATGGTATTAACTTCACTGATTTAAATACTTGATTTTTTTCAGGCAAATGGTATTAAGCGATCAGATTTTAAAAAAAAAATACTCATATAAATTATTTAAATATTTTTTGTTTGACAACCCCCATATATAAATATGGATACCTATTTCTATCGATCACAAGTACTGAAATATTAGGGACTTTAGTCAGTTATCTTTCCCCGATAAAATCTGAAGCAATTCAATTGGTAAAGTAGGTTCTTACAGTTGGAATCCTCGGATTTTATCATTGAATTCCTATGTAAGGATAACAAAATATTTCATCTAATATCTTTCGTGTTAATGAAGATATTTACATAAGTGATGAAATTTATGTAGTTGTTTATCCTAAAAATACTTAGCTTGAATTTCAAACAAATTGAATGATTTACAAAAATGTTATTTAAGATTAATTTTGGCAATTTAAGATTGAAAAGTAAGGGTAAAATCTGAGTAATCCAACTAATTGGACCTACCTATTTGAAGAGTATACAAGGGGAAATAACTGACTAAGGTCCGTTATTGTATTGAGTATTTACATCAGCAGGGTCAATGTCTATTCCAATGACAGTTGAATAAAATTTAACAATATTGCCATGAATGTGTGTTAAGTGGCTACTGTTACACTTAATTGATAATTGTTTTTCTATTTTGTATTAAAGAAACAGGTTTTTATTATTGACAAATTGCATTTGGCTAGAAACATGTTGTTGGTATTGTAAATAACCCCAGCTGTGGCCCTATGTTGGTAACATACTAAACTCTGAATCCCATTATTCTGGTTTGATTTATTCCCTTGAAACATAAAAGCAGCAGTGCTCATTTTTAGCTCGACTTTACGAAGTAATGTAGAGCTCTCCTACTCGCCCCGGCGTCGGCGGCGGCGTCGGCGTCCGCGTCCGCGTCCACATTTCTGATTAAAGTTTTTGTGCAGTAAAATACTTTCTTCTATATCTTTGTTATTTCTCAAGATATTAACTTCAAACTTTAAATATATGTTCCTTACTATCAACCACATCTCATGTGACAAGGTCCATAACTCCAAACACATTTTTTAAAGAATTATCTCCCCTTGAACTGATTGAAGTTTTTGTGCACAGATTAAAGTTTTTGTGCAGTAAAATACTTTCTTCTGTATCTTTGTTATTTCTTAAGATATTAACTTCAAACTTTAAATATATGTTCCTTTCTATCAACCACATCTCATGTGACATGGTCCATAACTCTGAATGCATTTTTTTCCAGAATTATCTCCCCTTGAACTTAGAGTTTTCTTTAAAAAATGTTTGTTTTTTCTGCAACTGTTTTATTTCTTTAGGTATTGATTTCAAACTTTAAATATATGTTCCTTATTATCAACCACATCTCATGTGACAAGGTTCATAACTCCGTATACATTATTTTCAAAGTTACCCCCCTTGAACTTATAGTTTTCTTTAATAAATATTTGTTTTTACTGCAACTGTTTTATTTCTTTAGGTATTGACTTTAAATATATGTTTCTTATTATCAACCACATCTCATGTGACAAGGTTCATAACTCCAAATATATTTTTTCAGAATTATCTCCCCTTGAAATTAGAGTTTTCTTTAAAAAATGTTTGTTTTTACTGCAACTGTTTTATTTCTTCAGGTATTGACTTCAAACTTTAGATATATGTTCCTTATTATCAACCACATCTCATGTGACAAGATTCATAACTCCTTATACATTTTTTCAGAGTTATCCCCCTTGAACTTATAGTTTTCTATTTTTTTCTTTTTTTTTTCTTTGAATTTGTTAAGGTTATATTTTCAAATTTTAAAATATGTATGTTCCTTATCATCAACCACATCTCCTGTGACAAACACTTACTAAGTCGAGCATGCTGTCTCCTCTGACAGCTCTTGTTATTCATGTAAAAGTATGGAAAAGTTATCAGATCCTCATTAAAGTGTATTAACTATTAGCTAGTATTGTTCAAAGAAAATAGTTCAAAAAAGCAAAAAAAGAGAGACGTGTTGATAACTGAATACAATTTTTTGATGAACAGTGTTAAATCTAAATAACAAAATAGGTATTGAAATATTTACTGGGTGTGTACTGTATCCAGATAGTAATTATGCGGAATTTACATTTAGTAACATAATTATTTTGTAACGGCCTTCAAAAGAAACATGTTAAATTCTTGCATTTAATTAACAATAATTTGTTATATAATACAGTATGATATGTGCAAAATTGTGGATTACTATAGTGGTAATTTTACATGTTTTCCACTAGATTCATGTAATAAAGTGCACATAAATGTATGTGATAAAATGTATAATACTTGACACAGCATTTTAGCAATGCTTCAGTTACATAGCAGCAGTCAGTTGTCGCATTTACTATCCCTGGAATCCGCCTGGCTAGCTCAGTTGGTAGCACGCAAGTCTATTGATCTAGGGGTCTTGTGTTTAATTCCTGGGTGGGGCATACTTTCATGGAGCTTGGTCATGAAATTAATTCTACGGCCATTCTCCCTACTACCAATGATTTTTAATTATGTAGGGCAGTTGTCAGTCACTGACAAAAGTATGCGCTTAGTAGTTGGTCAACAGCTAAATCCAGAGATTAAGTCTTTCCAGGAGGAGTGAGTAGGTTAACTGACCACCGTTATATGACCTATACAATGTGATGCTATGGCGTTAAACCCTACGAAACAAACTAACAAACTATCCCTGGAGAGTAATAAATCTCTAGACTTGAGCTATTTACCAGTACATATAACATACATTGTACCTTTGCTAGTGGCTGGAGACTACTATACTCGAAACAGAGGTAGACCTGAGAATGACTGTAAAACATTTTATATTCTACCCTGACCCTCTTCTAGCAACTAAGTAAACTGAACTGGGTTGGTTGAAAGTCTTATATGAACCTGTTGTAACAAAAAGACGAATGTATTGTAATTCTAGCCTGACAATGGTTGTGGTTTAGGTTGATCAATATATTTTTTATCAGCATATCTTTATGAAGTTTCTTCATGGTAAACCACAGCTAGTCTCCATCATACTGCTGCATCAAGACAGCTGTTGTCAGCAACTGGCAAAATTAATATGCTTTGAACTTTGGTGGACAGGTTGAGATCTAAGCTTCTCCTGGGACAGTGAGCAGGTTGTCTGACTGCTAGGAAATAGTC
Source organism: Mactra quadrangularis (assembly GCA_025267735.1). Classification (NCBI taxonomy): domain Eukaryota; kingdom Metazoa; phylum Mollusca; class Bivalvia; order Venerida; family Mactridae; genus Mactra; species Mactra quadrangularis. The sequence continues at coordinate 39,086,907 of CM046298.1, read as the reverse complement.
AGGGAGTAGCATAGCATTGTTGTCTAATCAAAACCTTGTAACTTTACTTTTTTTAATTGATTGAATGTATTGTTCGTTTTTTCTCAACTGTCAAAACATGAATAATTTCACGGTGACTTCGTGCTCTTTGTCAAACACTCGAGATATTGAGATAGTATGTAATCATTCACCGTGAAATTATTCAAACTTTGACAGTTTAGAAAAAACGAACAATACAAGCTTTTTACACGACAACAACAATAAAGAACTACAATATGTGTGAACTCATAACCAAGCAATCAGTATTAGTCATGTTGACATTATAGTTATTCCTATATTGGAGTTCTAACAAATATTATTGTGTTACTGGTTTATAATTATCTACAATATTTGCTATTTAAAGAATTTTGCCTCCAGGCTTTATTTGATTTTTGAATTATTTTTGATATTCTTTCAAATTATATCACTATATGGTGTACAATATACACATTATTATAGGTGTATAACAAGATTAAGGTACATAGATTCTATTGGTCAGCACATAACTAGTCTTTTAATTATGGTGGCATATTTCTGCCATCAGATATTCACATAACTAACTAGTTAATAGAGGTGAAACGATTCAAAAATTTTCGATTCGATTCGATTTCGATTTTTCATCAAACGATTCAATTTTTCGATTCAATTCGATTTTCTACTGGAATTATATAGGACATAACAAAAAATAAATTATAAAAAGAATTAAGAAAGAGATACAACCCAAAGACAATAGAACATATATATATATATTTAAGAACACTGCATTTTTAACTGAGGGACCTCCCTCCCGGAAGACGAAAAATTCTAATTCTAATTCTTTAATAATACCCATTTTACAGGTATTAGTGCTTGAATAGTTAAAAATATTTTACTGCATTTTAGCATATATAAATGACAAATCGTATTATTTCCAACTTTTTAATGAAAAGTAATGCCCATGGACAAATTGTTTATTTCTCCGTACCTACATGTACGTACAAACAGTATATGACTCACGTCATTATCAAAGTAAAATTATTCATCAGTGCATCAATGCCATAATTGATGACTAGTTAAGGTTACGCTTAGACAATAAAAAATTGCAAGCATTCAGCAAATGTACATCACTATGACCAGCTTAATTTAGTTTGTTTCAAAATATTTTCTTTTTGCTCTGGCATGATTTAAAATAATTTTCATCACATTATATACGTTAAATTAATTTTATCAACTCTTGGTCTATATGTATAACTTTCTTACTCTAATGTTTATTTCAAAATAAAATTATTTTTGGGCTTAAATGAACGTATTAGTGAAAATATACAATTATCTTCGGACATTTCATAGAATTCATTTCCAATTTATAGTAAATAAAATCTAACCAACCACGTTTTGCCCGATTTTAACAGTTAAGAAAAACAAATTACTAAATTACTTTATCATGCTTGATTTAATTTTGTATCATAGGGAACGAAATCGCTTCAACCATTTCGGTGTTATGTCATTCATTTTCGCGACCTACGCTAGATAGCAATTTCATATGAATCATCTTTAGTGATTAAAAAACTTATTGTTTTCAATGTTTTCATCTTGATTTAACAAATGATGCTTCAGGAAACGACGATGTGAAAAGTTTAATTTGTTTTTCTTACGAAAAATCCCCCAATATTGCCGATCGTGTAAAACTAAATCGACTGGTTATATCTTGATGGCCCCTTTATCACTATATTCTATCTAAGTACCAGTCTTAGGTATATATGAATGATATCAAGCGTGTTAACTAACTCAACAACTCCATTGTCGATTTTCTGTCAGCGAGTTAATCTCCCAGCGTGTGACCGACAATAAGGTTTAATTGACATGTACGCGTAATTAACTTGTATAATTGCAGCAGGCAGTCTCACTTTTTACAACTCTTATCTGGATTAACAATCGTCGGTCAATAAGGGAACACTATTTTAGTTTACTATAAAAATGCTTATTTTAACCTAAAAGGGGCGTTTCATTCAACTCACAAAACTACTGAAAAAGACAGTATTTAAAAAAAGAATCGAATCGAAACTGCCTCTTCCGAATCAAATCGAACCGAACCGAATCGAGCGTTAAAAATCGCGATTCTTTGTGAACCGCGATTAATCGTTTCACCTCTACTAGTTAACCACTAAACTTAATTAACTTAAGAGGTTTACTAGTTATCGTAACTAGTTAACCACTTCACTAACTATTTAATTAAGAGGTTAACTAGTTAAGTAACTAGTTAACCACTTCACTAACTAGTTAATTTAGAGGTTAACTAGTTATGGTAACTAGTTTACCACTTAAATTAATTAACTTAAGAGGTTTACTAGTTACCATTACTAGTTAACCTCTGAATTAACTAGTTAGTGAAGTGGTTATCTGATGGCAGGAATATGCCACCATACTAAATACTTCTTTATTTACATGACCATTGATACAACCATAGAAAATATCATATCTTATTCTCAACTAAGTGTAAACTCAGATTAACAAGTTAAGACTCATAATGAATCAGCCCAATAAACTTGTGAAATAAACACTGTTCATTGAAATCACCTACAAGCAGATGGCACTCACAGTACCAGTTTACACTTAGGTCAAGTGAAACAATCTTAGGTTAATTTCTTGCTAAAGGAAATTTGCAGTGTCCCAAGTGGGGTTTGAACATGGGGGCCTCTCAATCCAAAAACCCATCATAATACCTGATGACAGTAACTCAATGGGTCAGCTCAGCACTAGCCAAGCTACATATAAACAAAGACAGATGTAGTCTAGCCCTATATGATATAATTTGTTCATGATTATAGAAAATGTCAATTATCATTAATACAGTGTATATATGAACTAGCGTATTGTTAAAAGTCATTATTGAATTATTGTGATGGCAAAAAAGACATGAATTGTTAATATTGTTTTTCGTGACACATGGCCATCTATTTTTGTCCTTGTATTTTTTTTAACATCTTTCTTAGTGTGTGGTCACTTTGTCATTAAATGGGTGTGGTAACATTGTTATAAAAGTTTGTAACTTTTTGGTCAACTTTAAAACTATCATATGGTCTTTTTGAGTTATTGCGTAAATGATAGCCTTATAATAATAGCTTTGCTCAGATTTGTAGAAAGTAGGTCAAGTCAAAATTGTATAGAATTTGACCTATTTAAAAATATTATGCATATACTATTGTTGATTATTGTATAATCTATATAGACATTGTGCAATAGATTTCCATACCTATAGGCTAATTGGAGCACTTTGCTTTTCTATTATCATTTTATACAAATAAAGATCATCTTATCAACAAATAAGTTGTGATCTCACTTAAGTGTATCTTTGGCCTTTTATAATTGTATCTAAGTTTCAAACTGGTTATTTGTGTATCGCCATTGATATATGTTTCTATACTACTTGTTTTATTATGGGTAATAAAATAACTCAATGATTTCGTGAGGTTACAATGGTCAAGGCCAATATATGATGTCAGATTATGTGATAGTTAACCCTTCACTGGTCGGGACATCAAAGAAAATTGACAATTTCACCTTGATGTAATATGGGTAGGACATGATGCTTTTATTTCATTACAAATAGACTGACAGATATTAGCACATTGGTCAAATTGTTCCCATGTATTCTTTTACCATTTCGCACCATTTTCATGCTCCCAATCACCTCCATTTTCCCTTAGCAAATAGAGGATGCTAACTTCTGGATCAGCAGTCTGATCACTAGGCAGAATAAAAAAGTGTTGACAATCAGCATAAAATTCTGCTATAGACTTTAATCAATGATATCAGCCTTTCATTCTTTTTTGTAAAGAAAATGTGACAGGGTTTTTTATAGAAGAAAATAGCTACAAAATTTAAATACTTATTGCAGACTTTTTCTACAATTGTTAACAAAATAATAAAAATAACATTCAATATCTGATAGATATTTTTAAAAAAGAAATATTTTTAACAATGGAAATTATATATTTCACTTTAGATTGTCACAGATCCTTGCAAGGTCAAAAAAGTTTAAAGGTCATGTGAATTTTTTAACAGAAATGAGAAACATACATACTTTTTGAGGAGGGTCATTTGACCCTTAAAAGGCCTGGAAAAAAGCACATGATATCATGACCCTTACTTGTTTTTTTCTATTTTCAGGGCTGATGTTATATTACTATGTTATAGTGTTGCTATGCCAAGATCCCTAAATAATCTAAGAAAGATATGGATACCAGAGATCAGACGCCGGGCACCAGCTACCCCAGTTGTTGTTGTAGGATGTCAAGCTGACCTGCGATATCTCTATAGAGATGAACATTATCAAAAAATACATAAAGGATTAATGTACAAGTTAGTATTTATAATATCAATGATTTTAGCTCAACTTTTTGAAGAAATGGAGAGCTCTCCTACTTGCCCAGTGGCTTTGGGGTCTGCGTCCATATTTCTGATTTAAGTTTTTGTGCAGTAAAATATATTTTACTATAACTTTTTTTCTTAAGGTATCAACTTCAAACTTTAAATATATGTTCCTTATTATCAACCACATCTCATATGACAAGGTTCATAATTCCAAATACATTTTGTTCAGAATTATCTCCCCTTGAACTTAGAATTTTCCGTAAAAAATATTTGTATTTACTGCAACTGTTTTATTTCTTTAGGTATTGACTTCAAACTTTTAATATATGTTCCTTATTATCAACCACATCTCATGTGACAAGGTTCATAACTCCAAATTTATTTTTTTCTCAAAATTGTCTCCTGTGAACTTAATTTTTTTTTAAAACCAAACATCTTTCTTACTTTAACTTCTTTATTTCTTGAGGTATCATTTTCAAATATATATGTTCCTTATCATCAACCACATCTCATGTGACAAATACTTACTTAGTCGAGCATGTTGTCTCCTCTGACAGCTCTTGTTGAAACTAGAACTTAGTCCAGGGCTTCTGTTTCAGTCCCAAACTAAAAACATGGCACTTTTGGTTTAAACTCGCCCAATGCATAGCTGTTGTATGTCTTTCAGCAATAAAGTTTATCTTTATTGTTTACATAAGTACTGCTTCTAAACAATTAGTGTATTTGTAAATTTCCTGCATATTTATTAAAAAATAATCAACAACCAAAGAGCTACGAAGCAAGATTTTTTATAAATTTTGCTGGCAACAAAATGTGTTTGGTAACAGTTTTCATTTTGAATCTCAAAAAGGCATAAGCTTCAACTTATACTCTAGAAAATATGGTAATGGTTTATTATTATCTATTTTTAGAGTTGTACAAGAAAAAGATATCATAACACCAGAACAAGGTCGTGCTGTCGCCAAGGAGATAGGAGCTCCCTATTATGAATGTAGCGTTTATACAAAGTATGGTATAGAAGATGTGTTTCTAAACATAGTACGGGCTGCCATGGTTGAAAAACGCAAAATTAGATTTTGGAGTTCATTTTTACGCAGGATTCAGTATCCTCAAATTCAAGCTCCCATGAAGTTGCCTCCCCTACTGTTGCCTAAAATTGAAGTACTGGAAGAAACACTTCAAGACGATCTATCTAACCTATTAAATCATCAAGCGTTCGGAGATGTCGTGTTTGTAGTACGTGGGCAGTGTTTTAGAGCCCACAAAATTTGCCTAGCCGTTGGTGCCATAGTTTTTGAAAACCTATTTTTAGGCAATGACATCATAGTTACTGAAAATGCTAACAAAGCGTTAAGACGTTCACTTTCTACACATGGTAATACAAATAAAATAATTAGGTCAAATGACGGAAATACTCGCAGAAGTTCGGACACAGTCGGTCCGGATCTTCATAATATTGGACAAGATTATTCAATATTGAAACATTCAGCATTTTTAACTGTTGAAGAAAACAAGGCGTGTGAGAATCCTTTTAAACCTGGGGAAATTATTTATCAAACTGTAGTGACTGTAAGGAATGAAATCACTCCGCGGGCTTTCCAATATATCTTAGAATTTTTGTATACTGGGACTGTTAAGGAAGATTTCGAAAGTTTTGATGAAGTTATGGTGGCATGTAGTTTGTTAGAATTAACAGATCTTGCGTTAATGGTGTCTAACGTACGAGGTAGTGAAGAGTATCTCAATATGGAGGTAGAAAAACAGTTTCAAGAATACAGAAAGTCAAAATTACGATGCCTTGCATTGAATGCTGAAAAACTAACAGGTAAACTCCATTGTTATTATGATGATTCATGTAGCAATAGTACTGATAATCTAAATTTAGTCTGCCATCATATTTGAATACATTAGTAACAAAATTTTGATTGATAAATATTTGCTGTCAAACAGAGATCCATCATTAAACAGGGTTGAGGGGCGAGAGCTTCTACGTTTGCAAGGCATTCCTTGTATCATGTTACTTGATTCAGTAACATGATACGAACTGACCTAGATATATGCAATGTTTATATACATGTATATTTTGTTTATTTCTAGATGTATGCAATGTTTATATACATGTATATCTTGTTTGTTTCTAGATGTATGCAATGTTTATATACATGTATATTTTGTTTATTTCTAGATGTATGGAATGTTATTATACATGAATATTTTGTTTGTTTCTAGATGTATGCAATGTTTATATAAATGTATATTTTGTTTATTTCTAGATGTATGCAATGTTTATATAAATGTATATTTTATTTGTTTCTAGATGTATGCAATGTTTATATACATGAATATTTTGTTTGTTTCTAGATGTATGCAATGTTTATATACATGAATATTTTGTTTGTTTCTAGATGTATGCAATGTTTATATACATGTATATTTTGTTTGTTTCTAGATGTATGCAATGTTTATATAAATGTATATTTTGTTTATTTCTAGATGTATGCAATGTTTATATAAATGTATATTTTATTTGTTTCTAGATGTATGCAATGTTTATATAAATGTATATTTTATTTGTTTCTAGATGTAAGATTCTTGGTAGATGATGGAGCTATTAGAGCACATAAACCATTGTTAATGGGACGTTGTGAAATGATGTATGCAATGTTTAATGATAACTTCATGGAATCTTCTGCTGATTCTGTAAGATTTTGACATTTCTAATATTCTCAAGGTCACAGCTTTCAATCCTCAATTACTGGGTTTGCTAGTCTTTGGCATCACTATGAAGCGAGTACTTAACCCGGGTCGAATGTGCAGTTGGTAGTGTACTGGGATTGGAATCTCGTGTCCCGAAGGGGGTATGGGTTCGAATCCCACCCAGGGAGGTTATACACTTCTATGAAAATTTGACAATAATGTCAATTTTCTCCATTGATTAGATAATACGGAGAAGTTTTCGGACTTGTGGAAGTACTGGTTATAGACAATTGTCCAGGAAAGCTAGGTTAGGTGCGCTGGACGCTGTAAAATGATATTAATTGTGTTGACATCGTTTTAAATCCGGAAAAAAAGCAAGTACTTATTAAAGGTCCCACATGGAGCTGGAAGTAAATAACCCTGCAATGTCAGCATACTGCAATAATGTAACATGATAATGATGTATTATAAATATTGAGTCCAATATATTTATACACTGCAGATAATCTTGCTTAAGTGTCCCTTTAAATGACCCTTTTTCAATCTGAAAATATAAGGAGTGCATGTGTCTGAGCAGTTTCAATGTTTGACTGTTTATCATTGGATAGCGAGATCCTTGATGGTTCGAATCTAAAACCTCTTTGTCTCCTTGATTAAGATACTTTATCCTTACTGTTCAGTATTGGAGATCCAGGAAATTGAGAGTAATTACTCTAAGTTGTAAATAATTGTTCATAATCAAGGGTAAAACAGCTTATTAAAATTTGAGTGAACAGTAATTTATTGCTTTATACTAATCTTAATTTACAAATTATCTAGTTAAAATTACTGGATATTCTTATAATCTACTTTTAGATTGTTCTACCAGGGATTTCCCGAGATGTATTTTTAGCAATTAGGGAATTCCTGTATACTGGAGAGTGTTCAAGCAGTGCTACATTAAACTGTTTAGGCATTATTGAAGCTGCTAATAGATTTTGTTTACCACGTCTAGTCGGACTCGTTGAAGCGCAGGTCGTTCAGGATCTAACTGACGCTGATAAAAATGGTGAAGATATTATCGAGGATGTTTTACGTCTGCTTGAACCTGTACAGGTTGTATATTTCTCTTGTTGGCTGGTACCCTTTCTGGGCACCACACACAGAGTAAACAATCAGTAGTTTCAGAAATTTGCATAGGCTCTTATGAACTAAAAAAAGACAGTCAGATTTAAAATACAGTAAATCTCAATTATTTGAATTCATAGGGACAGAAAAACTAATTCTAATAATCTGATGATTTTGGATGAAGCAGATTTTATAAAATATAGGAAAATGTCTGGGTCCGAACAATCATTTCAAATGATCCATGATATTCAATAGATCGGATATCAGATAATTGAGATTTAACTGTACTGCAATATCTAATGTGGATTACTTGGATGATATTACTATATTTGCTGTCAGAGAGAGTGAGCATCCTCAGAATGGTAGACTGTATCAACCCGGGTCGAAAGTGCAGTTGGTAGGGCACCGGGATTTGGAATATCATGTACCCCAAAAGGGGTAAATGGGTTCGAATCCCACCGAGTGAGGTCATACCCTTGACAATAATGTTGATTTTCCTACATTGATACATTGATTAGTTAATATAGAGAAGTTTCCAGCCTTGTGGAAGGGTAGGTGAGTACTGGTTATAGAAAAGGGTCCAGGAAAGCTAGGTTAGCTGCGCAGGATGCCGTAAAATGACATAAATTGTGTTAACGAGGTGTTAAACTCAGTAGATTGTAGCAGAGTTTTAATCTATTATCATCGGTTGGCAATAAGGGTTGCCAGTTTACCACATACTCCTGTGAAAAAGACACACTTTCAAGAATCTTTTAATGTTTCTTACAAGCATATTGTCATGGTCTGCTTTTTACAGTTGCAGTTGCACCTTCCTATTAGTACTTTGATTGTTACTTGGATCTGGATAGTCATATTGCTTAATTACATAGATTAAATCATTCATATTGTGTGGAGCTTTCAATTAAAACAAAACATAAAGCTGTTGTTATGTTATAAATTTCAGTTCCATTAAGAGAGCATGAGGCCATGTGTCACTGGTACAACCATGGCACTCTGAATATAAGTGCTGAATACAGACTCCACTCTGACTCCACTATATTTATACTGCTTATTTATTTGATTTTATTGATTATTTTTCTAATTTCAGTTGCATAATGCTGACAAATTGAGTGATTGGTGTGTGAAATATCTATGTAATCATTATTTGGTCATCAGACAGAAATATTTGAAATTATTTCATAAATTAACACCAGAAAATATTAGATTTATTGAGAAAAATAAATGGCCTCCAGAATGGTAGAGTATTATTTATGTTATCCTCTTACTTAGTAGAGCTTTTATGTATATGATGCGGCAGTTATTGAATCTTTTCCAAAGGGGGCTGAGGTATAGCCCTAAAATTTTTGCTTAATCAAAATTAGAGAATTGTATTTTAAAATAACTTTCGAAGTTGTTTGCAAGTGTTTTGATATAAGCTGTATTATGTTATGGTTGTTTTACTAACTCAATTTAGCTATGAATTGTGAAACAAGTTCCTACAACTTATATTTATTACTATCGAGTCTGCTTCCTGGTCCCCATGTACTGAGCTAGTAGGATAAAGTTTCTTGTTCAAGGAAACAATGACATGGGTTTTGGATGTGATTCAAACCAACACAAAGCTGGCTATTCAATGATTACCAGTCCAATGTTGTAACCACTCTGCTATGCCCACTCCTTTCTATGTTATGGTCGAAATCCAATGTCTGTCCATCTGTGAGAAATTTATGTCTGAACCACTACTTGGTTCAGTTACCTGTTTCATACCATGCCCACATTAAAACAACATGTCGTACACATTTCTAGGTCTGGTTATTCTTACTCCACTTAGTGCAGCTGACGTATTGGCACATCAGAATTATACCATCCTTACAGATAGCCATTTATGCCTGAGTGGAGTTAAGCAGTTAACCTAATCCGGAATTCAAATTTATGGGTTTTTCTTTTCGTGCACAGCCGGTACAAACAAAGTTTTCTACACATTATTGCTAAATAGCACAAACTATGGATCAAATTTTATTGTTCTTTGTACATGTGTTTTCATTGTAACAGTGAGTTTGTTTGTACCGAAGGGGAAAACCCAAATATTTGAATTCCGGATATAGTCTATTGCAGGTTAAGTTCTTGCTGAAGGAAATTAGCTTGCCCCCTGGTGGGATTTGAACTCAGGACCTCATGACCCCTAAGCACACATTCTAACAACTGTACTACTGCTCCTACAATTATGTAATTACAGTTATGTTCAAATTATGTTTACATTCAGGTACATGAAAGAGTTGAGCTACTTTGATCACATGCAGGCATTATCTCTAAAATCAAAGAAATCAAAGAGAAATATTCAACAGAAGCAACAGTTCTCACGCTGGGATCAGTGTACCAGTGCCGCTGGATGTCTGTGTTTCTGTCGGAGAAGTAGAATGGTCATTGAGGATAAAGATTTCTCTGACCCACCATTCGATTCTATTGAAACTTGAAACTATGAACCTAGTGTATTAAAATATTTATTTTGACTTGTAATAGGCTTGTTCTCACTGGTATTGTCCTGTTTAATTTTTGGCGGGAAAAGGTGGTGAATGTTTTTGGCGGGAAAACTTTATGCTGATGAATTTTCATTGTTGTTTTTCCTGTACTGTGATAAATAGTTGGGTAATGTTTCATGATGCCTATTTAAGCTTATTCTGTGGTTGTAATCTTTATGCTGTGTATTGGGTTCTAAGGTCAATGGATATTATTAGGCAATCATCTGGAAACATTTCTGATTCTTACCTGCCATTTTTATAAGTATATAACTAGATTTGCCTCACCAAACATTAACATTTTTATGGAAATATTTATGTATAGACAAATTTAAGTTAGTGTCCATTTTTAATGGATTGAAGTGTCTTGCCAAAGTGCAAAATAATAAGTACCTTTGTGTTTAAAATTTTTGCCAATAGTTTGGACTGGTTATTCAGGATGGTTTTTTTTAGTGTAGACTGGTTTTACCAGCCAAAAATGTAGAACTGACAAAGTTGTCTGATAACTGGTTAATGAAGACAGATCAAATCCAAGCATCTGAGCAGTGTAAAATAATACAGGCACTCAATAAACTGAATCCCGCATGTTTTGAATATTGATATTATAACAGGGTACCAGTGGGAACTTCTATATATCATGCAATATGGTGGTTTCTGCTTTGTGATGTTTGTTTTTTTCATGTTTGCTTCTATAGTCGTCATGGTGATAATTATTGCATATGATGGATTGTTTATTGTACACAGTTATCTCCCCTTCCATGTGTTGTGGATTTATACAGTGTTGTCCAAAATTAATATCCAACGCTTCTGTGAATACATTTAAACAATATGTGGACATGTGAAGACATTGTGAGCAAATGTGATTCTATATTCTAGAAGGGACAATCTGTCTATCATATAAAATATTTGAATTCTTAGTTAGTTTTACTTCATAGTATAGTGTTTTATTTACTAATTTTGAATCGTTAGAACTACACTTAGTTAAGGATGATAGATTTTGGCATTGAAAGGTTTTAACCAAACTGTGCTATGCTCATGCATGAATTGTAGATTTTGCGATTATTAATACAGATTTTATTCAATATTGATATTTCATATATATTTTATGGATAGACTGAAAATTAATAGATTTTAGTGGTCAAACTGCGTTCATAATCAAGTTCATTTTGTATTAGTTGATAACTATGTGTTCAATTTGTCATTTTGTTTGTGTACATAATTATTTATATCAATACCATTGTTGTTTTATTCAATTTGCCTGAATGAATATAATATAATTTAACAGTCTCATATTGATATGGTAGCTGTACATTAGTATGGTACCTGCTTGGTTAACTAAGTCAGTAGCCTGTTTGGCAACAAATCCAGAGGTAGTGGGTTCTATCATATTCATGGCTTTGGATTGATACCTACATACTTTAGTAGAATTTGGTCCTGAAATATTTGGTGCTGGAGTATTACCATTCTCCTGCCTTCTTCTGGATCAAGTAGGGCATTTTTTTAGCCACTGAAGGGTAACTTAGTGCTTAGTCCTTGATTAAAAGCTTGTGTCCAGAGATCTAGGTCTATTCATGGAATATGAGTAGGACAGCTGACTGGGATATGACTGAAAAAAGCTGATATTTGGCATAAAATACTAGGGGTGTAACAATACGGTAAAAGCCATATTGCAAAATATTGCAATAAGCAGAACCCGTATTGCAATATATTGCAATACGTGCCGGTTTGCTTAGACATGCAAAGCATTAAATAATGCATATACCTCGTCCTAATTGGATCAGCATAGCACGCATTTGGGTATTTTCAAATGATCCCTTCTCCAAATGTTTGAATTACAAAATGTTAAATGGTCTATATGTTAGAAAAATGCATGGTTTGAAACAGACTCTTGAAGATATTTTTCTTTCAATTGACTAATGTTTAACCTTTAAAAGCACAGTAAGAGTATTTCAGATATTCAATTCATTTTGACATTTGTTTAAACAGTCAACTATCAGATTCTGATAAAAACAAGCAGTATGACACTTAACTACAAAAACCGGTTCAAGGAAAAACGAACCGGTTAAAAACCGTTAGAACTCCTATTGCAATATTATCCGATATATCGGTTAACAGTTACACCCCTATAAAATACCGTACATAATATAAGAATATTTGATAAATTTGTAAAATTAATTTAATTATGAAAGTTAAATATATTTATTCATACTGGTTTGTTGGTATAGACTGACTATTATTAAATATGTACGCATATTGTCTCATTTTATTGTATGCCTTTCATTTGTTTAAATACTGAATACAAAATTATTGTAGTGTTGGCATATTATCGTTGTATATGTATGATTGCTTATATGCATATTCATGAGTATTAACTGTTAATGTATGAATATTTATGAGTTTTAACCGTTGATGTATGAATATTTTCAAGTAATAACCCCCTAAATACTTAGGGTGAACATTCAATGTTGAAATATAGGAGCAATATATTTTGGTTAAAAAATTAATAACAATTTTTTTGTAGATGAAATTTTACTTTTGTTAGCTCTCACCCACCTTTAAGGTTAATACTGAGGTATTTTTAAAATACTCAAATTTTCATATAAGAAAATATATTTTTGAACATTTGCTGTGGAAATCATTTTTGCCCTTTTATTGGAAATGGGAATCTTCACTATGCCAAACCTTTATTGCTGTCCTGAATTTTTCCCTTATTTAAGGAGTTTAAAACTTCGAAAGTCCAGATTATTGGAATTCTATAAAGCTCAGAAAACTGAACATAATGTTGGATCAAAAATAGTGTTCATTTCCAAAGTTCCATCGTATTTTGTTAATTCATAAATTTACCCAGTTTGAATGCAATACATATTTTCAAATAAGTGCTCATCTATAAAAGTATGTATGTTTATGAACATAATTAGGCATAAACCAAAAAATACTTTGTTTGCCCTTTACCGACCCTAAATTTTTGGGTTGGGTCGGTAGGTATGAAAAATATTTTAATTTTATTCCTAAAGCAGAATTATATGTGTAAAGAAACTACCGGAAAGTAAAACGATGAACGGTTATGTCCAATAAAAAAAACACCACCTATTTTTTTCGAATATTTTTTTTTGAGTCGGTGGCATTTTTTCTGGTTGGTCGGTAAAGGGCAAACAAACTTAATTTTAATTTAGGCCTAATGATAATTATTGTTGTAGATAAATACATATATTGCTGAGGATAATCATATTCATACAAATGTACCCAAAACTATGTAGTTGATGCTTGGGACATATTTCACTTGAATACTAAAATTTTTGTTTCCAATTTTTGAAATGTACTCTTTGATGGAATTCAAGCAGTGTTCGGTGGTTATTAATTTTTCATATTGAGTGGTTGAGGACTTAAGTATAGGATTTAAGTACCTGTGGTGCTTTTCACAAAAATTCTTACGAAAGAAATCTTCATAAGTCAGTTTCAAATAATTAGCACTTCAAAGTCAGACTGATAATAAGCATAACTATGTATGATATGATATGATATGATATGATATGATATGATATGATATGATATGATATGATATGATATGATATGATATGATATGATATGATATGATATGATATGATATTCAAATGGTACCGGGTATACACAATTCTACACAATTTGTATAATATTTAGAATTGATAAGCCAAAAATGAGCATATTATGAATGTTTCTTGTTTTTGACTTACGAAGATTTTTTCGTAAGATTTTTTGTGAAAAGCACCACTGGTATAGATGATTTCTAACAGTATTATAAGTGGTCATGAACTGGTCATTTTAAGATAATAATTTATTCAGTATTTTGTTGTACTCGATAATTGACAATAACTAGTCACTATTGTAGGTATAAAAATCTGTAATAATTTTACAGATAACATGTGACATACAGTGGAACTTGAGAATTTGAACATTAGCAGGGTGCATACAAACTGGAAAAATCATGGAAAATGAGATTTTTTTGCAAATATCATGGAATTATGATTTTAAAGAAAATATCATTGAAAAGTCATGGAAACTTAGAAAACATCATGCAAAATGTTTAATGTGTCATGGAAAAAACTATTATATGCCTATTTTATTTCAACCCATAAAAATGAATGGAAAAAAATGAAATCAAACATAAATCACAACTTTAAATTTTGGGTAAGAATTGCACTCTTGGGTACGAAAATGAGAGTTTCACTACAACACCATTTCAAAAATTTGTACTTGTTTTGGGTTCTGTAAGTGTTTCTGTTGTATCATGGAAAACTGAGAGGAATCATGGAAAAATCATGGAAAAGTCATGGAATTTTGGTATTCAAAATCTGTATGAACCCTGATTAATTTTGTGAGACACAAGAAAAAAGTCTAGATTTAACAGTCTTCAAGATTTCTCAGTTTATTGAGAATTTTAATGGCCGAAATGGGAGTTTTTTGTTCTATTTTTGAACACCAGTGAGAACTAAAAAAAAGTTCAGATATTTAGACTTCCAGATGTCACAGTTTATTTAGAAATTTGATGTCCACTTTTTTGTTGTTGGGTTTAACACCATAGCAATACATGGTAAATGTCATGATCATGGCAATCTGTCAACCTAATCATCATTCCTAGAAATACCAAATCTCTAATATCTTGGAATTAAAGAGATTGAATCTTAGGGCTTAGAATTGTCAGGTTCCTCTGTATTGTCATTATTGTTTAATGATATTAATTTTGTTCTTTTTTCTATATTTGGTTTTTGTATTCTCTGTAACATGAGGGGCGATTTTTGTTTGGCTGAATTTTGATTTTAGCATTTAGGGATAGGGTATTTTGTGAGTTTCTGAAAAGGCTTAGCTCTTAAATTATCAAAGCTTGATGTTTAACTAAAATGTGCTATATGTATACATACCCTTGGCATTATATAAGTCACTGTGTTCCTAATATAGTTTATAAAATGGGGATACTTGTTTTTACTGCCCTTTGATTTATTATTGAAATGCATTTTTTAGGCTCACCTGAGCTCACAGTGCTTGTTGAAAAATTAAAAATTGGGTTTAGAGTCTGCTTCAATATACATGTTCTGCCAACTTAACAATTTTGTACAATAACACCTGATCATTGCAATCACCTTCAAGCTGGAGACTCTTGAAGCATCATCTTTAAAATCAATAATTTGGCCATGTTTTGTTGCCAGCCACTATATCAAAGTGAAATAGATGTAAAAATGAACTGAAAATATGTCAGTGAATTTACTAGCCTAGTCTATTTATAGTGATCACATGACCCATATTTTATGAGTTATTAACTTAATTTGGTTGCATTTTAAGAAAAAAAACTACACAATTTTGATTATTGCTAATTTTCTATAAGTGCTTTATTTTTATGAAGCTTTAATTATCTACAAGAATTGTACAATGTATGTGCTAATATTTTATTAAAATTTAAGATTCAATAATATTGTGAACTTTATTAAATGTATTATTGTTGTAAATTATTGATTTTGTTCATTTTTTGTTGTAAGTAAAGCCAGTTTCTTTTATGGTTGTTTTTATATGCCTGAAAGAATTTCGGGCATATTATGTTATACCCTCTGGCGTCCGTCCGTCTGTCTGTACATACGTCCATCTGTCTGTTAGCAATTTAGTTTCCAGAGCACAACTTAAGTTCCATTTGGCCCACAATATTCAAACTTCATAGGATGATTGTCCATATCGGGTAGAAGACCCCTATTGATTTTGGGTTTACAAGGTCAAAGGTCAAGGTCACTATTACCTTAAAACTGAAAACAGTTTCAGTTTCCGGAGCATTACTTAAGTTATACTCATCACGAATAAAAAGAAGCATTCTCAATGGTATCTTTTTTCCCTACTTTGTTTACCACAATTATTCATATGAAATATTCTCATGTCTTACAAATGCTTCATCTTAACTAATAAAAAAAACGCTTTCGGGCATATAATGCTCCGCCTAGCAGTGCTCTTGTTTTTTTTCTTTTATTAGAATTAACTTAATGGTTACTAGTATAAGGCACAAGCAAATGAATAAATGGATTCTTATCCAAAGTATAGGGAAAAGAAAGTTAGTATTGTGGGTGGTTTTAATTTTTCTATTTTCAAGCTCAGTGTGGATTATGCCAACATATTAGAATAATTTGTTTTTATAAGCCATTACCATGTACAAAGATCATGTTTATGTAAAATTATATAGAACAAATATTGTCTTTTTCATAATATTTTTTTTTCTGCATTTAGCCTTATAAACATTAAACATAAGTGTTTTTTATTAGATTTTTTTTTCAAAAAACTTTTTTTGCCAGCTGAAGATTAGAATTTAGGAATTATTTTGCTATTGCCTTATTCTTTACTATTATTTTTATCAATTTTATATTATTATTTGGTTATTTACTGTAATTCTGTTAGATATTTGTATTTTTTTTTCTAGTGCTATATCTCTATTGTTATTTATATATTGATTGTTGATCTATTTGATGGCAATATATAAAACTTTAATGATCAAATAAAAACAAGAACTTGAGTTTTATAACATCGAAGGGCATTAAACATTGATGATTACTTTGGGCTATCAGGTAAAGATGTTTTATTCTACCTAAAATGCTTCAAACTTGTAAATTTTCCATTCCTAACAGTGTACCTTTTCACAAAAATTCTTACGAAAAAATTATCATCAGTCAATTTCATAATTTTGCAGTTTGAAGTCAGGAGGATAATAAAGATAACTATGATATGACATTTACAAAGTATACAATATTCTACACAATTCAATAATATTATGGAATAAATTGGCTCAAAATGACAATGTTATTAATGTTACCTGCTTTTGACTTATGATGATATTTATCGTAAGAAATTTTGTGAAAAGCGCCACAGTTATACAGGTATAATAAATAACACAGTGTGGCTGAAAGTCAATAATCAACTCAGTATGAATAACTGCTGTCGAGTTAAAACCTTTAGTTGTAGTTTCAGTATTCTTGGTAGCTGCAAATCATTGCCAATCTGTCTGCTTTTGCTGTGTATGAAGTTCTTAATAGTTAATGATTTTTCTATCAGGCTTAGTTTTTAAAGTAGACAAGTACACACAAATGGTAGTGTTAGTATAACATGTAGAGCAAGATGCATGAGGAAATCACTACCTAACACTGTTACAAAGCAATTGATTGGTATTAACAAAGAATTGTGCAATGGTTTTGCTTCAAGTAAGTTAAACTATCATAGCAAGTATGTGGAATGTCAAGATGTTCTGAATGAATTCCGGTAGCAAACAATTATGCTAGTTAGCGCTACATAGTAGCAAACCATTGGACAGGAAATTGCTATGTAGACTAGGGGCGCAATGCCTAAGCATTTCGCTAGGTATCGCTTAGTAGCAAAATCATAGGAAAGGACTTGCTACAAGATATCTCTTCATTTTGCTACGTAGTGTCAGCTAGCGAAAAAAATCTTCGCTACCCAAGAGCACTTTAACAAATCAAAATGGCTGCATCCGCAGTAATGTAACTTCCTGTTTGGCGACTATTTGGTTTTTATGTTTGACTGACTAAAGATGAATTGAAATCAATAAATATTTATATTTGTTAATTTAAACATATGTTTTTGCAATGATTTTATACTTTTTAGACTTATTTAGTTTGAAATCGCCCCAAAACATGCAATTGCAATGAGCGCAAACATTTCTAAGAAGAAGTGCTACAAGAAAGCGCTTTTTCATAGCGATACATAGCAAAATCGTTAGGCAAGGAGCCCTAGTGCTACATTGTTGCAAACTATTGCATAGGAAACTGCTATTTAGGGCTAAATATGGCAAACTACTACGTAGAAAATTGCTATGTAGTGCTAGGTAGCGATATTCATTTGCAACCGACTCACACTATGTATAATTAACTTTACTAAAGTAGATTATATCATTGTAATTGTTCCTATGTATCTCGTATCATATAAAAGCCTTAATGTGTTCATATATTGCTGATATATATCATTTTGTTTGTTGTGTGACATTGGTACATGTATTAGTCATAAGTCTATTGTACAATACCCCCCTATAGGCCTTGGATAAAATACTGTTTTTACGATAAACCTTTTCACATTTACCTACTAAAAAAAGTCATTTGAGCAAATTTTGAAATTAGCTGTTTATTAGTATGCAATGTAAAATTCAAACTATGCTACATTAATGAGCTTTAATTGAAATCATCATTAATCAATTCGATCAAATCCAAATAGTTTATTTGTCATCTGGTGCCAGTGTCTCAGGAAACACTGTACTAGGCCATGAATCCAAGTCTAGCGAAGAGAATTAGTGGATCCTGAGCTGGAAAACCAAAAATAATTACACAAATATACATAAATACAACAGTGGGCATGTCTTCTTTCATGCATAACATTGAGTTGCTGTAATTTTGGATACACTAAATATTAATATTGTGGAATATACAGGTTTATCTTTCAAATTTTAGTGTTGTCACACTTAACAGGGTAATCTGTTCCACTTTATACACTTGCTATGAAGTATAGCTTAGCATGTGCCAAAATAGCCTCATGGTTTTGTTAACACTGGATTTACAGGATTGAAAGCATTTTTTTAAATATAGTTTAAAGATATTTCCATTGGCTGTGACAATGACAAAAATTTATTTGTTTTAAGGCTATTGACCGATACAAAATAATGTAGTTCACAATATGTATAGTTCATTTTTCTCAACTGTCAAAACATGAATAATTTTACAGTGACTTCGTGTTCTTTGTCAAACACTCGTGATATTGTGATAGTGTGTATTCAATAACAGTGAAATTATTCAAACTTTGACAGTTGAAAAAAAGGACTATAATTATATACATGAATTTACACATCGCGGGTTTAGCGCAAAATGGTTGTAACTCACTCTTTTCTTATATTGAGTTACAACTGTTTTGCCCTAAGCCCTTGACATGTGTACCGTTATAGTTGCAATGAATATTAATGAATATAATTATGTACATTGTCATGATTCATTAGTTGTGTATGCGAGTTAAGCATTGCTTTCTATATTTAAATGCATGGTAAAAGATTGTAGCTATAGACTTAATATGGTTTTCATTCTTAGCTCGACTATTCAAAGAATAGTGGGGCTATCCTACTAGGCTCAGGTTGGCGTTGGCGTAACACTACTTGGTTAAGATTTAGGTGCAACATTTTTGTATCTTTGCAAGTACTGGAGGGATTTACATAAAACTTTTTGGGGGTTTACGGGGTTACCATTGGAGGTAAAATACCAAGTTACATAACTCTAGGATATATTTGGACTGAATTATGGTCCTTTTATACTTAGAAATTTCTTGGTTAAGTTTTTAGGCGCAACATTTTTTCTTTGCAACTACTGAAGGGATTCACTTGAAACTTCATACATGTCTATGGGGTTACCATTGGAGGTCAAATACCAAGTTACATAACTCTAGGGTATATTTGGACTGAATTATGGTCCTTTTATACTTAGAAATTTCTTGGTTAAGTTTTTAGGTGCAACATTTTATTTTTGAAACTCCTGAAGTGATTTACTTGAAACTTCACACATATCAACAGGGTTAGGAATGAAGGTCAAATACCAAGTTGCATAACTCTAGGATGAGGTTGTTGCTGTCGTTTACACAAATACCCCAAATAGTCGAGCGCGCTGTCCATGGACTGCTCTTGTTTTGATTCCATTAGATGTGGATTGATCTAAATTCTAAGAATAACTTAAATTATCTCCATCCTGATGTGCATTAACCTCTTATTCCTCTATGACATTGATTGCATTTTTTATAATTTATTCATAAATTATGGGTATGAATGTGAATCGCTTTTAAGCACATTTTAAATATGAAAAAAGTGCTATACAATTGTTGTATGTAATAATAATGATAATTATTTTCAATTTTAAAAAACCTAAAGTAAAGCCATTTGAGAAGTATTTGGTTTCCTTGGTAATCTACACTCGGTGTGAAAGTATTTTACTGAAATGCTGGAAAAAAGACTTAATGACTTATTTATATAGGTAGAAATTTACTTGTGTGCTAGTTTTTAAGATATTGATGTGCTTTATTGCAGTAAAGTAAGCTTTGATCTAGTTGATATGTATGGTACAAATGCATGTGGATTTACTGAATTAAATCCATTTTATAGAAACAATTTCTTTTTTTTTTGTTACCATGTCTGTCCTTGTTTAATAATTCTACTTGACAAATTCCGTGGTTCATATAAATGTCTCCACCATCTCTGACTTATAACCATGTTAATATAACATAACATTTGCTAATTTAATAACAAAGTACTAATTCATTTTGTATAATGTATATTAATAATTTAGAAATCAAAGGGAAATAACCTGTTTTTTATTTTTTGTATTATTGAGTTATAGTAACCTCCCTTTGTTTCAACTATAACCTAGAAAATCAGAACTTCTCAGTATTCCCTCTAGCAATCTTAACGCCGCCTAGTTTGCTCGTATGGTAGAGTTTCTAACTGTCTAGTCAATAGTTAGGAGTTCAACTCCATTTAGAGACATATATATATATGCTGAAGTTTGGTAATAAAATACTAACTTCAGCCACTCAATAAGTTAAATAATAAGTTTTCATTGAACATTTAAAGGTGCATTTTTATGGAGATTCCACAACTTCCAATCAAATCTGTGATTCAAGTTTTGTAGACTTATCATTAAACTGATGTTTTGATATTATCCAGGGTACCCATGCTTGCATCATGTAACATGTAAGCAGACCATCCATTTAACTCAGTCCATAGCATCTGACTATAAATCCAAGGTTTGTGGGTTCAACTCTCAGGGAGAACCTAACTTTTAAGTAGAGCTTGATCATGAAATATTTAAATGGAACTTACTCATGTTAACCTCTGTATCGAGTAAGGTATTTGCAAGACACTGGGAGCAAGTAAGGCATTTGCTGGACACTGGGGAAGATACATTTGTATATGTTTTAAGCTGTTTAAAGTGTTAGGTCTTTATTTCTCAGCCTCCCAGGGATAGTGTATAGACTGATTGACTGCTGTCATATGGTTAAATATTGTTGAAATGTGGTTTAAACATAATACATTACTTGTACCTTTGTCTTCAAAAAGTGAAACAAAACTAAAATGACTTCAGAAAGTGGTACAAAACTTAAGTGCATCAAAAAGTGATACAAAACTTAAGTTACTTCAAAAAGTGATACAAAACTAAAATGACTTCAAAAAGTGATACAAAACTAAAATTACTTCAAAAAGTGATATAAAACTAAAATGACTTCAAAAAGTGATACAGAACTAAAATTACTTCAAAAAGTGATATAAAACTAAAGATGACTACATGTGTTTATAGTATTTTGATAGTTTTGCAATGTGCCAGCACTTTGTAGTCTATTATGATTTTTTCACAAATAGTTTTATCATCTATTTTAAATCATTACCATGTTAAGATTGAAATATTAAGATGTCTAATTGTCATATTTTGAACTCAAATTTATGTTTTTTTCCCAGCCAGATAAGGTTTGTTTGTACCAGATACCTCCTGTACAGAAAGAAGTTAATTTACTCATTATAGTGATAAGTATGCAACACAGATTTAATCCTATTTTACTGTGTACACAAAATTTTATTTAAACTTTATTCTGGACTGGTACCTCGGTACAATCAATTTTTTTCTGTTGTGGAAACCATCAACTTGAGTTTGGAATCCAATCTATTCTGTAAGACTGTCAGTGTTGTAGCTGTAAGAAACACCTATGATCTTGTGGAACTGAAACACCATTCATTTACATTGGATAGTGTTCATGGTTTGAATGCATTCACATATCCAGAGGTTATCAAGATTCTAGATTTAACATTCTTGTTGTCAGGTGTTATCAAGATTATAAATCAAAAGTTTTCATACCCAGACGTTATCAAGATTCTCAATAGTTCTTTGAGTACGAGAATGGTTTGAATGTTGAGTCATCATCTCTATTATCTCTATAGTCTTTTGCCTTGTTTTATATTTACCTAGCTAGGATGGTTAATACCAATATCTCATTGTCTTATGTGATTGTTGTTTGTGGTAGCAGTTATTGACATCAATTAAAACAATATACTTTATAACATGGTTTGTTCTTTATTACTTGGTATAGTCTGTTGTATATATAATACATACGATGAGCCCCCTGGCTTGCTTAGTTGGTAGCACATAAGTCTATTGATCGAGGAGTCAGAGTCTGCTTCTTGGACAGGGCATATTTTCTTGGAGTTTGGTTTATGCCCATTCTCCCTCCTACCACTGATTCTTACTCATGTAGGGTAGTTGTCTGTCACTGATGGAAGTATGTGTTTATTTATTGGTTAAAACAGCTAAATCCAGAGATGTAGTCTTTCCAGGAAATAGTGAGTAGGTGGACTGGCAGCCATGATATGACCTATACAATGTGTTGCTAATGCCTTTAACCCAACAACAAATACAAACAACAACAATTTTTTTGTTCTTATGCCAACAGTGATTTGTCATATGATATTTATGATAGGCTACAGACTTACACACTTTAAATGTCCTCATGAGGAAAACACAAAATGACTGTCGTTTTAAAGGGATATAGTTGTAGTGAGTGACATAGGTGTAATTTACACTTCAAATTGATTGTCTAGCTTTTATTGATTATAGAGCCATCCTCTTTTATAGGTGTATCTCCCTCAGTGTTGGGGCGTGGTGTTTTCTCAAGTATCATGATTTTGACACCTCCATCATCTAGCAGAGAAAGAACAACAACTCTAGATATTTGTATTTAAACATTCCATACGATATTACCTCCCTTTCTATATGTGTCGTACATAAACATTCGGAACGCCTGAATGAATAAAAGTAAATGGCAGAGGAATTCCGAATGCTTACATAACTTAAATGTAAATCTTTGGTGTTGCTTGACATTCCTTAAAGAAATATGATATAAAAATTGTATATTATTTTAATGAAACGGTTACCTAGCAACTGTAGTATTATAGTATCATATTTTACACTGACATTTTGTTAATGTTAATGGATGTGCTAGATTTGTCATGTATCTAGTTTATTTATTATACAATGGTCTAAGGGGGCTTATTCAAGCATTTACTATTCTATAAGTTTTTTTTTATTATTTCTTTAAATGTTAAAATGATTAACACTTGAATAAACCCACAATCGGTTAAAGAATTATTCACGTTTCAGAAATTACTTATATAAATACATACATCGTATGTATTTAGCAGAGACAAAAATACATATCTATACATGTATGTCTCTAATATATAGGCGTTCGGCACACAGGGATTCTCAGCGATAATCAATCATGTACAAAAAATGTATACATATTAAAGGTATATATAAGGATGGTGATCGCTTAGACACGGTTCCGAGTTAAAAACATCATTCGTTATATTTTTACCCAGGTTGATTTAGTGGCCAGTTTCTCTTTTATCAAATTATCTATTTCACAGGTTTATACATGCAAGCATAGCTAAGGCTATGCTCTTTCGACTGAAAGCAATATATTTTTCATACACCAAAAAAATAAAATAGCTGGTCGATTTCAACAAGGATACTATATAGCACATAGGGTCCTTGATTTCAAACACCACCATTTACGCAGATTTAGCTAATCAAACTTACATGGTTGATTATTCTTGATCATGATATAATTGGCGTGCATTGGAGCATGGAAAATGCGTTCCAGATGTATTTTTATCAATTACGGAACAACTTTTAAAAATATTGTTCAAGATGCTTACATCCGCGGTTCAATAAATGCTGATTAAAATAGATCATTCTATTGTGTATGCGAATCAAAGCGTGCAGTTTATTTTTATAGCAAACTATAGATTGTATTTATTCTGATTGTCCACTGAACACTGTCACAATCAGAATGGTTCAGCTATTTTTTCTCGTCGTAAATCATCGGGAAGTTCCGCTAACCGTCGATATTTTACGCCCAGTCAAATAATCAATATATCCATCCATCGTAACTTCCTGGATCATTCGGAAATAAATTCTACGCGGATAGCGTTTATCTCCATACAAGAAATCCTAGGTTGATTCAAATTTTGAATATATGCACCATCGTATTTATCAACAATCTGATCATCTCGGTCTTTATGCTATGCAAGAGACCATACGTAAATACCCGAAGTTTTACGATTGTCATATCACGATATATGACGACTCCCCACGGAAACTATCGAGGTGTACCGATGGAATGCTTTCAGACTTCATGACCAGCTGTTGTTTCATGACAACTATATATAGTATACATACGTGTATGAATCAAATATACATGTATAAAATGTGCTAGATGAAAATGATCACCTAACAACATGTGACAAGTAATGATATATACTCTGTTGATCTGTTAAGTTTACATAACCTATAGATGGACACTTTTCATTGGATTAAAAGACACACAACTCCCATCCCCCGTTCATGAGTTTCGCGATTTTCAAATGAAATGCCTCTTAAAACTATACCAAAGCTAAAATTCCAAGTGCCTACGTCATGGAAAAAGTATCCTTTCAGACTTCACCTCCCAACTTTTTAAAAATGGATCCGCCCCTGGTCCTACGTACTACGCACATCTATAAATGTTTCATTTTCTAGTTGTAAACAAACCAACTTAAGTGGTAAATGTACATGTTTATGTATTGAACATAGTCTCATAAAGACATACTTACCGTGTATCTATTTAGACTTATCTATTTCAAATAGATATTTAATCTAACTTCTATTACTTGTGTATGGTCATGTGTACACACATATGACTAGTGTGTGTTGGTATAAATTCACAATCTTTGGATTTCTTCATTTGTTTTAAGATAACCTATATTTATACATTTTCATGTGACACTATATCAAACATCGTACGTAGTTGTGATTTTATAACTTGTTTATTTTAACTTCGGACATAGCTAGGATGTTAACTAGATAAAAACATGCTAGGTTAGTTTTTTAACATACTTTTTATTTCGTTTCTTTATTACTATATACGTTGCAATGTAAAGGATACTTGTGTCAACAGTGTCTGCTGGCGTACTGGTATGTTTGTACATGTATATTTTACGCCTAAATTTTATAAAGTCGCAAGTGTAACTTACGACCTTATAGAGAAGAAAAAAATATTTTGAACCTTACAGTGAAGCTGCATCTAAATAAGACCAAGCGCAATTACTCTTTCTTTTTGAGGTAAAAATTGCGAAATTCATAAGGTCGTAAGTGAATTTTTTTTATCAATTTTATTTTTGCTTTACCCACGATGTAAAATGTCTGAACTGCGGGGTAACCCCTTATTGATCATGTAGTTTAACAAACTGATTGTTCTTAGATTTTCTAATTTTGTGCCATTTTTTCCTAAAATATTCTTTTCAATAGTGTTGCCCCTTTTTAAAGAGTGTGTGTCCAATTGTAACTAAGCTACTGACGTCATAAAGGAGACAACTCGATCGTCTTGGATCATTCTACGTCATACACGGACGCAACTCTAGATAGCATATCGAAAATCTTGAAATAATACAGAATTTTATTTTTTATTTATGATAATTTATTATACAGAAATACTACGTAATTCTACGGTTTACGACGCAAATCGGACGTAAGTCCGTAATGACGAAGGGCCACAGTCTGGGTCTTAGTCGATTTTCTTACTTTATCTACATAGAGTTGTCCCCTGTCATTTTTTAAAAGTCAAAGTATGATTTCAAACCTATAATTCTATATTGGTCCTTTTTAATAAGTCGATATCATCTGCTTCGGTCTTAAAAATCGTGTATGCCTAGAGAAGTGCAGTACAGGATAGCATTGAATCGATCAATAATAGGAAAACAATTATGGTTCGAACGGTTTTGTTAGTAAGAAATAAATCAATCTCGCAGACGATCTATTTTAATGGTCTGTCTTTGACCGTAAGCTATGGAATGCTTTGAGAACAACCTCACAGTCAAAATTGACCGCAGAAACAACACCGTGATGTAGACCTAATGCACACACTAGTATGCTATCATGTTGACATACTGCGCATTTTGCTTGCACACAGCGCCCACTTCAAACACCAGCCATTTCCCATAAGTGACTATATCAAATCTAGTTTAAACCGGTAATTTAAGTACAAAATGGTCATCTTTAGATAAAGGATGAAATTCCGCGATAACGAATTTCTGGTCTTTTATGGAATAACTTGCATATGGAAAATTTCAAATGTATAAAAAAACGATTTTTCCTGCGCAATTTCCCATACAATTTCATTACAAAGTGGATTTTTTTCATTTTTTCATCAATTCATATTAACTAGACTAACTTTGTATATATTCAGTGTACATAGTACAAGGTCATCTAGATATCATTATCACATATACACGTATATACATTGTTGCTTGTACCAATTCATTATCAAACACGCCAATTCATTGTCAAGTGTTTTAGTTAAAAGTCATGATTGTTCAAGTCATTTTATACGCTAAGTGTTTTTAAAGTGATATATATATGTTTATTGTTCACTGTAACAATGAGTATACTCATTGGATATCCAGATCCACGCTGGTTGGTTCAAATCATTTCTACCCCCCCCCCCCATCCCATTTTCGTTTCCTTGTGAGAGAGATCTCATTCTGAATGCTCAGTACTGAAAATCTGGAGGAGGGCTCGATGGTGATTTACCTAAGTTGTCAGAAGTTGTTTCATAATTAAGTTTAAATATTTGTAGATATATAAGATAATAACAAGTACATAAAGATAATAAAAAAGTAACACTATATGTACTGTGTAAATTGAGATGGTATTTCCGAGTTAAATACTATAAAAATGAATATTGCGGTTTTACGTCAACCAATTTGTCACTTGCGTACATTCAAAAAGGTCCCTGCATGACTTGCAGTTTGGAAACCAAAGCTATTCCAAATCAAGCTATATCTCTAAACGGAGTAAAAATGTAAACTATACAAACGTATTTAAAGACTTAAGTTTTGTTTAAAGTCTGCTACCATGTACATGTTCAGCCGTCTTCACCATCTCGTTTGATAAGTCCTGATCATTCTAATTGCCTCAAAACATGTCATCCTTTAAGAACCTAAGTTCACCTTGGCGAAGTGACCAATCCCAATATTACTTAAACCATTTGAATTTATTGCTCATAGAAAATTGATAAAGTCCATGGAGGTATTCGAATGTAACGCGGGACCTCACAAACCCTTTAAGACTCATTCTACAATGACCACAGCCCATGTAAAAATCAAACTGTGTTTGTTGTTTGAAATATAGATTATAATACTCATAAAACATTGAATGTACCAACAGATATATGAACAATGTCTGTTATGACAGGTGCGTGTAAGTCATTAATACTAATAGGTGACGTCACATTCTAATTAGAACTACTAATGTGTATCCCCATTCGGAACTCCTCGACAATTTACTTTGCAATTATACGCATGTCTTTGTATTCCGACTAATGTATTCCCCCACTCCCTAAAGAAAATTGTAAAAAAAGATGTAAACATCATGACTAAACTTTAAGGTTAATGTTACGAGGTCAATAAACCGACGTCACATAAAAATGTAAAAGTAAAACACGTATCGTATAACAAATTATAAAACTAGTACATGTACAGTGAGAGACATACATTATACTAAAATTGTAAATCACTTCAGAAGTAAAACACTTACGGTAATGTGATATAAAATTGGGGTTAATAAAGCAGAACATGTCCACAATACTTAAATTGTATGAAATAGTACAATTGTTGCCATAGTAACCAAAATATTATGTTAAAGGGGGATACGTCGACAAAAAAAACTACTTCAGCTTAGATAACCGGTACATGTATAGATATTTTGAAAATGAAGCCATATGTGATTGAACTTGATAAGTCAGGTGTTTATTTAAAAAGATTAGTGCTGAATTTGTGCTGTTCTTGTAGATACGATTCGTTGCTTATTGCAATTTTGGTGTTACTTTTAATAAAATCGCACTGCTACTTTATTCAATACAATTTCACGGCTCTGTTCAATACAATAGGGTTTCTCTATTCAATACAATTTAACTGCTTTGCTCAATATAATAGGGTTTCGCCATTTAATAAAATTTCACTGCTCTGTTCAATACAATAGGGATAGTCTATTTAATACAATTTCACTGCTCTGTTCAATACAATAGGGTTTCTACATTCACTACAATTACACTGCTCTATTTAATCCAGTAGTGTTGCTCCATTCATTACAATTTTACTGCTCTGTTCAAATACAATAGTGTAGCTACGTTCAATAAAATAAAGCTATTTCTTTAAATACAATAGTTGCCCATCTAGAACAAGTAAGCTATTCCGTATTATACAGTGACACTGCAACGTTCAATACGATAACTCAATTACGTTTGATAAAGTTGTGCTGCACTGTTCAAAACAATGTATCCATTTCTTACTCTAAATAGGTGCTGCTCCGTTCAACACAATGACACTGATCCGTTTAATACAATTTAATGGTACTGTTGCTATCCATTAATACTTTGGCACAGTTCCTTGAGAAACAATGACGCTGTTCTGTTTACTACACAGTTTCGCCGTTCCATTTCAATTGAAAACTTGCGTCAGCTTTGTCAACAAAGTATTTCGAAGTAAGATTTTAATTCTTGTTTATTGCAGTACTTTAAGTGCTTTAGAGAGTATACTTAAACTTAACAAAAATATCATCTTCTAAGATTTTCGTTTTCTTCTAATATCATTCGCTGTATATGGATGCGAATTACTCCCTTGGTGTCAAATAAATGCAATTTAACTAACCATGCTTGAAAGGATAATTAAAATTAATTTTACGACCCATTGTCTCTCATTATTTATTTAATTTACGACATAGTGATACATTTTAAAGACAGAGGACGCGAGATATCGATGAGTACTGCGTGGAATTTCTTCTTTTCTGTGTCTGCCTCAACTGTTTCAATAAACGAAACGAGCTGCCAAAACGTGCTTGAAAACTACTCCAGTGTAAACATAGACTATTTTATTTATGTTTTCCTGAAAATTACTGGAAGATTGGTATCTTTTCTATACCGTGTTACAACTGGAGAATATGATACTTTTCATATCATTGTAGTGAAAGGAATTTTATTTTCTCGTATGCTTGCATTTTAAGAGTATAGTTTGGATGTTATAAACTGTTTGTTTGTAGTGAATCGAATTTATCAATGTGAGAAAAGACATACTGAATAGTGTTAATGGATACTTCTACAGTAAAACCTGGGATTATATGACATATTTATCTGTGTTAGCCGTTAGGGCAGCATCTCGATCTCTTGCAGTTAACAGATCTAGTATTACCTCATGAATCAATTTAATTTGTAATCTATTAGCGTGTGAATTTCAATATTTTTATGAACGTGTTTAATGGACTATAGAGTTTTAAAAAGAGTGTATTACCCTGTGAAGCGATATAGGTTGTATAGAAGGGCCTATATATTTAAGGGGTTAAAATCAGTGTTCTGGCTAATATGCAATTCACATGCAATAGCTTTAAAGACATATAATAAATCTACATGTGCATGTTTATAAATTCACATTTTTGTTCTGTTGATGTAAATAACTGTATTGAAAGGAGACAGCTGTTTAGAGGAAATAAGTCATCCGGATGCTTCGATGTGTAAGTTTGTAATATGTATTTTTAGAGTATTAAAGGTACTAGTTCACAGATTTAGTTTATTTTTCTATAATTTCAAAATACCATTCAGTGTCTGTAATTGTGTCATAAAAATGAATTCTTGTTATTTTAAGACAAACTGACCTTGTATATAGCAAGAAATATACAATAAAAACCACATAAATGACTTGAACTAAAGTTGTCTATACCGTGACATACGGGGTAGATATTTACTACATGAAACACCATCATTTGTTGTTATATGTCAATTTGCACTAAAATTGTCATTATCAGAACACTACTTTTCTGCTTCCAAAAATATTTCCATACAATATTGAAAAACTTGATATTTAAGTAGAAATCTGTAAATGAGTACCTTTAAATCAAATCTACTTCGACAAATAAAGCATGTTAAATGCAAGCATTGTGTACAGCGTATGCACCAGAACCGGCCAGTATTCCTTCATAGATTCTTTTCGTACCCAGATGCTTTCAAGATTGTCGATCCAGCCTCTGGCGCCACACGGCCAATTTCAGGAATGAAACATAATTTCGGCCGAGAATCTTGATAACCTCTGGGCACGAGAGTGCCAAAGAGGACAATGTATTGGCTATCTATATATCATAGTGTCTCTGTAGGTTAGTGACTGTAGCGGTCGCATATAGTATGTGCAAGAACGTACATGTATTTTACATTGTGCAGGTTTTCTGGTGTGACAAAATGGTTTAAATCTCTTCAGTGGTATTTTTTGTAACACCGAGGCAGGCCGAATGTTGCTCCAGTATCAATCGTAAATACTCGGATATTTCCGCTATCTAAGACTTGTTTCTTCAATCAAACACGCTCGAGTTAAAATTTCCCTGTCGGTATCAATCGTAAGTAATCAGGCATTCCCGAAATATAATAATGCTTTCATTAAACGCCCCCATTCTAGTTCAGATTGCTAGTGTATTCCAATAAAAGTATCGACAGTTATATAACTTGGTGCATCGTATACATACTCTTAAAGACTATATTTCTTTTTATAATCATGTTAAGCTTGTTCACTTTGACATGAGGCAGTCATTGATCAGCTCAGGTTACTGATATTTGCAATGCGTCAGTCTATTTCAGGTTAATTTGATTAGGCTTTACCAATAGACATCCGTGTCGTGTATTTGAAACTCGAATCAATTTGTTAAACTAAAGCTTCAGTCCCATAAACATAAAAATAGCCGTGAGGACACCGTACGGGCGCCGTGCGATCAAACTCCGCAAGGACCCGTACGAACTCTTGCGTACCCGTACGGACTGTTACGTCTTTACCAGGGTCCGTGAGATGAGCCCAGGATACACGTATCAGTTTCAGAGTCAAATCGTGAGCAAAATAGTGGCTGAGTATGGATTAAACATGCATAATATGCATTATCTTCCAGCTACGGCTCCGTACAGGTGTGTTGTTTTGTACCATGTGCGTACCGTCACCTTGATACGCAAGGCTTCCCACGGTCTACGACTGTCTGTACGTACGGGTCTGTAACAAGCCACGATTTTATGGGACTGAGGCATAAATATATAATTTATTTAAACTTAAACCTTTTTATTTGATTTAACGCCTGTTTCTATATAACATATTCAATGGCGTTGTACAAAAAGATTAATAATAACAATAATAAATATGTAAAAACCCTCCACCATAAATATATATACAATTACACAAAACAAAATAAAATTTATCACATATGATGTTATATAGTGTGATTGTGCATTTTTTCATATATCAAGTTTATAGGACCTTTATTAATCACAGTTCATGATTCGACTTAATTTTTACATTTGTTTTTATTTATTTGATATTGAAAGTTGTTGTCCTGAACAGTATAACATGATACTATACTGTTAACCGGACATTTCCTGAACAGCGTAACACAACGCCACTGTTAACCAGACATTTAGGTGTCGAAACATCACCTTTAAAGGGCCCTCAATACATCTCCAAAGGTGTCGAAACATCACCTTTAAGGGGATTATATTCGTTTAGTAATCAAACTGCTAAATGTATAATGGGTTCAAGAAACTTCTTACGGTACGTCTGTGTAGCTTACAACGTAGACGAATGAAGCTGTGCAAACTTTAGGATGTGATTGCTGCTACCACTTTTCTTTATATAAAGTCATTCGAAACTGTTTCATATTTATCACCACCATCTTAAAGTTGTATGCATATCATAGCATATGGCATCCTAATCCACGGCTAACCAATGGTTGCTTACTAACCAATGTACAGATCGTTATCATATGTACGTTGCGCTCGATGTTGACGTGCATTCGCGTAACCGACGTTTTGACGTTATTTGGTTATTTAGCACGATTTCGTTTATCTTAATTGCTTTTTAACTGCTGTTTGCTTTAAATATGGAGTCACTTATGTTGACAAATTGCAATGTACCATTCCATGACTTTACCTATTTGAATGTATTTTACAAAGGTTTACAGTTACATTTTGTCCCACAAACATCAACAATGTTTAACAAACGGTGCACATTGTAATGTTTGAGTTTCAGTGTACTGTTACTTTAATAAAACGGACCACACAGGGGATAGCCAATACGGTATGCAGCGGCACTTACCGTTTCGTAAAGATAGACAGCATTGAACGCGACCGAGTTAAAGAAAAAATGAAACTGGGAACGTGAGTATCGCTGTCTTACATCAATAGAAGGATTCAATAAGATGACAATTTCTTATGGGATTATTTGTAGCGCCGTATTGACCATGTTTACTGTGAATTCACTTATGTTCTCGAAGGACAATGATGCTATTTATCTATGTATTTCTTTCTTGAAATGTGTTTATTTGTGTCTGTATCTATGCATATGTCTGTACAGAACAGTTCACGGACTTTAACTTAACCGTTTATAATGACCAAGGAATTGTACAGAGATAGAGCAAGTGTTAAGATCATGGTCACAATCTAGTTTGGCTTCACGTTTAGCCACATTAGATATTGACCGTTTCCTAGGTGACTATTTCACTTTTTCATGTTAACAAGAACGCATTTGTTCACAAGCATAGCCATGTACGCTTTATAAATGTGTTAATATTCTATCTTAGGAACAAAATATATTTTTGTAAACCTTAGTTAGATAATGCTTAAGGTCTATAGATCTACGTCTCTCTAGGGACAGAGTCAACTGGCCTCAACAATATCCCCGTCGGAAAATGTGTTGAAAAGCGGTGAAAAGCACCATACGCTACGCTATTAAAGGCACAACCAAACGTAAATGTCACCTAGGGTAAATGAAGTCTCACACGAAAATTGCAAACATGACGTGACTTGTCGATATAATCTGTAGTCAATTATATAATCTTATTCAAGAATAGACATAATTACCATTTTAAAAGCTTATACAGTCTGGGACTGATTTCAAATATGTCATAGACCACGTATTGTTGTACTAAACGTACTGCTGGCCGCTTGTAACAATACTGTACATTGTACTTTAAATGGTGAAAAACGGTATTCTTGTCTTTTAGCCAAACGATATCAAATATACAGGCATACATAATAAAACATACATACAAGTTGGGTTTACCGCCGTAACAACACATTGTATAGGTTATATAACGGCGTTATCGAACTTAAACTAGCCTTCCTAGACCGTTGTCTATAACCAGTACTTAAATACTCTTCCACAAGGCCGGAAACTTCACCTTACACCTTAAAGGTACTAGTTCACAGATTTGGTTATTTTTTCTATAATTTCAAAATACCATCTAGTGTCTGTAATTGTGTAAAAAAAATAATTCATATTATTTTAAGACAAACTGACCTATATGTAGCGAGAAATGTACAATAAAAGCAACAAAAATGCACAAAACTTGTCTATACCATGACATACGGGGTAGATATTTACTACATGAAACACCATTATTTGTA
Source organism: Mactra quadrangularis (assembly GCA_025267735.1). Lineage (NCBI taxonomy): Eukaryota > Metazoa > Mollusca > Bivalvia > Venerida > Mactridae > Mactra > Mactra quadrangularis. The sequence goes on along the minus strand of CM046298.1, from coordinate 39,052,693 downwards.
GTTTTAAGTCAATTTGCACGAAAATTGTCATTATCAGAACACTACTTTCCTGCTTCCAAATATATTTCCATACTACATGTATTTTGATAGTTTTAGAAAAAGTTGACTTTTAAGTTTAAATCTGTGAATGAGTACCTTTAATAACTGAGAAAAATTGACATTATTGTCAAATTTTCATAAAAGGGTATATCCTACTTACAAGTTACATTCATAAACAACATGTTTGATTTACTGAATAGCTATATCACACAACATTATGCATTAAGGATGATACAAAAAAGAGTAAAAACGTAAACTCTTATTTCCGTTTAGGGTCACATGAGTAGCTTTCACTGCACATAGAAACATACAATATCGTGTGACCTAACAGTAGTCAATAACTTCAAGGCTTTGTTTCATACATCGTTAATCTTCCTATAGAGGATTTAATGAAGTAATGATAATTCATTATTTATACACAGACAAACCTAATACTTCCGCTTTAATTAGGTCTTTGATAGACACCCTTTACTCACTCTTCCATTTATCACATTGCAAATGTATTTCAAAGATTAATGAAATGATATGTATTGTGTGTGATGCCTCGTTTGGTATTTTGATACATGTACTTGTAGTCAGGCTTCCTACTCGTGTTCTGTGACATTCGGAACACCTCGAACTTTTATGAATGAATAATTTATCAGAGTTATTCGTAGCGAAAGCCCGAGGAGTTCCGAATGGGTTTTTGGTAGACCAAGATTCCTGGTTATAAACCTTTTAACTCATTCGGAACTGCTCTGTCATTTACTACGAATTAATCATTCAATGAATGATCGAAGTTTTCCGAATGCTTTTATCCTAGTACTAGACAGATATCCACGCCTACAGCTGTCTAACTTGATAACAGCTATAGGAGGGAGAACACCGTGCAACATTGTTTAACCAAACTACATGACGATATTCCTACCCTGGAATCGAATAATAGTTCAGTGGAAGGACGCGCGCTTGGGGGTCGAGAGGTCCTGGTATCGAATCTCACCAAGGGTACTGCTAATTTCCTTGAATAATGAATTTACTTGCGATTGCTTCACTCCACCTATGGGAAGATAGGTACCTGCGAGGGTGGTATAATTTCGTTGCGCCAATTTGTAGGCTGCACTAATAAGCGGAGTAAACGACTCCCCAGGGAGATTGATAGATAGGTACCAGTAGCCCGCTGCATGGCCATGGGTAATAGCTTTAAAGTTGGTGAACCTCGGCGTAAGCATGAAACTTAGACTATACAATACCATAACAATGTATTACAGACTTCTCTCTTTCTCATCTAACATTATAGAATCCAGTCTTTTATAATGTCCCCCCTGATGGTAATATACGAATGATATTAAAGAGAAATCAATCTTCAGTTAGTGTAATATTTACAGTAGGGTAGATTAAATAAATATCTTGTTACATAATGTTTGTATCAAACCTTTCTCGTTCGTATACCATATAGAAACAGTAGTCTGATGGTTGAGTTCGCTTTTAGGGGTCAGGAGATCCCGTATTCGAACCCTAGAGGGGTCACTGCTAATTTCCTTATGTAAAATTTATCTCCGACTGTTTTACTATACCCAGTTCTGTTCTGTATCTGGGTACTTGTGAGAGGGATGAAATTTTGTATTGTCATATACTGCTGCAAAAACAAAACGGCCAACTAAAAAATGAAGGCGCCGGTCTCATTGTTTTGAGCGATTTCTAACCGCGGTGATTTTTACAAGACAACCATGGGGCCGTTATAATGTACTATACGTATATATAAAGAGGCTTTACCGAATAAATCATTGCTGTTAGCTTCAATGGGCGTTTTTAAGGGTACAGTTCTGTTTAATGTTAGCACATTTTACGACCATAGCCCCCTCAATAATAAAGAGTTCTATTTAGTCTGAACGTATTTGGAATAAAGAAATATTCCACTTGGTATTGTTCCAGTAAAACAGTTAAATGTCTATTCACTGTAGAACCTTTACTAACGACCGTCTTAGTTTAGTTGTCACTCAATCACATGAGATCAGATTAGTTAATTGTTACTCTGGCACAGACTGTTGTCAACAACTAGAAACTTAGTTTAAGACATCTTGCAACAACGATTGGCATAGTTTGAAAAATGGGAAAAAAATCTATCATTAATACATGTACTCAGTTCTGAAAGTCTTATAACTTCTAGAAGCCGGTTTCTGACAAATTCAATATCATGTCGAATGGCCGTTTCGATTCATGACAGTATTCTCTTAGTAATTTAAATCCCAAGTGGTCTGGACTCCTCTAAGCACCAAATGAATTCTTCTATTTAAGCGTTCTTGACAAATACCATAGATGGTGATTTACTGCAGCACTAGCGGCGTTTTACTGTATGTAATTATCTAATGTTAGGACGGGCGATTCCTTATTTTTCTTCTCTATTATCAAGCTGTCACCAGAATTCAGACAAGAGGATAATAATCATGGTTAATAATATTGATATAAGTATCAATGTATCGCTTTACCGACTTACTGTCTGTACGCCCAGTGTACAGCAATATATAACTAGTAATAATAAAATTTAAGGTAGTTTACCAAGCAAATATAAATTCATTTATAGTAAGGTAGTTTGTACGCTGTGGAAAATATCAATACATTTATAGTAAGGTAGTTAGTACATGGGGGAAAATATCAATACATTTATAGTAAGGTAGTTTGTACAGGATGGAAAATGTCAATAAATTTATAGTAAGGTAGTTTATACAGGGTGGAAAATATCAATACATTTATGGTAAGGTAGTTTATACAGGGTGGAAAATATCAATACATTTATAGTAAGGTAGTTTGTACAGGGTGGAAAATATCAATACATTTATAGTAAGGTAGTTTATACAGGGTGGAAAATATCAATACATTTATAGTAAGGTAGTTTGTACAGGGTGGAAAATATCAATACATTTATAGTAAGGTAGTTTATACAGGGTGGAAAATATCAATACATTTATGGTAAGGTAGTTTATACAGGGTGGAAAATATCAATACATTTATAGTAAGGTAGTTTATACAGGGTGGAAAATATCAATACATTTATGGTAAGGTAGTTTATACAGGGTGGAAAATATCAATACATTTATAGTAAGGTAGTTTGTACAGGGTGGAAAATATCAATACATTTATAGTAAGGTAGTTTGTACTGGGTGGAAAATATCAATACATTTATAGTAAGTAGTTTGTACAGGGTGGAAAATATCAATACATTTAGTATAAGGTAGTTTGTACTGGGTGGAAAATATCAGTACATTTATAGTAAGGTAGTTTGTACTGTGTGGAAAATATCAAAACGTTTATAGTAAGGTAGTTTGTACTGGGTGGAAAATATCAATACATTTATAGTAAGGTAGTTTGTACTGGGTGGAAAATATCAATACATTTATAGTAAGGTAGTTTGTACAGGATGGAAAATATCAATACATTTATAGTAAGGTAGTTTGTACAGGATGGAAAATATCAATACATTTGTAGTAAGGTAGTTTGTACAGGATGGAAAATATCAATACATTTATAGTAAGGTAGTTTATACAGGGTGGAAAATATCAATACATTTATAGTCAGTAGTTTATACAGGATGGAAAATATCAATACATTTATGGTAAGGTAGTTTATACAGGGTGGAAAATATCAAAACATTTATAGTAAGATAGTTAGTGCATGGTGGAAAATATTAAAACATTTATGTTAAGGTAGTTTGTACAGGGTGGAAAATATCAATAAGTTACAGTAAGGTACTTTTAGGATGGAAAACGTCAATAGGGTAATAGTCTTAATAAGGTGCACGACACTTCAAGCATTGTGGAAATGCCAATACATTTATAGTAAGGTAGTTTTTACATTGTGGAAAATATCAATACGATTATAGTATGATAGGTTATGCAGTGTGGAAATTGCCAATATGGTCTCAGTCTTATTGAGATGTCCTGTGATACGAACATTGTAGAAATGTCAATACATTGTGAGGTAGTCTGTACATTGTGGAAACCATCATAATATACTTGCTAAGGCAGTGTTTGCCAAAATTAATTATGATAAGGTTATTGTCTAATTGAAAATATGAATTATTCATAATAAAATGTTGATGAATTCATCTAAAATTTATCTAATTAGCCAATATCAGCCCTTTCATTGAAAGTTCAGTGTTAGAGTACAAATTGAACCGGATAATTAAATCAATATGGATGTCCAAGTAATGAGGCAAGTCTGTATATTAAAATAATGTTCCCTTGTTCTTTTATGAATGAATTACTTATTATTTGTCTTTTGTTCCACAACATATACATATACATTGAAATTTTGTCTAAAACTCGACCTTCATTCATGATACATTTAATCCGGGAATCAATATATTGCGGTTTTAATACATGTTAATTTATTGATAGATTTAATTCATTTGTCCGTAGCGCGTAAATTAGTCCCACTGTTTTAAATACTCTCTACAGTATTTCTGTTATCACTATCGATAAAAAAGTATTTAAAGCAGTCTGGTTAATGTATGCCCTATGCATCACTGACAGCTAATTAAAGTCAACAAATACTCCCGTGTAAATATATTGCATAGTTCACAGTTCACAGTTTCAGACTTAGCGTGTTGATATCAAATACTGTATAGAGGTATAAACGATTAACATGCAAGGTTAGTCATTAAAATGATGTACAAATGTAGATGTATTTTGGTGTTCTTAAAGTATTGACAAGTGAAAATGATACTTATTTACCCCTATTGTTTATTTTTGAGATTAATTATCTCGCGATATAGCCGGTGAGCTCTATATGAATATACAACACGAAAGGCTCCGTACCTCTGACAGTTGAATAACTTTAACAACAGTATATTGGTAAATTTTATTCAACTATCAGTGGCACTTACATTAACCCCGCTGATTTAAATACTCGATTGTGAGTACGGACGAACTAAAGTGAGAACTTAAATTTCCTGGATTAATGCGCCACTGACATTTATAATTAAATATAAAGTTATCAATAGTATATTTAGGGACTTTGGTCAGTTATCTTTCCTGGATAAAATCTGAAGCAATCCAATTGGTAAGTAGGTCCTTACACGGTTGGAATCCTCGGATTTTATCATTGAAGTCCTATGTAAGGATAACAAAATATTTTTTCATCTAATATTATTCTTGTTGATTAAGATATTAATAGAAGGGATGAAATTTAGATAGTTATTAACCCTACCAATAATAAATTAAAAGATTCACAAAAAATAATTTAAGATTAATTTTGGCAAATTGTCATTGAAAGGTAAGGGTAAAGTCCTAGTAATCCAACTAATTGGACTTACCTATTTGAAGAGTATACAAGGTGAAATAACTGACTAAGGTCCCTTATTTAGACTTTGGCAGACGACCTTCACACTGAATACATTCTCCTGTGCGGTAATCGTTTTTAATTGATAAGAGTTTTTATTCAGTTTATGGCCATGTATATATATCTCGCTGTTATAAACAAGATGTATAAAACTAGATCGGAGTTCATTACCATAAGCTAATGTCTTGTTATCTTGACTTTTTTTATCTTAATCTTATAATCGTCAGTTTTAAATACGTCATTCCCTATTTAATATAAACAGTCATATGTTTATACACGACGGTGTGACTAAGTTTATATTTATAGTTCATATTCATTTTATAAAGTTCTATAGTTCTTATTTGTGATATTTTAAGAGGATTTTGTGTTGTAATTTTTTTTTAGGAATGATTGCCCCTACTAAGGACCACGCCCATAAGGGGTCGGGGTTTGGCAGCAAACAACTGCATAAAGTGCAGAACATGTTGCATCACCGACCTCGACTTGGATCCCTAGGAAAGAAGGAGAAACCAGACCACCACGGTAAGTTTATTAGATATTCAGTCTTTTAAAATTTGGTTTATTGCTTGAATCCTTGATTGTGTGTCCCTTAAATAGACACGTCTCCTGGTTATCTGATATCTGATATAAAGCTGCATCTGACTTTAATTTATTTTATGTTTATTATTATCTTTTATTTTATTCCATGTAAACTATTTTACTTCAATTACAAATGAATGTTGTGGTAAAAATCAATAACTAGTGCAGCATATTATTAAAATTCTTTCGATGATTTAACTGTACAATATAGAAGGATTTACGACCAAAATCAGTCGTAAGACACTTGATTATACAGAACCTTGATCAAATAGTTATTGATTTACCGAAACGCAGTGTATTGTTTCCCATTAGTTGAATATATCTGGCATACTGTAACTTATATCACATAAATGTGCTAAGTGTAAATAAACTGACCTGAACTGACCGTTCATATGACATACGGTTTCAAAATGTATAAAATTTGATATATGTCTCACGTTCCAATTGCCTCCGCATAAAGAAATTCTGTTAAAAACTGTATCTGCATATATAGTTCACGCTATGGAATGTTATTTCTATATAAAATTGTGCTTTGTCGTTCTTATCAATTTTGTTAAAGTAAAAAAAGCTTTCCCACTGCAAATGGTCAATGACAATGAGTATGAACATACAATGTACACGTGTACTCTGAAACACGAGTCGCTGTCATTTTAATGCACACTAACAGTGCTAAATGCTTTATCAAAATTAATTTCATTTATTTTGTTATGTTGGGTTTAACGCCGTAGCAACACATTGTATAGGTCATATAACGGCGTCCAGCGCACCTAACCTAGCTTTCCTGGACCCTTGTCTATAACCAGTACTCACCTATCCTTCCACGAGGTCGGAAACTTCTCCATATACCTTATTAATGGACGGAAATTGACATTATTGTCAAATTTTCTTGGAAGGGAATAACCTCTCCGGGTAGGATTCGAACCCGTACATTATAAGAACAATGTCTTTTACGTCATGTCGCAATGTAGTTCTGACTTTTTATCAGCAGAATCCACACTCATTGGCAAATTTACTATAGAATCCATATTCTCTCGTGATGTCCGAGCTATATTTCCATAGAAAAGCGCCAAGGAGTTCCGAGTGTACATGCATATGTGTACTGTGCGGTCATATATGTGTACACAAACCTAGTCACGTTTAAGCTAATGTGGAAGGAAGATGCACTTCTGTTTCTATTAAAATTGTTGAACATATCTTAAATAAATCATTGAGTCCGCCTACATGCATTGTACAACTTTATACATGTTATGTTTATAAGTGTAAAATTTGAATACTTAAGAGTACATGTATAATTCTAATTGTAAAATAACAAAGGCTCATTAGTCATTGGTTCGATTGATTTGGTTCGATTCGGTTCTATTCAGTTTTGTAAGCTTAAAGAGACGTTTAAATATACATGAACTTGTACTTTATTTCCTGTTTTAGAAATGACAGAATTCTATGTAGTACATGTATTATATAATTTTCTCGTATATGAGTATGGTTAAGAGCATCTTGGTTTTAAGTTCTATACAGCTCATTCTCGTACCCCGAGGTTTTCAAGATTCTCGATCTAACTAGAGAATCCTACTAGAAATTACAAAATCAAAATGTTATTAATAGTGTTTCGTCTAGATAAAAGCTACGCATTGATTTGTCGACATAAAGGTCATCTCGCCGTGACCTCCATTGAGATAGTAGCCTACTATCTCAGATCCTGTACGACAATACTCTACAGGATATCTGTTTACAGAGATTGGTCTTCATACATACCTCTGTTGTTTGACTATGTCAGGGTTTTTAGTTGTAAAACATATATGTACTTGTAATCACAACATATCACGGTCACCATGAACACGTTGGAAATGTCTGTATGCTTTCATCGCGACTGTCATACAAGGGTGGACCAAGGTAAAGTTCATGAATAACACCTAACTTAAGTTCATGAATAGTACCTAACACCGAACAGTCTCATTGAAATCGTATATCATGTAACACTAGTGCTGTGTAATATCACTGCTCTCCAATGAAATTCCAACTGAACTTGTAACAAAATACAGCTCACGAAACCCGTCGCATTTACTCTAGCGAAATACTATATCTTTTAATGTGAGTGAACTCCAAGCTATGGTGGCATATTTCTGCCACCAGATAACCAGATAACTAAATAGTTAACTAGTTACGTAAAGTCTAGTTTACCAATTACCTCTTACCCAAAATATCGATAACTGGTAAGTACATGTAGTTATCTGGTCACGAAACTACAGTAAACCATTTACTTAACTTATTATTTATGTGGTTATTTTGGTGCCAGAATTATGCCACTGCATCCAACAAATCGTTTTGAATCCCATTCTCTATTTTTTACTCGCTACCGTACACCATCTCCAGCCCAATCTGATTAAACCCCGATCTAAAGATTTTCCGCTCGCCTACTCGCTAATTTGGCGGTCTACAGGATATCTGTTTACGGAGATTGTCTCCAGCCTGGCTTTCCTTTAGTTCCGCCAATGCCATGTCCAATGTACGTATGGTCTAGATACTGTTTCCAGTCCCGTTTAAAAACAATAGAAATCATTGATTCTGTATAGTAAATACTGGTAACACATGGTCAGTAACAGCTGTTTGACATACTGTGTCACAACATGATATGTCACTTACATATCTAACACAAGTACAGTATATCATGTTTATATTTGTACCATGCTGTGGCACTGGAGTCAATTTCTCGTCAATTTGTACATAATGGCATTTTTATACTTGGTTTAACGCCATGTCAACACAATTGAGGTTGTATTACGGTGTCCAGCGCACCTAACATAGCTTTCCTGGACCATTTCTATAACCAGAATTCACCTACCCTTCCACAAGGCCGGAGACTACTCCATATACCATATTTATGGAGAAAAATCGGCATAATTGTCAAATTTTCATGGAAGAGTATAACCTTCCCTTCGGGACACTAGATTCGAAATCCCGGTGCGCTATCAACTGTTCTACCGACCCGAGTTTACAGAATGATATGTAAAAGTCCGAAAGTTCCGTTTTGCTTTTTCGGTAATCATTGTTTATTTACTTATCCACCATGTTAAGATTATTGTAGGCTGTGGTGAAATTATACTATTGAACCACTTCGTTAGCTGCAGATCCCTTATTGATATGGATGTGTCGCTTATATTGAAACTCTTTTGTCACGCAAGCAATGCAAGGACATGTATTGAATTTGGAGGACTATCTTTTTTGAAATTCGGAACAATCATGATAGTTTCAACTTTAAATATTTACAATGCATAAGACAATCAATCCAAAGTGTCATGATGCACTTTTCAAACTTGCTGAACCATTCCAATTTAAATGTCAATAAAGCCCCGACGTCATTTTTTTCAAAGAAACAAAATGCACAAATGTATCACTGTTCTCGTCATTGACGGCCGTTTTAACGCTTGTCTACGTGTATTTTGTCTTGTCATCATTTTACAATCAGTAACTATATGACTTAAATAATAATTTATTCAAGGAAGATCGACGTCTCGCTCTTATTTTGTTGTTTGTATAAAAACCGCGATGTAAGGGAGACGACTGTGGTGTGCATTTAGTACATCATGGTTTAATGACGTCAATATGCTTAGCTCCCTTTCCTTGACTCTGTCGGTAAAAAGTTATTGATTCTGTCATTGTTGGCAAATGACTCTGGTGCCAAAACCTTTGCACATTTCGATTTTATAGCATGCATAAGTATGTGCTGTCTCACATTGTATTTTGAAGACTATAAATAGCATTTTTCTTTAAAGTTTAACATTCTATCTGATTCAATGGTGAGACATAAGGTACATGTACACATCAATATTTTTTCTGGTGTATATTATTATACATCAATGTAAAAAGTATCTTAGTCAAAGGGAAGTAATACAATATTCTATTTAACATTTAAAACAATTAGGGACTTTAGTCAGTTACCTTTCCCCGATAAAATCTGAAGCAATCCAATTGGCAAGTAGGTTCTTAGAGTTGGAATCCTCGGATTTTATCATTGAATTCCTATGTAAGGATAACAAAATATTTCATATAATATCTTTCTTGTTAACGAAGGTATTTACAGAGGTGATAAAATTTAGATAGTCCTTTACCCTAAAAATACTTAGCTTAATTTTCAAACAAATTAAATGATTTACAAAAAAGTTATTTAAGATTAATTTGGGCAAATTGACATTGAAAAGTAAGGGTAAAATCCGAGTAATCCAACTAATAGGACCTACCTATTTGAAGAGTATACAAGGGGAAATAACTGACTAAGGTCCCTTATTGTAAAAATATTTCCATACGGAGTTATCTCCCTTTGTATATAAAATGTTCTTGTTTTAAATTGGATAGAATATTTTTATAAGTTGGCTATATTTTGGTGAGTGATGGTCTCGAGTTTTCTTTGACAGTCTCGTACATTTATAATGCAAGTCTTATTTTATATATGTATACTACTAATTTATATTCTTCTTTTCAAGAGTAATTGCTTAATTGAATGTATTTAAGCCACTTGTTCACAAATTTCATGTAAATTTCTTAAAAGTCTCGAAGAGTATAGAAACATTTTGGAACCAGTAAAGCGCATTCTCGTACCCAGAGTCTAGTAGGATTCTCAATACTAGCTAGTATTGAGAATCCTACTAGACTCTGGGAACGAGAATGGTAAAGCGTTGTTTTAGAAACACACTTTAATGCGAATTAAAATTGTTATGTATATATTATGTATACAAACCTATCCCGTTTAGTACGATGATTTGAGTGCGTTTTTGTGTGACTTTTGTTGTATATATCTCACAATGTATATTGGCTGTTTTAAAAAGCCTAAAATTTGTTTTAAAAGCCTTAACACAATTACTTTCAAATTAATATACATGTACTTACAGTAATGATTTTAAAATATCAAGAAATAGTCAGATCTGTAAACTAGTAGCATTAACTATCTCTCAAGTCTGTGTTGTCAATCATAGGCGGATCTAGCGGGGGGTCAGGGGGGTTCGACCCCCCCCCCTAGAATTTCCAAAATGTACATGTCCATTAGCGTATTTCTTGACTTTATGTCATTTTTAAGTAGCATGGAGCCATTTTTGTCAGTGCTTAACATATATTTAATGGCTATGTCCTTTTTATTATAAGTATGTTGCATTATTCTGGAAAATGTGTATAATGTGGTTGTGGTTCGACCCCCCCCCCCCCCCCTAGAAAAAATCCTGGATCCGCCCCTGTCAATTGATATCAGCAGAAATTGTTAAATGTTTCACTATAAATATTATGCAGACTCATAGGGCCTACATAGATAACCGTAGATGTGTATCTATTTATCTCCGTGTTTATGTACATCTCTGATTATAAATGTTAATTATAAAATATTGTATTAATTAAATTGTTCAATATATAATTATTGATATATAGATCTATCTCTCATCTAATTAACTTCCGCTACATGTAGATTTATTTTCAATGACTTAAAATTTTAAATTTGATAAATTAAGTTATTGTGTAGATTGAAATAGATTTGAGAAGATCTTGATCAATACTGTCTTCGTAAGTGACCGAAGACAGTGAATTAAATTTGAGGGCGTTTTGCCTCGACTTGTACCAATGCTTGAACGCGATCGTTTAATGATTTATTGGACACCGGGAACCAATCCGAGCGTTACGTCACGAGAAAATTCTCACTACCGGAGTGCGCCATTTTGAAAATTAAAAGCTGAATTCGCTTGAAGAAATCTGTAGACATCGCCTGTTTGCAGAATGGGACATATGTCCTGATTAAATTGAATTATTGTTTATTCTCTCTCCTCAGAGTTTAGCAGCTTTTTGGCGATTAAAATGGCGGGTAAGATACGTTAAAATGAATTTTCAGACACTACTGTTATTGTCGTTGAAATTGATACGGATTAATACAGATTAATTGTATTTTTTGCTTTCTTTTAATTTAGGCAATGGTGGAGAGATACAATGGTGTTTCTCCCAGGTGAAAGGAACCATCGAAGAGGACATCACAGAAGGTAAACGCTTTCATCTTGCTTATGAATTATACGGCGGGAGATTTTTTTCCGGAAGTGACCCGGTTTCATTATTTATGACAAGAGATATCCTTGGTGCATAATTTCGTTTCAATATCTTTTGTTGTTTCGATGAAAATGACAGAGACTATCTGATAGTGACTATAAAGTGCTTGAAATCGCTTGTTATTGCATTTTTGTTATGTCATAGTCGTTTTTAGTCTAGATGTAGACCCTAAATGAAATCTGATTGAGTTGCCACTTAGTCAAGCTGTCAGAGTCAATTTCCAGGGTTGGGGGTGCTGGTAACGTATGACTGTTAGTGTCACATTTTTTGACTCCGGCTTTCGTTAACTAATGTCATTGAGACTATCTTTCTCATTTTCTTACATTGGAAAGGCTTCTGAAGTTCTGTCATTCACAAAGGTGCCTGTCGCTTCAAAAAGCCGAAATTTTGTTTAATAAAAAATACAAGGTATCCAACTCGATGAAATCCTTCAGAAATTTACTCAGAAGAGATGTGACAGGTCTCCTTTTTAAGACTAAACACCCATTCCTCTATGGTTTAGCACTAAAATCGAATACAAATGTGTTAGACAAATAAAAAATGGACTACTGGCGTCAATATCAAACTTCTCGCTTTGATTTGTAAATATAATATAATGCTTATATGTCTTTACACTTTCAGCTGATATCATTTCATGTGTTGAATTCAACAACAATGGAGAATTACTTGCCACTGGTGACAAAGGTGGGCGTGTTGTAATATTTCAACGTGATGGCAAGGTATGTAAAGCTCTGTAGTCCTATCACAGGGTTGGCGCTGGGTCATAAGAAGTTGTCGCCAACATTTTCGCCAAATGAAAAAAGTTGTCGCCACTTTGGGGCCATTGGAGCCAACAAAATTTGTCACGGTTTAATAAGTTTATAGTGCATCAACGCAAATTATTGTTGTATTAAGACAGCAAGCACACCTTCATTGTAGTCTAGCTCTCCTGAACTCTTGTTTGTATCTTAATTATTGTATTATTTTTTAATTTGCAGATTTTTCATTTTTTACATAAATAAAGCAAGAACAGTCAATGTCACGCAAATGCATATGCCAAAATGATAGAATAGATTCGTATAGAATGTCAGAAAAACCAATTATTACACACACAAATGTAGAATTTCTTAATATGTTTCACTTCTGATTTAACCCATTAATTGTGTCATAAATCACTATCATCTTATCATGACTGACAATTAAAGTCGAATAACTCAGAATTCCAACAAAACAAAACTCAAAATAATTAGATTTTGAATGTAAACTTATTAATTCATTTAATTTACATTAAAAATTAATTAATACACTCGTAATGTTTGGTTACTCAGTTAAATTACTTTACACAAATTCCTCAGAACATAGTGATTTTGTATCAAACTGTAACCTAAAATAATCTTTTTATCATTTCAATAGAAAATCTCTTCTTTCTGGTTAACTCTAAATGATTGCAGGTATATCTTCTTGGAAAATATCAATGTCCTCAATTTTGACCTTTCTTTGTTAAAATATGTTTTATCATATTGGTTGGTTATCATACTTGTTTCTTACATATTACTTTTCATGTAGCAATGCATACTTAATATTGATTTTTAGAGTCTGTTACACGACTTTAGTTGATTATGTCACTAAAACTTATTATTATTTTCAATAATTCAATTTGTCGAAACCAACCTGTGTTTATTCTTAAGATAGAAAAATAGAGGGGATTTCTTTTTACTTTTGCTAAATTATGAAGAACTATTACTCAAAATAATAGTATTATTAAATTACAAACGTAGATTTAACAATGAATCACCCGAATTGGCGATAGCGTCGGTCGCGAAAATACGTGACATAATGACATGATGTTTGAAGGGATTTCATTTTTACGAAATAAAGTTACTAAGTATAATTATAAACTATATTTGTTATCAAAAGTGAAAACAAAAAAAGTTTTTACGATAATTTTCTTATGGAATTTAAAGATTTTGATTATTCAATCAGAGATTATTGTTATTGTCACCTTTTGTTGACTTAAAAACCTGCCAATTACGCCTATTGAAAACACGCTCAAATTTAAAACAATTATCTTCTCTAAACAGTTTAAACCACTGAAATTAATGCAATATCACAGTTTGTCACAAGTTTGTTAATTGCACCCGTTTGATTACGTAAGCAATGTTATCGAGCCGACGTGTTACACTTTTGATTTTTAGCGGACGCCGATTGGTTGATGATGCATATCACTAAGCTTAAGCTCCGCCTATTAATTGAATATACGTAATTGTCAATAATTGTTTGACGCATGGCTGAGCATTTAACATCAGGGGCTATCGATGTCATATACAGCGAGACACTAATTATCGGCCTATGAAGCATGTATACTAACAGCACCTCCCGCTGAGCGGATTTGTCAATTACATCAAAAGGCGAACATCACAAACGGTCCGTATGTCGTTATCAATGAAATCAATATCTTATCACTCGCAAATATGAACTTGGCCACTTACGATATCAAAACTTACATCAAAGAAAATTTATACCGGCCGATTTTTTTGTCGCCACGAAATTCGCCAATTTTTCAAAATTGGCGCCAGAAATATAATTTTATCGCATTTGGCGATCGGCAGCGCGAACCCTGCTATCATATACCACTCAGTAAGGTTGACCTAGTCTTTCAAATCATACTGATATCAAATTTTGAAGATAAATTTTTTTATATTTGCATGGGTGAAAGTTTGCTGGATTTTTGGCAACCATCTGGGCCTTTTTTCCAAATCGCTAAAATCTGGGTTGAAATTAAGGGGGTAGTGGTAGTCGTCGCCTAGACAAAGGTTTGCTGAAACCTTGTAGCGCACTGGGTTTTTTTCTGGACTGGAGAAAGATTTTTTCCTTGCCAATATGCATCCCGCAGTTTGATAGGATTAAAACACATGGAGGTTGGATTGATTCATGAATGACTTTTCTAAAAGATGAAATTTTTACCAGCCGATTTCTATGTTGGTAAAACTGAGAAGAAGGCAAAGAATAAACAGAGGTCCTTTATTTTAGTTTGGATGTCTAGAATGCAGATTTTGTCCTTCAAAAACCCTATTTTCTGATAGCCCCAAGCCCCCAGTTTAGGTTTCAGGATTTTTAATTTTACCAACTTTCACCCATGTATTTTTCTGGACAGCAAAATGTAATATTCTTTCATGTACCGTCAATATTCACTTAGTAAGAATTTCATCTTTGAAAGATCTTAAGTTGAAATGGCCTACTTATAAAAAACATAATTTTTTGGATAAGTAAGGTGAAAGACTAAAGTTAGGATCTTGTGTTCTTCTGACAATTGGAAGCTCTTACAGTCTGTATTCAGTAGTCATTGTCTTTTATTTCAGGGTAATCCCCAATACACTGGTGCACGTGGGGAATACAATGTTTACAGCACATTCCAGAGTCATGAACCTGAGTTTGATTATCTCAAAAGTTTAGAAATAGAAGAAAAAATTAATAAAATACGATGGTTGAAAAGAAGTAACCCTGCTAATTTTCTACTTTCTACAAATGGTAAGTTCTTTTCGACCCTTTAGTTTTATATGACTTGAACATTGTTCAGCAATGTTTGCCCTTATTGTCATTTGAAGAAGATAAAATCTGATATGAAATTATACTGGAAATCCCTCCTCCCCTCACTCATAACCAGCACCATATTATAGTTAAATGAAAATGAATGCAATAATCAACAATATTTGCTCTGATAGTGTTTTCTCAGTAGGCACAAACTTATAGTATTGATAGCACATTTGACTTCAAATCCAATATCCAATTCCTAGCTGCAGCAGGGCAAACCATTCCATGCAAATCTTGCAGTAATGACTGGACAATTTTTATACCCCCGCTTCGAAGAAGAGGGGGTATACTGTTTTACCCTTGTCCGTGCGTGCGTGTGTGCGTCCGTCCGTCCGTCCGTTACAAAATTTCCGTCACAGTTTTCTCAGCAACTATACCATGCAGCAGCCTGAAACTTTGCATATTGCTTCATCCTATAGTCCCATGTGGTGTAAAGCGATTTCATGCTCCTCGCTCATCTACTTCCTGTTTGTCGCATATTTTTAGATTTTGGCGGGGGTATCACTAGTGAGCATTAGCTCACAGATTTATTAAATTTTAAACTAAGTTGCAAGGTTTTACAACCTGCTATGTTTTACATGACTGAATCAAATGTTTACTAGCAGTTACAGGTTGCCAGAACCCAAATATAGGTTGTTGGGGCAATTGGACGCAACATGGAGCCCTAGATTATAAATGATGATTTACCTATGTATAAAAAGTTGTAGGCTCCATGTGCTGCTATAGGAATAGATTGTAAAATGTTGATACACTGCATAAAATGAAAAAAAGATTATTACCCTTTAATTGATAGTCTAGAGACAAAACTAAACTTGTAGTTTTCTTGTACAGGGTTTGACACTAACAGTTTCCCAGGATTCTGAGGATCTCAAAAAACTTGGGAGGAACCCTGTAGTTTTAGGTCAGGATCCCTGAAAAACTACAAGGTCCTTATATGAAATTGAGTTAATTACTGCCTAGGGTTTCATTCTGGATCCTTAGTTAAGTGTCGAACCCTGCTTGTGTTAATGAATCCTTAGGCAAGGTGAATAATTCCCTATAGTGGGGTATAAAGTAGCAAGTAATATAGTATACTATGTACAAAGTTTTGTTTTGTTTTCAGATAAAACAATTAAGTTATGGAAGGTTACTGAACGTGATAAAAGACCAGAAGGTTACAACTTAAAGGATGATTCTGGTATTCTACGTGACCCTTCAGCCATCACAACCTTACGGGTACCTAGTTTCAAACCCATGGAACTGCTTATTGAGGCGAGTCCTCGTCGCATCTTTGCTAATGCTCATACTTACCACATTAACTCTATATCGGTGAACAGTGATCAGGAAACATATTTGTCAGCTGATGACTTACGTATCAACCTATGGCATTTAGAAGTAACTAATCAAAGCTTTAGTATCCTTTCAAATTATTTTGTTCTCAGTTTGTGCACCTGATCCAGGGGTAGTAGGTTTGATTCACAGTCATAGACTTCATGTAGATTTGGTGATTCAGCATTTTCTAACCCTGCTTATGAATTAAGGTACGCTCCCCTCGCAGCTCTGTGAATACATTACATTCACCTGCTACCTTAAAACATGTTGATTTATGATATTGATCTTTACTATGAACCTTTGAACTACCAATGAAAGTTTACCAAATTCTAATTTAGCTGAAAAATTTATAAGCATTTTCAATGGTTGAAACAACGCCTTATATAGTATGATCATTCTTATTCTAGTGATGAATGCAACCATGTATGATGTCATATAATAGCGTGGCTTCACTTTGTATTAAAGTTCAATAAGTAGCTTAATATTTACAGTTAAAAGATCAGAGATACATGTTTAAAAAGATTAATGTTTACCTTCATTTTTGTTAATTTCCATTATCTAACTAATGCAAAACTGTCCAACATCTTTGCATTTCATCATTTTGAAATTACAGGCATGATAGTTTTTTGCATATTTTTTTAAAAAACATGTGACAGCCATGTGATTCAAATGTTAAACTGTTAAAAAATAGAAATCTCAGTTTGCACATAGTATTTTAGCTGATTTAGAAAGTGAACAAGTGAATCTTTCGAACCGATACAATAGAGAGTAGAATAAGGGTGCTATCATCAGCTACTAGGGAATATATATGCTTAGTATTAGTAAAAACAAAGGTCTAAAGATCTAAGTCTCTATCAGGACTATGAGTAAGTTGCTTGTTTATTGAGGTACAGTTAGTAGTTACAAAATGACCGGGCAATTCAAACACTCATAGGTATCAAATGCAAGCCCTTTCTATTTAACAAAGTTGTGACATGTTAATGATGGTAGTTAAAATGTTAAAAATCAACACAGGAGTGTGGATTGAACATACAAGAAGTCAGTTTGTCTATGTCAGGATTAATCACTCTCTTCAATCTTGCTATATAACTTCAAAGCCTTTGGTTAAATTTCAAATAAAAGAAAGTAAACAAAATATTATGTAGATATTACTGATCTATTGATGTATACTGTTAATGTAGACTAAAGCTTATTGTACTTGACAATCTTTCAACAATTTATGACTGTCAATAGTCATAAATTTTGATAATTAGAATGTCAAAAAACCTCATATGAAATATTATCCAAATGAATCCTTAACCATGTCAAAGATATTGTTGATATAAAACCTGCCAATATGGAGGAACTTACAGAAGTTATAACAGCCGCAGAATTCCATCCAACGGAATGTAACTTGTTTGTATATAGTAGTAGTAAAGGCACTATTCGTCTCTGTGATATGAGAGAACAGGCTTTATGTGACAAACATGCTAAATGTAAGTAGATATCTTTCTATGTCTAGTTAAGTTATTGCTGACTACTTCATTTTTTGCCAAACTAAGAAGTTAGTACAAGTTGTAAGTTTTACTTTGAGGTATCTGACTTGAACAAGATACTAAAAGTAATACCTGCTAGGAAACACTATTGTATAGATATTGATTCAACACCTTTTTTTACTACTTAGTCATTACAAATGCAACATGAGAACTGTATTAAACATAAAAGTTAAATCCTGAATCCTGTTCTGAAACTCATGTTCATTGACTGTTTTTGTCAATGTACAAAGGTAGAACTAGGAAGAGTAAAGTGTAGGCTTCGTGCTTGATAGACTGGTTTTGTCTTTGAGCCCCGTTACCTTCAAACACTTGATTCAAAATTAAATATTTTGTTGGTTAATTTGTACCAAATTATTTTAATGTGGGTTTGAATGTAAGATTTTAAACTTTTGTTCCTGTTCTGAAACTCATGTTCATTGACTGTTTTTGTCAATGTACAAAGGTAGAACTAGGAAGAGTAAAGTGTAGGCTTCGTGCTTGATAGACTGGTTTTGTCTTTGAGCCCCGTTACCTTCAGACACTTGATTGCATAGTAAAATATTTTTGTTTATTTACAAAAATTATTTTTTAAGTGGGTTTGGATTAGGGCTGCGTACCTTGAGCCAAGTCGCGGTACGGTACGTACCTAGGTACGGCAGTTAAGGTTCACAATACGTACCTAGGTTCAATATGGTAATATTATTTATAATAAAGATTCTTTTGTATAATTGCGTTTAATAAATCAACTAGTAACCAAAGCAGTATTTTAATTTGCTAACAAGTTTATACAAACATCATGTCTGTTCTTTGCCTATTTGAAATACTCATTAAACAACAAACTGAACATTTTCATAAAGTCATGCATACAAGCAGGTGTAGTTATCTTAACTGTTTGTCAATGATTACCACAATAATACAATAGTTTTGATAAATTCAGTGTAGCTATGATAGCATCATAAGAATATTTAATTGAATTCATTAATTACATGAATATGCTATAATATGCATATAATTTTACCATTACAATTGTCAATATCGACAAAAAACGTCAGTTGTTAGAAGATTTGATTCAACTTCGTGTGCCCGAAAACAGTGACTTTTGTTTGATTTTGTTGGTTCCTGAAGCATTTTTGTTATATTAGGAAGAACAATTAATAAGCTGTTTACATTACTTATGTAAATTTAAAAATGTTTCAGTTTAATATGCAATAGCGTGGGTCGCGAAAATATATTACATTTAGACTATATCCATTTGACCATAGGGATTCGTTTTTACGAAAAACAGGGGTTGCGAAAACGCCGGACCGCCGGTCATGTCCGGCAAAAATTCGTTTCGGTCCGGCAGTTTGATCGAGCCGTCGGTCCGGCCGACCGGCGTTTTTTCTCACGACATTTTTACATTTTTCGCCGATAATTCGTACCATACTTTGGTTCGAAATCATAACAAGCCCAATCAATGTGAACCAGAACATTCCTAAGACGCGATTTCCCGCACTAAAACGGAAAAAATCGCATTTAAAGTTCTTAAATGCGAGAAAATATCGCACCACTTTTTAGACGCTTTTGGGCGTCTAAAATAATCAATTAAATCGTGATACTGCTTTAAAAAAAAGTTTGAAATCGGCGAAAAAGAGTTAAAGAAATTTTCATAGTATACTAAAATTAAATTCCCTAATTGATCGTTGATTGTTAATCAAGATATGTGTTGTGAAAGATAAGACCGCCCACGGCGATTACATGCTAATTACATGTCAATTGAAATTAATTATCGGTCACACGCTGGGAGATTAACTCGCCGACAAAAGTATGCACAATGATGTTATAAATTCGATTTGGAGACGTAAAGTTATGTTAACACGCGTGACTACGTTCGCATATGCCTAAGTTACCTATATTCGTCCGAGAGAATTACGTTATAAGCGCCACGAGCAAGTCATTTTATTTTAAGACGCTCGGCGATGTTGGAGGATTTATTTTAACGGTGCGTCCGCGGAAACAAGTTAAAATTACTCTTACATGGGTGAAAGTTTTCAGTATTAATACTGATTTCAGTATTTTGAGAATAAATTACTTAATGTAATTTGTATGAAATCTGTCTATTTCAGTATTTTGAAAGTAGGTTTTCAGTATTTTCAAAACTTTCAACTTTCACCCATGCTCTTATCATGTAGCATCGTTTGTTGAGGAAAGCATAAGAACAATAAGCCTTTCAATCACGATGGAAGTTAGATATGAAATTGATAAGCAAAGTTGAATGACTCTGAACTGCAATAAAAATTACATCTATTAAAACATTGATTATTGGTCAAATATTTAACATTAGATTACGTAAATTGGCGGTTTTTGTCAATACATGTACAACTACATACTTTTGTCGGCGAGTTAATCTCCCAGCGTGTGACCGACAATTAAGTCTAATTGACATGTAATTAGCATGTAATCGCCGTGGGCGGTCTTATTTTTCACATCTCGTATCTGAATTAACAATCGACGATCAGTTAGGGAATTTAATTTTATTATACTATGAAAATTTGTTTAACTCTTTTCCGCCGATTTCAAACTTTTTTGTCAAACAGTTTCACGATTTTATTGATAATTTTAGACGCCAAAACGCGTCTAGAAAAGTGGTGCGATATTTTCAAGCATTTAAGAACTTTTAATGCGATTTTTGCCGTTTTCGTGCGGGAAATCGCGGAAATCGCGTTCTCGGAATATTCCTGTTAAATTTGTAATCCGGATTAGTAAAATTGGTGTGCTCCATCAAGTAGAATCACAAACGGTGTATATTATTAGTTTAAGGGTTAAAATCTTTTTATAGATATGATTTGAGAAATTTTGAATTTCGATGCCACAATGATAATCTTGAGGTTTTTTTTTGGCAAATCAGAGAATTTCTTCCACTGTCATCAGAAAAAACTTATAATTCACGTGTGAATGGGAGATAATCTCTCTCTGAAAATATGACCTAGGAATATCCCAGATGTTTGCTGCCGGACAGTAGTTAAAGAAAAAATTGGTGTTTTTTTTTCGGACTGGCAGAACTGTTTCCGGACTGGCAATTTTTAGTAAATGCCAGTCCGGATGACTGGCAGTTTTTTATCACTTTCGCAACCCCTGGAAAAATATTACTAATTAAGACATAATTAGGTTGTTAAATGACGACATTGAATGAAGTTTGTTTAGACAATTACTTTTGTTGAGTTTTAATGTTCTGTTTATGATTTAATAAGATTCACTTGTTGGGAGTTTTGGGCGTATGTGCCGAAAATTAGCGCGATTTTAAATTAAAAGCGTAAATCGTACAATTGCACGTCTTAAAAATACCAACGCATTTTAATCCATCAATATCAATACACAACATAACCCTTTTATTTCTTTCACGATAAGCAAACAACATTTTGATTACACTTGCATCGGTAAAATACGAAAATTCGTTGAAAAATAGTTTGTTTGTTGTTTTTTTCCAGAAAAATACAAACGGAAAAAAGTAATGTTTGAATTTTCTAAAACAAAATGATAAAATAACGGGAGTCATAATTAATTTTACGTTAGTCTAAAAAAATCTATTTCCTGCGATCGTCGATTGTGTATCTTTTCAAAACCTGCCTATAATTTAGCGTATAGAGTCAACGATTAAAAAACTAGGTCACACTTGTTTTAAAAATTATTTAAAGTAACAATTAGGTTATAGAAGCGTCTATGATTACACGATGAGACATAGCAATTATGACATTGTATTATAAGGCTATCAAATATCGACAAACTGTGAAAAATTCCGACACATATTAAATTGTTTTTATCAGTTTCAATTCAAAATTACAAACACATGTTCGTCATCAAACAAAAGGTTAATGTACCCGGTGTACATGGCAGTTTGTTTGTTAATAATTTAGGATTAGTACAGAAAATTAATATGATTAATACACATATACGAATGGCTTAAAGTAACTGATTCTCTCGAATAAATTATTTAATTTGTGTTAATTTGATTAACTTGAGTTTGTCGTCGTCTTGACATGAGATTTTGATTTAAAATTCGTTCTCAATGACCAGTAGGAATATATGTTAGACAATATTTAAAAAGACCGCGGTTCACTCGGATTTTTAGGTCACGGTACGGTACACTCGTACCGGCCACCTTCGGTTCGGGTTTCACGGTAGTTCGGTGAACCGTTGCAGCCCTAGTTTGGATGTTGAATATAAGATATTGAACTATTATTCCTGTTCCTGTGATTAATCTAGATTATACTCCCTGGGGAATGTTTATTTTCTGTTGTTGTTTTTTTAATATAATTTGATTCCTGTTTTAACAATTGTTTTTTTAGTAGGAGCAGTAGTCCAGTGGTAGGACGCCTAGGGATCGAGAGGTCCCGGGTTCGATCCCCACTAGGGGCACTGCTAATTTCCTTGAGCAAGAAATTAACCTACAATTGTTCCACTCGACCCAGGTGTAAATGGGTACTGTGAGGGATCGCCCGCCTGAGGGTTATTTCAATGACCAGGAGTTATTGTACAAGATTGTAAAGTCGGCTGAACATGTAGATGGAAGCAGACTTTAAACCGCCCTTTAACTTTTTCTAACTTTAACAATTGTGTATGTAGACATCACTTGTTTATGTACAATGGTAGCAACAGGAAGAGTAAAGTGTAGGCTTCGTGCTTTATAGACTGATTTTGTCATTGAGCCCCGTTACCTTTAGACACTAAAGGACATTATTAAACATTTTTATTGGTTTATTTGCAAAAATTATTTAAGTGTGAGTTTGGATGTTGAATATTAGATTTTGAACTATTATTCCTGTTCTGAAACTCATGTTCATTTACTTTTTTGTCTATGTACAAAGGTAGAACAAGGAAGAGTAAAGTGTAGGCTTCGTGCTTAATAGACTTGTTTTTTTCATTGAGCCCCGTTACCTTCAAACACTTGATTACATTTATGAAATGTTTTTTGTTTATTCACAAAAATTATTTTGTTAAGTTTGGGTTTGAATGGTCAATGTAAGATTTTAAACTATTATTCCTGTTCTGAAACTCATGTTCATTGACTGTTTTTGTCTATGTACAAAGGTAGAACCAGGAAGAGTAAAGTGTAGGCTTCGTGCTTGATTGACTGATTTTGTCTTTGAGCCCCGTTACCTTCAGACACTTAGAGTTGATAGAAGTCATTTCTCAAATTGTTTTATAACTTAATGTTACATTTTACTTAACTCAGTTGAAACTTTTATGTAAGATTGATAAAAATTGTCATCTTGCCTTTTACATGCTTTTTATTAGACTAGTATGTTCAGTGACTTTTTTTAGAGTGGGTATTGTACCCACCAATGTTGAAAAATGTGGGTATGAGGAAATAAAAGTGGGTACACCAGTTTTAATAGTTTATTTTGACATAAGTGCAAGGTGATTTCTACCCTATTCTCCGACGAGACTATCTGTCCCCAGTCACATTCGTCCTAAGACGATTCCTCCTAAAAACGAATATAGTTTCGCCAAATCCAAGTCATCTTTAACTTTACCCACATTAGTTTATGATAAACAGTCCAGATAAACACAGCTTCATCGAATGGCGAGTGAAAATCATGTAATCTAGCCGCCTTTATTAATATTGTCTTTTTGAAAGTGAATCTGGAGCTCAATCGCGCTCGTGAGTCGTGTGCAATCGAATCTACTAGTCGACAACAAATCAATAAATTCAAGTGTTTCTTCATCGCTAGTACGGAAATCTGATTGTATCAATAAAGTTTAAATTAACGCCTTTTTAATTCAATAATACAATCAGTAAAAGTCCTTTGTTTGACATAATTATTGGTACGAATAATCGCGTCGTCAACGCTCTAGAGCAGAGGACTAACGACCCCATGATTCTTTATTAGCGACAAAAACAATCCTCTCAGCGTTGCTGACATCATTTGGGTAAAGGCTAAATGCCTGTAAACACGTAATAAGCTTAACAGAGTTACCGTTCGTTACAATATGATATATATTTAGGTCCGCATATTCGTACCAGGTAGGGTCTGAAAAATCACGTGAATTTTACTTATTTTAGCGTGAAATACGCAGATATTCGCGTGATTGAACATGCTGTTAGATTACCATGTATTCTGTTATTAATTTACTATTTAATCCATCCTGTTCTATTAATTGTGTTAATTTATTCTCACTTAAATGATAAATAAGAAAATACAATATTTCCTGTTTTACAATTGTGTATGTAGATAATATTTTATCTATGTACAAAGGTAGCAACAGGTATAGTAAAGTGTAGGCTTCGTGCTTGATGGACTGATTTTGTCATTGAGCCCCGTTACCTTCAAACACTTGATAAGATCATATGAATTATTTTTATTGTTTTTTTTATAGAAATTATTTTAAGTGTGGGTTTGAATGGTAAATGTGAGATTTTGAACTATTGTTCCTGTTCTCAAACTCGTGTTCATTGACATTTTTGTTTATGTGCAAAGGTAGAACCAGGTAAATTAAAGTGTAGGCTTCGTGCTTGATAAACTGATTTTGTCATTGAGCCCCGTTACCTTCAAACACTTGATAAGATTATGAAAAATATTTATTTGTATTTATATAAATTACTTTTATGTGTGTTTGAATGTAAGATTTTTAACTATTATTCCTGTTCTGAAACTCATGTTCATTGACTATTTTTGTCTATGTACAAAGGTAGAACCAGGAAGAGTAAAGTGTAGGCTTCGTGCTTGATTGACTGGTTTTGTCATTGAGCCCCGTTACCTTCAAACAGTGAAAAAACAATGCTCCATGTGTTGACATACTGACTGATTAAATTTACTTTTTTAGATAACAATTTTGGATACTAATATTACTTTTACTAATTTACTATTGCAATACCTTTTTTTATCTCATTAATATCAACTCAGAATTGTCACCCTTGGCACTAAATAAGATATTTGTTTTTGTGTATTTCAGTATTTGAAGAACCAGAAGATCCCACAAATCGTAGTTTCTTTTCTGAGATTATTTCTAGTATATCAGATGTTAAATTTAGTCATAATGGTCGTTATATGGTGACAAGAGATTACCTCTCTGTGAAAGTTTGGGATCTACATATGGACTCTAAGCCAATAGAAACGTTCCAAGTACATGAGTTCCTACGTAGTAAATTATGTTCTCTGTATGAAAATGATTGTATATTTGACAAATTTGAATGTGCTTGGAGCGGGGATGATAGGTTTGTAGTTGTTTACTATTGCAGTCTTCACCTTAAATTTTCTAATAAGCTATATGTTATCATGTAAAAGGCATGATGAATAACAAGCCCTTCTATAGGAATTAAGTTATTACGGAAGCTTTAACCCTTTTCACTAATCCCTGGCAAGTGAGATAAGGTGATAATGACATTAGGTTATAGTGGCTGTGATTCAATTAATACCAAGTTCGTTGACATTGGTTAGTAACCAGTCTAAACTTATAGCTAAGTATTGAAGATTGTACTTTAAATTGGTATTTTTTGTATCCCATTTCAAAAACTTTTGGCATTTGTATACACTTCCATGGTATTTGTTTCCGATACTATGAAGGCTGTTTTTCTTTTCTTGTTGCAGAACACATGTTGCTCTTAGTAGTGAGGCAAATAAAGTTCTGAAGTTCGAGCTAGTGTGTTTCATTAGTCCATAGTTACGTGTTTATAATTTCATAAAAAATCGCTTTGAAGCAAAGAGACTTACAAGCTACTAAATCACAAAGCTGATGTCTCGGTAATCCCAGACCATTTAAATGATAAGCCTGTGTGCATAAGTAGACTTACATGTCTGGTCAAACATTTCCATCATTGATTTATGAAAATAACTATTTTGTTTCTCAGAACCTTTTGTAATGTATACAAGTTTTACAAGTGACATTGATCACCTGTTGTTATTGTTCCATTGTAATTTATCTTATTTATTTTTTCAGGCATTTAATGACTGGTTCTTACAACAATTTTTTCCGTATGTTTGACCGGGATTCTAAACGTGATGTGACCTTGGAAGCCAGTAGAGAAAATACGAAGCCAAGAACTGTATTAAAACCTCGTAAAGTTTGTAGTGGCGGGAAGAGAAAGAAAGAAGAGATTAGCGTTGATTGCTTGGATTTCAATAGAAAAATACTTCACTCAGCCTGGCATCCTCAGGAGAATATACTAGCAGTAGCCGCTACTAATAATCTTTATTTATTCTCTTCAAAGGAGTAGAGATTAGTGTTAGTTTGTGAGTGAATGTTTCTGACTTCTCTACGAGTCAAATATAAAGTATTTGTACATTTATTGTTGAATACAGGGATACCCTAGGCGATTGTGTTATAACGTTAGGTTTGCCGAGTCTGGCAGGTCACGACTCGGAACAGTTTGTACTTGGCATTACGACTGACTTCTAGGCAGTAAAACTGAAATGTTTGAGATAGCTATACAATAGTGTTGTGTTCAAAATAACTGTATGACAAAGGTGACAATGGTACATGGATAAATCAACATACAACATGTTGATTTCTTACTAACCACCGAAACTGTGGAATTTATCAGTTTGTCAATTAAAACTGATATGATTTGTTGTTTTATGTATTGAAACATTCTGGTCAAAATACATTGCATATCATGGAATATATCAACTTCATTTGTTTTTCATCAAAATGTTTCATATTATTTGTACTTTCTTCTTTTGACCTAATCTGATAGTGTTAGTAGTAAAATTACAGCATCTTGAACTATTGCCCTATCACAAGCTTGAATATCCCATTCTTTTGCCAAGTTCAAAAATTGGAAAAGCAATAAATATAGGGCTATTAAGTTATGATATAATTTCACAATTATTATAGGTATACAGTATTAGCCTTTAGTTTTTACTTACAAATTATCGACATGCTTACTTATATAAAATGAGCTATTCTCACTGACCCTAAACAACATACGCTAGTCCTTGGCTTCAGGGAAGTGTGGAAAGGCAAATGTTGATACATTTGTATAAGTTTTCCTTTTTTAATCTTCCTAAAATGGTCTATTACCATTGACAATATGGTCTTATCTTTATGTATTACAATTTATTTTGAATGTATATGTGCAAATATGTGCAATTTAAATATGTTAGGAACTCTCCATAGGAGTTAGAAGGTTTTGTTCTAGTATTATCGGATTAGATTTGATACCTTGCAGAGATAAACAATCAATAATAGAACTAACAGTCTTGCTTAATGTTAGGCTGCGCTTTAGTACGTAATTCATAATGAACATTTATATGTTGCTTCACATGAAATAGCAGTAGCTAGAATAAAAGAAAAGCTAGACTGACATGGATTGGGAGTGATAAGAATACACCATAGATCTGTGAAATTTCAGAAACTAAATGTACAGGTTTTGTACATGATTAAGATCTCCAAAGTTTGCAGCTTGATTTAAATTACGTCTTGCACTTCTGCATAAAACTCTATTGCTATCCGTATCACGCAAACCTTAGGCATGCATTGGTGCATAAAAGCAATCAACATAGGTTCTTTCATCTCAAAAGTAATGATAGACATTTGTTTATTAAAATTGGATGTTAGAGTTGGCAAATGTTAACATTGTTGTAGTATTATTATCATATTGAGTTTGCCTATTTTTCACTTGTGCTAACTATTTATTTTTGGTGCAATTTGTTTTCACTACTTTGTTTTGACTGTCTTGTGAGTGAACTGTTGAAAAGACAGCTGTATTGTATGTGAGCAACTGGCTTGCCAGCTGTCTTGTGAGTGAACTGTTGACTTAACAATTGTCTTGTGAGTGAACTATTAACGTGACAGCTGTCTTGTGAGTGAACTGTTGACTAACCAACAGTCTTGTGAGTGAACTACTGTCTTACCAGCAGTCTAGTGAGTGAACTGTTGACTAAACAACAGTCTTGTGAGTGAACTACTGTCTTGCCAGTAGTCTTGTGAGTAAACTATTGACTAACTAACAGTCTTGTGAGTGAACTACTGTCTTGCCAGTAGTCTTGTGAGTGAACTACTGTCTTACCAGCAGTCTTGTGAGTGAACTGTTGACTAACCAACAGTCTTGTGAGTGAACTGTTGACTAAACAACAGTCTTGTGAGTGAACTGTTGACTAAACAACAGTCTTGTGAGTGATATGTTGACTTGACAACAGTCTTGTGAGTGAACTATTGACTTGACAGCTGTCTTGTGAGTGAAATATAATGGAATGATATTTATATTTGAACAAATATATTATTACTACTTACACTAGCTTTATACTGTGTTAGGAACAGACAACATTGTAGTGTAACAATAACATGATATTGTTTGGTCATTTATTGTATTCATCATCCTGTGAACTGTATTTTCTGTAGACTTGTGTTGTCTCCCTTTAATGTTATCATTCCAAACAGTAAATGCAATTGATCATATCATAACCATCGATAGTTATAGTCTGATGTATAAGCTGTTATTCAGTTTACACTGTAGGCATCTATATATATACAGTCAGCATGGTCAGATTTATTGATTGATAGAAAATACAAATAGCTTTCATGTTGTTGGTTTTTTTTTTAAGAAAATATATTGATTATAATATATTCGCAAGACTGTAGTAACTTGCTCTTTAACGCAATGCACTTACTACAGTCTTGTTGGCAACCCTCAATATGAAGTCTAGTATTTTGATAAAAAAGCAGGAATGGTTGATCGATTCCCATAAAAGACTGTTAATATATTTGTGGAGTCATGGTTTAAGCCTATTTTAGAAGGATAACTATTATTTTATAGTAACATTATTAATATTTTTGCATGCCAAATTAAATATTGAAAGTTAATGGGTTAGTTTGATATTCAAACTTGTCAGCAATGTTATTAGTCATACTAGGTGCCTTTAACCTTGTAATTTTGTAATCCTCCATAGTTCTTTTGGGACCATGCTTGTTACAGTTATTGTTTATAAAGTCCTTTCATTGGCACGTTGTTAAATACTTGGCCCTTATGCATACAATTTATCCAGTTTCCATTTATTTAAATCAAGAGGCCATTTACACCTAGATTCTCCTGTTACATACAGAGGCTGGGTTTTCCTAACTAGTATTCCTTTACTTAATTTATTGCCTATCCTTCCACTATGAGGGACATAATATAACATTGTCATATTTTTATGGAAGTGTATTTGACATTTTACTGCATATGCTCACATTGATATCTATTACGTAATGAATATTCATAAAGTATTCTTTTAAAATTTTGTTGAAGGTTTAGTTATTGTCTCATAAAAGTATTACAAACTTGTTTTGGTGTTTCTATTTATGTACACAAAAATATTTCTGTACCAAAGCTAAACTGGTCCATTTAATTCTACTTTTCCCTATGGATTTGCTTTTAAAGATTGCAAACTGTACCATCAAGTGCTCATAACTCTATTAAAAGAAGACTAGACTAGTTTAGTGTTGTATACTTGTTCAACACTATTATAAAGTCTTAACAGGGCCGGCAAAATCTTAAGATTGTTTACTTGTCCGTTCTTGGCAATTGGTAAAGTTACTTGTCTGTATGAACATTATAGAATAAAATTATTGAAAAATCCACTTCTCTGTTCTTGCCTTATGACAAAACGAACATTTGATTTCGCCTGCCCTGCTTTAATTAACACTTAAAAAAAGATAAGTCTTGAGAGTAAAAAACTTACGTCTTAAGTATGAAGCATGTTCTCAAGTTTTCTAATGACGGAGATATAAGAGAAGCAATATAAAATCATCATGATGTTACATTATTACTATTGACTGTGATAGATTGTTGCCTGTATTAATCTCTACTTGTACATTGAGGGCTTAATAGAAAACTCTCATAACTCATTTCTCAAAAACTGACATTTTGTTATAAATGGTTTTAAATTTACATGTACATACTAAGACTAAAGACTTAACTATTTATGCTTTGTTGCTGTCTGTAATACTAAATGTTTAGTCGCTTGGAGAAAATTGATGTCCTAACACTTTCACATCTGGAATAAGAATTAGGGTTGACCTGTTGAAATAACAGTATGTTGAAAATGAAATACTAGTATTGATAAACATTTTTCCAAGTCAGTTTTTCAAGATATTGTTGCCCATAGAAATGTTAATCACCCATGGGCAATTGGGAAAGCAATAATTTGGAACTCTGCTACCCACCAAATATTGAATTACTTTATTCTTAAAGAACATTTTTATTATGCCCCCGGACTATTATTATTAAAATTACACTAATTAATAAATCAACACTCCTTTTGCATCTGAAAAATGGATTTTTTCTTCATGTATTTTTTTAATTAAGCCCTGGATGTATTTGTTTGCTTGGATTGTAATTATGTTATCAATGTTCTTTCATTGTAATATTATATACATAATTTTCTACATGAATGTGTCTAGTTTAGTGCTAGTTTAGATAATAGCAAGAATAGTTAATGTTATAAACAAATTGTTAAAAACTGTTTTTTGTGTTCATAAACTTCCTGCTTCTGTAGCATTCCTTAAGGTAGACATTCTGTTAGTTCCAAGTATAGCTGTAAGTGTTTAATACTTCCATTAGTTTGTATGGTTGTTACATGGCCTACATGTTAATACTAATACATTAAATCATTTGTTTTGTGGTCTCTTATTTCATAAATCTCGACAGCTTCCAATCTAGTGAACTAGTTAAGTATGGCCTCCAGGGGTGTAATTTCTTAAGACATTTCTGTAATTTTGGATTTTTAGGGTATTGCTGGGTATTATTCTTGTCTCCAGTCAAGAGAGTTGCTTCCGTTATATTTTTGTAATAACTTTAGATCTCTATTAGGGAAAACAGACCAAAATAATGCAAAAATATGATAGACTTTATGTTAGATCAGGATTTGTGATTTCATACATGTGACATACCAGAGTACCCGTTATTACCAGCAAAAATGCCCTACCATTCATCAGAGATATATGCGTAGTTCAATCTACTTTAATGGACATTTAGTTAAAGTAATTTTTTATTCCCTGAAAGTAGATGTATTTGTCAAGACTTGCCATTTTAGGATAATATAAAACACAACTAATTTCATTACCCTTTTTAGCTCAACTTTACGAAGTGAATGGAGAGCTCTCCTACTGGAGTCTGCGTCCATATTTCTGATAAAGTTTTTGTGCAGTAAAATATTTTTTACTATAACTTATTTCTCAAGAAAAACATTTCAGAATTATCTCCCCTTGAACTTAGTTTTCTTTGTTTCTTCAATATGTTTGTTTTTACTGCAACTGTTTTATTTCTTTAGATATTGACTTCAAACTTTAAATATATGTTCCTTATTATCAACCTCACCTCATGTGACAAGGTTATAACCCAAATACATTTTTTCAGAATTATCTCCCCTTGAACTTAGAGTTTTTTTTATAAAATGTTTGTTTTTACTGCAACTGTTTTATTTCTTTAGGTATTGACTTCAAACTTTAAAATATATGTTCCTTATTATCAACAACATCTCATGTGACAAGGTTCATAACTTCAAATACATTTTTTTTCAAAATTGTCTCCTGTGAACTTATAATTTTCTTTAAAAAAAATATTATTTTTTTACTTTAAATTTGTTAAGGTTATATTTTCAGATTCTAAAATATGTATGCTCCTTATCATCAACCACATCTCGTGTGACAAATACTTACTAAGTTGAGAATGCTGTCTCTACTGACAACTCTTGTTGTTCTTACATTTCAGATGTCTCTTTCAAGGAAGAACCGATAGCTTGAATTCATTAGTCACCAAAACGAACAAAACTTGATTGTCAGTGTTGTCTCAGATATTGTCTCAGATATTCAATACCCGTAGTTCAAGAGGGCTCTACAACTGACTATTCTGTATTTTGGGGTACTAGGTAAAATAAAAGTTAACCAAACATACTTCATGGTGTTACTTCCCTATTCTTTGCTCATTTATTTCCGCATATCTAGCTTCATTGTTTAGTTAGTGCCAAATTTCTTTCTATTCCATGAACATTACATTGTTAGCATCACATTTTCAGACGTAATAATGACCAATACCGTTGTTTTTTATTTGTTTAGGGAGATTTGACCCTCTCTCATCAATATATAGTGCTAAGTGTTGTTGAATGATTCCATTTATTCAAATATGAAAGCTATAAAAACATTGTATTTTCATGTTTCTGTTGAAGATGGTTATTATCTACGTATACTTTTGAACTAATATAAAATTGTATATACAAAATATTGCCATGTTAAAATTGTTGTATTATGTTATAAACAACAATGTCAAGATTAAAAATATAAAAACAGTATAAAACAATGTGTTATTTTCTTTTTTCTTTATATATTTGATTAGGAACTTGTGCTGATTGGGTTTTATAGCAGAAAAACTTAGTATCAGTTGTACCCGTGCGGAACAGTCGAAATAAGAATTTCAGTTTTGATATTGAATAATGTCAACATCCTCTAAATGACTGCCTGTGGAATAAGGGACTTTAGTCGGTTATTTCCCCTTGTATACTCTTCAAAATTGGTAGGTCTAATAAGTTGGATTACTCGGATTTTACCCTTACTTTTCAATGTTAGTTTGCCAAATTTAATCTTAAATAACTTTTTTGTTTATCATTTAATTTGTTTGAAATTCAAGCTAATTATTTATAAGTTAAAGAACTATATAAATTCCATCACTTCTGTAAATATCTTCAATAACAAAAAAGATATTAGATGAAATATTTTGTTACCCTTACATAGGAATTCAATGATAAAATCTGAGGATTCCAACTGTAAGGACCTACTTACCAATTGGATTGCTTCAGATTTTATCAGGGAAAGATAACTGACTAAAGTCCCTAATTGAGCACTGATATTCAGAATGATTGACCGAGTTAAGGATAATAGGATGAAGGATGAGTGCAGGATTAGTGATGTGCTACTTTTAAATTAACGATGTAGTCCTGTATAGCATTTAACCAATCGTTGGTAATGCTTTTCTGAACCAACTTAATTTGGCCATTTTCAGCCTACTTAACACTTGAGAGGAAAAAAACTACCAAGATAGCTATTTGCAAAAACTGGATGTGACTCATGACTTCAGATTTTAATTCCTAATGATGCACAATATTTTTTGAAATGAGGTCAAAAATCTAAATCATGAACATACATAAGCTTATAAACCCTGTTTCACTTTTGAGTTATAATAATAACTCCTATGCCAGAGTTATCCTTCTTGTACATTTATGACTGCGGACAAGTAAATAAATTGATCAAGGGATACGGGATATTTCTAATGTTATTGTCAAATTCAACAGTGAACTACACTGTAGTGCTCATTTTTAATAGACTATATCCTGATATATCTCAGGAATAATAGATGAACTCTGTGTTTCAATCCTGACTAATGTCAGATGAAAATGGGTACACGGTAAACAAACATAGTGAATGTGTTGACTGATCAAATAAGCAAGTTAAAATTGAATGCTCATATTCTATTTCATCTAAACAGCCTTGTCGGGCCTAACTCGCACATGTGCAATAACATTTTAAAGGACAAAATCTGTATGAAAATGGATGGTGTTTCTTATCGCTTTGCATGGATAACTCAAAAACAATGCCGGTTAACTAAGGGAATGTAATGATTTGAACATTTATGAAGGGCTAAAAGCAATAAGTTGCAGTTTACCCATAGCAAGAAGTATAACTCTTGTTTGCACTGTCGCCCTGTATAATCCGTTATCTCCCTTGGTTTATATTTTGAATTTTCTTTCTATACATGTAGTGTGAAAATATTATGTACTTGTATATTCTGTTGACACATTACATAATGGTGGACATTGGATCTTGTTCAAACAAAAGTTGGCGAATTTTTGCATGAGTGAACGATTTGAGGACTGGTCCTGACTTTCGATCTGAGAAAAGGTTCTTTTCCGGAGTGACAGTTAGTGAAAACTTCAGGAATTTTGTGATTTTGAAATTGAAGAAAATTTCTCATTGTTAACTTCTGTTTGAAGAATAGTTCCATGCAAAACTCATAGATTTACATTTCATAAATAACATATTCCACTGCATCTATGTGTAACAAACTTAGATACAGTATAACCTCTACAGAGCGGCACTCTACATATCATAATCCTAATTTTAATTGAATTTAACCTCTGTTAGAAGCTCAACAACCTCTAAATATTAACACAATTTAGACCCTCCCAGTGGGTGTTGTTCAAGAGGGGTTGTACTGTATGCAGTCTAAATGAATTAACCTGACCTGTGCATACACTGCAAATAAGTAACCCATACATATATATATACATGTATGTAATGAAGGAACGCTGAGTGCTGAATCTAATAAGTAACTCATATGTGTATAGATTTTCAGGAAAAAAAATCAGTATTTCAAATGAAGTAAAACGGGGTGCTTTTAACATGCCATTTCACTGTACTGAAAATTGCGGATTTTCCCAGGCAATAAAAACTACATATTGGTCAAATGTCTCGTCGTCATTTCTACGGAATGTAACTAAGTAAAAATCCATGGTTCAACCTGGGATCCAACCCATGCCCACCCTGGTGGTAAGCAGACACTTCCAGGTCATCATAAAAGCTAGCTTGAAGACAATGGAGTACAAGTGCAGTGTTTTCTCAAATTCTGCTAAATGTTTCGGGAGCTCGTACTATATTCGGTTTTACGATCAATTTAGTCGTAAATCATTATTATATTGTGTTATATTATCGTTAGATTTTTTATAATATTCTGTCCGGTATATCAAAATTTACGAAATTATTTCATCGCGAGATTAAAGTACCTTACAACAATAATTTTACATATTTTATTATGTCATTGAAAGATATTTGAGGGAATAAATTGATGACAAGTATAAGGTATCCGTGATATATATAAGTAGATGTAGATAAGAATTGTTTGTTTTAAAAAACCTTAAACCACACTTAAACAAATTTACAATACTAAAGAATAGATAATGACAAAATCCACATTGACGGCGGCGCTACTCTTTTTTTAACAAATACTTATGAATGTATATAGAGTAGGAAATACTCCAGGGTTTTATCTATGTGGAATCTTCGTACTGACAAGGTAATGACTGACCTCGGTAATTATACTATTTTAAAGTGGAACGTCTTGTATCTTTGATAATTTACATTTTATTCAACAGTATATGCTTTACGCTTTTATTCTGACATATGAAAATCGTTTTGGCAATCATCGCAAGTGGGTTTATGTAATGTGCAGGACGGATTTATCATAAAAGGTAATATTATAAATGTGTAATAAGTTATATAGATTATATAAGTATTTTATCATTGTAATTATGAGTTTGATTTTTTTCTCTTAAAAATGGTATAATATTTGTTTGTATGTTTTTCTTTGTACAGTGAAAACCACGAAACCCAAACCTTGCAAAATAAGGAGTTAATAGGTTCCGAATTTTCACCTTCCGCAAATGTTCCATAAAACTTCGAATTGTGTAACCTCTTAATTACGTACGACTTAATTAGATATTTTATGTAATTCCACTTAAGGTTGTCACTGCGAATAAATAAAAATTCAAAGAGTACAAAAGCGTCAGATCTACTTCCGCGAGTATGAATTCTTATATTTTAAACAAATTACATAAAACAATTGCGATATTGCAAGATAATAATGGTTAATTCCGTTCAAATAGAAAGTTAAAATCTGGACTTTGTTGGTTTTTTTTCTTTTAGAACATAAATAATGCCATTGACTTTGCCCATTTGTCGAGTTGCTAAAGCAAAGATGGCCGACACGGTTCCCATCCACCAAAAAACCTACATCTGTACCTATTCAGTCATGCATATACCGTATACCTGAGTCAAGTTCAAATATTATGTGTTTCCGCTTTAAGTCCCAAATACTGTATTTGAGTAGAAAAATATCCCTATTCTAAGACCGCTACTCTATTAAAACAATATATTTAGATGGTTCTAGTTGTAGAACTTTATTGTACATGCTTATATAAATTCTTTGACAGATCGAAACCGTGCCGACCACCTATATGTGGTGAATGGTATATCTAAAACCACATGCTATCGGCATGGAAGAGTATCACTCAAAACATAATATGTAATCACAAAGTATAAATACCATAGTCCATATATATGTGCATATATAATACAAATGTATTTTTTGAAGGGGACTCTTTCATGCCGACAGTCTGTGATCAAAACTGTACAATGCTACAGTTATATGACCTTGTCAGCACACCGTCTTTAAATTAAAGACAAATGATTTCGGCACGCGTAATTATCATACTTTACTGATCACTTGGCTTTGTCGCCGTGCCAGCTTATATTTTAAGATAAAATTGTTATATAATTGGACGAAGTTACAAAGCCTGATGAGTTGATAAAATTAGTGTGGGGAAATGAAGGAACAATACATTCACGTAGTCCTATGTTGTACTGTAGGCCTACAATATGCCTACTTGTATATCGTCATATTCCGCTTCGGAAATCAGAGGTTTTTTAGGTTGGCCGAACATTAATCGATGATTATCATCTCTTTGCATTACATTTAATTAACGAACATGTAATTTTACATATTCTGTTTGTGCTGTGATCTTTGGATGCATGACCAATAAAAAAATCATACTTTTGAAACTTGTATGTTACTTGACCTTACAAGAATAGCGTCTGCGATTCTAAAGTCACTTTAGTCAGGTGAAAGCGATCCGCTGACTGAATTTGTAAAAAGGATTGGATACATTTATCACCAATAAAGGCTCATTTTATCATTTGTATTTTTGACATAAGACAATGTATATGCAAATAGTTATGTTCAAATAGGCGTTGTTATAATTGTGATATGAAAACTGTCACTATAGCAACAGATAAACAGTGTTAGGCTGACCTGCAAATCAAAGGACGACCATCAGATCGTGCCAGGGCAGTTAATAGCATAAAATCTTAGTTTAATGATATTACTGTACATTATAGTACAGACATATAGTCTATTAATTGTTTGAACTTTAGAAACTATTTAACAACTCCTTGAACTTGGTTGATTTACTTTTTATTTATTAATTTTATTCTTATGTTTTATTCTTAGACCGAGACAGTTTAACAAAACCCTCAGGACTTGGCCCATATAATTACATGTATTTTATGTGGTTCTCTGGTCGAATTATACAAATAATTTTATACTTATAGACGCCACAAACCCAATGACAGCCAGGAGTGGGCTCAGGTTAAACTTAACTAGGCGGTCCCGCGTTAGTTCAAATTACATTTGTACATCCAAAACCCATCTCATTGTTTCCTTCTACAAGAAACTTTATCTCAAAAGTTCAATAGTGGGGAACCAGGAAGCAGACCATAGAGTGTTGCAGTATTATTTCTATACAATTTCTAGAGTCTAACTCCCTCTTACTTCCCACTAGAGCCGCCCTTGAGTAACAACTGCCATGTTTGGGTCACTAACGGGCAAATTGGTTTAATTGTATGATTTAATGCCACCCCCATTATTCAGTATAAAATCATAGTATCAAAAATGTAAAATTCTATTTAACAATTTATAAATCAAACTAAATATTTAATGAAACCATTCAAATCTTTCCTCGTAGCGGTAGTAAAAACTACTTTAATATCGCTTTCTAGAGCTTTGATTTATGATCACATATATTTGGTTAAAAGGGGATCTTATGATCTCATTAAAATACAAATCAAAATAGTAAAAACGATATTCAATAACCTACACCATTTCTGTTCAGATGTCAATACTCGATTATGGCAAGCCGTTTTTCCTTTCACCACATGACTAAAACTGTGCATGCGAAATAACGTTCAGAACACCTCGACCATTTATTAAATGTACTCGCAGTGAATAGCCGAGGAGTTCCGAATGGAAATAATTGTTAGTTTAAAAAAAGATTGCGCCATGAGTTATAAAGCTATCACTCCAAGACAGCAAAATACCACTTAGTTGTCCTTACTGTAAATAGCTATCTCTTTTACTAAAGAAGATTTTTTGTTTCAATAGTGGTAGCTCTTTTTACAAAGATATTTTCTTAACTAAAGAGATACCTCCCAAATTACAGTGTAGCGATATCCCATTTCTTTATGAGATAACTCTATTAAACCCTATCATTTAAGTTCATTTTTTAAAGTAGTCACTTGAATGGCAAAACGGCTATCCATAATCGATAGCAAGTTAACGCGTAGGTATCAATATTATGAATAAACAGGAGTAGTGTTAGAGAAAAACTTTAAACTTTCCGATTTGAAGAGAATCGTAAAATTATTATATAAGTAAATATGACAAGTGG
Source organism: Mactra quadrangularis (assembly GCA_025267735.1). Lineage (NCBI taxonomy): Eukaryota > Metazoa > Mollusca > Bivalvia > Venerida > Mactridae > Mactra > Mactra quadrangularis. The sequence goes on along the minus strand of CM046298.1, from coordinate 39,014,064 downwards.
ACATTTTGATACATAAACTCTCACGTTAGTAGTATTATTATTACATACGGTTTAGAGTTCTCCCTATATCAGTATAGTGCGTACAAAAAAACAAAACACTGTTTATAATAACAATACAGTGAACTAACCCTAGACGAGGGATGCCCAGGAAGACTTTAAAATAAACAATTGTGATATGTATTACAAGTGTCTCAGTTGTTAGTGTAATGGAAAGCGTTTTATCATAACAAGCATGATTTACAGTGGTGGTGGTTTATCAACCATGCTAATTTTGTTAAAATGAATTACATGTATACAAATTTTATTTTCAATACTGCCTACCCCTGAAAGAATTGTCTCAATTTTAATGTTTACCAAAACACGTTTTGTTTTTTTGTACGCACTATAGATGGGTGTTTATTTAAGTACTAATATGTAAATGGAATTATATCAAATACTATATTGGCTTAAAATTAATTCCTTATATACTACTGATTTTAAAAAGTGGATGTATTAAAAATCTCGCGAGTGCTCGAGAAAAATTGTAAGTTTGATTTAATTTGATAAAGTTTTTGTACTCGACTTATATTAATTGTTCTAAATTTTGTTTTAATTTAATTTAACTTTGTAATTGTACGCTTGTTGTTAAATGGCTAAAAAATAAGATGTATCCCTGGTCATCATTTGCATGTAGTGGTAAAGGCACATCTCATGGGGCCCAGTTAGAGCAGAAACCGCTATTAAGATTAAACGTGGGCAATTTAGTAACAAGGAATGTATGCCTGGTGATCATTTTATAGCTATCACTGCATGGGTTGGAATCCTGCTATAGTAAGAGCCAACTTGGTGTTCCATTGAGCTGGCACGGTCGTGATACAGTCGTAACACGCTCGACGTCGAATTCGGCCGCAGCATGTCATATCCTTCCATTTAAACAATTTAGAGTTCATTGTACGTACAAATGTTTAGTTTTTCTACTATAACAATGCGACATAACCAGATCTTTGAAGAGGTTGTGCGAGTAATGACTAGTTGTCCATCAAAGTTAGTAGAGTAAGCCGACCGCCGTTTATAACCAAAACATAGTTAATACAGGTTACGAAATTCAATGTTTATTCGAAAGCTCTGATTTTGGGGGTTTGGTATTTTTTGTGAATAGCATAATTATTTGTATAACTCAATATAAGTCTTGTTATTAACCACCATCCAACACTCATTAAAACAATGCGGAACAAAAACTTAACTTGTAACAACTTTAATTACCATAAAAACTATGTTTTAATAAACGTGTCCACCTTATTTTTATCGACACATGAAACATATATTAGGCCTATTCAACGGAATATGATTGTTTTTTTTGGTAATTTATTTTCAGATGTATCCATCATGACAATGGGATTATAAGAATGAATAAACTATGAGAGGAAGCGTGTATTTAAATAGAACTGAAGCATCAGACAGCCCTTATGGCTATGTTTCAACAACGCCACACAATCGTGCTGACCACCATCGGTTACCCATGACGCCATCTATGTTTTGGAAATCTCCGTATACTGGCGAGAGTAATATATCATCGGTGTTACGGACAAGACCGATTATAAAACCAGCTTTGAACATTTTCACACCAAATAATGACTCTGTGAATACTTACGTTGAAACATCTCCCAGGCTTACTGTAAAAAGTATTTTGAAGCACACTCGTGGCAGCGAGTCGATGGAAAATACTCCAAGAGATGAGGTTAAAACCCAAAACAAACCGGAGTGTCAGCCCAATCTTATTACGACCGGAACTGGCAAAGGCAAACCTCACGGGATCCCAGTGAGAGCAAAAACAGCTAGTGCGGTCAAACGTGTGCAATTTAGTAGCAAAGGACATACAACCTCTAACGACCGCACTCTTCTTAGCGTACTCTCTCCGAACCCATACAAAGGTCGACGGTTATATTTAGATAGGCAAACATCCAGTCGTATCTTGGGCGACACCTCCAAAATAAATGCCCGTATTCAAAACCAGAACAAGGCCCGCAGCTTAAACATTACTCTGAACTCAGCCGAAGCAAACATCAAGGCACAAATTCAGTCATTTATCAAAGACCTTAGAGTAGCCGAGAACGAAAAGATGGCGATGATTGAATCAGAAACAGTAAAAGAAACAAACCTTCAACAAAAGACTGCTGCGAAACTACGGGTCAGAAAATCACAGAGCTTTTCCGGAACAACAATGCTTCAAGACTTGACTGAATATGATTTAGAAAAACTGAAAGCTAAGTCAGAAAATGAGGAGAACCAGTCGATAGCACAAAAATCAGCCAATGAAAACTCTGTAAGCAATGCATACGAAACTAAGAGCGGAAGTGATTCGGATAGCTTTTCTGTTGAAAGTTTCAGCAGTGTAAATGAGGACAGTGTTTTTGAACGGTCGCCAGGTGGCGCCAAAATATTCAGACCGAAACCCAACGCATCATTGTACACCAAGTACAGACATATAACAACCAATGATGTGAATAAATATGGAATAGATTATAATGATAAAGGTGATAACAAAAAAAATAAGAATTTTTGTGATAAAAGAAAAACTAATCAAATATTAGGATGGCTGGACGGTGTTAGAAATGCACAGAGTCAAAACAATGTTGAAATTATCAGTAAAAGCACTAATACTTAATGTTTACCTGTAATTAGTGCTTTGTGGTGAGTTCTTGTATGTGCCATTTTACTCAACTTCAAATATGACTTTTATGAAATTCAGTGAATTTGTCAAATTTTTTTTAAACTGATAGATTTGTGTCGAGGATATAAATCATTAGAATAAACTCAATGCGGAAAGTTAGTTTTCTTCTCGAATGTGTAGCAATACAGTACATATTGTACCGTAAAGATCCGCTGTAATGACCACCTGGCGAATTGCAAAACTGTGCGATTTCTGACGATCAAGTCACAAATGCTCTATTTGAGCAGGGATTGATAATATTTGAAAGCAGTATTCCATGCTACGTAAATACTAACATGAATTATATGATTGCTATTTTATTATTTCAGAACTTCATGATGAGTTTTTTGCATTAAGTTCATTTTAAAGTTTTATAACCTGTGGCCCTGCAAGCTTACATGTTGACGCTGACGTTGTTCATTTTCGAGCAAAATATCTTGTTTTGGTTAGACTTTTATCCGTAGATGAAAGTTTTCAGTATTAATTCTGAATTCAGTATTTTTTACGATAAATTACTCAATGTAGTTCGTTTAAAGCCTGTCTTCTTCAATATTTTGAAAGTAGGTTTTCAGTATTTGTTAAACGCCCAACTTTCACTCATGTAAACAACTTATCGAATGAAATGTGAAATTTTGAGATGGTGATATGTTTCGGAAGGGTCAATTTTTCTCAGTGCCCGTGCAGCATATTATCAAAAGTCTTACGAAAATTCAACAATACAACATAGGAGAATTTACGACTCAAATTGGTCGTAAGACGCTTGATACTATTTATAAGAACATGTATATAAGAAGGCATGTTACATTGGGACACATCTCTAAACTTATTGAATTAGATATTTTATTACATTTTATATACTTAACCCAGTCACGTGGTGTTTAATTTGTACATTTGTTCTCGAAGTGCTCTTCTATGTTGCCAAGTTTTCATCTAGACGATAATCTTTGAGGATTTTAAATCACGAATAACTTATACAGTGTATTCTGTAGTTCCCGGTTTATATATTTCTTTTGGCTACCTTTCAGACAGGTTACTGTAGCTATGAAGAAAACAGAGGGCTTAAGATGTCATGATTAGGTACAAAGCAGGTCGTTTAGGACATCAAAATTAAATACTTTGATATTAATTAGTGTGTATAATAAGACTGATGATCAGTTAATAAGGAGGTAAAAACAGCACTGACAAAACACACATTTTGGCACATAAGAAACTATTGTACAGTACTACTACATGTATGAATATAAGGAATATTTGAAAATTTGACTCAATTTAGACTCTTAAGTCCAATCTTTTAGGACGGAATAGTCACACCCCGACTTTTGCACATAGTGCATCTTTACGGAGCGGATGGACTTTCATTAAAATCAGACTAAACAATCTGGAGTACAGTTAAAGTTGCTACAGTCACCTGCGGTCTATTCTCATGTAAATAGACATGGCGCTCATAGATGATCATTGTTGAATAACACTAGCATTGATCAAGATAAACAGACAGGCTATTTGTAAACGATACCAATAATTTGGTGACAAAATGATCTATCAATTTAAAATCCAAATACATGCACCTTGTATTTGGGTCGAGTGTACAATTGAAATACTGGTTACGACTTTAAGTATTTACTTTGTGTATTCTATTGACATTATGTCCTGTGATTTCATAAATCATGTCATCTGTTGGGAGAACGAAGATTTTAAATTACTTTAAAATGAATTTATTGGTGAAAAAATAACCACTAAAAATATTGTTTTATACTACTAGCATCATTAAACTGTTACGTTTTCCTGCTATTGCCTCTCAATTCAGACATGGTTCCATTCCGTCACGTTTTCATACCGTTTCGATACCATTACGTCACGTTTCCATTCTGTTTCGCTACCATTCCGTCACGTTTCCGCTCCGCTTCCATTCGTCACGTTTACATTTTATCTCACAAAAATGCTGTCACGTTTCCATTCTGTCTATTGCCCATTCCCTCACGTTTCCACATTCGGAACTCCTCGGCCATTCGCTACGAATAAATTATTCATTCATGAAAAGTCGAGGTGTTTCGAATGACGTTTCCAGTCCGTTTCGCTATCATTCCGTCACGTTTCCATTCCGTTTTGCTACCATTTCGTCACGTTTCCATTCCGTGTTGCTACCATTCAGTCACGTTTCAGCTCCGTTTCGCTACCATGCCGTAACGATTCCGTCACATTGCTATATCATTAGATGGTAATCTCATTTTAATTTTGGACACGAGATATACACTAAACTGAGTAGAACTAATAAGTTTGGTTCAGTAAATCTCAAACCATTGCTGTGTAGACTACAGAATATTGTAGAAACATATATTATGTGCCTGATCCTAGTATGTCATATAGTTGTTACTTAATTTGTTTATTTATTTTTTAAATCAATTAATAAATATTTTACTTGTACATTATATGTCAATTGTTACTAAAATATTGAAATAAATACAAATCTAAAACAATTGGTCAATTATGAACTATAATGGTAAATTACTTTCCTTAAGGAGATGCCGATCAGCATACATACATTTTATTTCTGTCATTACTTAACTAAAGATTGTCATTACATAACTATTCTCCCCTCTTTGTCATACAAGGAGGAAAATGGGTCCCTTTTGTTGTTATACGCATGTACTGAGGTACCAAACAACCATGGACCCTATATGCATGTTATACCTATAAGTTCCTTGCAAGGACCCAAAGAATTACTGCTTTGTATTATTTTTTCTTTATAATGATTTGTATAATTATGACTTACGATGATTTTTATCGTAAGATTATAGTGAAAATACCACTTATTGTATTTATATATCGCAGAAATCAATGCATACTTACAATGCTTGTAGGAGAGAAACGGAGGTGTCAACAATTAAACATGCAAAAAATGGATTTTACAATGGATAAGATAAAAAGTATCGAGCCAAATTGTCTCGTATTAGAACAGATTGTGAACATTTTTATTATAGAAGTATAAAATATGGGTGGGATATTGACTTATCATCACTATAACACTTTAGATAAAATCATGACACTTGAATAACAACTGACCAAAACAATTAATTGTTATCCCCTAATTTTACTTTATCAACATTTTGATAAAATCTTTTCTAGTTTCACCATTTTAGGGTCCACTGTAGGGGACACGGTGAACTTGACTTTGCATGTTTCAGTGATCAAGAATGATAAACATGTATTTCGAACGGCTATAATTCTGCACATGTGTCCTGATTAAGCCAATATCTCTTATCCCATGCCTTTAACGTAGAATCTTTATATTTTATTCAACTGTCAGTGGGGCATACATTAACACCGCTGTCTTACATAAATATAGGTATACATGTATATTTCAACCAATCGTGAGTTCAGAAATACTATAACGAGTATTGAAATAAGTGGGGTTAATGTATGCGCCACTCATAATTGAATAACACAATTTAACAATTAAACATTACTCTCGCCAGTGAAATTGTATTGTGAATTCCATATTGTATTATGCATTCGATGAACCAATAATAAGTAGTGTTTGCAAGACAAGCTAGGAATTTGTTACCAACTTTAATCAAGTCTAAAGTAACCATCGTCTTGAGTTGGTTGTCTCAGACTAAACATTCCTCTAGATTTCCGTAATAACAGATACAGTGCAGCAAACCAGACAAACACGTCACACAGGTCAAATCATATATTGCTACTGTAACGTGTATCCGAGCGGTCAACTATATATAAATGTATTTTCCTCGAGCTCCTTAGCTTAATGATTGGTTAAATGAAATAAAAAAAAGGTATATGTACAAGGCATGAACTATTAGACACATTTAACAACAACAACTGTACAATATATCTATAAATACAATGATATACATGATTACGAAGAGCATCACAAAGCATAATATTAATAAAAAGGCCAAAAGTAATACACATTAACAATATCACAAAATACATACATTAGACAGTTAAGGCAAGAGTGATGCTATAATAAACTATACATTATACAACATGATCAACTTCTGTTGACAAACAAACATGGACAATATATATACATTGCAAAATGACATAGATAACTATGAAAGACGAGAGCTTCTCCGAAGCTCGTCCTTGTTATCAAATGAACGGGCGATCAGAGTTACCTGTCTCCGTCGCCGAACTATATATGACAAAACATGATGGCGAGGAAAGTACAAGGGATGGGACAAACAGGAATGATTCCAAATATGCTACAGAAGTTGAGCTATCAGCTCGTCTTAAAATTATCTATGGACGGCGAACAACATTCGCAGCCGCCGTAACTTATATGTTAATAAACTACAAGGAGGTGGACGCTGTTATCCAAAAGACGGGATAACAATACTGATGAGCTAAAATATCTACATAAGCTCGTGCATATATCAAGTTGACGAGCGACAAGAGTCGATCATCTCTGTCGCTGAGTTACTAACAATATCTCCGATGACCAGTATAAAACATACACATAAAGTGGGTTTGGGGTGTATAAAATACGCCAAGCTACCAAATGCTTCTTACCAAAATAATCAATGCTATATCCAATAGCTAATCTCTATTACTGGCTCTTCGACAAATAATCACTAAAGCACAAACTAAAATCCACAGTGTCTCCAGCCTGTCAACATAATACATTATTCAACTAGTATTAAACTCCGCTGGCAACCACTAAAACTCTACAATAGTTTTAGGTATATATCTAACACGGCTCCAGGCCCTAGCCAGCAACTATGTTTCGGCTCTCAGCCTTATCAATATTCACAAACAACAACTATGAAACAATACTGCGAGCCGCGCGTTTCTCCGGCTGTACACCACTCTGGGGAAGCGAGGCTTCGGCAGAGTTGCGGTAAACAACAATGAGGGTTGGCTTCGGTCCTCCCAGGTATTTCCCATAGTGTTGTTTCACCAACAATCATATTATTCAACTAGTACAACATTAAGCTGGCAACCACAGAAACTCTACAATAGTTTCATTTATAGACACATATCTAACACAAGAGATCCAAGCCAGCAACTCTGTTTCGGCTCTCAGCCTCTACAATATTCACAAACAACAACCATAGAACACTTCTGCGAGCCGGGCGTTTCTCCAGTTGCATACCACTCTGGGGAAGCGAGGCTTCGGCAGAGTTGCGGTAAACAACAAGGAGGACAATTGACTTCGGGTATCCCAGGTTATTCTAATGGCGTTGTCTCTCCAACCATCACATACGCGGACCCACTATAACAACTAACAATTTCAGTAAAACATATAACCGGAAGTAGATAAATATTTATTAATTAATTTCTGGGGCTCAGAGTGTCGGACGTGCGAGTCTGCTGCCAACTGCAGACTGATTAAAATTGACTAATTTTCTCCTTTTATACTCTTCGAAACAACTATATTCAATGAGCGTCTTAAAACAAAGAGTACTAATGCATCTTTTGACCCAGATGAACTGACCTCACATTGGACAATGTTAAAACCAGTGTCTCCGTACCAATAATCGTCACACTACTAAACTCAATCAGTATGGAAATGTAACCGCTAAGGGGAGTTTCAAAACCAGATTATGATAAGACTACAGTTTCGAATGGTGCATCTGACAAGAAATAATCTATAATCAAAATAAATACAAAAACACAACATTTCAGTGACATATTTATTACATAGTAAGAAAATATTTGACATAAATAACAAAAATAAGATGAATAATGATAACAAAACAATAACAAAACATAACAAGCAATGTTTAGTTGAGACAGATTGTGTCTCCGAGTTCATGTTAGACTGAGATCATTTCATATTCAATTATTTTAAACCAGATAAATATGTATCACGGTATCTAGATTCTCTTGCGTAAGGATGTGAGTAATACGCCGGAACTGCAAAACCTCCGCGCATTAATCCTTCTCTTGAATCTAGCATAGAGTTATATGAATGTAACGAGGTTTGTTGAGCCAAAGGTGAAGGGAGATAACTAGCTGCAAATGCTGGTGGGATTGGAATTTCGTCCATCTCTCCATTAATTTGACGTTTCCATTTATTTCTTCTGTTTTGAAACCAAATTTTTATTTGTGTTTCGGATAAGTTTAAAGTGGTTGCTAGATTTGATCTCTCAGTGGATGATAAATAACGTTTCATGTCAAAAGCCGATTCTAGCTGGTACACTTGTGATCGTGAAAACACAGTTCTTGTTTTCTTTTTCTTTGATTTGAAAGGACTAGGTGATTGTTGATAACTTTCTCCCATTGAATCTAAACTTTTGTCATTTGACTTTTCAAATAAGCGATTATTTGAACGCTGAGAAAAATCCATATCCGGTTCCGGGGAAATATTTTCAACATGGCGGTTTATAAGTGAACCGTCGTTTCCACTTTCTGGGAAATATCCTGAATCTTTGTCTGACATTTTTGGATAAATGTCTGGCGTAGAAGTTTGTCCATGCAATGATCTGTATACTGATGGATTCATCGAGGGTGTTGGAGAAGGGTATTCATTTTCTGGTGTGCTGCATGCTCTTGGAGGCAAATATGAAGCTGGAAATATAAAAAAATAATTAATTAGAAAAATGACATTTCTTAACCAACAATATTATCATTATCAGACGAAACATTCGTCAGAAATTTGATTCCATTATTTTGGCCTGTTATACAAGAACTGCAACCGTAGACGCTAAAAGCGGCAAATGTTGAAATGTCTTATTGCATTTTTTTTTTACTTTACATAGTGTTAATGAATCAAGAAGCGGACTTATGAATTGTCCATGAAAAGCAAGGGCTTTTAATAAAAATAATTTCTCATATGATATTTCAGACTTGCACTCAGTATAAATCCAGTATACAATGTAAAGCGGTAATTTAAGCAATGTTCAAAATATAATTATTTTCTAATTAACTAATTTACAATCATCTCTCTTTTCATTTGTGAAGGACAAAACAGTTGAATTGCTATTACAATAATAACGGTTTTAAATCATACATATGAAAACTTTAAACCAAACAATGTTAATTATAGTAATTATGAAAATTAATACGGCAATGGTAATACTTCAAAATGAGAAAAGATTGGTTTGAAAATAATTATGTACAAATGTATAGGGCAAGAAACTGCTGTGTCAATATGAACTTTATAACGGTTATTTTTATTCAATTAAATTCTCTTTTTGGCGGTAATTTTAAAAGAGTTATCAAAATAAGATATTTTATGAAATATGCCATAAAAGACTTATAGACAAATATCCATCATTAAAGAAATTAGTGAACAAAACAGAACTGAACATTATTTTATTCACCCTAGTAAATATTCATATTATGTGGCTATGCACATGTATAAGTATCCTCGTACCCCAGAGTCTAGTAGGATTCTCGATACTAGATTGAGAATCTTGATAATCTCGGGGTACGAGAATGATGTATAAGAAGAACTAGCAAACAGAAACTTATATTTAAAACCAAGTAACATGGGTGAATGAGCTCTTTTAAGAACATAGCATCAATAAGGATGGCATTTAGATCTATAAAACAAGAAAATTTAATTTTTCAAAAAAAAACATTCATTCACTTTATGAATATAATTTATACAATTGAGTTACTTAGTCAAACTTGATAATTCCTTACAAACATTTATCTCGAATTAACTTTGGTATCAACAAAACTATGTTGCAAAGCATTGTCGTTTGAAGCATGCAATATCGTATTAACGTATGTATTATAGTGATGAACACTAAAAAGAAATCGATCAGTTGAAATTTATTTTACGCAGTCAAGCTGTTGCTAAATCAGTCTATAGTTATATCATCAATTAGAATGATGCCATGGGCAGAATTTACCAGTTTCAAAGTTAATTTTTTAAAAGTAAAATGCCAAGTCCTTTTTTTTATTTTACAGTTCAAATACAATTTCAAGCACTTAGACATCATTTTCAAGAATATGTAATACTCAATCAATTATTAATATTTATAAAACTTATTTTTCTTAAACTTTTATCATATATATTTATGTTATTAAAACTTATAGTTCAAAAACTTATAGTTCTAAAACTGATATTTTATTGAACTTACCAAATTGGTGATAATTTGAAGTATCAGGTTGGTTGCCATAGTGATGTACCGTACTATAATAGTTCATGTGAGCTTTAGTACTCTCGGTATCTTCTGTTTTCTTGGAACTTGTTTCTCCAAGTATACTACTGATGGAGAAACTCAACGGTTTCTGTATCGGTTTGTCATTAACTTTATCCATTCCTGAGTCCTTGTTATTTTCTACTTTCATTTCAATCATTCTGAGAAATCAACATTGAAGAAATTCAATCTGAAGGTCCAGAAAGTTGTTCAATAAATGTATATTTAAAATAGTCCTCACGTTTTCACAAATATAAATCACTTTCTATGTTATATTGTATAAAATCCACACTGATAGTTCAATAAATGATAAAAATATAATAATCTCACAGTGACGTATAAAACTCGTTTTTTAAGAGTTGAGATGTGCTTTGAACAGTAAGAGCAAATCAAATGATGAAGTTCTAAAGTTTTGGTTTCATTTTATAGTGAAAGTTAGTATTAATATGGAGGATGAACAATCTGTTATCTTGATCAAAGATCTTAACCATTCAAAATTATGTTTTCAATTTCTAATAGCCGCTGATTGGTCAACCAATTATGTTTTGGGTATAACTCGGCTAAAGGCGCCAAGTGCCAAAAATTGTAACGATCAAGCAATCATAATTGCCCTTAAGATTAAGTGGCCATCAATTGAAAATTAAATGCGTGAATTGTCAAAATTGTATACAATAGAAAGGTTGAGAGTATCTAGCCAACATTGACTCCACCCCCCTGGGTGTAAGAGGAAGAAGGAGCAGTGATAAGATCTTCTTTATTTTTTGTTAATAATAGGACATTACCTTAATTTGACAGAGTATTATGAATTTCATGAATAGAAAACTTTGTATAAGGACCTAGGGGTTAAGTGGCTCTTATGTAGTTGTTTAGCCATATTTTGGTAACTCAATCTCCCCGCCTTCATTTTTTGTACAATATTAATTCTAATATGGACAATTTAATGTAGAAAATGATAAAAGATTTATACGTCTTGGTATTGTTAGAGATTATTTTGATAGGCATCACGATAGACGAATCTGTTTGCCTCTTAAACATAATAATTCTCCACACCAAGACTAGTCATTAGAAAGTTTTAATCGAAACGGGCAAATAAACCTTTTCAGATTGTTTAACTGTGCCTGGCTAAGTGGCTACGAATACCGTTCACATTGCCGCCTGTTAGACGGCGGCTCATGAGCTGATCTATAAAATGGGTGCTGTGTCGACCCTAACATTTCTCCGTCTTTTCAACTCATATCGTATTTTAACACTCGCTCTGGCGCTACGACTAGGATTATCTGGGGGAGTCCCGCCACGCATTTGGGAAAGTGAGTAGCCACGAGACTAAATCATGGCGGTCATTTTGGATTAGTTACTGATTTTGTATAAAGCGTAAAGTGCACAGACAAAAGACAAAATCTTGATTAATTTTTAACCAATTAAATATGAGACACACAGAAACGTTTGATTTTTTAAGTTCAAAATGACCGAGGTACTATCATGAATGAGAAACATGAAAAAAAACTGACGTAACATTCGAGTAATTTAGATTTTTTAATATGAACAACTTGAAACTAGTATATCAATGTTAAATGGTTCATTTAATAATTGGCCGGACCAATACCCTTGGTCTCAACAAATGTCTGTGAGCATTGTTAATAAACATGTTTTTAATAAACGCGTAAGAAATACTGCATAACGATAAATGAAAGGGTCAACACATAACTAGAATCTTGCGGCCAATTTATTTATTGTACATTTTAGACTATTTTGTATAAAGAACTTAAGATCATTTTGCAATCAACTGATGAAATGAACATTCTATAACTTTGCGACCGAATTGCGACTTTACGACTAATTAACATCTGCGCATTTTCGATGAGTTTGCCATTATGTTGAACAAAGAATGTACCATACTCATGCATTTTCAAAATGACTTGATTATATACATCTGTCTATTACATAGAAATAACTATAATTATTATTTTTGTTGTGCTAAATTAGTACTTTTTTACTTTTATTACTAGCAAAATCTGTATACAAGGTATACATTTTGCCATACATATATTTGCAACATGTCAGGCCCAGGTAAACAAAGACATTGTATATGAACAACAAATTCTGTTCTGTTCATTACACGTACGTGTCAATAAAAGTATTTTCTCGTAAGGATTTATTCTGTTCTGTTCTGTTCTATTCTATATTGTAAAACTTTATTGCTAAGCCAATCATGTTAATTACAGGTTTTATTTATATAAAGTCTGTAATTATAGTGTCACTTACTACAAATATTGACATAACTTTTCTGTAATATTTACAAAACATTGAAATAGTTAAAATACTACAGTCCACGGACGATAAATGACTGATGGTTATGACAAACTCTTATGTTGTTGTTTTTGTGGGACATGTTCTTTGTGTATGATAATGTTCAACAAATAATTTTTACTTTACTTTTAGCTAAATATGATATGAACCAATAATCATTTTAATATAATAAAATGTATCAGGCCACAACAAGTTGATCATATGTTCTATGGATTCGCTCGAACCTTAATTTTGACGGTTTTTATTGAAAAATATTCTTATTTTCCTCGCTCGCTCAAAAATATTTGGTCAAGCCGCTATATAAAGCAAATGAATTAAGATTTTTTTCTTCGGTCGCTCGTCCCATTTTTTTTTCAAGAAAAATTCGTAGAACACGTCATTAACTTGTTTTGGCCTCATGTTTCTATTCTAAGCAAACGCTGGATTCGAGGATTTTTGTTCTAACTATTTGTTTTGTTTACCTGTTCCGAAGAACAACTTGATATTTTGTTTCTTTGGATACGTTACTACAATAACCAGTTTCAGTAATCACAATTTTCAAGCTATTTTTGGGGTTTGATTTGTGAACAAAGCGATATTGGGAATATTAAGCAATGCGTCCCATTATAGGTGGAAAAAAATCAGAAAACATGACGCTTCAAAATTAAATTACTCTATTTTCGATAAAATGTTAAACTTGTTACATCCTACTTCTTTTTGTTAATTTGGGCTTATTTCCGCTACATTTGTATCTTTGTATTCAATTTGAAAATTTAAAATTTGAAATGGATTAGTACAACTTTTTTCAAATTCTATTTCTGGTGGCAAGTGTGAAAACGTTATACTTGGCTATCAACACAGGATTTAAAAGCTTAACATAATAATGATCACCATTAAATCGACCAATTCTCGAAATTTTAATATTTCACACAAAAATTAAAGACAGGCAATTATGATTATAAATCGATATAGCACCGATATTACAATTGGTAAGCGATATTTTAATCTTTTCGCTAAATTACGATTACTTAATGAATATCATAACAAGTAAAACAATGGCTGTCAACAAGTTTATTAAATATGTGCGAAAGAAATATAATATAATTTTAATTGTTCCTTTTGTTATCATAAGTAGTAGAAATTACAATTTTAGTGTTATTTTATTTAAAAACAATAAGAAATGAAAACGCTTAAATTTAAAGATCATTTAATAACTAAAATACCAATTTCCTCATAAATGGCCTTGATTGCAATTAACACCAAGTGTCATAATTTTGTAAATAAAAATTTTATTAGAGCAATTGAAAGGCTATTCTGAAAGGAACTGAAGGTGTGAATTGCCGACTATCTTAACTAAAATCTCTTTTCCTTTTAAATATGTTTTTTCTCATATTTTGTAACTTTATTTTATTAAAAGTAAAATGGTAAAAAAGCTTATTTTATTAATTGAAAATAGAAGCACTTACACAGAATAAAAAAAATGTATAATTTCGTTTTTATTCAATATTTCTAGGTTACATACAGAATCCTGATTATATTCATGGAAAGTGAATATCTACTGATTAAAATAAGGTTGGATACGTCATTACTACTCGGCAAGAATTCGTGAGCTTTCTTGTTGGTGGCATGACATTGAGACGCAAACTAGATGAAATCAAGATTCGATGCAATTGAAAATAAATATCCTATACATATTCAACTGACTACATGTATTCATAAAATTTTAAAAATAAGTAAATAATTTGATATCATAATGTTATTTAAGTATGGTACTTTTTACCGACTTTCTACATTTTGTTCAGTTAAGTCGCGGATTTAAGATGATTAGCAAAATGTCACTTAACAATTCTTTCGGATTCAACGCTCGATGTGGACAATAAGTTCAAATTATACTTTTCAATAAAAAAGCCCATATAACGATTAAAAGCCTGTAAAAGACAAGATTAAAAATCAACGTCCTAGGGAGATAGTGTTTTGTTAAAGAATTGAGTAAATCAGTTTTAATTATTTTGATACCATCTTAATATAGTACATTATGTTGTAAAAGAATAATCTTGGCAAGTTTTTTTACTGTCATTGACATTGTATGGTACTTAAAACATTTAATGCCTTGTCCAGCGTGTCCCCTACAGTGGGCCCTAAAATGGTAAAACTTAAAAAGATTTTATCAAAATGTTGATAAAGCAAAATTAGGGGATAACAATTAATTGTTATGGTCAGTTGTTATTCAAGTGTCATGATTTTATCTAAAGTGTTATAGTGATGATAAGTCAATATCCCACCCATATTTTATACTTATATAATAAAAATGTTCACAATCTGTTCTAATACGAGACAATTTGACTCGATACTTTTTTATCTTATCCATTGTAAAACCCATGTCCATCGGAAATCGTCGGGCTTTTCCGTAGGCTTCGTAAAACACATTGTGGAGCATGATAGCCATAGTGAGCAATGGACCATCTTACGAAATTGCTTGCGATAAAAATCGTCGCAAGTCAAAAGATGAAATTATTCATCCAAAAACCATTAGAATATTCATGTTTAATTTTACGTAAGCATTTGAATTCCATATATAGATTGATACAAGTTCATTTATTCGATACATATTATGTTGTTAAATTTTATTCAACTGTTTGTGGCACATCAGTACATAAACCGCGCTGATTTGAATGCTCGTTATAGCATTTTTGTACGAACGATCGATAAAACTAAATGCCCGTATATATGAACGGAGATTATCGAACAATAATCGAGTATTTAGATCAGCTGTGTCAATGTATGCGCCACTGTTATTTGGGTTAATTTAACAGAATAAACCACGTATGATTACATGCTTTCAACCATATAGACGGGCGTCACGGTTCCGATTCTTAAACTCTTAGTATATAGTGTTTATATAGTAATACATGAATTTCAATGATGAAATGTGCTTGTCCTTTTGTATATTACCTTACAACAAATACGTTATAATAGAATCTGAATCCGAAACTAACTTAACGTGAAGCCTCCATGTTAACAAGTCTATACGAATAATCTCCCCTTTTTACCAGCTGAGCGATTTTAAAACTCAGCTGTACCATTAAAACTCAATGATCTTAAATTCATTGACATTTAAAATACATTTGCAGTCATAATTTATAACGCTGAGAAAGATAAAAACATATTGTTGTTTATTTGTTGATTGGAATCCCAAATGGTAAGTCATCTTGGTCTCGACACCATGAACACATCCGCATCATACTATATAGAATCATTCATATTTGAGTTCAAACCATCTAGTCTAAATAAAGAGAAAAATCCGCTAATAAGAATATATTAAAAATAACTTAAACAAAAAATATGTTAATTATGTGTATTATTTAAATTGGTTTGGTTTTAGCATAAAATACTACACGTACATGTACAGTCTGTATTATTTTATGACCCGAGATCATATTTCAAAAAGAAAATTTCAACAGCAGGTATTGTCAAATTTAAGCTGACATATGGCAAATGTGTGTTTTAACCCTTGTAGGTTCGAACCCACGACCTCTCGACCACGAAACGATCATCACCTTTCAACTATTGTCCCTACTTTTTCTTAATGCTTACACGGGGTCTGTATTCAAAATTTAAGAACTCTGGAACGGACGCAATGCTCCCAACTAAAATTTATATGAAGCAATATTAAAAAAGAAGACATTAACTTTAACCAGGGAATGAGTTTGAAACGTCCTGCTAACCACTGTTCCTGTTTTCTGCATCTGTTGAGGATTTGCCTTTAACCAGTTTCCCCAGGTCTGTTGAGCAGACCCACGAGTACCGCCGGCCAAAGACACAGGAACTGTTGCTTAGTTGTGGTCAGTGTTCTGCTCATCGACCTCCATCATCAGCATGGTGCTCGCCGTCATAGATATTTCGGGCCTTATCCATGTATATCTGATAGCGAGTGGCCCCACCGTCTTACGGTGTGGAGGTCGATAGCTTCCAGCTCTTCTCCTCTCTTCGTAACCATAGCCAGCTAGACGCACGCTCTGCAGCTTGGCTCAGTCTTTGAATAGTCCTACGCTTGTCTCTGCCAGTCGTCCCGATTGCTGCCATCAGTCGGCACACAGATTGGGAACAGAATCCCCTGAAGTGGTGTATAACTGAATAATAAAAATTGCTTCTTAATTCATTTAGTTCAACAAATATGGCCTACTTGACACAGTAATAGCCATAGACCAGGTCATAGATGTCATAATAAATACTATGTCTATGGTAAGGCCACAACAAGTTGATCATGTGTTCTACGGATTTTTCTGGAAAAAATGGGGCGAGCGAGCGAAGAAATTTTTTTTAAAAAGTCTTTATTCACTTGCTTTATATAGCGGTTTGACCAAATTTTTATGAGCGAGCGAGGAAATAAAAACATTTTTTTGTAAAAACCGTCAAAATTAAGGTGCGAGCGAATCCATAGAACATATGATCAACTTGTTGTGACCTAATAGTCATTTTGGAACTCAAACGTATTTGGAATCCTTAATCGTGGGTAACACTTGGAATTCGGATGATTTCTTTTATTGCCCTGCAAGCAACCACAGGACATGTCCTGAATATACTCCACGAGCATACTTTTTGTACCATGTATGTCATTACCGTGATTATTGTAATATATTTTAGAAGAAAATCTGTCTAATCATCGATAATGTCGCTTTAACATATTAATCTAAAGATTAAATCAAAGATTAAAGTTTTATATAATCTTTGACGAGGTAGAAGTCAATATGTATATAATCTGGACAAGCTTGTTAACTTAATAATTAAATTAATTGTTGAAGGTTGTGCTCGGTCATGCTGATTTTTTGTAACAAAAAGCTGCACCACCAGGTTAACACAGTCTGTAAAACGTCTGATTTACTGATCCAAGTGTCATTAGTTCGAATCTCGGACTGGACCGACATACTTTCGCGGAGTATAGTCAAGAACGCACTTTCCCAGATACTGCTCATTTGAAACACCACAGCTATCTTTTACATGTACAAATATGTTTTCGTAGATAATCGCCGAATAATACTGGAGTTTTAATAAGAGTTACTCTAGGGACATGCAGTTATATAATGAGAAATATTTGCTATTAATTCCAACGTAATTTTGTAAGTGCATGTTTTTTACGGAATGCCTCGGCGATCCTCAACGCAGATAGCATAACTTTGCAAAGATCTCCCAGGTTTTCCAAATGTTTTTTTTTTTCTATAAGGGAATGCAGAAATTCCGACCCTTACGGTCTGCACTTGTAGCTTACAAAGGTACTCGATATTTTTAAAGCTAAATCTCTTGGACATTCAACCCAAGATACCTAACGTAAACAAACATCGTACAAACACCATATAATTACATAACATTTATAAAATATTGTTTCTTTACAAGCTTCAAAATAAATCTACAAGAAAATCAAGAGAGATCAGGTTAGCGATGAAAATAAAGATACAATATTTAGTGTCAAGTGTCATACTATTTTATACGTGATAATCAGTTAAAGGAGGAGATGTTTTTGATGTTATCTAAAGATAGGACGTCAACATCGTAACTATACTAATTTCATGTCAACACCGTTCAGACAACCCTGTCAATCAACTTTTAATAAAGTTGTACGTGCAATTGTATGAGTCACAGTCGGCCGGCACGGTCCCTAATCAAAAATACTATACATGTAGTGGTTTTTATTCAGGGCCGTGCTGGCCGCCTGTGGTATGAGTTAAGTACAGACTCTTTTTTCCTGTTGTTTGCCCATTTTTCACGATTAGACATAATAGCTATGGACATTCCACCAAACCATAAACAAATAGATAAAATCTCGTCTAATGAGTTAATAACTTGGTTGTCTTTTAATTGTCATTTTCGTTTATTGTCCCAGCATGGTCTTTTATTCGTGAAATCGTTTTATGCACTAGTTTTTCTTGATTAACTGTAATTACAATGTTCTTTGTAGTATGTGTTTTCATTCTTCTCTATTTCTCCACTAGCATTAACTTAAGCAGTACTTGCCTTAACCAAAAAACTTGAAGCTCAGGACTCGTGAAAATAATTTTATGGTTACCTAAGTAGAGAAATATTATGTTGTGTACAGTGCTTTATACCACGCTAGACCATACCTAGCAATACAGCGGTGGTCAGTCATCCTACTCATGTCCCATTCTAGTTGAATTAAGGATCTTGATAACCTCTGGGTACGAGAATGATGAATCCTAAATACATGTATATCTAGACTCCTGGAGTTAGGCTTTAACCTAGAACCATGTACATATCCTAGCACACAGGTCGCTTGGTAAATGATACTCTATTCCGTATATTTTGTACATGTGTAACTATAATCTCAAGCTAGTGATCTTTACCCTTGCCAGTCGTTGACCTACTAGCTACAGTTCTTACAACTTAAGATAAATGATTTTCAAGTCTGAGTCCTGAACCCCCAGTATTGAACTATTAGCATCAAGTTTCTTTCTTAAGGGATCAGCCTGGTAGATTTTGGATGGGATTTCCAACCAAGGCAGAGCTTGCTATCCAATGATTACCAGTCCAATGTAGTAACCGCTATGCCACCCTGATCCTACATGGTTTGTTAGTTGGTACATCTTGAGAATCAAACTCAAAACCCTCAGCCTGACTAACTACTGACTGAGTGAAGTTGGTGGGGTTAACCGTTTTAAACTTAATTATAGGTCAACTTGATCATTTGACATTGGATCAGGCTAATTCTTGTAATGTGATGACTGTCAGGAGTTGTTTGAAGAAATAAAAAAGACAACATGAAATTCACACATATATTCAATTATCTGGTCAATACACTATTTTTAATGATCAAAGTTGGATACAAAGGGGAGCAACTCTGATAGGCTTAACAAATATTAAAGATCAAATTTCAGAGTTATCTACCTTTCAGTCATAAACATGAATAAATTTTATTTGGAACGCAGGTCGAGTGGATTTTTCAAAGTAATTCAACTCTTCCACACTTACAACTTTTTCAAGTCTTCAAAACATAGCTGGTTTTCAAAATATGTATAATTGCAATAAAGTAGTGCACGAATAATATTTATTTCAATGTTCATTTTAATACATGTAATAAAACTTACAGAAAAACATTAGTCTAGCCTAATATCTTTTATGATCAAGACAATCACAAAGTTGGCAATACATCAATCAAGTATTCAACTTATTTATTGTGAAACTACATAAAGATTGTTCATGAATATCCAAAAAATACTTATAAATGCAGGGCTCTACACCAATTTAAACCAGGTTGCCAGAATGGACAGCCATCTTTATTTTCAACTAGCCTGAAACAAAATCTTAAATAGCAGTAAATAGTTGCCAAACCAAACTATAGGTTGTCAGAGACGATAGGATTAACTTTAAATATTGAACCCTGCTCATGTTTGGGCCTCAATAAATCATTTGCTTGATTCAAATTTTGCATTTAAATTAACAGTAGTCAAAGCAGCATTAGAGGTCAAGAGGAAACAAAGACAAGCAATGAACTTATTGTAGCATAGCTATGGTTACGATCAACAATTCTGATGGTAGGTTGATAGATTACACTGTAAATAAAGATATCTATAACAATTTTAAAGGTGCTATTTCACAGATTTGGTTTATTTTTCCTATACTTTCAAAATATCATTCAGTGTCTGTAATTGTGTCAAAAAAATAATTCTTAATTTTTTAAGACAAACTGAGCTATAGATTGCATAAATATACAATAAAAGTCACAAAAATGCACTAAAAGTGCCTATACTGAGACATACGGGGTAGATATTTACTACATGAAACACCATCATTTGTAGTTGCATGTCAATTAGCACTAAAATTGTCATTATCAGAACACTACTTTCCTGCTTCCAAAAATATTTCCATACAATTTGGATGGATATAGAAAAAGTTGGTATCTAACTTGAAATCTGTGAATGAGTACCTTTAATAAAACATGATGGTATAGTGCGACAATATTAACCTGAGCTTGAACTACCTAATTATAATAATTACACACTTCACTTACATTAAATCGATGCGTATGCATCGATATGATTATACAAAAGTTTATAACAACCTAAGCGACTATATATCAATTTTTTAAAGATGGCATGCTATTGTGCTTTTAATTTTGGACACATTAGTTTTGGGGGGAAACACGTAAGTCTGCAATTTTGTAGCACAATTTCAAAGTATTTCTTCTTATGAAAATATAATTAATTGTTCAGTATGTGTATTTATATGCCGAAAGTTTCCAATAAAGCGCGATTAACAAACGAAGACAAAAATAGACTTTTAAAACTGAGGTAAATATATTTTTGCACAAAGGTCAAGCTTAGGTTAATATTGACGGACTATAGCTTCTACCACTTTCATTTCTATGATGTCATTTGATATGTCTCTATATTTACTGCTACCACATTTTTAAATCTTTAACACATTACCTAGCAAATCAATTAGCCAATGGTATTGTTACATGTCAGTGGAACATACATTAACCCCACTGATTTAAATAATCACTACTGCACTTCTGTACTCATTATGCATGAAAATAGTCACCTGTATCTACATACAGGGAGGATCCGACAAATATCAAGTATTTAATTCAGCAGGGTTAATGGGGCTGACAAACTATCAAGTAAACTCCTTTTACAAAACATTACAATACAATGTGCGATGTGTCATACACTGAGCCACTATTGAATGCATCCTAGACATAAAACAACTGTGTACTAAGTACTGTAAAAAATTGATCTATGATTGGTCCATAGCCTCTCCAGTGTCTGATTCTCTTTGAGAACGTAACATATTACAATGTGCTTTTATTTTATTAATTATATCAACAAACACTTGTGTAGCTGGTGAGTCTGGGACTTCAGTAAGGAAAGATTTTCCTTCGTCACAGCATTTACCAATTCTAGGATCAAGTGGTAGTCTACCAAGCAATGGAATACCAGTGTCTTTTGATAGTTGTTCACCACCTCCAGTTGTTGGGGGAAATATCTGCGACTCGGTTTTACATTTTGGACAGACGAATCCACTCATGTTTTCAACAATTCCAATTACAGGTAAATTCACTTTCTTACAAAAGCTGATCTCTTTTCTAACATCAATCAACGATATTTCCTGCGGTGTTGTGATAATGATGGCTCCATCTACGTTAGCTTCACTCAGATACTGAACAACAGAGATATGTTCATCTGAAGTACCAGGGGGCGTGTCTATGACGAGAAAGTCAACATCTCCCCAATCAACGTCCTTCAAGAATTGTTTGATAAGTCCATTCTTTTTTGGTCCACGCCAGATGACAGCTTCATCAGGTCCTGACAACAAGAAACCTACAGACATCACAGATAAATTGTCATTAACATACACAGGAGACCATCCTGAACCACTATTGTGCACCTGCTCTCCTTCAACTCCAAAGATTTTAGGCATAGAAGGACCACAAATGTCAACATCTAGTACTGCAATCTGTTGTTCTTCATCACTAGCCAAACCATGAGCTAAGTGAGCAGTAAATGTACTTTTACCAACTCCACCCTTTCCTGACAATATGATTATCTTATGTTTAACACAACTCAGCTTCTTGCCAACTTCAGCTACGGCTGGATCAGGACCCTTAGGAAGACTACTACATATTGCTTGACTTGGACATCCTTGACAGGCACTGGCCTTGCCAGCATCTTCACTTTGAGTTCCTGGACAATGTTCAGGGGCATTTTCTGGAACATCACTCATATTCTTTTTCAAGCTGAAAAATAAGACATCAATGTAAAGAATAACTTCTAATTAATTAAGTTTCATCCCAAACAATTTAGAGCATAGTAGGACATCAGACATGAGAGCATTAAATATCATTTAATAGTTCACACAATCAGGTGAGAGCAACTCATTAATTTAGGCTGACATGGAAGTCAATAAATAATTAAAGTTTTCCGCACTTGGGTTTTCTGTCTCATATATATTTGTAAGATAATATAGTAAATCCAAAATTACAAGAATCAGAACTGTTAATTGTAGGCCTATGACAGAGTTTGATGGGTGCTTAGTCTATCAACATCAAGGGCCTAGCCAGACTATGGAACATGAATAAACATACACTTATAACGGGGAATTAGAGATGTCTCTGCTTATAATAAGATCGTCTTACATAATGTAAGACTTAACAAGAACCCCATACATACATACTTATGATATACTTTAAAAGTCCTTTAAAACGAATGAATTTAACAAGAAGTTATTCATCATTCATGCCACCAACGTAGATGATCAAAGTTGACTCTCACAAGGACCCTAGCTAACTCTAATAATTGGTCGCGAAAATATATGACAAAATGCTATTCATCAAAAGTAAAGGCGAGTCATTATGTCCTATAAAGATTATCTCAACAGACAATGTGAAAAGAAAATGAATATACCTATAACAAATGAAAGAAAGATGCAGTATACAAGTACAGAATACTTTCTGTTCAATGTCCTAGTTCTTAGTCTTTAGAGAGTGCGTTAAGCCTAAATGCTATATAGATGTTGACTAAATGTAGTATAGCGGTGTAAGCGTGTAACTTTCCAAACGTGAAAATTGCAATATTTAAAAGCGCTCTGGGTTGTTTAAACCTGTTCGTTAAATATCACGTTCGCGAAAAAAGGTTTTATAAGCAAAATATCCAAAATAATAAATAATCAACGTTTATATTATGTTATATTCTTATAAAAACGTTGTAAATAAATAATCAACGTTCATATTATGTTATATTCTTATAAAAACGTTGTTGCCATTAGAAAGCATTATTTATAGCATTTATTAACATATGTATGTAAATATGACCTCATTTTTTAGGTGACTAATAGGCCAGTAGGGCCGGGTACTTTTTATATTTATTATTTTGAAACATATTATAATGCATTATATTGTAAATATGTACAAGTCACTATAATAAACAATTTACTTACTTACTTACTTACTTACTTATAGCATAGGTAACCATACATAGGGGCCTACTGTCACAAAGCATCAACTTATAACCTTCATACATGGAATAATATTGTATCTTATATTGACCTCTATGCTGTTCTGCCGAAAGCAAGTTAACATAACAACCAAACATGGTCCATTATTGTATGTATATACTGTCCACTGTACTGCGCTGCCATTAACCACTGATTATAACCACCAATGGAGGTCTATCTATGTATTTTATACCATCTGCTGTACTGTTCTGCCATTAGCAACTTAATATAACCACGATAAAAGGTCTTATATCATAAGTTTATACTGACCGCTGTACTGTACTGCAATTAGCAACTTAATATAACCATCATAGAAGGACTATTAATATATTTCATACAATCCCCTGTATTGTACTGCCATTAGCCACTTAATATAACCATCATAGAAGGTCTTATATCATAAGTTTATACTATCCACTGTACTGTACTGCAATTAGCCACTTAATATAACCATCAAAGAGGACTTATATCATAAGTTTATACTATCCGCTGTACTGTACTGCAATTAGCCACTTAATATAACCACTATAGGAGGTCTTATATGATAAGTTTATACTATACGCTGTACTGTACTGCAATTAGCCACTGAATATAACCACTATAGGAGGTCTTATATGATAAGTTTATACTATCCGCTGTACTGTACTGCAATTAGCAACTTAATATAACCACCATTGAAGCTCTTAAATGATAAGTTTATACTATCCACTGTACTGTACTGCAATTAGCAACTTAATATAACCACTATAGGAGGTCTTATATGATAAGTTTATACTATACGCTGTACTGTACTGCAATTAGCAACTTAATATAAACACTATAGGAGGTCTTATATGATAAGTTTATAACTATACTCTGTACTGTACTGCAATTAGCCACTTTATATAACAACTATTGGAGGTCTTATATGATAAGTTTATACTGACCGCTGTATTGTACTGCCATTAGCCACTTAATATAACCACTAAAGGAGGTCTTATATGATTAGATTATACTATCTGCTGTACTGTACTGCCATTAGCCACTTAATATACATGTAACTACTATAGGAGGTCTTATATGATAAGTTTATACTATAAGCTGAATTGTACTGCAATTAGCAACTTAATATAACCACTAAAGGAGGTCTTATATGATTAGATTATACTATCTGCTGTACTGTACTGCCATTAGCCACTTAAAATAACCACTATAGAAGATCTTATATCATAAGTTTATACTGACCCCTGTTCTGTACTGCCATTAGCCACTTAATATATTCACTTTAGGAGGTCTTATATCATAAGTTTATACTGACCGCAGTATTGTACTGCTTTTAACCACTTAAAATAACCACTATAGAAGATCTTACATCATAAGTTTATACTGACCCCTGTACTGTTCTGCAGTTAGCCACTTAATATAACCACTAAAGGAGGTCTTATATCATAAGTTTATACTATACGCTGTACTTTACAGCCATTAGCCACTTAATATAACCACTAAAGGAGGTCTTATATCATAAGTTTATATTATACGCTGTACTGTTCTGCAACTAGCAACTTAATATAACCACCATAAAAGATCTTATATGATAAGTTTATACTATACGCTGTACTGTACTGCAATTAGCAACTAAATATAACCACCATAGAAGGTCTTTTATGATAAGTTTATACTATCCGCTGTACTGTACTGCAATTAGCAACTGAATATAACCACCATAGAAGGTCTTATATGATAAGTTTATACTATCTGCTGTACTGTACTGCAATTAGCCACTTAATATAACCACCATAGAAGGTCTTATATGATAAGTTTATACTACACGCTGTACTGTTCTGCAATTAGCCACTTAATATAACCACTAAAGGAGGTCTTATATCATAAGTTTATACTATTCGCTTCACTGAACTGCCATTAGCCACTTAATATAACCACTAAAGGAGGTCTTATATGTTAAGTTTATACTATACGCTGTACTGTACTGCAATTAGCAACTTAATATAACCACTATAGAAGGTCTTATATGATAAGTTTATACTATACGCTGTAGTGTACTGCAATTATCAACTTAATATAACCACCATAGAAGGTCTTAAATGATAAGTTTATACTATCCGCTGTACTGTACTGCAATTAGCCACTTAATATAACCACCATAGAAGGTCTTATATGATAAGTTT
Source organism: Mactra quadrangularis (assembly GCA_025267735.1). NCBI lineage: Eukaryota > Metazoa > Mollusca > Bivalvia > Venerida > Mactridae > Mactra > Mactra quadrangularis. The sequence goes on along the minus strand of CM046298.1, from coordinate 38,987,806 downwards.
ATACTATCCACTGTACTGTACTGCAATTAGCCACTTAATATAATCACTATAGGAGGTATTATATGATAAGTTTATACTATCCGCTGTACTGTACTGCAATTAGCCACTTAATATAACCACTGTAGGAGGTCTTATATGATAAGTTTATACTATCTGCTGCACTGTACTGCAATTAGCCACTTAATATAACCACTATAGGAGGTCTTATATGATAAGTTTATACTATCCTCTGTACTGTACTGCAATTAGCAACTAAATATAACCACCATAGAAGGTCTTATATGTTAAGTTTATACTATAGTTGTACTGTACTGCAATTAGCAACTTAATATAACGACCATAAAAGGTCTTATATGATAAGTTTATACTATACGCTGTACTGTACTGCAATTAGCAACTTGATATAACCACCATAGAAGGTCTTATATGTTAAGTTTATACTATACGCTGTACTGTACTGCAATCAGCAACTTAATATAACGACCATAAAAGGTCTTATATGATAAGTTTATACTATCTGCTGTACTGTACTGCAATTAGCAACTTGATATAACCACCATAGAAGGTCTTATATGTTAAGTTTATACTATACGCTGTACTGTACTGCAATTAGCAACTTAATATAACCACTGTTACCACTATAGGAGGTCTTATATGATAAGTTTATACTATCCGCTGTACTGTACTGCAATTAGCCACTTAATATAACCACTATAGAAGGTCTTATATGATAAGTTTATACTATACGCTGTACTGTACTGCAATTAGCAACTTAATATAACCACCATAGAAGGTCTTAAATGATAAGTTTATACTTTCCGCTGTACTGTACTGCAATTAGCAACTAAATATAACCACTACAGGAGGTCTTATATGATAAGTTTATACTATCCGCTGTACTGTATTGCAAGTTGCAACTTAATATAACCACTATAGAAGGTCTTATATGATAAGTTTACTATACGCTGTACTGTACAGCAATTAGCAACTTAATATAACCACCATAGAAGGTCTTATATGATAAGTTTAAACTATCCGCTGTACCGTACTGCAATTAGCCACTTAATATAACCACTATAGAAGGTCTTATATGATAAGTTTATACTATACGCTGTACTGTACTGCAATTAGCCACTTAATATAAGCACTATAGGAGGTCTTATATCATAAGTTTATACTATACGCTGTACTGTTCTGCAATTAGCCACTTAATATAACCACTAAAGGAGGTCTTATTTCATAAGTTATACTATCTGCTGTACAGTACAGCCATTAGCCACTTAATATAACCACTAAAGGAGGTCTGATATCATCAGTTAATACTATACGCTGTACTGTACTGCAATTAGCAACTGAATATAACCACCATAGAAGGTCTTATATGATAAGTTTATACTATCCGCTGTACTGTACTGCAATTAGCCACTTAATATAACCACTATAGGAGGTCTTATATGATAAGTTTATACTATCAGCTGTACTGTACTGCAATTAGCCACTTAATATAACCACCATAGAAGGTCTTATATGTTAAGTTTATACTATACGCTGTACTGTACTGCAATTAGCAACTTTATATAACCACCATAGAAGGTCTTATATGATAAGTTTATACTATACGCTGTACTGTACTGCAATTAGCCACTTAATATAACCACTATAGGAGGTCTTATATGATAAGTTTATACTATCAGCTGTACTGTACTGCAATTAGCCACTTAATATAACCACCATAGAAGGTCTTATATGATAAGTTAATACTATACGCTGTACTGTACTGCAATTAGCAACTTTATATAACCACCATAGAAGGTCTTATATGTTAAGTTTATACTATACGCTGTACTGTACTGCAATTAGCAACTTAATATAGCAACTATAGTATAGGAGGTCTTATATCTTAAGTTTATACTATCCACTGTACTGTACTGCAATTAGCCACTTAATATAACCACTATAGAAGGTCTTATATGATAAGTTTATACTATACGCTGTACTGTACTGCAATTAGCCACTTAATATAACCACTATAGGAGGTCTTATATCATAAGTTTATACTATACGCTGTACTGTTCTGCAATTAGCCACTTAATATAACCACTAAAGGAGGTCTTATTTCATAAGTTTATACTCTCTGCTGTACAGAACAGCCATTAGCCACTTAATATAACCACTAAAGGAGGTCTTATATCATCAGTTAATACTATACGCTGTACTGTACTGCAATTAGCAACTGAATATAACCACCATAGAAGGTCTTATATGATAAGTTTATACTATCCGCTGTACTGTACTGCAATTAGCCACTTAATATAACCACTATAGGAGGTCTTATATGATAAGTTTATACTATCAGCTGTACTGTACTGCAATTAGCCACTTAATATATCCACTATAGGAGGTCTTATATGATAAGTTTATACTATCCTCTGTACTGTACTGCAATTAGCAACTTAATATAACCACCATAGAAGGTCTTATATGTTAAGTTTATACTATACGCTGTACTGTCCTGCAATTAGCAACTTAATATAACCACCATAGAAGGTCTTATATGTTAAGTTTATACTATACGCTGTACTGTACTGCAATTAGCAACTTAATATAGCAACTATAGTATAGGAGGTCTTATATCTTAAGTTTATACTATCCGCTGTACTGTACTGCAATTAGCCACTTAATATAACCACCATAGAAGGTCTTATATGTTAAGTTTATACTATACGCTGTACTGTACTGCAATTAGCAACTTAATATAGCAACTATAGTATAGAAGGTCTTATATCTTAAGTTTATACTATCCGCTGTACTGCACTGCAATTAGCCACTTAATATAACCACTATAGAAGGTCTTATATGATAAGTTTATACTATCCTCTGTACTGTACTGCAATTAGCAACTTAATATAACCACCATAGAAGGTCTTAAATGTTAAGTTTATACTATATGCTGTACTGTACTGCAATTAGCAACTTAATATAACGACCATAAAAGGTCTTATATGATAAGTTTATACTATCCGCTGTACTGTACTGCAATTAGCCACTTAATATAACCACTATAGAAGGTCTTATATGATAAGTTTATACTATACACTGTACTGTACTGCAATTAACAACTGAATATAACCACCATAGAAGGTCTTAAATGATAAGTTTATACTTCCGCTGTACTGTACTGCAATTAGCCACTTAATATAACCACTATAGGAGGTCTTATATGATAAGTTTATACTATCCGCTGTACTGTACTGCAATTAGCCACTGAATATAACCACCATAGAAGGTCTTATATGATAAGTTTATACTGACCGCAGTACTGTACTGCTTTTAGCCGCTTAATATAACCACTATAGGAGGTCTTATATGATAAGTTTATACTATACGCTGTACTGTACTGCAATTAGCAACTTAATATAACCACTTTTAAAGGTCTTACATGATAAGTTTATGCTATCTGCTGTACTGTACTGCTTTTAGCCACTTCATATAACCACCATAGAAGGTCTTATATGATAAGTTTATACTGACCACAGTACTGTACTGCTTTTAGCCTCTTAATATAACCACTATAGAAGGTCTTATATGATAAATGTCAAGCAATTGATTTTTATTTTTTCGGGAGTTCAGTCTCGAACAAATATAATTACTGTATTTCAGACTCTTTCCCACTTTGGAAATTTACCGAATAAGAAGTCCCTCAGTATATATGTATAGAGTAATTCAAAATGATTTTCTGTTATGAAGGGCGCATTAATACTCTGGTTATCCCAACTATATGTCAAGTGTAAGAATATTTGCTGCTATGTTGTGCGTCTCAGTAGGGATGATTATGTCATCTTATGAAAAAGAATGGTATCATGACCCGTCTTTGTGCCAGCTGTCAGTAGAGATGTTACATTGTCTTATGTAATAGAATGGTTCCATTGGAAAAGTTCAAAGATCGTAGTTGATGACTTTGAATGATTTCTGAATAATAGACTTAGTCTATTTTACATACAGTTAGAGTAGAAAAACTGTGCACAAACGATAATTCTTTTAAGAGGCAGTTATTGTTTTAAGAATTGCCACTTTGATTTGTGTTGATTGTGCAAATAAAAATCAAAAGTGTTGACGTCTGTCCAGTTTATATGCTGTATTTATAGTTCTTTGTGTACAAATGTTGTTGGAGCCGGATTTCTAATTTCACTTTTCAAACCCAAACACATACAGTGCCTACAGAGCTTTGATTTATAAAATTGTTTCTGTATATCATACTAAATAGAAACTTTCATACAACTATTATGTTAATATTTTTATATTTTTCTCTTCCTACAAGATCAGAGGTGAATATATAAAGTAGAGAAATGCTATGTAGTAATTACATAATTAACAAGATCGATCAAACCATTAATTGCCTATTAAGGATTTAATATGTTCATGAAGTGCGTTATGGCCTAAATGAGTACAATCTGCAGCAAACATGCATTGTCGATCATAATTTAAAAGGCATTAAATCATTTTACTTTCTGCGGTGTTTAATTAATATTGTCCAATAGTTTGTAAGCATTTAATACTTTTTATATTTGAGTTACAATAGCGACAAATAAAATATTAATGTGTATAGGTTTGCTTGTTTGAGTAAATTTATTGGAGCCATTTTTATCAATTTATCATGTACAATATGTATGCAAACATATAGATGTACAAATGTATTTACTAAATAATACATAATGTTTAAATACAAGTTCTAACATATCACATACACTTTATACATGATCAATATAGGTGTACAATCAGATTTTTCCTCAGTCCTTGGCAATTCTAGTTTAGAGGGGTGTTATTTTAGTAGGAATAATCAAATGCTTGTGGACGAATGTATTTGGACTATTTTTCAATATAAAATCAATAATGTAGCAAGATTTTACTGCTTATTTATTACTGTCACTTTTCATTTTATACTACCTTAACTACATCCTATTGTAAGTGCATAAATAAAGAAGATGGTGATGATATACGACCTCCTAAAGTGGTTATATTAATTGGCTAAAGGCAGTACAGCATATAGTATAAACTTAAGATATAAGTCCTTGTTTGATGGTTACATTAAGGGTGTATCGGGATTTGAAATTGAAAAAATCTATGAAGTTGGTGTGGTGACTAAACTATTAAAATATCCATTAATTGTAAAATAATTTTTATATATTTTGTAAGTGATCCATTAAATGTATAGATGTGATAGCAAAAATAAAAAAAAATCAACAAATAAGATATTTAGAAGGAAATGAAAACATTTAACCTCACCTTAGAATAGCCCTCCGAACGTCAATCCAAACACATATTTAAAGTTCTTTTTTCATAAATCCAAATGTTGATATAGGTTGTCTATGTAACATGTTACAATGTCTTAGGGTAAATTACACAAAAAGTATTTCCCAAATGTAAATTTGATAATTCATCTCAACACAAACATTACCAAACATTACACGTTTTAAATTACAGTTTACACACAAGTTCCCAGTGCAATTTTCTACTCATATTGTATGTGCTATGTGTGTAATAAGAAGGAAAAATTTATCGGGTTCCTGTGTGAAATTGAAAATAAAATCATGTGTGAAGAGTGTTGTGAACTTGTGATCAATTATCAAATTTACATTTTGGAAACACTTATTGTGTGATTCACCCTAGGACATTGTAAAATGCTATATGGACATTCTATTAGATCTTTTGGAATTATGAAAAAAGAACTTTAAATATGTGTTTGGACCGTCGTTCGTAAGGCCATTTCCAGGTTAGGATAAATGTCTTCGTTTCTTTCTAAATGTCTTATTTGTTGAGTTCTTTATATTTTCACTGTCTCATCTATACACTTAATGCATCACTTACAAAATAAATTAAAATTATTTAGAATTTATGGATACTTTGATATAATTAGTTACCCCACCCACTTGATAGATTTTTTTTCAATTTCAACAAATGATAGATCCTTAAGGGGCTAAAGGCAGTACAGTACAGCGTATAGAATAAACTTATCATATAAGACCTCCTATAGTGGTTAAAATAAGTTGTTAATTGCAGTACAGTACAGCATATAGTATGAACTTAAGATATAAGACCTCCTACAGTGGTTATATAAAGTGGCTAATTGCAGTAGAGTTCAGCGTATAGTATAAACTTATCATATAAGACCTTCTATAGTGGTTAAAATAAGTTGTTAATTGCAGTACAGTACAGCATATAGTATGAACTTAAGATATAAGACCTCCTACAGTGGTTATATAAAGTGGCTAATTGCAGTAGAGTTCAGCGTATAGTATAAACTTATCATATAAGACCTTCTATAGTGGTTATATTAAGTGGCTAATTGCAGTACAGAACAGCGTATAGTATAAACTTATGATATAAGACCTCCTATAGTGGTTATATTAAGTGGCTAATTGCAGAACAGTACAGCGTATAGTATAAACTTATCATATAAGACCTTCTATAGTGGTTATATTAAGTGGCTAATTGCAGTACAGAACAGCGTATAGTATAAACTTATGGTATAAGACCTCCTATAGTGGTTATATTAAGCGGCTAAAGGCAGTACAGTACAGCGGTCAGAATAAACTTAAGATATAAGACCTCCTATAGTGGTTATATTAAGTGGCTAATTGCAGTACAGTACAGCGTATAGTATAAACTTAAGATATAAGACCTCCTATAGTGGTTATTTTAAGCGGCTAACCTTCTTTAGTTGTTATATTAAGTTGCTAATTGCAGTACAGTACAGCGTATGGTATAAACTTAAGATATAAGACCTCCTATAGTGGTTATATTAAGTGGCTAATTGCAGCACAGTACAGCAGTCAGTATAAACTTATAATATAAGACCTTCTATATTGGTTATATAAGTTGCTAATTGCAGTACAGTACAGCGTATAGTATAAACTTATCATATCAGACCTCCTATAGTGGTTATATTAAGTTGCTAATTGCAGTACAGTACAGCGTATAGTATAAACTTAACATATAAGACCTTCTATGGTGGTTATATTAAGTTGCTAATTGCAGTACAGTACAGAGGATAGTATAAACTTATCATATAAGACCTCCTATAGTGGATATATTAAGTGGCTAATTGCAGTACAGTACAGCTGATAGTATAAACTTATCATATAAGACCTCCTATAGTGGTTATATTAAGTTGCTAATTGCAGTACAGTACAGCGTATAGTATAAACTTATCATATAAGACCTCCTATAAAGGTTATATTAAGTTGCTAATTGCAGTACAGTACAGTACAGCAGTCAGTATAAACTTATCTTATAAGACCTCCTATAGTGGTTATATTAAGTGGCTAATTGCAGCACAGTACAGCAGTCAGTATAAACTTATAATTTAAGACCTTCTATAGTGGTTATATTAAGTTGCTAATTGCAGTACAGTACAGAGGATAGTATAAACTTATCATATAAGACCTCCTATAGTGGTTATATTAAGTGGCTAATTGCAGCACAGTACAGCAGTCAGTATAAACTTATAATATAAGACCTTCTATAGTGGTTATATTAAGTTGCTAATTGCAGTACAGTACAGAGGATAGTATAAACTTATCATATAAGACCTCCTATAGTGGTTATATTAAGTGGCTAATTGCAGTACAGTTCAGCTGATAGTATAAACTTATCATATAAGACCTCCTATAGTGGTTATATTAAGTTGCTAATTGCAGTACAGTACAGCGGTCAGTATAAACTTATAATATAAGACCTTCTATAGTGGTTATATTAAGTGGCTAATTGCAGCACAGTACAGCAGTCAGTATAAACTTATAATATAAGACCTTCTATAGTGGTTATATTAAGTGGCTAATTGCAGTACAGCGTATAGTATATCTTAATGTATAAGACCTTCTATGGTGGTTATATTAAGTTTTTAATAGCAGTACAGTACAGCGTATAGTATAAACTTATCATATAAGACCTTCTATAGTGGTTATATTAAGTTGCTAATTGCAGTACAGTACAGCGGTCAGTATAAACTTATCATATAAGACCTCCTATAGTGGTTATATTAAGTGGATAATTGCAGTACAGTACAGCGGTCAGCATAAACTTATCATATAAGACCTTTTATGGTGGTTATGTTAAGTGGCTAATTGCTGTACAGTACAGCGGATAGTATAAACTTAAGATATAAGACCTTGTTTGGTGGTTATATTAAGTGGCTAATGGCAGTACAGTACAGCGTATAGTATAAACTTATCATATAAGACCTCCTATAGTGGTTATATTAAGTGGCTAATGGCAGTACAGTACAGCGTATAGTATATCTTAACATATAAGACCTTCTATGGTGGTTATATTAAGTTGCTAATAACAGTACAGTACAGCGTATAGTATAAACTTATCATATAAGACCTCCTATAGTGGTTATATTAAGTGGCTAATGGCAGTACAGTACAGAGTATAGTATAAACTTAAGATAAAAGACCTCCTATAGTGGTTATATTAAGTTGCTATTTGCAGCACAGTACAGCGTATAGTATAAACTTATCATATAAGACCTCCTATAGTGGTTATATTAAGTGGCTAATTGCAGTACAGTACAGCGTATAGTATAAACTTATCATATAAGACCTCCTATAGTGGTTATATTAAGTTGCTAATTGCAGTACAGTACAGCGGTCAGTATAAACTTATCATATAAGACCTCCTATAGTGGTTATATTAAGTGGCTAATTGCAGTACAGTACAGCGTATAGTATAAACTTATCATATAAGACCTCCTATAGTGGTTATATTAAGTTGCTAATTGCAGTACAGTACAGCGGTCAGTATAAACTTATCATATAAGACCTCCTATAGTGGTTATATTAAGTTGCTAATTGCAGTACAGTACAGCGGTCAGTATAAACTTATCATATAAGACCTCCTATAGTGGTTATATTAAGTGGTCAATTGCAGTACAGTACAGTGGTCAGTATGAACTTATCATATAAGACCTTTTATGGTGGTTATATTAAGTGACTAATTGCTGTACAGTACAGCGGATAGTATAAACTGATCATATAAGACCTCCTATAGTGGTTATATTAAGTGGCTAATTGCAGTACAGTACAGTGGTCAGTATGAACTTATCATATAAGACCTTTTATGGTGGTTATATTAAGTGACTAATTGCTGTACAGTACAGCGGATAGTATAAACTGATCATATAAGACCTCCTATAGTGGTTATATTAAGTGGCTAAGTACAGTACAGTGGTCAGTATGAACTTATCATATAAGACCTTTTATGGTGGTTATATTAAGTGACTAATTGCTGTACAGTACAGCGGATAGTATAAACTGATCATATAAGATCTCCTATAGTTGTTATATTAAGTGGCAAATGGCAGTACAGTACAGCGGATAGTATATCTTAACATATAAGACCTTCTATAGTGGTTATATTAAGTGGCTAATTGCAATACAGTACAGCGGTCAGTATAAACTTATCATATCAGACCTTCTTTAGTTGTTATATTAAGTTGCTAATTGCAGTACAGTACAGCGTATGGTATAAACTTAAGATATAAGACCTCCTATAGTGGTTATTTTAAGCGGCTAAAGGCAGTACAGTACAGCGGTCAGAATAAACTTAAGATATAAGACCTTCTATAGTGGTTATATTAAGTTGCTAATGGCAGTACAGTACAGCGTATAGTATAAACTTATCATATCAGACCTCCTATAGTGGTTATATCAAGTGGCTAATTGCAGTACAGTACAGCCTATAGTATAAACTTATCATATAAGACCTTCTATAGTGGTTATATTAAGTTGCTAAATGCAGTACAGTACAGCGTATTGTATAAACTTATCATATAAGACCTCCTATAGTGGTTATATTAAGTGGATAATTGCAGTACAGTACAGCGGTCAGTATAAACTTATCATATAAGACCTTTTATGGTGGTTATATCAAGTGACTAATTGCTGTACAGTACAGCGGATAGTATAAACTGATCATATAAGACCTCCTATAGTGGTTATATTAAGTGGCTAAGTACAGTACAGTGGTCAGTATGAACTTATCATATAAGACCTTTTATGGTGGTTATATTAAGTGACTAATTGCTGTACAGTACAGCGGATAGTATAAACTGATCATATAAGATCTCCTATAGTGGTTATATTAAGTGGCAAATGGCAGTACAGTACAGCATATAGTATATCTTAACATATAAGACCTTCTATAGTGGTTATATTAAGTGGCTAATTGCAGTACAGTACAGCGGTCAGTATAAACTTATCATATCAGACCTTCTTTAGTTGTTATATTAAGTTGCTAATTGCAGTACAGTACAGCGTATGGTATAAACTTAAGATATAAGACCTCCTATAGTGGTTATTTTAAGCGGCTAAAGGCAGTACAGTACAGCGGTCAGAATAAACTTAAGATATAAGACCTTCTATAGTGGTTATATTAAGTTGCTAATGGCAGTACAGTACAGCGTATAGTATAAACTTATCATATCAGACCTCCTATAGTGGTTATATTAAGTGGCTAATTGCAGTACAGTACAGCGTATAGTATAAACTTATAATATAAGACCTTCTATAGTGGTTATATTAAGTTGCTAAATGCAGTACAGTACAGCGTATTGTATAAACTTATCATATAAGACCTCCTTTAATGGTTATAATAAGTGGCTAATGGCAGTACAGTACAGCGGATAGTATAAACTTATCATATAAGACCTCCTTTTGTGGTTTTATTAAGAGGCTAATTGCAGTACAGTACAGGGGATAGTATAAACTTAAGATATAAGACCTCCTATAGTGGTTATATTAAGTTGCTAATTGCAGTACAGTACAGCGTATAGTATAAACTTATCATATAAGACCTACTTTAATGGTTATATAAAGCGGCTAAAGGCAGTACAGTACAGCGGTCAGAATAAACTTATCATATCAGACCTCCTATAGTGGTTATATAAAGTGGCTAAAGGCAGTACAGTACAGCGTATAGTATAAACTTATGATATAAGACCTTCTATGGTAGTTTATAAGTGGCTAATGCAATACAGTACAGCGGATAGTATAAAATACATAAACAGACCTTAATCTATATGGTGAATATATTAAGTGGCTAAAGGCAGTACAGTACAGCGGATAGTATAAAGTTATTATATAAGAACTTCATTGTTGATTATATTAAGTGACTAATGAAAGTACAGCAATGCAGTTAAATACAGTGCGTACATTCTAATCGTTTGCCTAAAATGAATAATAAGAGGGTCAAATTTCCACTTTAGACACCAAAATGACGAAATGCTAAATTGGAGAAATGGTATAGTGGAGAACTGACCAGTTTTTCCTTATTGTTGAATATAATGACGAAAAAACACTTCAAAATTGATAAATTCGATTTTTTATCATCTATACCTTCTGCAACGAATAATTGAATTTTCAATAACTCAAATTAATGTTTATACATACCTTAATTTATTAAAATGAATCAATAATACCGCAATAACTTATCGGGATAGTTTTACCTCATCACCGTTTTTCAGCTGTACCGTATGGTTTTTAGATTTTTTGGAACAACCGTACTACATTTAGCCTCAACCTAGAGAGTGGCGGTGTATACGTGTAATTTACCTAGCGTGAAAATTTAGGACATGCGTATTCATAGTTATATTTTTTTAAGTACCAGACAAATATGATAAGATATAAATTATTTTAAAGAAGCATAGTACCTAGTTAGATCAAGTAGATTGAATTGTTAAATATTTGACAAGCCTGATATAGTTTGGACTTATATCTTTTACTCTTAAATGTTACAGACTTCATCCAAATTTTAATATTTTGTAGTTGAAACTGTATTAAAGCAAAGATACGACAGTGGTCGAAAAAAGTCGGTCTTTTCCGAGTGCTCTACACATGTACAATTGTGTATTTTATTTCCTATGTTTTAACCAGTTCATATTTTAATTAATATTATATAATAATAATATATCATACTATAACAACTCACTTTTAAGAAAAATAAGATTCTTTTGCGACATTTTTTTTCTTTTGAATGTAATCTATCTAAATTATAACTCTGATGGAATGAATGAAATAAATTACGTTTTATAATCTAATTTTTTAACTCTATCCTATGCCTATGCTGGTTATTTCTCACGAAAAACATATTTTTGGTAAATTTTCGGGATGCGTTTTTTCGTAAACAGTTTATCCAAGTTGACTGGTAAAGAGTTGGTGTATAACAGCATGAGAGGTTGTATTATAATTTTTCGCAGGAAAATATAACTTAAATTATAAAATGAAGGGTTTAAACCCGGAAATGTATATTGTCAAAAAAAATTTATCCTCAAAAATAGAACTATTTAATGTCATTTGGCTTAGTGAACACCCACAAGAAATCAATACGCCACATCAAAAGGTTACGGTTTAGCGCTACAAAGTACGCTTCTATATTAATCACCTTTTGAGAATTATTGTTCCTTTTTTTACTGAAATCGATTAAAAAGACCCTTAAAAAGCTTTGGAATCTTACGATCAGATGTTGTTTTGTTCAGTGAGAACTTACTTTATTCATGTACGAATACATTTACGAATTTTACCAAAATATTAGATTTTATACAGGCTTAAAATTTTTAATGCCGTCGTAGGCCTATCTTAGGCAATTTTCGTTCACGTTTATAAAGATATTTTGTCCACAAAATAACTTTATACGTTTTTTTACCCTCTATAGATTTTACCTTATATGGCTCGTTTTTTGGAATTCTGTAAAAAATTGTAGGCCCTAAAGTAGGCCTATTTCTTACACTTCGTCATTAAGGGTTCTAATTCCTGATTTTCATGTACAGACTTCTTTTTTTGGTACCTGTCTTCCATACAAATCATTTAAGGTCCATAAAGACATTAAACTCAAAAGACCTACAGTTTTTTGTCAACTGGAAACACTTAATGCATGAACACAAACTCTTTGCAGATTTAACCTTAGAGTGTACGTTTTTTTGCAATTTCAGTTGGAATTTATAAAGAGTTTTTTATACATATTCATAAGGTTTCTAAGCACATTGTTTTAGAACCCATGTCCCAAACACATAATTTAAGGCCCATGAAGACATTAAACTCAAGGATCTAAAGTTTTTTGTCCACTGAAAAGACATGAACACAAACTCTTTACATATTTAACCTAAGAGTATTCGTTTTTTGCAATTTCAGTTGAAATTTATAAAGAGTTTTTTTTAAATCTTTATGAGGTTTCTAAGTAAAATTCTTAAGGTACCCGTGAAGCCCAGTGAAAAACACTTTAAACATGAACACAAACTCTTTGTAAATTTTAACTTTAAGCAGTCGTTTTTTGCAAATTCAGTTGAAATTCGTAAATAGTTTTTTTTATACATTTGCATTAGGTTTCTAAGCACAATTTGTTAGTACCCGTGTCCCAAACACATAATTCAAGGCACAGAAAGGCTTATCTCAAGGATCTAAAGTTTTTGTCCACTGAAAAGACATGAACAAAAACTCTTTACATTTTAAACCTTAAATCGGTACTTTTTTACCATTCCAGTGTAATTTTAGGTCATGAAAGACATTAAAGTCAAAAGATTAATAGTTTTTTGCCCACTGAAAAACTCTTTATACATGAATAAGAACTCTTTGTAGATTTTACCTTTAAGCGGTATTTTTTTGCATTTTAAGTTGAAATTCGCAAAGAGTTTTTTAATACATCCTCATAAGTTTCTAAGCACAATTTTTTGTACCCATGTCCAAAATACATAATTTAGGGCCATGAAACACATAAAACTCAAGGATCTAAAGTTTTTGTCCACTGGAAAGACATGAAAAAACTCTTTACATTTTAAACCTTAAATCGGTACGTTTTTATCATTCCAGTGTAAATTTACAAAGAGTTTTTTTGAACATCTTCATGATGTTCCTAAGTACAATGTTTAAAGTAGTCGTGTCCCAAACACACCATTTTAGGTCCAGAAAGACATTAAACTCGAAAGAATTAAAGTTTTTTTCCTACTGAAAAACACTTTTAAATAAAATACATTAATAAAAACTCTTTGTAGATTTTACCTTAAAGCGGTCGTTTTTTGAAATTTCCGTTGAAATTTGTAAAGAGATTTTTATACATCTTCATGGTTCTGATTTTTATGTAAAAACCTCTTTTTTGAGTGCCCATGTCTAAAACATATAATTTAAGGCCCGCAAGGACGAAGTTTTTGTCCACTGAAATAACTATATAGACATGAACAAAAACTCTTTGTAGATTTAACCTTAAAGCGGTCGTTTTTTGCAATTTCAGTTGAAATTGGTAAAGAGTTTTTTATACATCTTCATTAGGTTTCAAAGTTCGGATTTTTATGAACAAACCATTTTAAGTGCCCGTGTTCTATACATTTAACTAAAAAATGTCCACTAAAAACTTTATACACAAACAAGAACTCTTTAAAATTTAACCTTGAAAGGGGTTGCAATTTTTGTTGAATTTTGAATTGGATTTATGCACACATCTAGTTTGGTTTCTTATTATATATAGATATTCATCTAGAAATTTTTCTTTTAGTACCTGGGTTCCATAATTATTTCATTTTATGCCATTCGAAAACTCTTTACCGATTTTACTAGAAATATTGCAGATTTGCAATTTTCCGTTCAAGTTTGCAAAGAGTTTTTGTATACACTTTATTCAAGCTCGTTATTTAATATTTATCGTTTTTTTAGAACCTGAGTCCCATAATTATTCTATTTTTTGCCAAACGAAAACTCTTTACCAATTTTACTAAAATATTGCAGATTTGCAATTTTCCGTTCAAGTTCGTAAAGAGTTTCTGTATTCACTGCATTCGGGGTCTTTATTCTGATTTTTATACTTAAAACTTTATTCAATACCTGTGTACCATTCATATCAATTTTTTTCGACCCAGAAAGACTTAAAACTCCAACGATTGAAAATATTTTGTTAGATATTAATTTTTTAAGCAGTCCTTTCAAACACAATGTCTGTACGATTTTGTATCGAGCTTTTGCATGCGTTTCAACTTTGCTCACGAAACAAAACAGATTTTGATTTAGTTGTTGGGTCCTCTGAGTCCTTTAATATTAGTAGACCACATAAATAGGGGCCCGCCGCGGCTTTAACTGAATGACCACCCGAATACACGTTTTATCATTTTGCTATGTCTGTCTATATCATGTAGAGTTCATGTATGTTTGAAAAAAAGTAGACGGATTGTAGGCGGAGCTTAATGCCGGACTACTTGCATTTCGAAAACTCTTTACCAGTCGATAAACTGTTTACGAAAAAACGCATCCCTAAATTTTCCAGTTATTCGAATATTTCTTATTAAAATATGCGTGTTTAATCATAACACAATTTTGAGCTAAATATTGAATAAAGACCAATTATAATTGCACATATTTTTTAGGAATTATCGAGACAATATTCTGGGTCGAAAAGACATGGGACGAAAAATATCATCCGACCGGAAGCGGTTAGCTCTGTCTGACGTCACCGCAATGGCCGTCGTAGGCAAATATTTGTAAACAGAAGAGAAATCCGTGAACATCGTTAACATTTGACGATATTTTGTATTATCTTGTTGTTTTTATTGGACAAGTGTGAAAAAGTTTACAATGTGGAAGATAAAGGAGCTCACCGACAAAGTGTATGTTTCGTAGTTTGAATATGAAACCGTTGACCGAATTTGACAGCTAACGGGAAAAAAATGGACACGTACACAAGTGTCAATTTTTGGCATTTTCGCCGCACTGTCTGATAATTTGTCTGTCACCATTAAAATTTAACGAACACTTGTTAACAATGTCCGTCTGTTATGTCTTTGATTAGTTTATATTGACCAACTGTCTTCGGTTAGCAGTAAGGAAGTGGGAGGGGCAAAATAGAAAACAAGTCAACAACAGTATTCAGTAACTTCTTGCTAGTCTTTAGTTGTTTTATTGTCCATTTTGTGACATATATTAATGTACTGAAAGATAGGACTTTAAATGTTAATGTCAAAGATATTCCATGATAAAGTTGTTGAACAAACGCTCCAGTGATATGCATTTGACCTACTTTTGTTATGTTAGATTCTTGCATGGTACCCCCCATTCAAGTTTCAACACAAATACATCAGAAGTCCTACTCTCCTGACACAATCAAGTGGGGGAATAGTCATCCCAGACTATCGTTAGCTGCACTCCACTCGTCAGCTTCAAGAGGGACATGAACCCTAGAAGTTCCCCTAACTTAAACTGTTATATCTTTTTAACTGCATCGTATGTAGGCCTAGTTGATCTTAGAATTTCATGAAGGCACTGTACTAAAATTTTCTGTTCAATATTTAGTCTAAGAGTACAGAAAGTCTCAATTCACTCTCTTGCTTCTGTTAAAATATCCAGATTGAAGGAATCTGTACTACAGCCATTATAAGATTCATTCTAGTGTAAAGGATAATAAAGTTAATTTTGATATTAAATCAGTTTTTAGCTTGACTTTTCAAAGAATATGAGAG
This sequence comes from Mactra quadrangularis, assembly GCA_025267735.1. NCBI lineage: Eukaryota > Metazoa > Mollusca > Bivalvia > Venerida > Mactridae > Mactra > Mactra quadrangularis. The sequence continues at coordinate 38,971,314 of CM046298.1, read as the reverse complement.
CTTATTAAGCTTGTTTTGATATCTTTCCTGTGATAAATGATTAATCAGTTGTCAAATATTCTGTTTTGCAGCACTAATGTAGTGATGAACTACTCAGAGGTGGAAACCAAAGTACGAGAAGCCACCAATGATGAGGCTTGGGGTCCTCATGGTTCAATGTGTGCTGAAATAGCTCAGTACACATTTACTTATGAACATTTTCCTGAAGTGATGGGTATGTTGTGGAAAAGAATGTTTCAAGATAATAAAAAGAGTTGGAGAAGAACATACAAGGTAAAGATTAATTTATAAAAGACTTACTTAATACATCTTGTGTCTTGGCCCCAAATATTGCATTAATTGATAGCATAATGTTAAAATGTGCAAGGTTTTAAATCTAGTCCTCACAATTTATATCTCAGTTTGGTATTTTTTCTAAAGTTGAGCCTTATACAAGTCGTGCACAAATACAGTCACAGTGTACAAGAGACCTCAATTTGGCTTTCTACTTTCAACTCCTACTTACCACGAATGTTTGGCTTCTCATTAGACATATGTCTCTTAGCTGTGAAAATATTATGCAAATTGCTGTGTATAATTTCAAAAGTAAAGAGTTTACAAAAACTTTTGCATGTGGGTGATCACTAATTTCATTTCATTTATGTTTTAACCCAAGGAAAACATGGAACCCTTAGAATTTAAAATTATTCATGTAGACTTACTTACAAGTTAACAAGTAAATTGAAACACACCAGAAATGTAGTTTATTATTAAAGTTTATTGTCAAGTGTTTGAGTAAACATAACCCAGTTTTGTTTGTCTTTTACAGTCTTTGACATTATTGACATATTTGATACGAAATGGTTCTGAGAGAGTTGTGACAGGAGCTAGAGAACATCTGTATGATTTACGTGGTCTAGAGAACTATACATTTACTGATGAACATGGCAAGGATCAAGGAATAAATGGTATATAGTTTGTTTGTTGGGTTTAACGCCATAGCAACACATTGTATAGGTCATATAACGGCAGTCAGTCCATCTGCTTACTCCTCCTGGAAAAGCTAAATCTCTGGATTTAGCTGTTAACCAATGTCTAAGTGCATACTTTTGTCAGTGACTGACAACTGCCCTACATAATTAAAAATCATTGTTAGGAGGGAGAATGGCCGTAGAATTAATTTCATGACCAATCTCCACGAAAGTATGCCCTGTCTGGGAATAGAACCCACGACCCCTCTATCAGTAGACTTGCGTGCTACCAACTGAGCTAGCCGGGGCTAAATGTTATATAGATAGTAGATGTTTTATCTGTATTTTAGTTTGTTTTAACAACTTAGTAAAATAATGGTAAGCATTTGCTCTAAAGGAAAAGTTATGGGATATGTTCAACATTTGCTCACAATTCAACACATTACATATTGTAACATAACACAGCAGGAATTTACAGAACATACTTTTAGCCGCAACTATAAGTTTATCATTGGTTTACAGATTTTGTAAGGTAGAGTGTAAATATTGGAGATAAATGTAGTGGTGGAATCGTAGAAATCTTAATAATATTTGTATTAAGAAAAGTGGTAGCAGCTCTCAAACTTATCATTTAGTTTATGATAGCTTATACTTAAAGAAGACAATCTTCTTAGCTTATTATAGTCAAGATACAATAACTTACTGCCCGGAGATGCTGAAGAGAACCTAGATATTTAAAACTTGCATTCTATGGGTGAAATCATAACCTACTGTATTTTAGTTGATTATTACTTGAAATGTTTTGACTGTTATCAAAGCAGTTATCAAAGCAGTTTATTTATAGGCACACATGTGAGATATATCTTATTATTATATTTTACTTGACACAAGTGAGGTAAAGAGTTTTTTTTCCAGACCATTTTGGGTCCATTCCTCTCTAAGAAGGATATATTTTTTTCTTCTCTGTAGCAAAATCTCACTGTACTTAAGACTGCGTCTGTACTGTTGTTTTAGTATCCTCAATTTTTGTTGCTTATGCTCTCTTCAAAGAGGTCATGCCATCTGCCCCCTAAAATTGGAAACAATACTATGAGTCTGTAATATTTTTTATGGATGAATATTTCTATGTTTTTTTTCTTTACTAATTGATTTAATCTATATGATTTCAGTTCGACACAAAGCTAAAGATATTGTAGAATTGATACAAAATGATGAACGTTTAAGAGAGGAAAGAAAGAAGGCAAAGAAAAACAAAGATAAATATCAAGGCATGTCCAGTGATAGTTTCACTGGTGGTAACAGATATAGCTACAGTAAGTTTTTAGTTACTTTACACCAGCCTGAACTATCTAAGGATTGGATCTAATTTCAGCTATTTGAATCCAGGTTTTTTTTTTGCATATTGTTAAATTTACTTTCATATAACTTGGATTGACATTTTTACCTTTTCAGGCATGTTCTCAGTTAATGTTTCTTTAGCATTTACTGTGTTAGAATTTTTTTTTTTCAAAACTTATTATTATTTAAAGAGGTATAAAAGACTTAATATTTGTAACTTTAATATTTGTTTGATATTCCCAAAATACATTTGATAGAAGAACCATACTAGCATTAACCCCTTAATTCAAAGTCCAGTACATATAGAAATTAATTCAGGATTGTGAAAGTTACTTAGTTCATCTAGTAGGCTAATTGATAATTTGGCTACTAATTAATGATAGTCCTTTTATGATTCAAGTAGAAGAATGTCTTATTTTAAATGCAGAATAAATGTATTTCTTCAATTTCTTGAGTCGGTGCAAAACTGGTCTAGCTTGTTGTCAATAAAAATGATGTTGGCTAGTTTTGTTCTTACTCATGAAGGACTTGTTCTTTACATGGGATAATTTTGACATATATTGTTTTAGGTGATAGATATGATGAGAAGCCTCGTGTTCGGGATGATAGACTCGGGGAAATTGATGAATGGAATGATGGGAAGAAATCAGTCGTAGAAGATGCCGTTGATAAAGTAAAAGATTTATGGAATAGAGCTCATGGACGTCAAGGTCCTGATGAAACTGTTGATTATAGGTGAGTAAATGACCTTTGACCCTGAAGGTTCCTTCTAGTATTTATTAAGGTTTTCTTCATACATTAATTCTAAACAATTAACTAAATTTCATGAAAGGCTGTGAGAAATAATAAGCTTGTTTTTGTTTACCCTTGTCCGTCCGTGTGTGCGTCTGTGTGTCCGTCCATTACAAAATTTCCGTCGCAGTTTTCTCAGCAACTATTTCATGCAGCAGCCTAATACTTTGCATATTGCTTCATCCCATAGTCCCATGTGGTGTAAAGCGATTTCATGCTCCTTGCTCATCTACTTCCTGTTTGTCGCATATTTTTAGATTTTGGCGGGGGTATCACTAGTGAGCATTAGCTCACAGATTTACTTGTTTTTTGAGATATTTGTCCATTGTTTTGAAGGATGTAAAGAAAACCTTAATGCACTAAATGTAAAATACTCAGGTGCCTTTAGCTGCTAAATGCTACTGGGACAGGTTGTAAGCATTACCAGGGATGGGTGGAGTACTGGATTCCAGTACCTGAGTAGTACTTGAGTATTTCAAATTTTGTACTCGTACTTATGAGTAATGAGTACTGTCCTTTCTTCAGTATTTGAGTTGTACTTGAGTAGTACTTAAGTACTCTTGAGTATTTTTGAGTACTAGATTGTTTTGTATGAGCATGTAAAAGATTTTAGTAGAAATAAAAGAGACTAATTTTATTTATCTATTCATTTAAACACCAAATCAAGCTTCAAATTCAATTTTAAACAAGACAGTCAAAATGTCAATGTAAACATTTTATGTAGCAGCGTTTATTTTTGGTCAATATTGTAGCCGTTCATGGGCTATATTCTCAATCTAAGATAATATCTTTTCCCCCAATTTCAATAAAAAATTCATGATTTAACTTCAAGATTTTTTTTTGAAAAAAGACAGCTGTAAGTATGTTTCAGGTTAAAATTATACATCCCAGTAATCTTTCTTTTTAATTAACTAACTATCTGAATGAAAAATGAAACTAAAAACTTTGTGAAATCTGCTACTGTTATAAGATTTGCATGACATTTTATCTCTATTCAAAACAAAACATTGTGCAGATTTATTTCACCACGAAAGGGATTGTTTCAGAGATTGTATCATCTTTCTTTTTAAATTTTTATTATATTTATTTATTAAAGTCTAGTCTATGTACAACAATTACATTAAACACATACATTATAAAAACGTGATAGCTGTACAATAGCCACTCTTTGTAAAGAGTTATAAAAGACTATAAATCAGTGATCACAATACTAATGATACAACATAATAATAATGATAAAGAACACATTAAACTAATGTGAATATTGTTCAACAATTAATTACATATTGCATTTATGGTGATATAAAAATATTAACATAAAAATATAAAGGATTAAAAAATAGCTAACCAATGCTAATCGAGAATTAAACAAAGCTTTAAAAAATATCTTAAAATTTGAAAGCATATAATTTGGTGCACTAATGCGCTAAATAAAAAATGTGTTTAAGAAATCACAGATCACCTCTGATCAGATCAGAGCTGATTTGATTAGCATTAATCAACTATATTCAGTTAAAAAATAAAGTATACAATACTAATGTTTAAAAAAATAATACAGCATTATTTACATGAATATATTGCCTGGTTAAGGAAATATATTTAAAATAAAAGGTTCATCATTGAAAATAGATAAAAAAATGAAACTACTTGGATATAAGGTAACGACGTCTTTCTAAAATGTTGTTACAGGTTTTGGCGGAATATCTAATCAATCTTGTATCGGATAGAATAATGCTTAATTTGTCATCATCACTCATTGAATAAAAAAATGGGTACAAATTAGTTACTTTATCAAATAGTGTTTTTCTAAAATCGGAGTACATATCACAGTATAACAAAACATGGCACTCATTTTCCAAAATATCACAGAATGGACATTTACGATTTTCTAAAGGTATGCCCTCGTATCGACCAGTTTCTATTCTGATTGGAGCTACCCCACACCTAAATTTACATAACGATGCTCTGTGTCTTGGGGGAAGTATCAATTTACAATACAATTCTGTATCAAAATGTAGTTTATATTTACAGTATGTTCGTAGTTTATTGTGCCCTTTACCAGACGAACCAAAAACTGAGTTAATATTTTCAATCCATTCTAAAATAAATACGTCAAACAATCTATCATGAAGATGTTGGACAAAAACATTTTTATTTATAGGCGTAGCAATATTATCATACTGTTGTAAATCAGATAAACGTAACTGGCGTTTCACCGTATAAAACCAATTCTTATAACGATTAGATAGATTAAACGACCACATAGCAATTCGTTTATTTACACGAGTGGTGTTCGTAGTTGACAATCGAGCCCAATATTGAGCAACGGACTTCCATTGTCTTACATATGTGGGGACCCAGCCCATTTCTCCCGATAATGCTGCGATTGGCGTATTTTTCCCCACCCCAAGATAAAACCTCATTGCTCTATTCTGTATGGCATTAATGCAATGGTAACTTTTTACCCCCCAAATGGCAGAGCCATATGCGATAACGGGCCATACAACAGAGTCAAACAACTTCGTGAATACATTGTATGGAACGCCGCCCATCAACTTACATTTAGCTATAATGAGGCCCAATGCCCGACTAGCACTTTGAGCAACAGCCGTTGCTGTAACTTGAAAATCTAAATGTTCACTCAATACTAACCCTAAATATGTATATTTACTTACAGTTTCTATATTATCGTCACCAATCATAAAATTAAAATTTGTTTTTGGAATAGATTTGTGTCTAAAATGTACCACCTTACTTTTCTGTGAATTAATCAACATATCATTACGAGAACACCAGTCGTGCAATGCAGATAATAATGTTTGCAAATCATTTTCTGTGTCTGCTAAAAGAACAATATCATCAGCATACAACAAAATACATACAACATCATCGTCAATATTGATACCAATATTTAAAGATTTCAGATAAATTGATAAATCATTTATATAAAGATTGAATAATAATGGTGATAATATACAACCTTGTCTTAAACCTGACTGTACTTCAAACCAGTCGGTTGTATGATTATTTACACGGACACATGAAAAAACGTTTGAGTATAATGATTTAATGGCTTTGAACATTTTACCATTTACACCATAATCAACTATTCTCTGCCATAGTTTTGTGCGATTAATATAATCGTACGCTTTCTGAAAATCTATGAAAGCAGTAAAGGTAGGTAATTTCTGTAACTTTCTAGAATCGATTATATTAGTTAAAGAAGAAACGTGATCTATGGTACTTCTATTTTTACGGAATCCGTTTTGTTCATCTGATAAAATATTACTTGATTCAGCCCATTTTGTAAGTCTGTCATTTAGAACTCTACAATAAATTTTATAAATTGTGGACGCAAGTGAGATGCCCCTATACGATAGGGGGTCTCTGGGATCAGTACTAGAGGATTTTGGTATGGGATTAATGATGCACTTACCCCATGAACTTGGAACGATACCATTGTCGTAACATAGATTAAACATGATATAGAGAAAATAAATCATTACATCGTTATATAATACCTCAATTGGCAGTTCATCAATTCCACATGCTTTACCTCGTTTGGACCTAGTTATTGCGTTTCTGATCTCTAAAATAGATAATTCGTCATCAAACAACGGTACAGAATTGTGATTAATATTATCCTGTGACAAATTACTGTTATCAGGCAACCTATTTCTAAACAAAGACTTAAAATCAGTTTTCCACTTAAACAATACTTCATCGATACAAGCAGAAGTAGATCCATCAGGCAGTATGACTTCTTCCGGTATAGACTTACGTGTAGATTGATTTACGCCTATCTTACCAATAGAACGCCAGAATTTAGTATTATCTATATTACATTCATCAATTAAGTTTGCTTGCATAGAGTACCAGTATGACTGATGCATTATGCATTTAACTAGCTTCTGATTTTAATAATTTATAAACTATATGAGGAACAAACTGTGACAATTATTGTATCAACTGCAAAAAGGTGTCAGACATCCCATTTATATGCATATGATACATTTGATACCAAAAATGATAATCCCATAACAATAGCTACCAATAAAACTTGTAATCAGACAGCCAATTAAAAATGCATTATCGTTTCAATCAAGGTAAACATAATTAGAATGAGATTAGAATGTAACTAAATAGAAATAAAATGACCAGTACTCAGAAATACTCATAAGTATCGAGTACTGCTAGTTCAGTACTTGAGTAAGTATGAGTACAATTTAATTTCCTGAATACTGAGTACAGACAAGTACTGGAAAAAGTGGTACTTGAACTCATAATACTGGAGTACAAGTACGAGTACCCCATCCATGTAAGCATAATTTGTAAAAGCTTAGCTAAAGCTGAGTTAATGGGGAAGATGGATAAATTGTTTAGCTTACAGTTTATATAGAAAACATTATAATGTAGGTCAGTTGTGGCTTATATACTAAATTAGCAGAGCTTACTTCGGTAGATTATAATATCTAGAAATAATGGAAGTAAAACATTCTTATTGGTTAAACTCATCGCCTCAATCCAACTAGCTTGTAGCCCTAGACTAGTGAAAAATGCTCTGAGATAGTGAAATTACTTAATATATATAGTCAGGATAGTTGATAATTTTGCTTACAACTATGAAGCATAATGAACTGGTCTTGTGCTTAAGAAAAAGTTCAGATGATGTCCAGTATATGACTGTCACCTGATTGTGTATTAACATAATTCCTTGTACAGTGTTATGCATATGACCATAAACAAATATTGATACTGAGCAAATGCTATTTTCTAATGAGAAAAATTAATAAAGATAAAATTGCACGGTCAGAAATTTCTACGGCAATTCTATCTCCTACCAATGATTCTTAATTATGTTGGCCAGTTGTCAGTCCCTGACAAAAGTACTTGCTTAGTAGTTGGTTAACAGCTAAATCCAGAGATTTAGCCTTTCCAGGAACAGTGAGTAGGTTGACTGGCCGCCTTTATGACTTAAACAATGTGTTGCTACATGTTAAACCCAACAAAAACAAACAATTGTTAGAATAAGTACTGTCAGGTTTGACTATACTTGTCTATCTTTAAGTTAGTAATTTTATTTCAAAGTTTCTTGCAATAATTACACTCTATATTGCATCATACAAAGTCACTTGGCACTTTTTGAATGACTATTCTTCATCAAAATACACAGTATAAGTTGGTTCCACTATTTAAATACACTGTTCTTTCTCAATGTTTCAATAGTTTTCTTTTACCTACATGTTTAATGCATTATCATATCAATGAACACAGAAATAATCAATTTCCATTCTTTGTCATAAAAAATGCATGTCTACCACTTATTTCCTACAATATGGACACAGCTATTACTCCCATAAGCTTTTACTTGTTGCTCATAATGTATTTATAATTAATGAGCTTTCCAAATATATTCTGTTAGTATTACACGGTGCCATTATATTGTATAGCAGTAAGGTTACTATGAATATCCATATTGAAAATTTATACTGTATTAAAAGCCTCACTCATTCTAGCCCTCATTATCTAATAACTTGCTATTTATTGCTCATTGAGTTGCTATTACCATCCAATAAGTGACAGATTGATTATAAAACGAGATTTATATACTAAAATCAATCTGAATATTTCATCAGTCCTGTATGTATGAAAGTTTTTTGGACTGAAGAATTTCGCCCTTTACTATATAGCATATAAAACAAGACTTGGCACATAAAAGCAAAACAATGTTGTTATACATAATCATTTTCATACGTCCGAAATGTACATGGAATTCAAATATACCAATATGCTGTAAATCAGTGTCATAATGAAGAAAGTTGAGGCCAAGATTTTCCAATGCCCATTTATACTATATTTATGCTTTATTAGTCTGCCTAACTAGCTTGGTTGGTTGGGCACTAGTCTACTGATCAAGGGGCGTTGGTTTGATTCCCAGTGGGGGGAATACTTTAGCGGAGCTTGTTCATGAAATAATTTTCTAAGGCCATTTTTCCTACTACCACTGATTCTAAATCATGTACGGCAGTAGTCAGTCACTGACAGAAGTATGCTCCTAGTAGTTGGTTAACGGCTAAATCCAGAGATTTAGCCTTTCCAGGAACAGTGGGTAGGTGGACTGAACACTGATATAACCTATACAATGTGTTGCTACAGCGTTAACATAGCAACAACCAAAAAAATGCTTTGTTATCATTGACCATTGACACATTGTTATGTATATATTATCCCATGTATTTTGTTTTCTCTCCATTTTGTCTCTATGTAGTGCCAATGATAGACGTGGACACGATGTAATTGGTTTTAGGTGAGATGATATTTTTATATACATGTATGTTATGATAATCCCTTTCCATTTTAATACAAGTAATTGTCAAAAATAGTATAACTTGCCTTTCTAATATTTTATTGTGAAATGTAGTAAAATGCATGGTAAAAATGTTCAGGGCTGGTAATGAAGTTCAAGATTCATAGGATCTAAGATATTTTGCTATGTAAAAACTAACGTAAGCATGAAAAATTCAGGAATATCAGTATGGAATTTTTAAAGTTTCCATCCTTCTAGATGCATCCTGCAACTAATGAACAGTGAATTTATTTTTAGAAAACTGTGCAATTTTCTCATATGTTTTGAAATTGTATTTGCATGAACTGCAAATTCAAAATTTCTAATCATTGATTAAAGTTAAAGCATGGCTTCCTCAATTTTCAAATTTATGGTGTTTTGTTTTAGCTAGAGAAATTATTAAATGCCTGTACATACCTCTTAGATTTCCATGTATTGTTTTTAACTTGAATTTTTTTCATGCATGCAATATGAGTTGATTTTATTATTTGTATCATCTATGAACAGTTTTGAAATAAATAGAGTTATTACATTGTTTGCCTTTTCTTCTATTTTAATGAAACAATAATGGGCATTTGGCTCAATGATGTGTTTATTGTACTAAGTTTTCGATAATTATGATGTCTGCTAAGAATAAAGAAAATATTCCTTTGAATTCAAAATAATAATTCTTCTATAATCATTGAGTAATGGTTATTTTATTCTCATCGTTATGAGATTATATAAGATTACAGTATGTTAAGAGTAAATATGAACATATCTTTAACATGATTCATAATCCCATGATGAAACTTTGTGTGTTTTTGTGTAAAGATTGTCTGTTTAATTGTAATTTGTGTGCCATTATGATTAAACATAAATTTATAAAACAATTTTTTTTATTTACGTACTCTACATATTTCTAAACATTTTAGTAGACTTTAAAAAGGAAATATTTGAAAGCTAAAATTAGTGTTTTATTAAAAATAACTTCTTTGGTATTTATATTTACTCCTTCTATAAGTGAATTTATTGCTAGATTTAAAATCCATAATTTAAAGTTTTTTTTCTGTTTTTACTGCTAGTTTGAAAAAATTGACTGAATGCTTGACTGATTGATACAATTATATTCCATGTATTTGTCAATATTTCATTTTACCCATGTTTGCTGGACACATTATTCTGTTCTTTTTTTATTTATATTGTGCCAAGTATAGTAAATAAATATTAACCTGACGTTAACCTTTATGCAGAATAAGATTAAATCGAGATGACGCGGTATGAATCAATAATCAGCCTCCCATCGAGAAATGTCGGACTGACTCGATAATCACCGTTATTTCTGATACAGTTTAACGAGTCGCGAGTTAAAAATTGAGGTGAATAAAGAGCAAGACATTGTACCGTTTAAAGTATACATTTATCCGACTATTTTCTCGTGCATTGTGTTTTATTTAAAATATGAGCTGGCGACACGACTCATCTGATTGCAGCGAAGATGATAATTGATATTTATTGTATTTCTGTATTGTGTCGTGCAATTGATGTAATAAATCAAATGTGATCTAATTACAAAATGATAAAACTTTAATTATAGATGAATAAAAATACAAAAAATAAAAGAGTGTATGAAATAACACATTTTTTGGACAATTTTAACAATATTTTGTTAGTACAAATATTACAAAAAATGAAAAAGAATTGCGCATGATTGGGCTCGAACCAATACCTACTTAACTACAGTAATTCACAGTCCATCTCGGTATCATCGGCGCTATAGAGTCATTCCTTATAATTCACAAACAATTACATACTTATATGAAATACATGATCAGTTAACACATGCTTCTTCGTATGAATGATACGCGGAATCTACCGAAGGTATAAATAGACAGACAATGAAGCGTGAAATTATTACAATGAGGGTACCAACGTCAGGTTAATATTTATTTACTATATCTTATAGCCTTACAAGTTTTATTGATTATATAAAATATGCTATCATAAATGATGACCTTGTTTCAAACATTCATGACCTTGACAATCTTGTTTCAACTAGTCACTATCTTGATGACCTTATACTTAACTTATTATGAATATACCTATCAAAACAAAAAGGCTGTCACCACACCATTATTGTTGCAATTATTTCTCATACCTTTAATCATTGCTTTATAAAGATATATAAAATTTGATAATTTGACCTTGACCTTTTATGTTTGACATTTTGATTTCAGTGATGAAATTGATCATAGTCAAGCTGGTGATAATGATTTTGACTTTAAAGATGATAGCGAGGAATATACATATCATGAAAGAACACACACAACAAAAACAGAGAAGATAACTTCAACTAAACGTAGATCTGGTGGAAAACAACAAATAGATCTTGGTGCAGCTGTGAGTCAACTTAAACGTGACCTGCCTGCTGATCAACAAGTTAGTAATTTGTTTATCATAGTTCAGGCTTTGGGAATTTGCGGAAAACTTTGCCTTACATCAGATCAGACAAACTTCCAATTCTTGTCTGATTGAAAGAAATTTTGTCTGACCAAATTTTTTGTTCAAATGATATGAATACCTTTGTTGTTGTTGTTGTTCTTGAAAAGAATCATTATTCAGTAAATTAAAACTTAACTTTATCGAACATAAGGTCTGCAACTCTGAAAAAGTATTAGATTGGATATGATTTTTGCTGGACTTGTCTGAGGGTCCGGAAACTTTGCAAGGCTGATAGTTGTATAGTTGACTGAATCTATATGATTGGTATATGCAGCATGAATGAAAGTTTTTAAGGGCTGGTCCTTAAGTTCAGGATTTATGTAACCTTAAAAAGTTTTGACTGTGCGCAAAATGTGATGTAATTTGCCTAGAATCACAGCTTGTGAATAACACACATAGTCTGAAATAGCTTGGAAAAAACCTGATCTAGTAATATAAATTACAAAATTTTGATGCTTTTGATAGTGCTTTGTCCAGGCAAAAGCTATGCGTTGATTGGCCAACACAAAGTTCATCTGATCATGACCTGTGTGATGTCCGAGATCCTATGACAGCAGTCTGGATATCTGTTTACAGAGATTGCATATTTTTGTACTGTTTATTTATAACTATGTTAAACTAATTTGAAGTCTGTATGTTGATATTTTCAGTCAATATCCACTACAAGTAGTAGATCTAACTTAGAGTCAGGTCCTAGTTTAATTGACATGGGTAATCCAGGAGGCACTAGTAGTGAGATCTCAGCAGACTTTGCTGATTTTCAATCTGCTAATAATGACTTCAATCCAAGATCTAGTAATGATGGTAAGTTTTCTTACTACAATAAATTATTTTAATGTAAGCCTGCTGGATTACTTTAAACACTATTTTATTAATCAACAATAAAGTACATATGTTCATGATAATAATCAAAGAATTTGTGGTTGAGCAAATAGCATTGGTAATTTTAAACTTCTCTCTCCTCTCTTGCTGCTAAGTTCTGTCAGTAGCTTGTCTGACTGTCATTCCTGGCTGGAGATATAATCTAATGTGGAGGTTGGTCTTATCACTACTTATTTAAGCAGTTGTCAGACGCTGACTTGAATAATTGACAATTGTGATATGATTGGAAAATTTCTGAAGCATGACTTGAAGCAACAAGCAACCCAAACCATGTTTTCCAGTAGAACAGATTTTTCAACTAGTAGTTATCAGTAAATTTTGATCTTCCAGCCCTTAGATTAGTCTGCAAAACTTCAGCAGATCTGTTTATTTTTAGTCCATATGATAATCATAAAAATAATTTTTCTTGATGTCATTTTTTTATTTATTTTAGTGGAGGTTTTCAAGTGTATAATTTAATTCCAGTTTATATCGGAATTATCTGATGCTAAAAAACAAAGATGGATCAAACTGACAAAATTTATATGTGATTGACCTCTAACAGTTGATAAAAGTTTTTAGATTAATAACTACCTACTATAACTACTTGACCAAGAATGAAATAAAAGAAAATCTCACAAGTCACAATACATACATAGAAACACTTGCGGCAAATAGTGTAAATCTTGAAAACTAAGTGTCTTGTAAATGATATAAAAGTTGAACCTAAATTATTTTAGTAATTTACATAGAGAAGGTAATGATTTTAAGTGTTTTTTTCTATTTACCAGGTACAACTGATGAGTTTGCAGATTTTAGTTCTGCTCCTGCTGTAAATAATGTAAGGTAAGATGAAAGACATGGCTTACTTTTGTTTATTTGACATTTATTTTAAATATTTAATATAAACTTGTTGTAGGTACCTAATTATGGTGCAAGTAGAAACAAAAATCTTGATACATTGACCTTTACCAAACTGAGATTGAAAAGTAAAACCGCCTACCCGCCCCTTTCCCCGTAAGTAGATGAGAATCTAGTAGCTTACTTTCTAATGCCTCAAAGAAGTGAATTTTTAGTAAGTACATAAAGAAAGAAAAAGAAACTTTAAAATGTATTGAAGCAATTGTGTATATGATTAATTTTGAAAGTTAGTTAAGTCTGCTAGTAAAAACTGTGAGGCTTTGGCTCAACTTTGCATACAGACTAGCAGAGGGAAGTTTTTGAACAACAATATTTTTTGTTTCAGTCAAAATGGTGGATTTGCTGATTTCTCAAGTGTTAATTCTAGTCAAACATCTCAAACTGTGAATGGTACAAACAATGATCTATTAGATGTATTTAGTGTAAATAGTTCACCTTCTATGCAATCAGGAAATTTATTACAACCTAATTCTAACAACATGAACACTATGTCTAGTGCCAATATGATGAATTCTATGAACAATCAGGGACTTATGAGTGGAGCTAGTGTACCAAATATAAACATGTCATCATCCGGAATGGTCGCACCGAATCCTATGATGGCATCTAAACAGCCTAATTTAATGTCTGCACAGCCTAATATTATGTCATCTCAGCCTAATATGATGATGTCTTCACAGCCTAATATGATGTCAGCCCAGCCTAGTATGATGTCAGCCCAGCCTAATATGATGTCAGGACAAATGGTGAGTATTGTTGCTGTCATCCCCATAAGTTTTCACAAGCATTAGCCTGTTTATTAAGTTTAGTAGAAAAATATAAATATATCAACTGGTCTGACTTTGATATCAGTAATTTTTAGGGCTGCTGTGAGTATCCGAGTACTCGGATATTCGCAATCCCAACTAGAAAATCAAGTATGAATATTCGTCACGTCAGAAATTCTCAGATTGCGATCTATTTTTGGAAATAATGAAAGAACATTTTCAGCTAAAATACCTCTGAAAACGAGCCGCACTACTGATGAAAATTTTAATTTAATTGAAATTTTCGATTGATACACATTTAAACAAAAATGTTATCATTGAAATAACCCATAAAATGCCTGGTAATAGAAATGTTTAGTGTACATTGTTTTCCATTTAGTAAAAGTTTCTGTTATTCTTCACTTTTTGTTATTACTTGAATTCCTGTATGCTTCTCCATTAAAAAGTGATATGTGGTTTGATTTGTGAATCACTACACAGAATCGTGGTTCAGATCGGATCGCCACTTGCTCAACGATCCACAGCCCTAGTAATTTTCACTTCCCTTAATCAACTTTTACTAGCCCCAGGCTTCAGGCTAGTGGCTTAAAGTGATGTCTGTTGTTAATACTTTCAAGCAGATGCTTATATAGGTCTTATAATGTCAGTCTGAGACTGTTCAGGTGCAAGCCAAGTGTGAAAAATGTCAGATCAAGTCATCACCTTTAAATTATCCACTAGCCCAAAGCCTGGTACTAGTTTTGCTTTATGAATCAATGTTGATTGGTGATTTTTTTACTACATTTAACTAAACTCCATGTCAACACAATTTAGGTCATTTTACGGCGTCCAGCGCACCTAACCTAGCTTTCCTGGACCATTGTCTATAACCAGTACTCACCTACCCTTCCACAAGGCCGAAAACTTCTCCATATTATCTAATCAATGGAGGAAAATCGACATTATTGTCAAATTTTCATGGAAGGGTATAACCTCCCCGGGTGGGATTCGAACCGACAACCCTTCCTGCACAAGATTCCAAATCCCGGCACGCTACCAACTGCACTATCGACCCGGGTTGTTGATTGGTGAAAATAATATATTTTATAGATGCACCAAAATGCGTCATTTGTTATTTATCATTGTGAAACACTTCTCTTAGGATGCATTTACTTCCTGGACATTCTTTTTAAATCCTTGGAATTGGGAAAAATTGTTTTGTTGATTTTTTTAAATCCTGATTTATTCTGTAACACTTAGTTGTTTTATTTTAAAATTAAGATATTGTGTTATGTTGTTAGTAAAAGATTTATTTATTTTATAAAAAAAGATCTTTTGTGATTTATTGCTAATACAACAATATTAAAATATATTTTAGATGTCGCAGCCTGGCATGATGGGTAACACTGGAATGGTGGGTAATCCAGGAATGATGGGAGCTCAGGTAAGTTACTGAAGTTATGAAAATTTAATATTGATATATTGTATTGATCTTTTTATTAGTGACGGCCTGATTATAGATCAGAGAGAAAGTCTACTTATTTGCTTATGGTGACCATTAGGGCTTCTTGTATTCAAATTCTTGTCATCCTAACTTAGGCCTTTGAAACTATTGATGTAAAATGATGAATATTTAGAAATTTCATGATTAAAAAATTTGAACTAATGCTGATAGATAAAAGAAGGAAATTTTTATTTCTATGAATATTTTGTCATTATAGCCTATGAATATGGGATTTAATCAAGGTATGGGATTCATGCAGCCTTCATCAGCTCAACAAGTAAGTACCTGTATATATATAAACAATAGATGAGGAGTGTATGGTACCGGTGCATGTTGTATGGTATATGATACTTGTATGGTCTGTGTTGTAGTATAGAATTCATGTAGTCAAGTCTATACTGTTGTATCTTACAGAATTGTGCATGTGTTTGGTCAATCTTGTCAATATTAGATTATTTAACAATCCAATATATATCCACTACTGTAGGTTTGATGGTTTTTGTTAAAAATTCATCACTTTGTCATAAATGGGCTATATTCATACAATTGGTTTGAAAAATTATGCATGTTTTGCTTGAATAAGTTCTCTTAAAATGTTGATATATTCATAATTACCTTTACACTTAAGAAAATGTTCAGAAATAGACCTGATTCCGATCTCAAATTTGTGGGTTTTTGTCCATGCACAAGCTGTATAAACAAAGTTTGTCACACAGGTAAAAGTTTGTTAGTACCGCAGGGAATAACCCAAATATTTGAATTCTGGATATATAGTCTATTAAACCATATCTTTAGATAAATGTCCATGTTCAACAATGTCAATTGTAAAAAGTCCTTAATCCCCTTTAAAATGTAAAATTCTATTATAACTATCCTATTGTAAAAAACATATGAAATAAAATTTCTATCATCTATCAATGAAAAAAAACAGCTGCTTTTTTATGTGTAAAAGGTTATTATGAATGATCTTATTTAGTAATCTTATTTGCATGCTGTCCTTGGTTATATAGTATGTATGTAGTTGGGCATGGAAATTCTATCCTTGAAAAGCTTTCGTTCTTTTTATACTTTTTAAAACAAAAATATTTTTAACATGACTAAAATTCAACTCTTGATTTAAGTGAATGAGGTACAACAACTTGTCAATGAAGTAATGTCTTTGATAAGTCTAATGCATGTTTTTATAATTTATTAATTTCTTAGTATTATTATGTGAGTATTTTAGTTTGAAGTGATGTTTGCACAGTTTTATTTTCACTTTGAAGTTTTTTCCTAGTATTTAACCTTTAATTTGTATTTATTGTGTTGCTAATATTTGCATGGTTACAAATATAGTTAAGACTGCGTAATGAATCTATATCCCCAAATCCAACTTCTTAAACTCCACTACATTTCCAATGCAGTAAGTCAAAAGACTTCCTATTGTAGATAAATATTGGTTGAATTTTCATTTGTACACAGTGTGGCTTATTGATATCCTTATAATGTTATATTTGAATGTTGACTGTTTGCTGAGATATAGCTGGAAAAAATTGCCACAGAACAGTACTACTAAGTTTTATAAAAAATCAATTTGCATGGGTGCAAGTTTTCAGGCATATGCCTGAAGTTCAGGTTTTTCACTACAAATTAGACAATGTTTTGCTATTAAATTATGAAGAAAAATGGTTTCAAATTACAGTTTTAGGTTTTTCAAAATTTTCATCTTGCACCCATGAATTTGTATTATTGCAGTCTTCACTACCTTTGTTATTTTATTATTAATTAATATGTAAATCAAAGCTACATGTCTTGTTTTATAGGACAAATTATGACTGTATCAGTAAATTCAATTCATAGGTTGGGATCATTGAATTCATTTTGGTAATAACAATGGTCCCTAATATATTTCCAAGCTCAGGTATTCCCAAGGCATGTGTAAATATCAGAGTTCTATTTTAAAATGCTGTGGAAGTAAATTCATGCATTTTCTGTACCTAAGTATTTGGCATGACTTTCAATTATACATGAACATTGACATTTCGTGTTGATTTCTCTGGTATGTCTATTATTTATAAAACATTCGGAAGATTTCGGGGAATTTTTCTTAAATTCGTATTTATTTGCTCTTTATTCTTTTCTTCATAATGTTTGGCAATAGGCCATTATAAAGAGACATTCGTCTTGAACTTAACTTTTTTATGTTTTAATTCTCAAAACAGACATGTTGGTTGTTACAAAAAAACCATAAAATATAAATTTAAAGAGAAGTGTCTCTTTATAAATGCCTTCTCTGGTCAAGTCTTACATGAAAGTTGATGTCTCGTGTCAATTTCAATACCTAATAAAGCATGTAGCTAGGATTTATACTTATTATTTCACTTATAACAGGTAAATACTAGTGTAGCAGCACGTTTGTCACCCGCCCCATCTATGACTGCCTCAAAGGTGGGTCTTTAAAATTTTTAACTTAACCCTTGTAAAATCCTGTACTCATTAGATTTCTTATATTGTATTGGTAGATACTCTTACATTAACCCTGCTGATTTAAATACTCAATACAGTATTTCTGTACTCAGTATCAATAGGTGTTTATTTAAATCAGTGAAGTTAATGAATATACAGGCCTCGAAGAATCCACTCGCCCGCTCAAATTTGCGAGTAAACATTGCCGTCGGGCGAGTTGAGTTTTCCTGACGCTCGCCCTCTCGGGCGAGCACTTTTTTGTGCCAAGTTGAAAAGGTATTGAATAATTCCTTCAAAATACAGTGTTTGTTAGTCGTAAAAACGAACCGAAAAGTCAATATACTGCCGCTATTTGCACAAGCGAGTTACAATGACGTCATGTGGATGTGTTTGATTCGTGTAGTGTTACAGTGTCTGATATAAGTTAATCGAGTTGGTTTGTATTTTGTCCCGTATTTTGTTGCGTTTTGCTTTAAAGTCGATAAATGCTCAGTATATTCACTAATAATAAAGGATTGAAGTAATTTTTTTAATAAAATGGCGACTTGTTATTTTTGTCACAATAATGTACCACGGCAAACTTAGGAATTTTGTTATTACGAATAGTAATATCAAGCGTCAAAAAAATCGTCTGTTAATGTTGAATGTCCTAAATGTTGACCTTTCTTTGTTTAATTACCGAACAAATACAAACTTTGATTATTGAATATTTGTTTTTTTTAATTAATAATCAATTGTGTTCCATAATAATAGAGTATTTAAATGACACTTCATGTGCAAACTGTGAATAAAGGTACCTTCTATGGAAAAAGTTTTGACAGTAAATTATGGGTCTTAAATTAATTGGCATGTGTTATACAACACTTGAATTTTAAAACTGCGAAGGACGATACCCATTTATAACAAAAGTTTGGACAGTTAATTGGAGGTCATAGCCATAACTTAATTGTTATGTGTTAAACAAACATGCAAACTTAAACGGACTTCGTAAATTATGATTTTAATTGAATCATTGTAGAGTCAGGAAAAATAAAAAAATACGATTTTTTGTTGTTGAGAATTTCGAAATATTAAAATAATTCGCATGTTAAATAAAAAATAAAAAATTTCGTAAAACAATCTGTTGTTTCCAGTTCAGACTGAGATTAACTTGTTAATTGTTAATAAACATCTGTTAAACTGAAATAAATTTGCTTGTTTTATTCTCCCCTAAGATTAAGCCCATTTCAGGGTGACTAATTTTAAAAATTATCCTTTCACTGTCTGAGTAGCAGGGCGAGTAGATATTGTCACAGGGCGAGTGAATTTTCAAGGTAACTCGCCCTGCAGGGCGAGTGGCTTAGGGAAAAATTTTCGAGGCCTGATATACCACGCACTGACAGTTGAATGAAACTTAATGAATACATTTTCTGAATAACCTAATTATATACATTATATAGTGGGTTACTACTTCAGTTAAATGTTGACACACTTTTTTTGTGTTTAGAACTAATTAGTTACCACATACACTATGCACTATGATTGACCATGATATTGCTAGTCTGACTTCCCTATATTATGAAAGAATGAATGTCTTCTCCATTTTAAGGTATTGCATAAGTTTGAGCAGATTTATTTCTGTATACTGTCCCAACTGAATTATGTATCAATATTTTAGTTTTCTAGTTACCTCCCTTTGGCCCTTCTATGAATCAACTAAAAGGGAGATAACATATCCTCATTTTCTCTATTGAATTCTGCCTTTTAGTTTAGAAATTTAGTTGTAAAAACAGTTCTTAATTTGCTTTATAAACCTCACTGTTGTTGATGTGGATGTTGTACTTAACATAGCTATCTAGTGGTTGTTAGTATTAACATTTGGTAATGACTGTTGTTTTAAAATTATGATTTGGTTTTGATTTTGATGTGGTTTGCTTATTTTTATGTGAATTATAAATTAAACCTGCCAGGTTAACTCAGTTGGTGTGAAGGCATAACTTCCTGTACACCCACAGTTCTTGGGCCTCATTTCATGATAAAGAAGTCTGTCAAATCTTGAAATAGAATACTGTGCTCATTGTACTTATTCAGGGGTTATAGGATTTATGTACATACCTTTGTGTAGTATATTCATGAACTATTTTCATTCATCTTTCTAGCTTAGTAATAATTAATCACTATGATTTGTACCAATAAAAAACTAAAGAAGGTTTCCAGATCTTGACCTGTCCAGGAACTAGGAACAGGTGGAATGACTGTAGCCATATTTATAGAAAAGTATTGAGAAAGTAGTGAAATGCTCCAAATATTATGCCTGTTACATGTATTAATAGTAATTGCATTGAGACCAGGGCATCATATTATCAAAAATCTTACAATAATTTAACAATACAATATAGAATGATTTATGACTAAAACCAGTCAGAAGATGCTTGATAATACAGGTCCCAGATTGTAAAAATGATCAGTTACTTGACTATGAAAACTACCCAGAAAGTACCTTACCTGAAAAATGTTGTTATATTTAGTAACATGTATTGTACATGTCTTTTATTGAATTAATGTTTAATATATAAATGTGATTTTATTATAGAATTCCAGTAACACATGGTCAACAGATGCTAGTAAAGTAAATATTAATTTAGATGTATTAAGTCCTAAGGGTAAATTCCAACAACAAAATAAACCAAGTATGAATCAACTACAAACAAATAAAGGTAGGTACATTGTGCTTGTTTTACTTGAGACAAAAACTTACAACATCATTACATGTACTGTCAATTTTTTTCCTTTTTATGTTGTCAGATTTAAGAAATAACTTACAGTTGTCTATATTTTGTTGTCTAATAAAATATAGGCACGAGTTGTGATGCGCGTATGATTAAATCACGAGTGCTTTAGCACGAGTGATTTAATAAGCACATCAAACGAGTGCCTATATTTTATTAGACAACAAAATATAGACAACTGTAAGTTATTTCGATTCTAACATCGTAAAATACATCCGTAGAAAAGATATATTTATAGAACTATTTTTAACTGTCAGAAACGTCATGCTGTTGAATCCACCCCAGTGCAAAGGCCGAAAATAGCATTTATTTACACAATTCTCACAGATAGGTGTTTCTTATTCCGAACAAAAAATATTATAATCTTAATTATAGAATAGAAACCAAATTGTAATTGTCAACCCTTATAAACTCGGGCGCCATTTTCGGCTTTGTGCATTTAACGTGGGGAGTAAAATTTCAACAGCCGTTACGAGCTATATTTCGTTGAATAATAAAGCTTGGATGACGTCACATTAAAGAAAGAGTGAAAACGCACGTGCCTATGTTAGAATTCAAGTTAAATTACAGTGTTGCTTGTAATTTTCACTACATTTGGGGTCAACAATGATAGCATAAATTCTAAATTCAGTGAATATGTCTGTAAAAAATTCAATACAGATTATACTTGTAAAGATTAGAGTTAGATCAAATGTGGAAATTCTTTCCATCACAATTTCAAAACCCCTAAAATTAGAGATATGTAGCTGAATTTAAAGCACTTTAAATTACTGAATTATGCATAAAAGAACAAATGTTTTATTGTTTAAATATAATACTGCTGTAAAGTATAGTTGAAAGAATGAGTTGTGACTTGTGAATTAAACAAGTCCATCTAACAGAGGCTATATTCCTATTTTACCAAATTACCCAATTACCCAAGTTAAAAATTTCATGTGTGCACTCCTGTTTAATTTTTTTTCAATATTTAAATATTTATTTGTGTGATATTAAAGGTATGGTATCACCTCCAGCATCACAAAGTATGGCAGGATTAAATCAGGGCATGGCTAATATAAACATGGGTGGTCAACCTATGATGGCTAACAGTAAGTATGGCTTATACAATGTATACATTTTTGGTTGGGTTTAACAACCTGTCAATCAGGTCTCAGCATATTTATACCCCCGCAAACGAAGTTTTCGGGGGTATACTGGAATCACTCTGGTGGTTGGTTGGTTAGTTGGTTGGTTGGTTGGAATGTGGTCTGTCCCAAAAAATTGATACACTATAGTATGTTTATTTCTTAATGTATTTGAAAAAAAGCTGTTATATATACCATAATTTAATGGTGTATACAAAACTCATGTAACTATGGAAACATATCTCACTTGTTTAAGATATTTAATTGTGTTATGTATTTTAAATCTAATTTGATAACTGTATAGTATGCTTTTTTCTCAATAGATTTTTTTCTTATCTTATTTCATAGAATTTGCACAGGCGTTTACAGTTGATGTTTATATGCATGTTATGTCAATTCCAATTCAAAATGGCCAACTTGCGGCCATCTTGATTTTTTAAATTTAATTTAATAACTGCATGCTTATTTCTCAACATATTTTTAATTTTTTTTTATAGAATTTTGCACAGGCGTTTACAGTTGATGTGTACATACACTTTATATCAATTCCGACTTGCGGCCATCTTGAATTCTTTTTAGTTTAGTTTAATTACTGTATGCTTATTTCTCAACAGATTTTTTTCTTAACTAATTTAGATAGAATTTTGCACAGGCGTTCACAGATGATGTGTACATACACTTCAACTTAATTCCAATTCAAAATGGCGGACTGGCTGTCATCCTTTTTTCAAAATTAATACAGTCTTATATTGACTTATTACCATACATATTTTGAAAAGAAATTGCATACAAGGTCTCACTAATACAGTCGATCAAATGACTATTCTTCATCAATTTATATTCAATATGGCTGACTGGCAGCCATCTTGAATTTTTATTTAAATTACTGTATAGTACATGTATGTTTTTTACTCAATTTTAGCCAAATTTCGCTCCAAAGTCTTTATTGATGTAGTTGACTTGTACATGGATTTACTCTGGATACAAATTCATTATGGCAGACTGGCAGCCATTTTGACTTTGTTTAAATAACTGTATAGTAAGCTTATTTATTTCCTTCAAAAAGTTAAGTATCGCATATGATGGTACAGACTCAAAAAGTTCTTTAAGTGAGCTAACTTAAAAATGTTTGTCACGGATGTATTTAAAATCCTGGCAGTCTAGGAGAACGTATTTGACATTGAAATGCTCGTCACATGGTATACATTTAGGTGCTTTCTTTCTTTTGAGAAGGTATGAATGTGTTAATATAGTATGACCAATTCTACATCTCGTAGTAACTATTTATCTCATTGATTAGCAAATATTATTGACGAAGATGAATCAAGGGTTTATGGCTTTATGTCATGTAACTTATTAAATGTAGCATTATTCCACATTGTTTGCCATTTTGACTTGCTGAAGTCTTTTATGTACTGCTATTTTTATCAAATTCTTATTGTTGAACTTTTTTTTTATGTATTGATATTTTATCAAATTCATAATGGCTGATTGGCAGCCATTCTGAGTTTTTCTTTTTAAAAAGCAAATGATTTGATAATTTTTGTACAGACTTTGAGAAAGTTAGAAATTGTTTAAGTTAATGTTCTTGGCATTTTCTTAAGTGGAATTCAAAATGGCTTACTGGCAGCCATGTTGAATTTTCTAATATCTTGTACAGCTAACATCTTTTTTTTCTCACTTCATTTTGATAAAATTGTGCGGACAAATTCTTGTTGATGAAATTTTTATATGTATTTATTTTTTTATGTATTTAAATGGACCAACTAATAGCCATCTTGATTTTTTCTGTAATGTTGTGAAGAAAACATCTTATTTCGTCATAGCTACATGAGATTTTAGATATTATTTTAACTTTACTACTGTGAAAATAATGATTGGTAATTTAAGCTCTCTTATGGGGTATTTGTGAAATTCTTGATACAAGATATTGTAAATACTAATTGTTTGATTTATATTGTGTACATTGATGACTACCATTTTTACAATTGCCTTATTTTTTACTTATTTATCAAAAAATTACAAACACATTCTACATTTTGCTCTTCTGGTTACAACATACTCATGATGAGTTTAAATGTGATCACTCTTTGTCTGTTGTTCCACTTTACATACTTAATGACCAAATGGTGTTCATTTTCATGTAAAAATCATTTGAAATATGACAACTCTGTTTTTTTTTTGCTTTTTCATTAATCTATAATGAATTACACTGTAATTTGCTGTTTATTTCCAATTTGATTTTGCATCCTATTCTTTTTTTGGTTTTTATGCTTCTTACAACATTTACCCTTTTGGACTTCCACAATGTTGACTTGCTTTTATCTTGAAATGTTGCCGTTGCGGGGGTATTTTGGCCACTGGTGGCAGTTCTAGTTTTTAAGTACCGTTGGACAACCAGCTATTTACTTTACTTGCCCAAACTAAATGTCTACTAACAGTAGCAAGTTGCCCGAACCCATATATAGGTTGTCTTGGGCAGGACAATCTTTATGTAAAGCCCTGTCAACAACACAAATTATGGCCATTTTAATGTGACCAGCTCACTGGAACTATTTTCCATAGACCCTAATCTATAATCAGTTTTCACCTACCCTTCTTCAAGGCTAACAAATTCATAATGGTTGAAAATTGACCGTATTGTTAAATTTCATGGAAGGGCATAGCCAATCTGATTAAAACCCGATCTGAAATTTTCCGTTCGCATACTCGCTAATTTAGATATGTCCTTTTTCAAACGAAGGTCACGTTCAGGCGACCTTTTCTCATCATAATATTCATGACGAAATTGTTATGATACGTAACTTGTTTACATCGTCTATGTCACGCAATTTGAAATGAGCTGCCCAATCGCAGACTGTGAATAATACCACTGTAAAATTAGCATGCAAAACTTGGTCTAAAAATTGAAATTATGAAATCAAAATGTGATTAATAGTGTTTTCTTCTAGATGAAAGCTACGCATTGATTGGTCGAAACAAAGTTCATCTTGTGACGTGACCTTCCACGGAGACAGTAGAAATCCTGTACCACAACACTCTACAGGATATCTGTTTACGGAGATTGGGGCATGGCCAGTTTAGGATAGTTTATATACATTGGTTAATTCAGAGGATTGATGTGTTTGGCCGATTGAAACTTGAACTATGTTTTATTTTATTGTACAAAACTTGTTGTCAGCTAAATATGTATATGGAAGCAGACTTTAACCCCACTTTAATTTTGTTATATTTTAGATATGGCTATGGGTATGCACAGTCAGACAGCATTTGGTATGCAGGGATCTATGATGAATCCATCAGTAGGGGCTGTTAGAATGCAAACTAGTATGAATATGACTAATACAATGATGGGAAATGCTGGATTCCAACAACGAACTGATAATGCTTTCTCAGCATTTGGCTCTATGAAATAATGATGGCTGACTACATTAGGGCATTATAAAACTTTGGTCAATACTGAAAACATTCCAAGCATGAAAGAACTTCATCCCACATTGTTTGAAAACTGATAAATGAAGAGACTTTGTGTTGTTAATCATGATAACCTACTGTTTCACTTGTGAAGATGACGATGATGATTATGATAATGATGATAGTGTAGAGTCGATGTTGTGAAGGAAGGTTACCCTAGAGTAGTATGAAATGGGGACTTTCCTTGTCCCTCTCCATGTTTATTAGGGATGATGACCCCCTAATTTTGTCTCAGACTCTGAAAAGAAATAAGGTCTTTTTGTTTGATTAAAAATCAAAAGGCAGCCCTATATTAGGGACTTTCTAACACAATACCTAAAATAAACTGAGTCTTTTTGTTTGTTTTAAAATTTAAAAGACACTTGTATCCATATTAGGGAATTTTTGTGGGTCAAAAGGGAATTATTGATGAGTGAGTTGAGAGGTATATTACTAACCCATTATATATAATATATATTCTAACATAATTGGTGATTTCATGTGTATAGAGATGTACAAGTTTTGCTGTGATCTAATTTTCTAGTGGATCACTGAACATCAACACATGATTGTTTTGTATGTCACGAAAAACATAGTTCTTTGTTCATTTTTCAAAGGATATTAAAATATTAAATAATTTTGTACTCTGCTAGATCTAACAGTGAAATAGATCATGGTTTATTGTTTCAATACTAGACAGTTAAACACTCTGGCCAAGCCTGCATGGAAGGATTCCAACCTTCACGGATGAATACAAAATATAAGTTTGTAGATCAGTGCAAGACAATTGACCGCTTCTGTATTTGGCTTAAATGTTTTAAATGTTATGAATTTTAAACATGAACAGTATTCTATTTCACTGTTAGATTTATGATGGATTGAAATTTATTTCCTTGATATAAATACACTGAATTTATACTAGGTCTTTACAAACACACAATAATTTGTATAGAGTATTTTATTTGTTGTCGTTTCTATGGACGCTGTTGTAGAGATTTATACTGTGATAAGTAAATATTGTTGAAAAATGATTATTATATGTTATATATTATTGTATTTTTACTTACTAAGCAGCATAGTATCTTAAGCTTGAGATTGTATATACAGGAGTTATCTTGTTTTATGATTGATAAAAATATATGAACATCTTTAGATTTGTATTTTTGATGCCAAGTATTATTGCTTTGATTCTAAGCTGTATATTATAACTTTGATTCTAAGCTGTAAATTATGACTTTGATTCTAAGCTGTAAATTATAACTTGGAATCTAAGCTGTCAATTATAACTTTGATTCTAAGCTGTAAATTATTGCTTTGTATCTAAGCTGTAAATTATAACTTTGTATCTAAGCTGTAAATTATAACTTTGATTCTAAGCTGTAAATTATAACTCTGATTCTAAGCTGTAAATTATAACTTTGATTCTAAGCTGTAAATTACATGTATAACTTTGATTCTAAGCTGTAAATTATAACTTTGTATCTAAGCTGTAAATTATAACTTTGATTCTAAGCTGTACATTATAACTTTGATTCTTAGCTGTAAATTTAAACTTTGATTCTAAGCTGTAACTTATAACTTTGATTCTAAGCTGTAAATTATAACTTTGATTCTAAGCTGTAAATTATGACTTTGATTCTAAGCTGTAAATTATAACTTTGATTCTAAGCTGTAACTTATAACTTTGATTCTAAGCTGTAAATTATAACTTTGATTCTAAGCTGTAAATTATGACTTTGATTCTAAGCTGTAAATTATAACTTTGATTCTAAGCTGTAAGTTTATAACTTTGACTCTAAGCTGTAAATTATGACTTTGATTCTAAGCTGTAAATTATAACTTTAATTCTAAGCTGTATATTATAACTTTGATTCTAAGCTGTAAATTATAACTTTGATTCTAGGCTGTAAATTATAACTTTGATTGTAGGCTGTAAATTATAACTTTGATTCTAAGCTGTAAATTAAAACTTTGTATCTAAGCTGTAATTTTAAGCTTTTAATTGGACTTGATAAAAAGTCAGACTTGTTTAAATTATTTCATGGAATAAAGTCAGTTTAAGGCAACAGCATTAATATGTTTTGAAGAAATTGTTGATAGTGTATCCATGTAAGTAAAATTCATGTACTTTTACAAAATACAGAAAAACCACCATTTTTGGAATATGGTCATTTTCATTAGAAATTGTGAGTCAAGAAACAATATTTTCATTCATGGATAAACCAACTCATAGGACTTGATTACTGTGCTCACTCCATGAAGGAAGAATCTTTCCAAAAAATTTAAGGATATTGATGGGTCAGCACAAAATTACTCTTAACCAATCAAGGAAGGCTTTAGACTAGTTCTGAGCTGACCCATTTATTTCATCATGATATTTAGGAATATTAACATGAGAATTTGTTACTAATGTTGTAGTATTATTTCAAGTGATATGTTAATATATACTATATACTTACTGTACTAGTATATTGTAAAATTGTGTAGATGCTGAGACCACTTATTGTCAAATTATAGTAATATATTGATGATAATGTTAAAACATTTTTAAATGAACAAATTGTTGAATCATTTTTATACAAGATTGAATATTTGTATGGAGATATTGATTAGAGATTTTAAACATTTTGATATGCTAATCTATTCTTGGGTTATATGTTAGACCATTGCCCATCTTTCTGTGACTTGTCCAAATGATATCCTAAAAATCCTAGTACTGTTAGTCATCAAATTTTATGTAACAATAGCCCACAGGCCAAGATTATTTTACAATGATTCTGATATCCGAAGTATGACAAATCATAATTTTTTCATACTTTCACCCCTGGAAGTTTCAGAGTGTTCACTTTGTTCATAGACTTGATGAAAGGAAATAACTTGGTTTCTATTATTATTGATCTCAAACTATCTATGTAGGTACTTGTACTAATAAATGACATGTTTATACTTGTTGTCATAGGTTTAGATTAGTTCTAGTGAATGCTAGATCTTGTGTGTATTCAACTATGGCTCACAGTACATACTGTATTGTAATGTTCAGTAGCAGGAATTATATGGATAGTATTATGTCTTTTCCATCTAGCTACCAATTCATAACTGATTGGAAGGTAGTGTTAAATTTTGTTTAACTGTTAGTGGCACATACACTAACCCTGCTGATTTAAATATTCACGACAGCTTTTCTGTATTATAAGTTATTTAAATCAGCAAAGTTAATGTATGCACAATTAATAGTTGAAATGAATTAATAGATATTGTGTATGTAGAACAGGAAAAAGTAGTGGTAAATATAGTGGAGTTTAATAAAAAAGTAAGTAACAGTTACCTTACTGATTTGTTAGAATACATATAGTTCTCTTGACTTATAATGCCAGCTACCATAACCTACTGTGAGTCATTGTTGAAAACCTTCCTGTTCATTGTATACAAACACTGTTCTGTCAGCTGTTGTCTAAATTTTGTATTGATTATTGTGATCTATGTAAAACTAGTGTTTGTATTATATTGAGAAATAAATCTTGACTGGTATACCTCAATATTAGATGGGGTGTAATCTATGGATAGCCAGACCTGATAGCCCACCTTACATATTTCAGTTGGATAGTAGACCTTGCTTGGGAAGAAAGAAACTTATTAATCGGGTTAAAATCAAATTTCATTTACTGATACATACATATGATATAGTTTTGCCTAAAGTTATAAAGGCTTACTTTACTCATCACTGTTGTCATTATTTTGTTTAGTTTATATTTTGATAATTTTATTTCATTTCATTATTCACTATAAAAGTCTGGGTTTCAATTCACAAAACTTCTCAACTGAGATTTGATCTAAAGTACGCATTTTAACCACTAAATGTTTTAACATAGCCAAAATTTGACCTTTTTGCCTCTTTTGTACTATACGGCATTTAAAAAAATACTCTCATTTTTGTCTTATTCTGTGTGACACAGGTGCAACTTGGAGGAATGAAATTGGACTTAAGAAAAAATTAACTTGAGAAGTTTTGGGAATTCAATTTCATGCTTTTGTTATGTGGTGACATTATTAACTATTATACTTTTACAACGGTATAAACATTATGGTATATGGACATTTTGATGTACCAGTAATCATCAGTAATCATAATATAGTCATATCTATTGCTGATATACATGTACTGGATCTTTTTATTGGTTTATTTATTTTAGCCGCTTCCCTTAGCTTTAAGTGCTCTGTCTGTTGGAATATATACTAGGACGAAAAAGAAACGCCGGGTAACCTATAATGATTGTTTTAAGGGATAAATTGTATTATTGGATTATTATATTTATTTTTGTATGAAATGTCATCTGTATGGAACCAGCTGTTGAAGTTTCAATCGATTTCCGATGCTGATTATGTGAAAAAATACCCCCTTTTAACGATGACCCTTCTTGTTTTGCGAAACACGGCCGGACATGTGTTGCATATTTTATGTACCCGGCGTTTCTTTTTCGTCCTAGTATACTTATTAATATTCTTAGTGGACCATGGTGAAAATTGGTTTACACCAAATATGTTATCCACATTAAATTAAGTTGTTATCATTATTCTTTCTGCCATGCATAAGAATTGGTTTTACAATTTCTGCTGGTTGGTAAAATTGATTTTTTTTATCAAAATGTTTAAATGTATATAGGAAAGAATTCTGAAATTTATGTCTATAAATAATGCTAGTAGTCTTGGACATCCATGGTGCTTGCTAGAAGTTAGATGTAAATACAAAATATTTATTTATAAATTGTCGGTTAGTCTACCACTAGACTTGGTATGTCTACGTTTTTCATTATGTGTAATGTCTATCGAAATGATGATTGTTTACTGAGAAATATTTGGCTGCTTAAAAAGGCACAATTGAATTGATAGAAATGTAGATCAGAAAAAGTTAAAAGTCCAGGATTTAAAGTCCAAGGCAGCATATTTTTAAAAATCTTACGATCATTTAACTGTACAATATAGAAGGGATTTACTACTAAAATTGGTCATAGGACACTTGATAATACCAGCCCCAGAATGCTAACTACTGCACTATGGCAGTAATTCCTTAATGATCCTTGATGTAATTTCAATTAGGTTTTGAGATTGATAAGATAATAGGTATCTGGCCAATATTGCAATGTATTGATACTGTAGAAAGTAGATTGTGTGTGGGGGGGGGGGAGAAGGGGTGGATGGAGGGGTGCTTCTATTTATCTTTGAGTTTTATATCATGGTTCATTATTTTATGTTATCTTTATGTAATATAGACTGTGAGGTATTTCATAGAAGTCATTAATATATCAGGCCTATTTAGTGTTACATTATACTGCAATATTCATTATGTCATATTTTATTTATCATTCTTCTATTATACTACTATGACGATAAAGCTTAGGTCAGTAGATGGGCTCATGCCCACATTAGTGAGAGGTCAAAGTGATTTAAGGTCAGTTTCTTTAATTGCTGAATCAGGTCATATTTACTATGGCTAATATAGTGTAATGTTAATAAGTCTTGTTGTTGACATAGACTTGAATGTCACTTTGTGTAAGGTAGTAGCTCCATTTATGTACAATGAATATTCTGTTTCAATAGACATCACCCTGAATTCAAATTTATGAATTTTTCTCATGTGATACAAACAAACCTAACAATGAAAAGTATGTGCATTTAAGACATTAAAATTGATATTGTAACAGTCTACAAAATTAGAATATGAAAGTGGTTTCCCGAACATGTCATTTCAGCAGCTGGCACTATTATTATTATTATATACCAAATTTGTGTAGCGCTTTTTCATATTGACTATATATGCAAAAGCGCTTTGCAATCATATGCATAATTAGGAAATAATAAATTGAAAATTGTATATCTTGTATGTAGAAATTTGGTTGCCCCAAAAGAAATATTTGGTTACTGGATTTAGAAATTGGTTGTCCTGGGCAACCATACACCCACTAAATTTCTCAGACTGTTATAAATCATAATTTCGAGCATAATGTGTGGGAATGTTGTATGTACCACAAGTGGAAAATCTCAATATATTTTAGTTCCAGATTTCATCTTTTATTTTTTGTCAATTTTTTGTTTCATTTATATTTTTAACACTTAAACTCATTCTTGAATATATTCTTAAATCTGCCTGTTTCATAGATAAGGACAATGTTCAAGCAGAAATTGATTACCAGTTACATGTATATGGAACAGATTGCAAACTTTCTCTTGTCTCAAAAGGTCTATATTTGTCTACTTATGTTTTATTGCTACTTTACATACCTATTTTGTTTTTCTTTTGTTTTGATGAGTCTTACACCTACTATTAGCATTAACTTGGTGTAAAACTTACAGGACTGGTCCTGAAGTTTAGGCGTTTTAGAACTTGAGAAAGGGTGTTTTTTTCTATTTAAAAATATTTTGAGTTATGATTAAGAATTTCAGG
Organism: Mactra quadrangularis; assembly: GCA_025267735.1. Classification (NCBI taxonomy): domain Eukaryota; kingdom Metazoa; phylum Mollusca; class Bivalvia; order Venerida; family Mactridae; genus Mactra; species Mactra quadrangularis. Next base: position 38,939,146 of record CM046298.1, on the reverse strand, counting down.
ATTTTAAGAATTTTAAATTTTCACCTATGTTTTAAGTACTGATATATGCTGCATAATATACCCCCAAATGTTTATACCAAGTTAGTTGCTAAAGAATGTTTAGTTAAATACAGTGTCTTATTTATTTTAAATTTTATAATATATACTAATGTCTACATGTGTACACTAGACAAAGAAAGTATTGGAAGCACGTTCATTGTGTATTAGATTTGATTGAAGTATACTTATAACTGACACCAACATTCCAAACTGTTGTAGAATTAAGATATGTTATTGATGTTAAAGTATGTTGTATTGTATTAAGAAATTCTACATTTTGTTGGTAAATTTAGTAAGATTCCAGTCTACTAATTTAGGATATGAAAGTGGTTGTCCGAACAGATCATTTTTAGAGCTAGCACTATGCCTCATTTGCAGAATTTTGGTTACCTAAAAGAAACTTTTGGTTGCCCTAACTAGTCTTAGGCAATCAGACACCTACTAATTTCGTAGACTGTGATAACATAGTAATATGTATTATGTTAAGTGAGAATATACTTAAATTTTACCTTTTTTACTTAAATAAAATCTTCTGTCAAATCATGTTTACTAACAATTCACAGGAAGAAATATATTTTACTAATCAGGAAATCAAGTTGATTAGTGGTAGAATATGTATTGAAAATGACCTAAAGTAAAAACAATGACTGCCAAAAGTTCTTGGACAATTTTTAAACAGTTTCATGAGGGTCCATATTTACTTGGATCACTATTCTGTGTTGACATTTGCATTGTCACCCCCCCCCCTTTGTGATACATTAAAAGTTGGAGATATTTTTGCTCTGAATTGAATTAGAATTATTTTGCAGTCTAAGAAATACAAAACAAAAAATGAATGTTTTTAATATTAAGCAAGAACTTCTGACGGTCATGGTATGTATATTGTATTGTTAGATAACTTAACCTAAACTTTGTATATTTGGATATTTCAACAATGATTATATGTCACTTGAATATATACAGTGTAAATTAAGGACCAATGTTAATATAATCAGATCTTTTGAGCACATCTGTTGAGCATGTGGTTAACTGATTTTATTGAAACTGATAATCCAAATTTACTGTTCATATGCAGAAATACAGTGTAGCATTAATTTTCTGATTTTATTGAAATTGATGATACAATCTTACTTTACAGACACAGAAATACAGTGAAGCATTGGTTTCTCATTTTAATGATATTGGGGATGGACCGATGCTACTAAATAAACTATAAGTGACAAAATTATCACAGTTGTTGTAAACTATCCAATAGTATTTCAGATTGCCCTGGTTACTGTGTTCATACAACGTAATTTGAACAAATATTTCTATAGAATTGATAGGGGCTGGTTGAACTTGGAAGAATTTATGAGATACATGTATTTATATAATAAATGTAATCATGATTGTAGTCCTGTTATTATATAATGATAATATATATATAATGTATATCTTAAAAGGAAAACAAGTTATACGATATTTGTTGTTGATACGTTTTGTATACATCTTTTAAGTTTATCATACATTTCATACATATTCATTTTGTTGATTTATACACGTTTGTATTATGATTTAAAATCACGATGAAATGTTAATTGAATGTACTAACTGGCTGAATTTTGTAAAATTGCACTGTTTGTATATCATTTTGTTTGTCATGTGAAATCATTGTTAGTTACTATGTAGATAATATTATGTTATAATGTGAAATTGTATATGATCGAAAACTAATAAAAAACTCTAAGATATTTATTTGTTGTGTTTCTTTACTTGAGTGTTCTTGGCCATGTCCATGGGTGAACGATTTCTGTATTATACATGTACTGATTACTCTTTGAAATTTATAAGAAGTCTGATTCGGTATATTCAATAAAGTTTTAGTATTTTTAAAAGTTTCAACTTCCACCCATGACCCATGTATGTTGCAATGACTAGGGCTCCTTGTTTGTGAGTACAGCAAGTCATACTCCATATCAGACTACTATTTTGATTTTCATCAGTTTAGATAGCATAGACTTAGAGATCTAAGAATGACCGCTGGAAGATGGATGTGGCATAATGCATTATACAAAATTATTAAGTTTTATTTAACTGTCAGTGGTGGATACATTAACCAGTGGATTTAAAGATTTACTTCCATACTCACTGTCTGATGATAAAGTTTTCTGTATCTTATTATCTGTGTAAATAAGTTTAGATAGTGTAGGTCAAAAAGTCTTAGCCTACAAATGACCATTGGAAGATGGATGTGGCATATAGCACTATACATTATCATTTATAGACTATATCCGGAATTCAAATATTTGGGTTTTCCTCTCCGGTACAAACAAACTTTCACTGCTACAATGAAAACATGTTTACAAAGAACAATAAAATTTAATCCATAGTACATGTACATACTATTTAGTAATAATAATGTGTCGAAAACTTGGCAACGGGTGTGCACGGACGGAAAAAGCCATAAATTTGAATTCCAGATTAAGTATGTTGAGAATTCATTGTTTTAATAGCAACATTATACATCTTAAGAGTGTTGCAATCGAACACGTCTATTTTTCAATGTGTGATTGATAGACACTAAAGTGTAAAAGGTAAGTAGGAAAGAATATAAGAAAGTCAGCTTGTACAACTGAAGTCATTCATGTGTATATCACATATAATGTCTATACCAGATGCATTTTAGCCAGCTTCCTGCCATGACTGGTACAGCCCCAGAAACCTATAATTATTTACTGGAAGCTATAGTCCTATAACCTGAATAAACCCAGTGGTACAGTCCCATGACCAAGCTGGAACATGATATCTAATATTTCTTAACCACTCTATTAAGATCACAGTTCTGGAAAAATATATTGTCAGTTACAGAATGCCCAGTCCACACACTGTTGGTTTATACTAGGTTTTCACGCCATGTTATCACAATTTAGGTTATTCTACAATGGGTAATGCACCTTACTTATCTTTCCAGGACCTTTGTCTTTAACAAGTACTCACTTAGTTTTCTATAAACCAGGCAGGTTCTCCATTTACCTCATTAATGGAGGAAATTGATATGGAAGGGCATAAGCACCCCAGGTGGGTATCGAAACACAGCACACAAGATTCAAAATCCTGACACACTACCAACTGCGCTACAGACCCAGGTTTCAAGATATGGACAACAAGACATTTTTCAGTAAAGTTGTTGAGTTGATAGACCTCTTGGTAGATTTATTAATTTATTATCCCAAAGTCATATTTAAACAATGGAACAGTTAGCTGTGGCCATTTAGTAGAGTGACTAGATAATTACTAAAGGATGAAGGTGTGAATGAATCAGATAAGTTAAACGCTGAAGGCTAAAGCGAGATAAGAAAGACAAATGTATAAGAATACATAAGTTAATATGAGAAGTATAACATTTTATACCATTATTTGTCCCCTTAAATAAAAAAGGTAACATCTTATATAAGATTTAAGAACAATTCAGAAACTTTCGTGTTAAAGCGGCTAATTATATCTCATATACTGGTATATTAATATATATCATGAGCAAATACCTCATGTCCCAAACGCAATTTTTGCCTCATTATTATTCTCTCTATACAAGAAGAAATAATGTGTCTGGCACATGTGGAAAATACCCAGAAAAGGGGCTTATAAGGGGTTTCTTCACTAAATAATGATTATAACAACAATAAAACACAATATAACATGTTCCCTCTGTGTTCATATTGCCCATTTAAATTTTTTAATCTAAGGGAGGTAACACAAATGAAAAAATTGACTTTTGAAGTGAAAACTTTTTTCCCACGGTCCACTGGACCTTCGGGTCCCAATATCACATAAAAATGTTTTACCATTTTGAATGGATAAAGAAATGTGTTAATATGATATATTTTCAATTTCAAACAAAAAAAGATCATAATTTACCAAAATATGCAAAATTCTGGTTTTGTATAAGGGAGATAATTTGAACAGTGGGTATGGGAGAAATATAGGAAAAATCTCCTGTTTTGAAATCTTTAAATGATTTATATACTCATCTTTTATTAATTAGATGTTTGAAAAGGTGTCCGATTGATAGAGTTATTCTGGAAGAACAGGTATAAGTAAAAAAAACACCAAATTTTGAATTCATTGTGGAGTGGGGGAGGGGGCTGATAGGCAATTATGTACAACAAAAAGGGGATTCCTTTTGTAATGTAAAATAGTTTTTCCATGAATTTTTACAATGTTTAAATCTTAATAGATCTAGGTCCAAAGCTTCAAAATCCATCCAAAATCTTGATAAACAAGCAATGGCTTTAGAATTTATTTCTGACCAAGCTCCACAAAAGCTTCTCCTGGGAATTCAACCTATGATCATTGGGTCAGTAGACTTGTGCACTGTAAATTGATATAGCCTAGTGGCTTAATAATCATTGTTCATTTGGTATAAACAAACAAGTACATGCTGCAAAGGTTAACAAGTAAAAATGTGGTCTTATCATATGGTCAAGTGCATACGACAAGTTGAAATATGCTTAATATGTTCAGACTAATCTATCTGGCCATATGCTTACTCAGACTTACATCTTACATCTCCTGTTAGGGTCGCAAGACTATATGTCATCTATAACCCCCTCATGAATTTCTACCCAGTTCTGTTCCGGATGGGTGGTATACTGTGCGTCTCCCATAAAGGTGTCAAGCCGGTTTTTAAAGGCCTTCAGAGTTGACGCACAGACAATAGAATCAGGAAGTCCATTCCATTCTAAAATAACCCTTATCGAGAAGAAATGTTTTCTTATGTCCTTTTTTGATGATTTGGATTTCAGTTTAAACTGGTGATCTCTAGTGTTGGAATTTTGGTTCAGTTCAAAGAATATGCTGTGATCAATATCTTCCTTCTTATGAAGTACTTTATACACTTCTATCATGTCACCACGAAAACTACGGTATGCTAGATGTGGAATTTTTAATATTTTAAGTGTCTAACTTGTTTCACTAATTTGTAGTGGATAATCAGCATAAAGACTACAGCCAAGACGGGAGCCGATACTGCCCAACGTGTTATAGTCAATATGTAAATATATACATGCAATTAAGGTAGAAGAAACTTCAAATTAACCTACAAAGCTCTCTACCAAAGCCAAAAAGATTGCTCAGGCAAGCGCACAATTCTACTGATGGATTTGTCAAAGGTTCGATTCCTTGGCAGGCATACTTTCTTGCAGTTTGGCCACAAAATAATTTCTACAGCCATTCTTCCTTCTACTACTGATTCTTAATCATACAGGACAGTTGTCAGTTACTCACATAAGTATGCACTTAATAACTGGGTAACATCTAAATCCAGAGATTCAGACTTTCCAGGAGTGGTGAGTAGGTTGGCTGACCGCCATGATATGACCTATACAATTTGTTGCAAGGTGTTTAAACTTAACACAAAAAACCTTTATACCACACCTTACTACTAGTAAGTCTCTAGGCTCCTCTGGTTTGAATCCACTTCCGCATTAATCACACATACCCATAAAATGAGACTACACGGAACGAGAATTGGGTCCCTAGGTCCCCCTGGAACCAGGTCAAATGGTACCTCAGTCCCTTCCTCTGGTCCAGAGGAGTAAGAAAATGTACTTGAGGCCCTTCCGGGGGCACTTTTTGAGCACGGTATATAGTCCGTATAGGGGTAGGCATAAATTGCTGTTTTTGGCCATGATTGCTGGTTTATACTATAACTCCATATCATGACATGTACTATTGGGCATGAGCATTTTTTATCCTGGGTAGAAAACCATTCCAGGATCCATTACTCTTGCTTGGGAGAAGAAAAAAACAAACAACAATTATTATAAGATCTTTTATTACATGACAATAAACCTATACTGTCATAAAAATGATTCATACAAAATCACTTGTCTTGTACATACATAATGGTAACATACAGAAAATGTTTAAATCATAACAAAAAATACACAAAATACTTTTAAATGATAAAATATCAAATATGCACTCACAGACATTACTAGACATATTTCTGTGTGGTCAGTACTATGATTTTACAAATAATGAAGAGTAAATACAAAACTTAGTTAACAAAGTTTTACTTAACAACCGTTAGTTCAAAAAATTACAATCACTACTCTAACATGACTATAGGACTTCAATTCCCAGTGTAAACGAGAGGTTTACACCCTTTGACTTAAATATAGGAATATATAGTTGAAAATCTAGTCATCGGTTCACTATCTCTAATGTACTAATATCTACTTCTACAGATCAAACATGAAAAGCATACAGTCATCAAATAATTTAGATGTTCTTACACAGTCATGCATTTTGATGACAAAAATAATGAATGAAATTGACATGAAAAATACCAACTAAACTGTAAAAAATTTCTAAAACATGTAAGGTATGCATCTACATATACCTAGTTTATTTAACAAAAACAACTAGACCTATCACTGAATGTGATAAAATACCCCCCCACGGGTATTTGTCAAGAAATTGGGTGCTGAGAAAATGAGCAGACAAGATTTTCATCAAAGAGCCATAATTCGGCAAAAAATCAATGGATCGTAACCAAAATGATATCTGGTATATATGTGTTAAGTTTTAATTAATCAATAAAATAGGTGCAAAGAAATTAAGTGGATAAGAAAAAGCTGCAGACAGTCTGACAAGCTGAATCCTATATACCCCCCAAATTTTTATGCGAGGTATAATAAGCATAACCCATTTCTGAAAGTTCACCATGGGCCCATAGTTTCAAAGGTTGTAGGACCGACCTTCTAAAGTATGTGCATGTATACACACTAAGATAATAAGTTTATTGACCATAAATAAAGCAGGAGTCAGTTGGTAAACTTTCATCGTTTCAAACTTATCTATTAATTGGAGTTAATGCCGTGTCAACACAATTTAGGTCATTTTACGGCGTCCAGGGCACCTAACCTAGCTTTCCTGGACTATTGTCTATAACCAGTACTCACCTACCCTTCCACAAGGCCGGAAACTTCTCCATATTATCTTATCAATGGAGGAAAATCGACATTATTGTCAAATTTTTATGGAAGGGTATAACCTCCCCGGGTGGGATTCAAACCCGCACCCCCTCGGGCAAGAGATTCCAAATCCCGGCGCACTACCAACTGTGCTATCGACCCGGGTTTATCGTTTCAAACAATGTGAACTCAAGGGAAAAAAAAGCTCACTTAGTAAACATTGTAAATAAAGTATAAGTTCAATGAGATTTGTTATAGAAACAACATAAAATCTGCACCTTATTTTACATGTATTCGTCAATTAAATTTTATAGTAATTGACTGACTTGTAAACCAGCCAGTAGCAACTTAACAAGTAATTCTCAATAGCCTGAATCATTAGAATTTACTAGTCTAGATCCACGGGCTAGAGGATTAGGGCGATGAGCGTAACAAAACTCTCGAAAGATTTTAATATTCAAACAATAAATACTTAATACATGGAAACGATGCATTATATAGTATTATATAGTAACATTTTAACTTAAAACATGACCCTGCATGAAAAAATTGAACAAAGAAAATAAAAATGGCACAAATTTCAAGAATTTAAGACGTAACAATAATATTACTCACAACTATAGGATGGTCATCATTTGGAAAAAAATATACAAACACTTTTCTCTAAAAGAGAAACCAATGTAATGAAAGAAAATTAACAATTTAATTAATGTTAACGAGGTCAAAACTTCTGCTGGAATACTGGATGAAATAGAATAGGTATTGTCATAAACATAGTAAAAATGTAATCAATTTATTGTTCTAATAAATCTGTTATGTGGCCTTCAAGAGTGACCTTGACCTTTACTTTCAGACATGATCTAATGCAGAATAAAACATATAAAACAATATCAATGACGAAAGAAATGAAAAACATTTACTTTCTGTTAGTAATACTAACACAAACACATATTTACTCATATGTTAGACAGGGAGAGGTGTTATGAGTAATGTTTGTACAAAAAATGAATATATCTGATATAGTACAACAATACATGTAATAACATAAATGAGAAAAAATATCAACAATGAATAAAACATTGAAGGGTAGATCCAGCATATTAACAACTTGATATTAATTTAAAATATTTTTGGAGACAAACTTGAATATGAAAGACTTTCAAAATCCAACAAATTTTTCATTCATTCTTGTTTCTATTTGATGTTCTGAATCTGTGACTGAATCTCCCCCTCTAAATGTATTCAATGCTTTATATTCATTTAATCTCACAACTTTCGTGATTCAATGATACTAACTTGTACACATGATATAAAAAAACCTAAATTATTTTACAAAATTTAACACATTTTCATTTATGGCCTACTGCTAAATAAAAAATGACAAGTCAGATCCTTTTAACCATTGATAAAGGACAAAACAGTATCCACCAAAGATTTTGAGACAAAGGAAATTTAATAAAATTCTTAAATTTCAATGATAGATTTTGGTAGAACTATGATTTTTTAATACATTTAATATGGTTGATGGTAAAATGAAAACAAATTTTGAGAAAGCATCACATTTATGATTTATAAGATTCATCATCTGATATCCAAAAACTTTCAAAAACCAAGTTCAGTGTATTTCATTTCTAATACATACATTTTAAGCTAATTTGATAGTCTCAACTTCAAATACATGTAGTACCTTATCAAAGAAAAAAATAGCTTAACTAAAAATAAACTCCAAAATAAAACCTATGCAATAGGCTTACTAAGAGACAATGTCTCCAAACTTTTGATGGGTACTGTATAGCTTATACAAATTGACCAGAGTCAGCTGCTTACTAAGAGTCAATGTCTCCAAACTTTGATGGGTTCTGTATAGCTTATACAAATTGACCAGAGTCAGCTGCTTACTAAGAGTCAATGTCTCCAAACTTTGATGGGTTCTGTATAGCTTATACAAATTGACCAGAGTCAGCTGCTTACTAAGAGACAATGTCTCCAAACTTTGATGGGTTCTGTATAGCTTATACAAATTGACCAGAGTCAGCTGCTTACTAAGAGACAATGTCTCCAAACTTTGATGGGTTCTGTATAGCTTATACAAATTGACCAGAGTCAGCTGCTTACTAAGAGACAATGTCTCCAAACTTTGATGGGTTCTGTATAGCTTATACAAATTGACCAGAGTCAGCTGCTTACTAAGAGACAATGTCTCCAAACTTTGATGGGTTCTGTATAGCTTATACAAATTGACCAGAGTCAGCTGCTTACTAAGAGACAATGTCTCCAAACTTTTGATGGGTTCTGTATAGCTTATACAAATTGACCAGAGTCAGCTGCTTACTAAGAGTCAATGTCTCCAAACTTTGATGGGTATTGTATAGCTTATACAAATTGACCAGAGTCAGCTGCTTACTAAGAGACAATGTCTCCAAACTTTGATGGGTTCTGTATAGCTTATACAAATTGACCAGAGTCAGCTGCTTACTAAGAGACAATGTCTCCAAACTTTGATGGGTTCTGTATAGCTTATACAAATTGACCAGAGTCAGCTGCTTACTAAGAGACAATGTCTCCAAACTTTGATGGGTTCTGTATAGCTTATACAAATTGACCAGAGTCAGCTGCTTACTAAGAGACAATGTCTCCAAACTTTTGATGGGTTCTGTATAGCTTATACAAATTGACCAGAGTCAGCTGCTTACTAAGAGACAATGTCTCCAAACTTTGATGGGTTCTGTATAGCTTATACAAATTGACCAGAGTCAGCTGCTTACTAAGAGACAATGTCTCCAAACTTTGATGGGTTCTGTATAGCTTATACACATTGACCAGAGTCAGCTTCAGTAACTACAGATTGACCAACTGATAAAACGAATTGTATTGCTTTAAGTCATTAATTGGAATATCAAAATAGGGCACAAAAAGGTAAGAAGACCAGAAATGGCTTTAACTAATCATTATTAAACTCAAATAGCTGAAATAACCCCATCTCAAATAAATGATAACCTATACTGTATGTTTTGACAGTGACAGCCATATCCTATGTAGTATAAAGACAAATGTTTAAACCTGACATTTTTTTATATCAAATACTATATGGTCACTGCATCAATGAAAAAAAAATAACAACATTCATCACACACTTATAATACAAAAAAATGGACCCAAATAACCAAAAATTATTACACATTCAAACAGAAATAAAACAATATATAACATACATGTATATGAAATAGCCTTTACTAAGACATAGTATACACTTAACACATTATAAAATTTAAAACAAAAGAAAATATCTGTATTTCATAATGACAACAAGTGTGTTGTATTTCTTTTAGTGCTCTTCTAGTCACCCAAATGCCCTGGCAATCATAATTTCTACAAGGAGACTTAAGATTTTGAAATGACAACCCCTAGTTTGTAGTTGAAAATGAGACTACATTAGACCAGATTTGAAACCCATGCAGAATTATCCATAAGATTTAGGTTGGACAAGGGTGTGGAATTCCTCTGCCCGACTTGACTGACTTGTACATTTATGTCTGCGGATATGTCAAAATTTCTATCCCACTTGTTTGTGGACAAGTAATATTTTTTCGCTAAAATATACTTCATTGTTCATGTAATATAGCAAAACTTAATGTGGATGTCTCAAATATCCAGCAATGAACTGTCTTTTTGTCGATTTATCATTACTTACAGAATGTATATAACATTACAGTTTTTTAACATTTAGTTTCGAGTATTGAACACCTGTGCAAGTGCATTTTGATCCCAGACAAGTAGATATTGAGATTTCACTTGTCCAGGAATTCCACACTCCTGGATGAGAGGCTTACACCCTTTGACTTCAATATAGGAATATATAGTTGAAAATCTAGTCATCGGTTCACTATCTCTAATGTACTAATGTCTACTTCTACAATTCAAACATGAAAAAGCATACAGTCATCAAATAATTTAGATGTTTTTAAACAGTCATGCATTTTGATGACAAAAATGATGAATGAAATTGACATGAAAACTACAAACTTATATAAACTTTAAAATTTCTATAACATATGAAGTATGCATCTACATGTACCTAGTTTCTTTAACAAAAACAACTAGACCTATCACTGAATGTGATAAAATACCCCCCCCCCCCCTTGGGTGTTTGTCAAGAAATTGGGTGCTGAGAAAATGAGAAGACAAGATTTTCCCTCTTTGGACCATAACTCGATAAAAAATCAATGGACTGTAACCAAAATGGGATATGCACATGTGTGCCTGATATCCGGTTTATGTGTGAAGTTTGAATCAATTCCATAAAACAGGTGCTGTGAAATTGAGCGGACAAGAAAAAACTGCCGACTGACTGACAAGCTGATTCCTATATACTCCTCAAAAAAGTTTTGGGAGGTATGAACATGGTTGAGAAGCATTATGAATAATAAACAAGAGCACCGCTAGGCGGAGCATTATATGCCCAAAAGTGTTGTTTTTTTTAGTTAAGATGAAGCATTTGTAAGACATGAGAATATTTCATATGAATATCATATTATAAATAAATTGTGGAGAACAAAGTAGAGAAAAAAGATACCATTGAGAATGCTTCTTTTTATTTGTGAGGAGTATAACTTTGTCGGTAATAGTGACCTTGACCTTTGACCTTGTGACCCCAAAATCAATAGGGGTCTTCTACCCAATATGGACAATCATCGTATGAAGTTTGAATATTGTGGACCAAATGGAACTTAAGATATGCTCCGGAAACTGTTTTCAGTTTTAAGGTAATAGTGACCTTGACCTTTGACCTTGTGACCCCAAAATCAATAGGGGTCTTATACCCCATATGGACAATCATCCTATGAAGTTTGAATATTGTGGGCCAAATGGAACTTAAGTTATGCTCTGGAAACCAAATTGCTAACAAATGGACGCCAGGGGGTATCACATAATATACCCGAAATTCTTTCGGGCATATAAAAATGACATGAGGATAAGTGTACCAAAACTCACATGTCACAGAAAGCAGTAAATACTTCACCTAATCAGTTGAAAATGAAACAGCATTTAGAAATTTAACATTTGTTCATGAATACAATAAATACAAAGTACACAGCGATCCAAAAGTTTCTTTACGCATATCAAATACTGATATTTTTAAGTATGCTTTGATATACTTAACTTTAAGCTTCACATCTAATATACAATTAAACATAAACCATTAATTATGTACTTATATGTATTACAAAATATAAAATACAAATATTTTTAACAATATGTCTGCAATAATTTTTACAATAAAAAGAGCAAATGTGAAAAAAATACATGTGTAAAAACCCTAATGGACCCCAGTATATAGGACAGCGTCATAGCTTATTACAATCTCAAATGATAACATAGTATGCTGTACAAACAATATTTAACAAAAAATCTGTAAAAAATGTCCATTCTTGAATTTCCAAGTTTGTATTTCAACTTCACACATCAATGAACCTGCATCAAGTAATTTGGCATTTTAAGAAAATTTATAAACTGTAGCCTTCTTTTGACAAGTAACACGACTATCATGTCTACTGAACACACTTTGTATCTACATTTACGAACAGAAATATGTTTTTACATCAATAAAAGTATTTAACACATATCTGGTCAATTACAACTCAAATTAATGCACCATGAAAAATCAGCTCAACAGATCTGGAGTCTAGTCATCTGAAATTAAATGAAGATAACATTATTAATGATGAAGGGGTTGTTAACATACCGGTTATAAAGGTGGGAGGTATGATCAGTTTACCAGTATACTGGTTACCGAGGTAAAAAATTCCTGGTATCATCAAGAAACAAGTTCAAAACAATACATTTTGTTTTTGTACTATTGTCAGTCATCCTATAATAGTCATCTTCATAAAAGCTTCAGTTGTTTATCACAGTCGTCACAACTTAAGCAAAAGATAAATTTGTTCTATAAATGACATATACATTTTATAAATAACATGGTATATTGCAGTATGTTTTTTACTCGCGATACCCAGCTCTATAATATAAAAGTAATTTTGTGCACTGCTTTGCTCATTTTTTAGTCACATCAAAGCAGTCATTTGATCTACTCATTGTTCCAAGGTTGGCTTATCTTTAAACTAATTTATTTTAGCTCCATTGTGAAACCAAGTTAAACTTATATTTATCACTTTCAAATCCACTTCCTGGTCCCTAAATACTGAGCTAGTACGGTCCAAGTTCTTGCTCAAGGAAACAACGACTAGGTTTTGGATGAGATTCAAACTAACACAAAGCTGGCTATCCAATGATAACCAGTCCAACATTGTAACCGCTTGGCCATGCCCGCTCCTCAATGGTTGGCTTAGATCTCTAGATCAAAGTGTTAGTCCATATTTTCAGCCATGGCAGCCAATAGCCAACAGCAAATGGCAAGAAAATCATAAAAAATAGTTCTGACCTAAGATGACAGGAAATATTAAATTTTGGGTTAAACTCTATACTTTATAACATATTACAGAATTATATTTACACATTATCATGATTCTATAAATAGTAACATGACTCTTTTAATAAGGGACTTTAGTCAGTTATTTCCCCTTGTATACTCTTCAAATAGATGGGTCCTATTAGTTGGATTACTTGGATTTTTACCCTTACTTTTCAATGTCAATTTGCCAAAATTAATCTTAAATAACTTTTTTGTAAATCATTTAATTTGTTTGAAATTCAAGCTAAGTATTTTTAGGGCAAAGAACTGACTAAATTTGACCACTTTTATTAATATCTTAATTAACAAGAAAGATATTAGATGAAATATTTTATTATCCTTATATAGGAATTCAATGATAAAATCCGAGGATTCCAATTGTAAGGACCTACTTACCAATTGGATTGCTTCAGATTTTATCAGGGGAAGATAACTGACTAAAGTCCCTAATAGTAACAATATTTTTCCATCAGCCTCATTATCACATATGTCACTATTTTCTTAGTGTCTCATTAAAGTTACATGATTCTAATTAAAGTGACAAATTCTATTAATAGAAAGATAATTCTATCAATAGAAAGATAATTCTATTTATAGTAACATGATTCTATTTATAGTAACATAATTCTATTTATAGTAACATGATTCTATTTATAGTAACATGATTCTATTTATAGCTATAAAACTAACCATCAGCTTCATCATCATATATGTCACTGTTTGTTATAACAGATTCTATTGTGCTGCCTCCTTCTCTTATATGTGATGTTAGATATTTCATCATAACAAACATTTGTACACGTTTTCTACCTGTAATAAAATAATGTTTATCTATAAATACTTAGTAGTTTACTTAATTTATATGCATATAGTGCATAAAGTTTGACCCAAATCTGACCTTTATGCAAGAATATTCATTACATTGAATACAAATGTAGTATTAATGCTCGATACTGATATTGGAGTATATTGTCAAAGCTCGAATGTAATTATTACACATTTATGTGGTAAAATTTAACACATAAATATACTTCTATTTACAATCACTGTAAATTGATTGCTCATTTCAAATATACTTTACTTGCCGAAGTGTAGAATTGGACTATTACTTATTTTCGCCGGGATGTGAGTAGTTAATTATTAGATGCAAATGTAAAAGGTCAGATCAGGGTCAAACTTTATGCACCAACTTATCTACAAAATTCACAGTGAAACCTCTTGGCAAAATTGTTTTTATAAAGGTGACCAAAGACATACAATCATTTGAGTTAGGTTGATGTATTATTTGAGTCTAATTGACCACAATAAGGAAGTTTACTAGCATAAAATAATGGCACTGTTTAATTCCAGATGTAGTTTATATATATTAAATGAAAGTACAGATAGAAATTTATATCAATCAGCACGAAAAGTCTTGAGGAGAATTATATATTTAATAGTGATTTTCTACTCAACAGAATTTATCAGGTTCAGGCTAAAAAGTTTTTATTCTGGTGCAAACTTGCTAACCAACTCCATTCCTTTCCATCCCCATCTTTGCCTATGTTTAATAATTAACCATGAGCTGTGTCTACTAAATCACATGTTCAAATTTCAGGCATAGTTCAGCAGTTACAGATTTATAACATTTAATCTCATAAAAAAACTTCACAGTAAGTCAAGGAAATTTGTCTACATACCAAATATCTTTTGAAGCTGTTCATCACAAAGCATGAATCGTCTGTCTTTTGGATCCTGAATAAAAAATACAATTATCACATAGTACATTGCTGTACAAACAATATTTGATAGCTTTAACATGATACAAAATACCCTCATTACAAAAGTAATTGCTCCAGCAGAGTAGATACTGTATGTTTCTCGTGCAATGCCTGATTTCATATTTTCATAGTGAATTTGGTTGCTATCTTGGAAGCATTTAAATTTTTCATATTAATACTATTGTTAAGCTTAGTCACAAGATAATTTATGTGGCCATTCTCCCTCCTACCACCAATTTCTAATTATCTAGGGCAGATGTCAGACATTGACAGAAATGTGCGCCTAATAACTGGTTAACAGAAAAATCCAGACAGTTAGCCATTCCTGGAATGGTGAGTAGGCCGATTGACCACCATAATATTGAATCATACAGCATGTTCCTATTGCATTTAAACCAACCAAAAAGCCTTACCAATAATTTTCTTTCTCTTACAATTTCCCACATTTTCTTAACAACTTCATTCCTTGCCAACTGAGATAGAAAAAGCAACAACATTTTATCAACTAAGCACAGAATACATAGGCAGACAATGGAACAATCTGTACGCATTAAAGATTTCTTTGGTTTAATATCATGGTCAAATGTGTGCATTCAATAGCAGATATGGATTTTTAAAAGAATGAAGTAATAACTTAATGTGAGACCAGGTTTTATAATCTGAACTATGAATACATACAGATGTTTATCAATATCATTCTGCCTTCAAAAGGGCTAAGACCACTCTATATTGCTTATCTGAGGTTAAATGAAAATTGGAAAAATTGTGGCTACCAGTGAGTTTTCATTTGAATGACCTAGTTTTTTACCCCCACATAATCACTCTCATCCACTCTCATCGCTACTGACCAGCTCCTGAGCACAAAGGGAAGTTGGTGATTCACATCTATTGACACATAACATAAGTTAACTATCTAGTTCATGCTTATGTGAACTATTGATTCACTAGATAACAAGGTGAGCTAATAATCACTAGAACTTGAAAGGTAGTTACTGGGTATATACAATACAAACACAAATTACCTGTTCTGCTCCCATAAGTTCAGCTAAAGATGCTGACAACACACATGGTTTGGAATATGCATTATTACCTCCACCTGTAAACAGTAAGAAGTAAAGAAATATTTAAAATTCCTAAATAAGTGGTAGCAATATAATCAATGACTTATGGTCATGAAATATTTTCTTAGGCCATTTTTTCTTTTACTTTTGTATCAAGTATGTAGTTGAAGGAAGAGAAGGTAAGTGCTTAGCACTAGGTTATAGTTCTGTGGATTGAAAAGGTCAAATTCTCACAGGGCTTGCGTCATGCTTTGCTACCTGACCACTGCCAACATGTAAATTACGTGACACTTGTAATACCATGTGACACCAATGTGTTGCATGGGAAAAGTAATTTCGTTATTTCTAAATATTATTAATTAAAACTTTAAAGTCAATGATATAAGTTTATGACTTACCAGAGCTCTTCTTTCTTTCCTTCTTTTTAGGTGTCTGTAATAAACAAGAGAATACATTAACATATGTGATTATCAACAATATCCTGTCCTGATATTACACTAACTAATGAGAATATATCACAACAGTGATCTAACACATGCAACAGGGTATTATTCAATCATTTAAATAAGCTTTGTCCAACTTTACCGGTAGTTATATTCATCATTTTTAGACCATATACAGTAGCTGTTACTTTGAATGCAGGTCAAGAACGGCTAATAGGCGATACTTATTACATTGAGTAATAACACCAGCCGTTACACATAAAGAAAATCATGCTAAAAAGGTACCAGAGCAACCTGATTAAACCCTATCTAAAATTATCTGTTTGGGCTTATGCTTATTTTAGACCTGGTTACTTCATTTATAAATGAAGTGATAGATCTGGCTTTTATTATATTAATGATGAAATCATTTTGTTCAGTAACTTGTTTACATCATCTACATCATGCAATTTGAAACAAGCCACCTAATTATGTCAGCAAATAACACCACAGTCAAATTGACTCGAAAACCTCCATAAAAAACATAGAAATTACTAATCAATATGTTATTTATAACCTTTCATCTAGATTAAAGCTACGCATAGATTGGTCAACACAATTGGTCTCGACATGACCATCCAAGCAATGACAGGAGATCCTATATGACAGCAGTGAATAGGACATCTTTTAATGGAGATTGACTTACAAGATATCAGGGTAACAATATTATGAAAACAATCAACCTACCCCTCTATTTCTTGTTCTTCTTCCAGTTTCTTCAAAAGATTGTAATCTCTTTGCTAATTCCTCATCTGATAATTTTAATGTCTAAAATATAAATAAAACTTGGGACTTATATAAGAATATATAGTCTTGTTATCTTCAAAAACTTGTTTTTTTCATCAAATTTTTACAGCAGTCAACATAAACCGTAGGAAATTCAAATAGTGTATAAAATAACTTTTACATTAATCTATAACATCAAATTTATTTCACAAATAGACTTGGTGAGTAATATTACAGTCTGATTTACAGTCAAAGATGAGAAAGGTTTAAATCATAAATATAATGTGAGTTTTGTAACTTTTATAATGAAATATAGTGTCAGTTTATATTTGATCAACATGAGGACAAAAAGAAACAAGAAATGTAAGAAACCACATTAAAGCCAGATTTTCATCAAGATCTGACCATAAATGACAGAGATATCCAACATATTAAAAACTTTAACACAAAAATTACTAAGGGAAATAATCCATAATTAAGCCAGGTATTTCTGTTTATTACATGGTATGTTATCATAGTATTAAGTCTCATTAAGAAGTGACAATAAATGGCTGATATATATGGTAAAGAAAAAACTATAACGCAATTGTTAACAAATTGGGCGCCTGCTCAACCGCCCACTTAGGTTTCGCCAATCTATAAGCCGACTTTTTTCGTTGAAAATCGAGGTAAAAAGTAACATACCTTCTGTTCTTCATCATAAACATTGAGATCATCATTTTCTAAAGGTTCCAAATCAGCATCTTCATCTACACCCTGAAATCAATAACGTATAGAAATATATATAATTGAAAGTGAATGGTTTGGGAGCCATTGCTAAGTACAAACCTTTGTAACTGACAACTGTTCTGCTTAATATAATGATATGATGACTGAATGAAAGTGACACCAAATAATAGAACCAAGATATTTCGATGATACGTGATAAACAATCAAAGATACCACTGACAATCTAATAATCATACAATTAGTAAAAATGCTGAATACCAGTAATTGGCCATTAACTGACAGAGGCACAGTCATACAGGTAGGAGCCTAAATAAGTGTTGCAAAAATAGAATCTCAATTTTATAATTTGAATCCTGTAATTTGCACTGTACATCTCCAAAATTAGTGCCTTTATCTGAGATGACATATGGATATATACATCTAAAGGTTTTGCTTAACTTTTTCAGTATCAACATAATCTTCCACATAATCCTATGTTGATGAAAATCTTCTCCCATAGGATAAAGAGTTAATATTTGTATCACTGTTGAGCACAACTTTGATAATCAAACATAAAATATGCATACCGGTAGATATCATAATTTATGTATTTCTGTTATCTAGCAAGCAAATCTATGTGTACAAATCAATCAACAATATTACAGTAAAGTTTCGCTATTAAGACCAGCAAAATGGGTGGTCTTAATAGCGGACTGGTCTTATTATAGAGACCTTTTTGTTCACAAATTAAGCATTTGGGTCTGCATAATTGTATAAAAATCGCATGATTTTGAAATAATAAACGTGGTCTTAATAGCAGAACTTTACTGTAACTGATATTAACCTTTTTACTCTTTTTTTTCTTCTTTGATGAAGATACTGTAGGTTTTGATTTTTTCTTGGGAGGTTCTTCTTCTTCCTCTGGCTCCTAAAAAATGATAAAACTATTTTGGTTAAGTTGCCATAGCAACACATAGAATATCATGGCAAGTATATCATAGTGATCAGTCTGCCAACTCACTGTTCCTGGATAGAGTGGTTGATCAAACTTTATTAAGCAACAAGACGAAGGTGTGCAAGCAATATCATGAATGCAATTTATAAAAATGTATTTGTTAATCAAATATCATTATATATGGGAGCAGGCATAGCTCAGCAGTTACAATGTTCAACTGATAATCATAAGAGAGCCAATCCGATAAAAACCCAATCTATAAATTATCCCCTCGCTCACTCGCGTTAGATCTAGCTACATCATATCAAAGGTCATGTTCAGCTGACCTTTGCATTTGAATTACAACACCATCAAATTTGCTCGCAAACTTCCAACTAAAATAGAAATTATTGATATTGTGTTTTGTCTAAATGAAAGCTACTCATTAATTAGTCAAAAAAGATTATCTCAATGTGACCCCCTGAGTGATGACAAGAGATTCTATACAGTTTTCTATATGTTACAGTGGTTTATAGAATATCTGTTTACCAGGATTGTTGGACAGCCAAATCATGGTTGGTTAAAATCACATCTATTTCCTTGTAGACATTCCATTCAAGTTCTAGTTAAGATTTAAGGCAGTACCAGTTTGGTAAAAACATTGGAAAGGTACAAATCACAGTGATTTCTGTAAAGCTTTCAAAACTAAAGAACTAAAAAAGTACACTTTCTAAGGAGACAAAAACTCCTAGTTTAGATATCTCACTCATACATTATACACGTCAGCCACAGGTTTAACTTCTTTGTCCTTTCTTGAGTAATAGCACACTCGAAATACAGGGTTTAACAATTGGACAACCTTCTACACATTTCACTCACACAAACTAAATATTTACTAGCAGTAGGAAGTTGTTCAACCCAAATATAGAGAGTCAGAGGCAATAGTGTACCTTTAATGTCAAGCCAAGCAAATATTATTAATAAATTTGTACCTCAACTTCATCATTTGACTTATTTCCACCATTTTGTTCTTCTTCTTTTTCTTCTTCTCCTACATCATCATCATTGTCATCATCTTTCTTATCATCGTTATCATCACTTCCATCTTTATCTTTCTTCTGTTCTTCAAGTTCCATAAATACACTCATTGTCATCTTATCAATCTCTTTCTTCCTGCAATTAAAACATTAAATACAGTGCCCACCAAAAGTCATTAGATATAATCATATGAGATCTCATGCATGATCATATCCAAAAACTTTTGGAGGGCACTGTATTTCTAACCAGTTTCCTACTAAAAACTGTCTGTGTTTATATGTACCAAAGTAGCAGGGGTTTGACAAGAAGGAAATCAAAAGTTTGAACACCAACTGTATTTTAATTTTAGCTGCTATTGGAAGACATGTATGTATAATTCAACAATGGAACCATTCTTAAAAACATGGAACTTGATTTCTTTGACTTTGTAGGAATGGCAGGAAAGGTTCAGCTTTATCAAACTTTAAACACAATTGACAAAAATACCAAGCCCAGAGAAGTATTGACAGGATGTGTAATAACAACAAAACAGACAATAACAAGAGCTCCGCTGGGCGGGGCATTATACGCCCGTGTGCAGTCCATGCTGTGTTCTATCTCATATAAAGTCCCTGTGACCTTGACCAATGACCCCGGGATCTCAGAATAGGTCCCATTCTTAACAGGAGGGCTATCCAAAGCAAAGATTTTGAGAACTTAGGTACAGCCATGGTTGATTTATCACCGACACAAAGTTTTCCCATACAAACTTCCAGTGACCTTGACCCTGGGGCCTCAGAACCAAAAGTTCTCGCCCTTGACCCAAAGAGTATTTATACATAAAATTTGGTGATATTAGGTAAAGTTGGTTGTTGGACAAGGTTTTTCCTCATGATTTTTCTTTTGACTTTAACCTTTAACACAGGGACCTAAAACCAAAGGGGCATATGCTAGACATTAAGGCTACCCTTAAATAAGATTTGGAAAACCTACAATGTAGGTACAATTATTATTGAGTTACTGTCCGGAAAATGTTTCAATATGAATTAAGTCCGTGTGACCTTGACTTTTGTCCCTGGGGTTTCCAAATCAAAAGAGAACATCAAATATCAAAGAGCTATCAACACATTACATCTTGACAAATGGGCTGATCCACATAAAATTTGGTTAACCTAGGTACAATCATTGTTTAGTTATTGTCCGGACAAGGATTGTCCATATGATGACCCTGTGACCTAGATCTTTGACCCAGTTTTGACCCAAAACCAATTGGGAACATCCTTAACACATGGGCCACCCTCACATAAAATTTGGTGAACTAAATTCATTTCACTTATTAAATATAGCATTATTTCCATGGTTTGCCATTTTGACTTTATTAACATATTGATTGAACATTTGAAGTCTCTGCTTGGTAATTTGATATCTTCTGGATGATGGTTTAAACTTGACCCAGGGGCCCCAAAATCAATAGGGAACATCCTTGACACATGGGCTACTCTCACATGCAATTTGGTGAACTTAAGTGCAGTCATTGTTGATTTACTACACGGACAATGTTTTTCAATATGATGCCCCAGTGACCTTGACCTTTGACCCAGGGGCCCTAAAACCAATAGGACATAACCATGACACATGGGCTACTCTCACAAAAAATTTAGTGAACCTAGGTACATTGGTTGTTCAGTAATTGTCTGGACAAGGTATATCCATATGATGCCTCTGTGACCTTGACCTTTGGGTCTGGGGCCCAAAAACCTAATGGGAACATCCTTGACACAAGGGCTACCTTCACATAAAATTTTGTGAACCTAGGTACAGTAGTTGATGAGTTATTGTCCAAACAAGGATTTTCAATATGATGCCCCTGTGACCTTGACCTTTGACCCAGGAGTCCCAAAACCAATAGGGCATAACCTTTACCCAAGGGCTACCCTCATATAAAATTTGGAGAACCTAGGTACATTGGTGGTTCAGTTATTGTCTGGACAAGTGTTTCATTGTTTGCCGTTTTGACTTTATAAACAAATTGATAGAACATTTGAAGTCACAGCTTGGTAATTTGATATTTTCTGGTTTAAGATTTAAACTTAACCCTGTTTTCCCAAAACTGATAAGGTACATCCTTGACACATGGGCTACTCTCACATGAAATTTGGTGAACTTTGGTACAATCATTGTTGAGTAATTATCCGGACAATGTTTTTCAATATGATACCCCTGTGACCTTGACTTTTGACCAAGGTGCCCCAAAACCAATAGGGCATAACCTTGACACATGGGCTACTTTCACATAAAATTTAGTGAACCTAGGTACATTGGTAGTTCAGTTATTGTCTGGACAAGGTTTTTCCATATGATGCCTCTGTGACCTTGACCTTTGGGTCTGGGGCCCAAAAACCTAATGGGAACATCCTTGACACAAGGGCTACCTTCACATAAAATTTTGTGAACCTAGGTACAGTAGTTGATGAGTTATTGTCCAAACAAGGATTTTCAATATGATGCCCCTGTGACCTTGACCTTTGACCCAGGAGTCCCAAAACCAATAGGGCATAACCTTTACCCAAGGGCTACCCTCACATAAAATTTGGAGAACCTAGGTACATTGGTGGTTCAGTTATTGTCTGGACAAGTGTTTCATTGTTTGCCGTTTTGACTTTATAAACATATTGATAGAACATTTGAAGTCACAGCTTGGTTATTTGATATCTTCTGGTTTAAGATTTAAACTTAACCCTGTTTTCCCAAAACTGGTAAGGTACATCCTTGACACATGGGCTACTCTCACATGAAATTTGGTGAACTTTGGTACAATCATTGTTGAGTAATTATCCGGACAATGTTTTTCAATATGATGCCCCTGTGACCTTGACCTTTGACCAAGGTGCCCCAAAACCAATAGGGCATAACCTTGACACATGGGCTACTTTCACATAAAATTTAGTGAACCTAGGTACATTGGTTGTTCAGTTATTGTCTGGACAAGGTTTTTCCATATGATGCCTCTGTGACCTTGACCTTTGGGTCTGGGGCCCAAAAACCTAATGGGAACATCCTTGACACAAGGGCTACCTTCACATAAAATTTTGTGAACCTAGGTACAGTAGTTGATGAGTTATTGTCCAAACAAGGATTTTCAATATGATGCCCCTGTGACCTTAACCTGTGACCCAGGAGCCCCAAAACCAATAGGGCATAACCTTTACCCAAGGGCTACCCTCACATAAAATTTGGAGAACCTAGGTACATTGGTGGTTCAGTTATTGTCTGGACAAGTGTTTCATTGTTTGCGTTTTGACTTTATAAACATATTGATAGAACATTTGAAGTCACAGCTTGGTAATTTGATATCTTCTGGTTTAAGATTTAAACTTAACCCTGTTTTCCCAAAACTGATTAGGTAC
Source organism: Mactra quadrangularis (assembly GCA_025267735.1). Classification (NCBI taxonomy): domain Eukaryota; kingdom Metazoa; phylum Mollusca; class Bivalvia; order Venerida; family Mactridae; genus Mactra; species Mactra quadrangularis. The sequence goes on along the minus strand of CM046298.1, from coordinate 38,915,587 downwards.
ATCCTTGACACATGGGCTACTCTCACATGAAATTTGGTTAACCAAGGTACAGTCATTGTTGAGTTATTACCCGGACAATGTTTTTCAATATCATGCCACTGTGACCTTGAACTTTGACCCAGGGGCCCCAAAATCAAAAGGGCATATTCTTGACACATGGGGTACTCTTACATTAAATTTGGTGAATCTAGGTACATTGGTCTTTCAGTTATTGTCTGGACAAAGTTTTTCCATATAATGCCCCTGTGACCTTGACCTTTGAACCTGGGGCCCCATAAACCTGTAGGGCACATCTTTGACACATGGGCTACTCTTACATAAAATTTGGTGAACCTAGGTACAGGCGTTGTTGAGTTATGGTCCGGACAAGGTTTTCCAATTTGATGTCCCAGTGACCTTGACCTTTGACCCAGGGGCCCCAAAACCCATTGGGAACATCCTTGACACATGGGCTTCTCTCACATAAAATTTGGTGAACCTAGGTAGATTGGTTGTTAAGTTATTGTCAGGACAAGTTTTTTCCCCATATGATTCCACTGTGACCTTGACCTTTCATGCAGGGGCCCCAAAACCAATAGGGAACATCTTTGACACATGGGCTACTCTTACATTAAATTTGGTGAACTTAGGTACATTGGTGGTTCAGTTATTGTCCGGACAAGTTTTACCTATTTTAAGTCCCAGTGACCTTGACCTTTAACCCTGGGGTCTCAAAATCAATAGGGAACCTCCTTTACCCAAGGGCTATCCACACATAAAATTTTAGGAACCTAGGTATATCCTTTTTTGAGTTATCATCCGGACAAGCAATTGTCCACGGACGGACAGACGGACAACATCATAACATAATACGACCGTTTTTTCAAAACGGGCGTATAAAAATGAATAATCAAAGTAGTAAAAAGCATCTTATTTTGGCTGTTGAGAATTGGGAAATTATCAAATATGTTCATATTGACTTGGTTAAAGACATAAATACATCCTACAATCAACAACATGTTATCTATCCATCTGTCATAGAAGAAAAAATGACAAGAAAAGAACACTGACAAACTGCTGATCATTTTAAAGCAGTAAAAGACCCTTTACGAAAAACAACTAAAACACAACTTGAAGAACTGTCATTTATCAGTCCTTACATTAAAATTTTCTGTGATAGAAAAATGTTTAACAGGTATAATGACAATGAACAGATATATTAAATTAAATTATCATTAAAAGAGAATGATAACTATAAACAAAGAATCATGGTATTAACTGAATTCTAAAAAGGTACAACTAAATTTAAAATCAAATATGCTGGAGAAAACAAAAAACAAAATTGGTATTGTTTGTGTAGAAGTTAAAGTGAGTTGGTTTAACAACTAACATAGTCGTTATACTACAAGTCAAGCCACGTCCTCTCTCTGAAAACACAGGAGATTAAAATCTTGTCTACACTCATTCACATTCAAACCAAAGCTCTTATACAGTTATATTTGAACAACTAGACCTGAACTCCCTCAAAGACGATATCAAAAACGTGGTCATTAGTAACGGTTACTCTCTATTAAGTAACGGTGATATTTTATAATTTCAGATGAATTGCTTTGTCATTAGTAACTTGCCGCCCAAGATAACAGCTGATTATGCTGTCTTGCAGATTCTAGAGTTTAGTGAAGGGCAGCCTATCAAGATGTCAGACGGTCATCTAAAGACGATAAAATACGAATTCAACAGGCATGAACCACTTCAGACACAACTCATCACCAAATGGACTACGCCCAAGAATCTTTACCAGACTATGAACAACAAAGAAAGGACTATAATCAACGCAATTAAGACGTATATCAACTCCAATCAGACAGCTCTCACATACCACGACGGTACCAAAGACACCAACTGCGAGTATCACAGTAACCACTTCCATATGATAGGGAAGTCTGACAATACCAATCATATCAGTAACACTTATCCTTACAAGAAGTTACGCAAGATACTACTTACAAATGGAGTGGAAGTGTAAAGCCAAAAGATTGTGTCTCCGCAGAATTTCGGGCGATATATGTCCAAAAACCCCAGACTGTACTTGGGAACCAACGATGAAGAACTCCAGAAACTTATACCACCACAGCATGATGGAAACAGTGACAAGACAGAACAACCCAAAGACGACAAGAAGACAGACCAGGGCAAGAAAAACCAGCTTTTCAACCATATTCAAGATCTCCTCCAGTTGATGAACAAGTACAACTGTAGCGATAAGGACGAGTTATTCCGTTTGACATCGACTACCAAAGACCATGATATCTTCAAGTCACTCTTTCGTGCGCGCATGTGATCACGCATCTATAGCAGTGCCAAAGAGGAATATGTTCTCAATAACCAGCTACAAAGCACGACCTACTATGAGTGGTACATGAACTTTGACCCTGCAACCTGCAGCGCTTACATCAAGTTCATGAGTTGGGAAGATACGCAAAAGTTCTTCTACTATTGGTGCATGGAGCAGAGGATTAACCCCAACAATTATCTAGTTATGGACATGTACCACGTTCTCTAACAGACTGATAACAAGAAGAACACGTTATATTTTCAAGGGGCATTGAACGCCGGCAAGACCTACATCACCAAGTTACTGATTCCAATAGATAGCATCGCCGGGTACCATACCATCAGCAAAGAGTTCCCCTTTGGGGACACTGTCTACAGCCCTATCATTCTGTTCAATGAGTTGAAGATAGAAAGCAGTACGAAGAGCGAGTTATATAAGAATGTTCTTGGAGGTTAACCCACACAAGTCAACATCAAGAAACATCCATTGCAGATTATGGGTAGAAAGCCGGTCATCCTCACAATGAATGCAAACATCTGGAAATATGTGAGCAATGATAGAGATGCATACATTAATCGATGTTATATGTACAGATCGCTCAAATCCAGCACAGTCACCAAGGAGTTCTCAAAGGAAAGGGGTGCCCAATCCCAGATATCTTCCAGACATTTTCAAGTTAATAGATGACAACATTTTCGAGAGTATAATGATGGTCGAGAAAGATCCAAGAACAACCACAACAACTACAGTACAACAACAAGAAGGGAAGACTTATGAAGAGACTGCTACACAGACAGATACACCACAACGAGAAGTCACATCAACACAGACAGACGTAGAAATGGCACATACAGAAACACAGACCAACACTGAAATGATAGACATGGAAACACAGACGTCGCCAGAACTAGAACTACCAAAGTTCACCACGTGTATTGGGTGTGCCACCGACCACCCGAGTCAGTTACACCACATGGAACCGGGTGGTTGCCTATACACAATTGTTGAATCTGAGGAAGAATGGGACTCCACCCCCATATCGTCAAACGGAGTACTCAACTCAAGCGATATGGACTCATCCGCAAACATCAGAGAACTTTACCAACCAGACGTTTCTCCAATTACACCCATGGAAACGACAGAACCATATCAACCAGAAGTGTCTCCAAATACACCCATAGAGGAATACCAACCGGAAGTGTCTCCAATTACACCTGTAGAGGAACAAATGGACCAAGATCAACCCATACACATGTCTCCACCCTATGTGGCATACTTAGCATTACAACAACCAGACACACCGAAGAAACCACCAGTCCTCAACTTGTACAAAGCTTACCTATCTGAAGAAAGGAAGAGGTTGATGTTCGACACTGACAACGAAGAGTACGTCAGCCCACCGAAGAAAATGAAGCTTGTTGACTATTTCATCATCATCATCGGCGACTCGGAGACAGACGAGGAATGGACTCATCTTTAATATGGACTTATGATTTTTTTCTTCTCTTATATACTATGTATTAATGAATAAAATGTATATGTTATATAATATGCTATAATAAATATGTATCTATGTTAAGTAATAATAAATATGTATATATTGTAAATAAAATTGTAAGGTAGATTGTACATACTTACATAGTTCAATAAATTCTAGTTGAACAGGACAATCTACCGCATATAATATACATTCAATAAATAAAGTCCCTAACCTTATCTGTGTACAGGTTGTACCTGGCCAGGTAATAAATGTATATTTGTGAATATTTATATATTTTCAGGCTACTCAGAAGAGAAGATGATAAATTTCCATTATTTTGTTATCCATCAAGGGAAGCTACGTCATTACAAACTTAATAAGATAGGCAACACTGACTAGACTACTCTTAACTTTTATTTACCGGCTGCAACAACTGTTTATCCTATTGGTGAAAAAACGTTCAGATTACTACCACGGGAAAGGGAATAAATTTACAGTCAAGCTTTTATGTACTGATGGTGGAAAGTTAGATCCATATGTCATTTTCAAACGTTAAACACTACCAAAACAGACTAAATGGCCGAAGAGAATCTTCATCCGTCTTAATGAGAAGGGTTGGATGGACAGAGGTTTCGTAATGACTGGATTAGAAAAGTTTGTGCTAAAAGACATGGAGGGAGAGGGGGTGTTTGAAAAAATCACTGATGGTTTTAAATCCTTTCCATACCCATAGATGTCCAGAAATAAACAATGCATTGAAGACAGAATTTAAGACAACAACAGCAATAATTTCTGGTGGGATGACATTCATGCTACAACCACTAGATAGTAGAGTGAATAAACCAATGAAAATTTTAAGAAGAAAATGGAATTAATGGTACTCAAATGGAAATCATTCCTACATTTCAACTAGAAGTATAAAATAACCTGAACTGGTAGACATTTGTCAATGGGTTGTTGATGCCTTGGCAGAACTTGACAGTTAGGTCATAATCAACTCCTTCAAGAAATGTTCAATTTCTAACTATCTAGATAGAACTGAAGTTGCACAAGGAAAATCTATGAATACATTGCTGAATCAAAGCTGATTAAAAGCATACAAAAGAATTAGTTACTTTTGTTAAGTGATATAGATGAATTCGATAAACAACATGAAGCGAGACAAAGAAATTTGGAGAATACATTGAATTTCATTTGAAATATTTTTATCAAGTACTTAACATCAAATTATTCAAATAAAGTGAATTCTGTGTGTATTCTGTTGAGAAAACTATTTCCCGATTATCTTTTAAAAAGAAAAAAACAGACACTGGCTTACTGTGAAAAAACTCAATTATTTTGCTTTTAAATCAAACTCCCAGCCAGTTGATCAACCAAGTTGTTGAAATAAATAAGTATTTTAGAAATCACCGTGTTCATGGAGCTCTTCTAAGTGATATGTCTGGAAGTGTTAAACCTCAAATCCCAAATGAAACTAGACGGAATAGTCAAATAAGCTGTGTTGAGACTTACTTGAGAAACAGACCACTTATGTTGATCATCAAACTTCTGAAGTGTATACAGAAATAAGACTCTGTAGCAGCTTCCTTCAACAATGTGGAAAAGACCCAGCCATGATTTAACTTAGGCCAAATCATAATCAACTCATTCAAGAAATGAATTTCTAACAAACATAATGGAAACAAAGATGACATACTTTTCAATGAATTCATCAAGAACACAGATAACACCAGCCCTTTCAATCAAGAAACAGAAAAAGACATTCTTACAGATGATATCTACCACACAGGTGAACAAATCAGCCAGACAGATGAACAAATAGAATTGCTGTGCACAGCAATCAGATGGCTGATAAAGATAACACTTGGTAGAAATTATTCCACTTGAAGCAAAGTTTCAACCATATCCATCATCAGTTTGGATTAATTCTGCCACAAACACTGTCTGATGATGTGGCTGTATTTTCAAAGTTGGAATTTCTACTTTTTAAGTGCAAGTTTTACAACCATGAATGAGGAATATCCAATACCAGTTTGGAAGTAAACAATATCAAAAAAGATGACTTAGAATAAGGACATATTGAGGCAACATCTCAACAATTGTTAAATGGTACTGCGATAGAATAAATCATTATACTGAGACACTTCCATACTGGTACAATTCAAATAATCTTTTTTTAATATCGTGGTGAAGCTGGAACCAGCAGTTAAATTGGTATCAGTAAGGAGTCTTAAGACTAAGGTTTCTTGTCAAGAGTTTGTGAGCAAAAGAAAAAACCTACAAGAAAAAGGTACCAGGTGTGAAAAATGTAAAAGAATGACTGAATTCTGTGTTTTGCCCACTAGTCTGTAGGAAAAAATAAAAGTGAAATACAGCCAAACAACGCTACATCAGATTTGAAAAAAAACTGCACAAAATTAAAAACATAAGTGTGACTGATGAAGTGTGCTGCAAGAAATCTTAACTCTGGACTGGTGATACTGATTTTGACTCCATCAGCAGATCTACTGACATGATCCAGGATGAAAATTCAAAACAAATTAAACAAAGACAAAAACTTAAAAAAGAAAATATCTACAACGAAATATAACTCATATTTGCCCAAAGGGGGTAAAATCACTTAGAATAAATTAAAAGACAGAAGATAACAGAAAATTTTGATAGTGGAAAAATGTCTTGGGTGTGAATTTTACCATGCAAGGTTTGCCGAGAAAGACAATGAGACAGAGAACTATGGATTAAAGTGATGGTACAACACGTAGAAAAGAGAAGATCTTGGACACAACAGTAACTTTATCTACAGGTGATGTTATGAGTTTTGGTTTCAACAGGATTGCCTATGAGACAGCTGCTGTAATAAATGATGTAAAATCAGAAGATTTTATAACACCCTTGAAAAATTAGCATTCACAATGAGTGATAGGGCTAGCAATGAAAAGAAAGCCAACAAACTTAGGAGAAATCAATTCAAGGTCACTGTCTTAGAAATTGATAATAATAGACACATTTTTGAGAAAAATGTCAATATTGGAAGAATGTTATGGTTATGGCTCTGCTTCAATATGGAAAATTTAATACTTCTATTTACTTAAAATTGAATTGGACTTAAAATTGAAAAAATATATTAAGTTTCCAACTCAGGAGTACATAAATTAGTGTATTTTATGATATAAAATCATTTAATTATAGATAATTACAATTTACAGCTTATATTCTGTTCACTTTATGGTCCAGTTACTTTTGTATTCATGTGCAGAATAATTTCCCACAAAAATATTTCGCGTTTTTTTCTTCTGGTTTTCATAGTTTCGTAGGAATGTCAGACGATCCCCCCCCCAGTCACATCCGTCCTTGGATGTTGTCTAAAGAATGTTATAATTATGCGTACCAATATGTGTATAGCACAATGAGTATGTTTAATACCACCTGATATAAGTTATGTGTATTCTGTGTTTATTCATATATTTTTGCATTATTAATCATATTTTTTTAAATTCCAGACTGTAATCGACACAGAGAAAAGCAAATTAAATTTCTTAAACATGGGCTACTGGAATGAAGATTGACGAGAATTGATTACTATGCATAGTTGAATAAAGATGTGTTTAAATCAACTTGATCAATACAAAAATAATTCATGGTTTAAAATTGGAAAATAAAATGTAAACAATAGACCTTTAATGTATATTAACAAGTAAAGTTTGTTTCGAGATTGTAATTAAGTGTATGTTGTGTTGTGTTCAATTATATGTTGTTTATTGATTTCAACCAAAATAAATGGATTCTAATGTGAAAAACAATATGCACATATATAATACTCAGGGACCAGGAAATCGCCGGTTTTTCGGTTTTCGGACCGATTTTTTCATTTTGGACCGATTGAGATTTCAAAATCCGTAAAAAAATCGGTCCGGGGAAAAACTCGCAAAATTTGACCTCAAACCTTTAATTTTCATAATTTTCAAGAAAATGTATTGATAAAATGTTATCGTATACATCGATCAGTTGAATAAACCCACTAGTTCATTGCAGTAGTATCCTGCTTAATTGTCCACACGTTATATCAAGGACCCTGTATATGTATCCATGGTTACATGTATCATCGGGGGTTGACACAGTGATAGTATTTTTAAGATCGAGCACAGCAAGTTACTCTTGATTTGCACTCGATTAATTTGTAGAACAGCAGAAGAATATGTTCTTACTTAATCGTGTCCATCGTTTTTCAATCGGTCTGTTTGAAACCTGTAAACTTGTAAAAAACAATAATGTTTTATAAAGAATGTTTTATGAATAATTAAAGAAAACAATTTAATTGCTTTTGTTGTCAATTCCTGATTGATGTATTCGTTTTATCTTTAATTTGTTTGACTTGATCCTTGATTTATTTTTACGTCTTAAATTGAGGTGTGAATAATAAGAAATTATCTTAGGACATGTATCTACAAAAATTCTTATTAATCGAAGGTACAGTTGTTGATGATCAAAATTCAACCTCATTCTCTCTTCTTTGATGAACAAATGATGAAGAAAACTATTAAATTCCAAATTCAACGAAAATAATTTTCAAAACGAACAGTTTTGTCATTAATTTATCTATTAATAGGTGTACTATGCACGATTTGATAATCTTTTGTGTTAAACGAAACCACTTGAACCATTGTGATGAGATGTGATACATTTTCGAGACCCACGCTAAATCGTCACTTCGTATGAGATGCGTTTTAATCTACGTGTGTAATTAAAAAAGCTTATCATTATTTTATGTTTGCAAACGATGCTTAAAAATTCGAGACATTTACTTTGGACCCGTTGTTTGCGCATGCGCAGTTAAAATAATTTCCCCTCACGACGGAGTTTTCCAACAACATTAGAACTAGATGAAACAGCCTTTTTCAAGTTCTGTTTATTGAACTGAACGACGATTGCGGGGAGTAATTTCGGAAAACACGTTTTTATGCTAGATAGAAGTTAAGTTTTGTAAAAATTTAAACAAACAATGCCAATGTATAGTATGCCTTCCTAATAAAAGGGAGCAAAAAATGGTCGTGAATAAAGTACAGTAAACGGTCGGGTCCGTACGGTACACGTTAAAACCCATACCCGGTACTCGGACGGCTTTGGACCGATTGACTTCGGCGAATTTCCTGGTCCCTGATAATACTGTAGCTTGTACCCTATACAGGAAAAGCCGCAATGTAATATATTATGTACGGTAAAAGCCGCAATGCAATATATTGCAATATGCAAAAAAACGTATTGCAATATATTGCAAAACGAGTTTATTGCAGATTGACAATACTTTTTTATTACTTTTGAATTGTATTCAGAAAAGTGCTGAGCTTATGTTTGATGTTACAATACATCATAAGCAATGCTTACAAAAATAATAAAATTATTATACACTACAATGTATTTGTGTTTTTTTTATTCATTTTCAGGATGGCACAACAAGATAAACAGCCAGGCAGAGTATCAATGTCTGAGCTTGTACAGATTAATTCCTATTCTGCGCCATGAAGCAGAGCTAACAAAGTATAACAAGAACCTTATACTAGAAGGAAAATCACATAGAAGAGTAAGAGACAAATCAGTCATCATCAATGAAAAACTTACGTCCATATGGGACCAATACTCAAATAGTAAATGAGGAACTATGGAACTCCTTACAACATGTAGCAGAATTTATACACCAAGAGTGAATAATGATGAAAATGAAACATTGTAATATGGTAATATATGAGATTCGTGAATATGAACGAAATGTGTTAATTAAAAAGTTGCATTACGAAAAAATAGAATTAATAAAAAATGTTTGTTTTATTTTCTTATTTGTATTAGTATATATGAATAAAAAAAATAATTTTAAAAATGTTTGTTTTATTTTCTTTTTGTATTAAATTTGAGGAAATATATGTAGACTTGCAAGATTATATTGAAAAAATCATCAATTGGCAAAATCTCATCAAAAGATGAATATCTATACATAAATCTTCCTATAAAATCAATTATCGTAGAATAAATCATCAACTGGCAAAATCTCATCAAAAGATGAATATCTGTACATAAATTTTCGTATAAAATCAACTCCCGTATACACTTATATAAAATGGGGACGAATCGTCTATACTCTGATTTTTTGGGGACAGATCGTCCGAAGACGAATGTGACTGGAGACGGATCGTCAAGGGGCGAATAGTCTTAGGGACGGATCGTCTGTATACCGTTTCGTAGCATGACATCGTTTTTCTTTGTTTGGATTTCACTGTAATCTACAACAAATTTTCATACCTTTTTATAGCTTGTTAAAAATTTAATATTATCCTGGGATTACTTATTGAACTTTAATAGTAAGACAGTGAGAGGCTTCATTTAGGAGTGAAAGCCTCCCTCAAAGGATAATTTACATCATTGAAAGTTTTGTTGTATCGGTTGCCTCCCCTGATTTATAACATTCGTCAGCAGATTAGGCGAGGATAACCGAATGACCTGGTACACTTCCTGTCTCTTCGGGTTCAGTTCTGTAGTTTGTTGTACGTAAGTTTTATCAGCCTACATCGGGCAAAATACACTTAGTAAAACTGTTTGATAGTGTTGTTTCTAATTTTACATCAGTTTCAATGGCTGAAAATCAGTTAAAGAACTTGGTGCTTGCACCAAAAAAAGAGTTGATTTCAAAATCTTACACACAGGGAAAATTGTACTTGAAGACAGGAATAGTTGTGATTTAAACCCTGTGGTGAACCCCACTAGTGTTATTGACGCTAACACGAAAAGTATGTATTAACCGGGAAATGACCCGGATGAAAACATTGAGGAGAGAAAACTAGAACTGAAGAGACAAATTGAATTAATGGATGTCAAAACTGCGAATCTGAGGCAAGCTAGAGAGTTGGAATTGCTTCAGAAACAAGGAAAGTCTCCCTAAATAATCATGGTGATATTTTAACTTTTAAAATAATTAATTATGAACGTAACTGTCCTTTCTGTTCTGTTCTGTTTTGTTTTGTTCTATACTTTATATGTACATCTATGCTCCATTGGTGATTGGTCCGTTGGTTAAACATTTGTTGAATTTTCATTGGTTCAATTTAAGCGCTAAAAAATTAAGGCGTTGCCGGTCTGGTGAAAAAATTTCATTCGAAACCTGTTGTAGCTATTAGAAAGTTATTTGTTATAGTTATTAGAAAGTTTTGTTGTTAAAAGTTTCGAATAAATTGGTTTCTACCTTTATTGATGTTATACTTTTAGTTTTAAAAAATAATTGGACTTTTAAAAAGTGTAATTTATAAAGTAATCAAATTTACGAAAGTAAGTTTGTGAGTTTAAACTCTACTTGACTATATCAGGGAGTTAATCATCATATTTGTAAATATACAGTGATAAGTGTGAGTGGTATTATGGCGGATAAAAGGAAAGAAAGAGTAAATTATAAACTATTAAATTCAAAAGGGAAAGAAACGGAAGAAAATAGTAAAGGAAAGGTAGGCGGAGCAGTAGGTGGAGCAGTAGGCGGAACCTCTTTGGTTTTGTCTCCATTAAAGTCTACTAAGCAGTATGGTATAGGAAACGTCAAGGATGATGATATTTCGGACACTGATAGAATAATGGAAGAAGAGCTGGAGAAATTAGAACAAGAGGAGAAGTTGTTAAAGAAACAAAGAAACAGAAAAGAATTAGAAAGACGTCTGACAGAGAAGAGAAGAAGTGTAGAACAATTAAAGGGTAGGACAGTTTTTAACACTCTAAACACTGGAAACAGTGAACGTGAAATAGTGGAAGAAAACTCGGATAAGTCCGAAAGAGACACAATCAATTTAAAGACATTGAGAAGTATGTCTAAGTTAAAGAGAAAGACTAAAAAACAATTGAGCAAATTGGGTTTGTATAGCAGTTCAAGTGATTCTGACTCAGATTCAGACTATAGTGAAGAAAGCTCAAGTTCAGGGGAAGACAGCCATAGATCTAGCTTAAAAAGTAAACATAAGAAATTGTCAAAAAGTAGAAAATCTGGCATTCAAGCAAAATCGTCAGATAAAGTTAAAAATGCACAGAAATATCCTCATGCTCAATTAAGATGAGTATGTGAATAGAAATATAAAATTTGATGAATTAAGCTTAAATTTATTTGTAGCAGGAGAGATTGAGATTATATGCAATCCAGAAACTAAGCCTATAGAACAGAAAGGCAGACTCTCTCTCCTTGTGTAATATTGGTTACATGATTGTTGTTGTTATATATGTTGCTTGTAAGTCTTTTGTCAAGTGTATGAAATTCATATGAAGCATGTGAATGTTTATTTTGCATTTATATAAATTAACCTGAACTATGTATTGTGTCTTTAAGATACAACATAAGCCTTAATATAATATATTTATTAATTTAACATTGGTTTGTTCTTCCTTTATATATCGATATAAGACATATAGAGAGTAATTAAAAAGAATGCAATTTATAGAATTAGCATGGAAGAAGCCTAACTTCCATAACTTGAGCCTAAACAATTCAACATCTTAAGAAGCAATCAAACATAAAAAATATTTATACCTAGATGACAAATCCACGTCCAGCATGTCTTGAAGCTTTAGTCTCACTTTCTTGGCGGACAATGCGTTCGAGTCCGCATCTTCCAAAATAGCTGAAAAATGAGTAAGATTGTGAGTACAGTTATAACCACCAGGATAAACTTATGTTTAAGACAAAATAAATGTAACTAATCAATCATTACAAATAAGAATGGCTGTATTATCAATAAAAACTCACCTTTTATTCTTTTTCGCAACTTTTTTGCACTGATGTCAGCCATTTTGAATTTAAATAATGGGAGGTCACTCTATTCAGCAAAGGTCACAGGCATATAAATGTATAAGTAAAATACAGAGTTATTGTTCCTAACATTCTGCAAAAGGGTCCTCTATTTTTTTGTAATATTTCTCCGAGACATATTTTCTTTTATCAGCAAGAGAAGAAAATAGTTAAGATAAACACCACGATTTGATAAGTTTAATTACAAATCAAATACAAATACATGTACAACTTAAAATCCGGCATTTAAAAAAAAATAGACATTATTATATATAGTACTCCGTGTTATAAATGACTCAATTCGTCGTATGAAATGTATGATTATAGTGTAACCAAAGACAACATGTTATTGATTACTGAACACTATAACAATTAATTAATAAAGTAGTTTTATCCATTCATATAAAAGTCGACTACACAAAGTGCCGCATCCAGAAGGTGACCATTGACTGTAGATTACATTAATTTATGGAATAGCTTTATTGATTCATTTAAAAATGAAAATCACATTAATCTCAGTCCATTCTCGTACCCAGCGATTATCAATTTTCTCAATCTAACTAAGCTAGTATCGAGAATCTTAATAGCCTTTGGGAAGAAGAATGGCCAAGTCCGGTCAAGGTCCGGTTTTCAGAGTTTTTACCGTACATGTAATGTCACTCATACACTCACCTTATTGTTCTGTTTCTCGCACTCCACTCCACTCACACACAAACATTCTCATTCATTAACTATATGACATTTATCACACATGTTTGAGTCTTAAGTATTTACTTAACATTTCATCCTGTCTCTCATACTCTTGCATACCTAAAACTAACACTTGCTCTTATATTGATAAATTCAGTCATTTGTCAATTGTGCAACTCCCACTGAATTAAATACTCACTACAATACTTCTGAATTCACGACCGATAAAAAGATACCCGATTTTTTGTTCAGGTACTATCACACACAAATCGAGTATCTATATCAGTGGGGTTGACGTAAGCGAATAAACATATCTGCATTCTTCTATCACATATCCAATATTCAAATGAAAGGGGGTTTATCTGCATAAACGTTAAAAACAAGTAACTCTGTGACACATTACATGTCAAAATAAATATTCACAAACTTGAAGAACACTTCGGCATTGTAATTACTCTATATAGAGGTACATAATATTTGCAAACATACGTATACAAAATCTACCGGTTTAGCTGCGTTGGTGGCACGTCCGACGGTAAATCCAGGATTTGTGGGTTTAATTCCATGGTGTATTTGTTTCTTCGTCCATTCTCCCGAATACCTCAGTATCCAGTAAGACAGTTGTCAGCGACTTGCGAAAATGTGTGCTTAGTACATGTTCTAGGTTCAAAGTTTTAGTCCAGCTATCGAAGCCTGTCTATGGACTCCAAGTAGAACAACTATCCACCACAATAAGTTTGAAAGTGTTAAAATACGACATAAATAATTATACATTCTTGATAAAAACAGGAGAATATCCGGACCTTTGACCCGGCGACCGAAACCGTCGTTGTAAATTACTTTTTGTCGAGAATAATCATTAAGATTGTTCTCAACCAAGCGTAATGGGAGACAAATATTATGTTTGTATCTCTGATTGAGTTGTTTCCCTTTTATTATATTCAAACAAGAATGTCGATGTATGTATCTTTACGAAAGGCCAAGACCGGTTGCAGATATGAGTCGAATCCAAAGTTGAGCGTGCAACTACACCATGACTCCAGAGCAATAATAAATTTAAATCAACTTTCCAAGGTTGTCCCCTTTCCCTACCACTGAGCAATTCAATACAGCGATATTCTGCATTGAACATATCATATCCTAGCTTAATTCATCGTACATATTGTTATTACCCTAGTTTTTAAATTAACCTAACCTGTTCTCATATTTTTACTTTCAAATCCTTTTATTATCTTTACTCCAAAAAACTTAGGGGGGCAAATGTCCGCCCTGTCAAAACACACAAGGGGGCAAATGTCCGCCCTGTCAAAAAAGGGGGCAAATGTCCGGGGGGGGGGAAATGTCCGGGGGGCAAATATCCGGATACCAGCAACTGCCTATGGCTTGACGGACAAAAAACTTTATAAGTCTACGTCCCCATAAAGGATTACGAACATAAATGGGAGATATATGAGTTACTAAGCACTACAGTAGTAACTTCTTGAGTTATAAACGATGGATTATCGTTAAGTCAAATGTATTAACATTTCACGATCAAAGTTTTACATATTTTGATGTACGAGTTGAGAGTTTGTCACATTTACTATCATTTATCATTGCAAAAGTCATTGATAATGTCAAATGTATAACACAAGCACTTGACTGCAGCTTTTTCGATTATACCGAATAATACAAATTGTATTGCACTTTGCCATTCGTCCATAAAGAATTTGATCAATTCCTTCATTTTCTGGTCAATTTTTTAGATTTACGAACTAAAGCCTAACATTGTACATAGACTGCTAAAATAATTGGCATCTACCAGGAATAAGTTTTATTTCAAACTCCTATAATGAAAAAAACAACATTTTGATATATTAATTTTTCGCCTTAATATGTTTACGTTATTTATTTTGTTACAAAGTCAAATTATATAGAAATAAAAAAACTCATAAAACATATTAAAATTATATACTTTATCGTCATCGTGAGCACCCTCTGTCGTGGATTAGTTCATTGTATCGTTTACATAAATAGGGTTTTTTTATTGTACGAACTGTAAATGTGTGATGTAGATGTCTTACCAACTGTATATCAATAAATGATAAATGGACAATAGTAATTTCTAAAATCTGTTTTTGAGTCTGAAGCCACGAACCTTCAGCATCGCCTCATTACGAATATACAGTTTTCTGTTCGCTAGTTGACATCAGTAATCTTGTTCAATATTCACGGAGGCAAGTTGTTGAAATATACATGCGTAAGTCCTTGATAGCAATACGCCTTACAATTTCAAATCATAGCCATAAAATTCTGCAGTTTTTGCCCTGAAGCATAATTTGTATGCTAGAATATCATAAAATATATCTAATATTCTAATATATATTAGATTATTTTGTCCAAGAAAACATCTTATGGCAGTTCCTAAAGACAATTTAATATCATTGGCGACATTATATATATTTTTTTATCAGAATGACTAAAACCATTGACATCACACGTTTGAATCATATTGGTATTGTCTGTGTTCATCTAGAAAATGTTGGAAGTAAGCGGCGAAGGAACAAGAATACGTAAATTACTAAAATTGGTAATGACGCAGGGTCTTTCGGAACTACCTCGGCGATCTTCAACGAGATTGTTCCGAATGGGCGCAGTGTTAGAGCGAGGGGGTACCGAATCCCAAGATACCGGGTTTTATACCCGATCGCAACAAGTTATACCCTTGAATGGAAACTTGGTATTAAATGTCGATTTTCTCCCGTTGATGGAGTAGTGGTCGGCTTCTTGCGGAAGGATAAGTGAGCTCTAGTGAACTAAAACTCCAGGAAACCTGGCTGTCATGGTACACATCCTTCTAAATACCACGTGACTATGCCATCACAAATGCTACTAATTCGAGGGTGTTAGCAAAAGTTATAAAACTAGCATCAGAGATGTGATGTGCAGCAAATAGAATACACTATTTTTTAACGTCGCATTCAACACATATATAGGTCATATACACGACGGCCAGCTCTTCCTACTATAGGTTTCCGGGACACTTTTTCTATCACCAGTACTAACTTACCCTACAACTCATGTATAGGGTATGACCTGCCGCGACCGGGTTTCGAACCCGCGATCTCCGGATTCCCACGGCCGCAGCAAATAGAATACACTATTAATATTATACTTAACCTCGCGTAGATATCCTTGAAATCTGACAGGAATTGAAAGACTTACAGCTCTTAAAAACTGAGTCGAGTCTTATTTTTCAATGTTCTTCTTGAAACAGTAGCATTTGTGATGTCATAGTCACGTGGTATTGCCACGATGATTTTATTGCCATAAAATATAATAACAAACGTAAGTTTTTATACAAACAAATTTGTTTGTTTGTTTTGGTTTTACGGCGCACCAACACAGAAAGGTCATATCGCGCTTATACAAACAAAACTGCAATTACATAAATTAGTATGACAAATGAGTCTGGTTACAAGTTCTGCATTACTTAATTAATTACAACTATTCTCTTATGATGATATCCACATGGTAACATATGCGGTAAAAGAATATTGAACATAAGTAATAGTTAGTACATACATTGTATAATCAAATGCATAAGTATGCCAATCAGGGGCGGATCCAGATTTTTTTTCTGGGGGGTCAGAACTTTTCTAGGGGGGGTCGGAACTTTTCTAGGGGGTCAGAACTTTAGAATCACAACCACATAATACACATTTTGTAGAAAAAATGCAATTATTATTATATTATATTAATAATAAAAGCTACACAACCTTTAAGCCTATACTAATCACCGAGAAAATTGTTTCATGATACTTAATAATGACTTACAGTCAAGAAATACACTAATGGACAACTACATTTTCCAAATTCTAGGGGGTCCGGACCCCCCCTAGACCCCCTGAAACCCTCCCGCTGGATCCGCCTATGCCAATAGAGAGAAATTAAAGTAATGGACAGGAGAGCAATGGGCATTTTGACTGGCTATCCTTAATCGGGATAACACCTGTCTGTTTATTCGAATATTTTAGATTGTTTCTTAAAACACCACTACTACAATTTTTTAATATTCATGCAATGTATTTGTTTTAACATATGGTTTGTTTATTTTTGTATGTGATTTGTTTTATATAAAGTTAGTATATGCTAAAGTTCTCTATTCAGAAAACTTACTTATATTTCTTATCGTAGGTTTTTGTGAAAAGTTATTAACATGCTTTTTGTGTTTATAAATTAAATCCTCAAAATCCCTCATAAGCTTTAAGTTTTTATTGTTTTAAGTCTTGCAAGCAATAAATCATAACTTTTTGAGTAAACTTTGTATTTATGAATACACTAGACATACGCCGTATAACTGATAAAAATCTGATCAGGTGTGCGGCATAACTGTAGCGTGTTCAGTAACGACCGTTAGCGAACGTTACGGGTACGGGACAACTCAACACGAAGACAACTCAACCTGGTACCAAACCCGGTATTTTTAAGCATCGTATTTTCATGTGTACGTTTTCGTATCCGTCTTACATAATTATCACATCCCTTTTCACGCACTTCGTGGAAAATAAATTGCCAGATACCTAAAGAGAAATACTAATGCAAGCAAATTAACTTGAACTTGTCCTAAATCAGGACTTTATGTAACAGTGTGGCTGTTACAATGAAATGATCGTTGATGGAGGGTCGTTTTCATAAGACTAAGATGGAGGTAACTTTAGTGTGTCTGTTGTTGAGAGGTGGTCGGGAAGTAACTTTAGTTTGTCTGTTGTTGAGAGGTGGTCGTTGTGGGAAAACTCACATACTCAGAACCTGTAACATTTTCAAAAAGCTAACTCTATTATGATTTATTTATTGTATGTATTTCGTTGTTTATGATAAGAAATGGTCGAGTTTTTTTGTTGTAAAAAATGTATGTTATATAATAATAATACATTTATAATAACATAAGAATAGATCTTTGAGAATTTGTTAAGGTAAGCTGTTCATTTATTTTTCATCTTACTTATCGCAAAATTTGGATTAGCAATATCCATCTTAATCATATGCAAGTCTGGCAGTGACATGTTTTTACAATTGAAGGACTTAATTGACATAAGGTTGATTATTAAAGATTTTAAAAAGCTTTTCCGACTGATAACTAGCAATCCCGTCGGCTCTCTTAAATGAATAAGACCACTGCGTTTTATATTCATTACAAAAAACGACAGCAATGCGTTAATCAACTTTGAAATTTTACATAAATTATCAATTTAAGAAACTGCTGTTTTTAGGTACTGAAGGGAAATAATTTGCTGGAATATTACCCAAAATGCAAACAAAGAAGGTATGTACTTTGTTGTTTGTGGATTTGTTTGTCGTTTTATTGAAACTTGAACTTCGACTGATTAATAAACCGTCGTATGTACGCTGAAAATATTATGACATATTTTTCATAAACCCCTTTAGGCCACAACAAATTGATCATATGTTCTATGATTTCGCTCGCACCTTAATTTTGACGGTTTTTACAAAAAAAAAATTTTATTTCCTCGCTCGCCCATAAAAATTTGGTCAAACCGCTATATAAAGCAAGTAAATAAAGACTTTTTAAAAAAAATTTCTTCGCTCGCTCGCCCCATTTTTTTTTCAGAAAAATCCATAGAACATATGATCAACTTGTTGTGGCCTTATTGAGAATATGGTGTAAATTTTAAATTTTCCCTTTAAATCCATAGTTAGTATATTAAAAAGGTGAACAAGGTGAAAGCCTTACAATTAAATGTAAAATTAGTTGACAGTTTTAAGAGGAATTTTCAGTGATCATAAACAAAGTTTTGTTTCATAGGAATCTACGTGTATTTTCAGATTGTGTGTATATCATTATTGATATTTTCTGGATTGTTTATAAGAGAGGTTTCTGGTGGTGGAAAAGGTGGCGTCAGTAAGTTGATATAAATTATGACATTTTAGTCCACTTTTTCCTATGTATATACATTGTTCTACGTTCAATAACGCTAACTGTAACCCAAGTTTTTATAATCTGACAACTTAGATTTAACTATTTCTCAATAGTCCACACACAAGTCATCAAGTATTTAGCTAAAATTGTATACTATCTTGCTTTAGAAAACAACGTAGAGTGTTTTGAATATGATTCGAACCAAACCAATGATTATCGCATGATTACCACAGTAATGTCGTAACCACGCCACCAAGCGCCACTCCATGTCACCCCACACAACGTCACACCACACCACACCCACGCCATGCCACCCCACCACACGCCATGCCACTCCACCCCGCGCCAAATCACACCACACCCACTCGCCTCCTGTCTCTAACGTCAAAGGTAACTGTATCTAACTATGCCAATCTGCTACAATGTAATTATACAATAATTGTTACACATATAGATTTAGCGTTATAAGCGGCTGTTTGCACTCAACGCTCTTTGCCATTAGCCTGTTCAATTACCCTAAACGTTCCAGAGGAGTTCCAAATGTATGGTTACGGAACGTTTTGGAACGTTAAGGGTAATTAAACAGGCTAATGTCATAACTAGCTCACATAAGTAAAGAAAACAATCTAAACTATTGACTGGTCAAATAAGATTTGGTTACTCAGTATCATTTGCTGTAGATTTAGTTGGGATCTTTTAATTTTATTCAACGCCAGTTAATCATCTAGAACTTCTTTCAGCAGAATGATCACATGACTGCATCATTTGGCGCTCTTCGGAAATTTACTACACATTCGTTTTTCTCCTTAAAAGATCTCCGAGTTTTTCTAAAGGACGCTTAATCGTAAATATCGGCAATTTTCGTGACCAGAGTAGGTTTTTGTCGTATTGAAACCCGAACATATCCGGATAAACACGAAGTTAATCAAAGCACTGGAGTGCTGAAGAAATGTAAATGTACCACGTAGTGACATCGTTCCAAAAATAAAGTTTGCCGTATGTTCTATTTCAGTTATTGGTGACCAATGTAATGTTGACAGTGATTGTTCATTAGACATAGACAACTCTAAATGTGATATGAGTTCTAATTCTTGTGTTTGTGAAGATGGTTTCTATCAGATTGATGAACAATATTGTAGCCAAGGTTAGATATCTCTTACAGTAATTTCATTTTGTTCATCATCGTAACATCGTTGTTTCACAACCTTACCAAGTAACAAATACAGAATAGGGCTGTCTGTGGGGCTGACATGAAGAATGGGGCTGTCTGTGGGGCAGACATGAAGAATGGGGCTGTCTGTGGGGCTGACATGAAGATTGGGGCTGTCTGTGGGGCAGACATGAAGAATGGGACTGTCTGTGGGGCTGACATGAAGAATGGGACTGTCTGTGGGGCTGACATGAAGAATGGGACTGTCTGTGGGGCTGACATGAAGAATGGGTCTGTCTGTGGGGCTGACATGAAGAATGGGGCTGTCTGTGGGACTGACATGAAGAATAGGGCTGTCTGTGGGGCAGACATGAAGAATGGGGCTGTCTGTGGGGCTGACATGAAGATTGGGACTGTCTGTGGGGCAGACATGAAGAATGGGGCTGTCTGTGGGGCAGACATGAAGAATGGGTCTGTCTGTGGGGCTGACATGAAGAATGGGGCTGTCTGTGGGACTGACATGAAGAATAGGGCTGTCTGTGGGGCAGACATGAAGAATGGGGCTGTCTGTGGGGCTGACATGAAGATTGGGGCTGTCTGTGGGGCAGACATGAAGAATGGGGCTGTCTGTGGGGCTGACATGAAGATTGGGGCTGTCTGTGGGGCTGACATGAAGATTGGGGCTGTCTGTGGGGCTGACATGAAGAATGGGGCTGTCTGTGGGGCTGACATGAAGAATGGGGCTGTCTGTGGGGCAGACATGAAGAATAGGGCTGTCTGTGGGGCTGACATGAAGAATAGGGCTGTCTGTGGGGCTGACATGAAGATTGGGGCTGTCTGTGGGGCTGACATGAAGAATGGGGCTGTCTGTTGGGCTGACATGAAGAATGGGGCTGTCTGTTGGGCTGACATGAAGAATGGGGCTGTCTGTGGGGCTGACATGAAGAATGGGGCTGTCTGTGGGGCTGACATGAAGAATAGGGCTGTCTGTGGGGCTGACATGAAGAATGGGGCTGTCTGTGGGGCAGACATGAAGAATGGGGCTGTCTGTGGGGCAGACATGAAGAGTAGACCCAAATTTGGGTAGTTTCGTGAGGGGTGTCCCCCAATCAAGTACGGTGGTGGGTTGGTTCTCCAGAAATTTTGAAAAATGAAGATCTAAAATGCTACAATGTGGTGCGTTTTTTGGGGGTCAATTTGTTGCATTTATTACTACCATAGATGTATTTATCTTTTTTATTACAGTTTTAGGTGACAGGAACTATGGCTGTAACTCTGACTGCGAATGTCAGATGTTTGTACCTAACTCTATATGTATAAACCGTATTGTATGTGCATGTAAACAAGGATATGACATGAAGAATAACAACACTTGTGGTAAGGTTAAGTATGCTATATTTCGCCGTTAAAGTCGCCCGGCTAGCTCAGTTGGTAGCACGCAAGTATACTGGTCGAGGGTTCGTGGATTCGATTCCCGGGTGTGGCATACTTTAGTGGAGCTTGGTCATGAAATTATTTTTACGGCCATTCTCTCTCCTATAGTAGTCGGTTAACAGCTAAATCCGGAGATTTAACCTTTTCAGGATGAGTGAGTAGGTTGACTGACCGCCGTTATGTGACCTATACAATGTGTTGCTACGGCGTTAAACCGAACAAACAAACACACATAATCCGCCGTTTGTAACTTTTATCTTTGCATGTTGGTACTACATACCTCAACCCCTTAAAAATGGCTGCCATAAAACTTGAAAGTTAAAATAAGCGTTTTTAACTGGATCTAGTGAATTTCTATTGAAGAAAGTTGTCTTATAATGACATTTATTTCGCGTCCCCCAATCAAAAGATGTTCCATGGTGTCTCAGATTTGTGTCTGTGTTTGCCCATTCCGTCGCTGGGGTTTAAAGGGGGTGGGGGCACTGTGCCGCTCATTGTCAAAAATGTCGGGGTAACTGAGTGCAGACAAATGACGCAAAATGGTGACAAGATGACATTCTTCAGTCTTTGAAAAGTATAGGCACATTGGACCTAATTGTAGGGAAATGCAACTAAAAGAACTACAAATTTAGGATAAAAAGGAGCGGCTGTTTTTGTTTTTCTGCTGCGTCTCGTTGCCTAGGTAAATGGAATCGAGAATCTTAAGAATGAAATCACCCACTGAATAACTTGGCCACGATGTGTATCTTTATCATATTTACAGATCCAGATGCAGCTACGTCAGATGCCTTACTGAATCAATGTTCATGTAAAAGTAAGTTCTAATATCTAAAATTACATTGTTATATCTGCACGCTATCCTGTAGCACATGTATATGTTTCACTTAATTGTTGTGGAGATGTGAATGTTGGAGGCAGAACATTTTCATTAAAACATAACAAGTTGATCTTATGTTCTATGGATTCGCTCGCATCTTAATTTTGACGGTGTTTGCACACACAAATTTTTTAAATTTTTTCCTCGCTAGCTCATAAAAAATTGGTCAAACCGCTACATAAAGCAACTGAATTAAGATTTGTTTTCTTCGCTCGCTCGCTCGCCCAATTTTTTTCCAGAAAAATTCGTAGAACACAGGAACAACTTGTTGTGGCCTTAAACATAACAAAAGCGCCTTATTGGTGTTGTGAAGGAAACGTTTGACCCATTTGTATAATTTTTATTAAATATAGCGTTAAAGTGCTGTTTAAAGTTTGCTTCCATATACAAGTTCGGATAACTTCACAATTTTGTATGATACACTTATGTGGAGTGAAACAATTGTAAGTAAATTTCTTGCTTAAGGAATTAGCAGTGTTCCTAGTGGGGTTCAAACCCGAGACCTCTAGATCATTAAGCGCGCGTCTTACCACTGTGCTACTGCTTCTGAATGCTTCTTAACTGCGCTTAAACACAGATGGTATTTCCGTTTTGCTAAAATTGATTTGAAAAATGGAGAATTTGAATAAAAGGTACGTTTGTGCATATATAACATGTATACATTTCTTTTTCAGATCCTGGAAACATGGCTGCTACTTCACTTCTGCACTTGGTCTTAGTGTGCGTTCCTGTCTTTCTAACACTACTTATACAATTTAAGATTGTATATTAATATATTTCATTCGACTTTGCAAGTTGATGAAATTACAAAAATATGTTTAAAAGATATATATGTACGCGAGTTTAACATTTTTTTTATTAATATACATGTACATTATATTTTGATTTTACGATTTTCGACATCGCATTTTTCGAAGTTTTTTCGAAGCTGTTCGGAAGCTTTTTTGAAAATCGTGTTTTATCTGTTTTTAATTCTACTGACAACTTTAAACAATGAAATGATTATTTACTCTGTACCCTACGGTTCATCTTTAGTGACTAACATATCTAATGCTGAAGTCGATGAGCTATAAACTACAGAAGTATGAGAATATTGAGATGTCCACGGTGGCAATACCACGCGGCTATGACATCAAAAATGCTACGGTTTCAAGAAGAAACAGTAAACAATTCCGCATCGACGTAGATATTGAATTTTCTGTGTATTTTCCAACGTGTGGCAAGAGTTTTAAGAACCGTAAGTGTTTTAATTAATGCCAAATTTGCATGATACCTACTCCAGGCTAAGCGACTTGTGACTGTAGCACACTGAAAAAACAAATGATTTTCCAAGGTGTAAGCAAAGCAAATAGTCACAATTATATGGTATTGCCAACGTGAGGTCTATGGTTGCGAATTATCGTTCACTGACGATGACGTTTCATTTGACAATCTGTAAACTTGTTTTCGATGGCTTCTCATAGGTGCCAAGTTATTGTAGTGGCAGTGAAATGTTTTTGCTTCCCAAGATTCTTGAATTTTGTTTGTTTGTGTTTGGCTTACCTTTATCAAAAGTTAAAAAAATCTTAACTCTTCCCTCTTTGCGTTTAAGCTGTGTGGAAGATCGGTGTTTTACTTTTGATGTTACCGATATGTTAGCTTACACCCTTTAGATGAGAAAATAAATATAGCTATTCTACACGCTGTTTTCTTATGTATAAAATCCGCAAGTAGTCCGACTGTACAGGTTGGAAAAAATACTGATATGATATTAGTTAAGTTGCCAATGGTTTAGAAATTGACACGCGTTAAATATCACGTGGTATAACTGGTGATGTCTTATAAGAATGGAGCACGGTACCATATGTTTATTGTAATCTGTGATCGATTATACATAAAATACATAGAAAATACCACAAGTGACTGACACCGCTCCGAGACAGATGAACGTTGTTTGTGCTGTTTGAAATCGGCGTACAAATTTATTTTCAGTAGCATGTAAAAGATGTTGGTGTCATTCTAAAGCGCAAAGTCTTAGCTATTAGGGCTGTCACGATACGCCAGAAGCGATGTATTGCAATACGCTAGCACCGTATCGCGATACGTACCACGATATATTGTAGGTTTTTAGATAGGGTATGCATCCACTGAATTTAACAGAAAATATGCAAATATTACATGCAGCTACTGACAGAATATAGCCCCTTTAATCTATAATGTCATTTAGGACTGTTATAAATGTTTTGCATATAAAAAACGTAGGTTGAAAGAAACAATCACATCCTTAACTGCAGCAATCCAATCAATTAAGTTCCTGGACACTATGCTTGTTTCACAACTTCCTGTCCCGAAGTACTAGTATTCGTTTCAAGAACATGTTTTGCGCAAGTTCCGTACAACCAATCCAGCGCCCACTCAGTTAAATTCTTGTAACTTCAGCTTAGATTAAATGAATCATGGAATAACCGACGTTTCGCTGCTACTTTCATTTCGCGAAGGGAAGAATTTTCCAATGAAATAAAAAATATCGACAAGTACCGGTACGTTAAATTCGTACCGTGGTACGTAATACCACAGCTGCGTATTGCAATATACTGGTATAACTGATTAAACATGGGTAAAAAATACCAGTTATTTTGTAATAAATATTTAGTGTTTTTTTTCACTCGGAACTGTGGTTGGTCGCTAATGTCAAAGACCTGATTTCACTCGAACTTGAGTATTCTTCCATTGTAATAATTGACAGTACTTACAGTGGGTGTTATTGAAAAGGTTATCTGATATCTGTATGTTCCAAACAATAATTTTTCTCAAGATGTTAAAAAACAATGCGTTGTTAAAAACGATTTTGTCTCCATCGAAAATGACAAAAACTGATGACACAGGTCAGATATACAGTTTTACTATATCGTCGAGATTAAATTCCTAATTAACAAGAGCACTTTCAGATAATTTGTGTCTGTACACTTCCTGAACAAATTTTGCCAATTTAATAAAAAAATCTACTGTTTTACCATCAATTAATAGACTTAATGTGTTAGTGCCATTTTGATAACACAATACCATTCACTGTTTATAAAAAAGATAAAGTTTCCCAACAACGAGATTATTTTCTTCTAAACATTCACTGGAGTTTTGCAACAATGATTGTTTTCAAGCAAAATAATGGAAACAACATTGATAATTTGTTTATAATACCAATGACGACTGTCTTTGTCTTAAGTCGGTATCAGAAATTAAGGGTAAATAGTTTCTATATTCTATGGGTTTTTACACCTTAACACACTTTTCATGAGGGTTTTGTACTACAAATTACTCAAATTGCCATCTTTTCTGAACACCTTTCCTTTATTGGCACTAGTTAACGGTACGGAGGATTTTCGAAATTATTGCAAATTTTTTCATGGCATTTTTTGCCAGGAATCGAATGAGAATCGCCATTCTTCCTTTTATCGTATCCAGTTGGACAGTTGTCAGTCTCTAAAGAGTTAAATATTGGATCGAACTTACCCCTAAAGAAGTAGGACTCAACAGGGTCAATGACACTGTATTCTGACTGACCTTGACCTGAGGTAGAATTTCCCCAAAACAAAATTATATGTTCATGACCACAGAAAAATTTCACATCTAATTATAGACGGTATTTCTATAGTTTCACATGAAATATGTTAGAATTATGTTAAATATGATTTTGCATGGACCAATTAAAATTTACACTTTTTCATATCAAAGGGATATACATGTATTTGAAAAACTTTATTTTAAAATGTCGTCGGTTGACAGTGCGATTTGAATTGTTAATTTTTATTTCAAATACGTTCTTTCTTGATAAAGACTTGAAATATATTGCAATTGCATTGTCATTCACAAAAAGGGTGATAACTCATCAATATAAAATGAACAAAAAAACTACTCTTCAATTTGAATACGAAAACGATTCACATTAATGGCGGACAATTCATGAAGATGTCTTAAGAAATTAGGAAATGAAACGTCTTATCTGAAACCAAGAGGTCTTACAAACGTTCAATTATGTGGAGAATTCGTATTATAATCACGGTAGTAATTTCCATCTAATTGGAACCGCTAAATTGCAGTAATTGTCGAAACTAACGAGGTCGTCGTTATAACTTCGAGAATGGCATCTAGACTCTCCCATTGAACATTATGGAATCATACAAAAATATACTGGAAACTTTTATGAAAACGGATTCTGTTTAAGACCTGACATCAAGTTTAATTTGTCACTAAATCATACATTTTTCGCTTCCGTTCGACTACTAAAGCAATTTTCCTGAATCGTCTGTAAGATTTCTGTTCGAACAACTCTTTGAGACTAAGAAAGGTTTGCAGTTTCATTAGAACCATTGTTAACCCTTTGTTATCAATTTTAAAGGAATATTTCCTCAAAACTAATGTCAATGACCTATATTTTAAAGCAATTAATCTATCTGGCCTCATTTGGTAAAATAAACGCAGTAACAATTATTGAGCTGGTTGATATTTGTGCGTTAAATAAAAATATTTCGTTAATACGTTTCAACGTAATATTTTTTTTAAAAAAAACAGAAGTATTTCGTTTCAACGAAATATTTGTGATAATAAAAAAATCAAAATATAACATTAGGGGTATCATTCTACAGGTCATAGAACAGCTATCAGGCAACCTACACACCGTTCCTGGAAAGGCTTAATCTATGGATTTAGCTGTTAATTAGTTAGTTGATAGGAGCATACTTCCACCAGTTCCTGACACCAGTTTTACTGTCCTATATGATTAAGAATCAGTGGTAGGAGGGAGAATGTCCGTATACATTATTTTATGAGCACACTTCACGATAGTATGCCCCACCTGAGAATCCAACCAGTGACATCTTGATCATTAGACTTGCGTGCTACCGACTGAGCTAGCCCACTGGACTGAACATTTAACAATAATTACATGGACCTCTTCCATGAACTCTTGATTTCATTATCATGTTGTCAGTTTGAACTATTGTATAACCACAAGGCATCTCAGTTGTTATCTTTATTCCCATGGATACAACTGGTTTTCAGAAAGTGTATTTGTAAGGATAATTAAAAGAGGGCACATCAGAACATCTGCTGCAGATAAAAAGGGAGATTGGTCTACCTCCTGCTTTTAATAGTTGCAAACGTCAACGTCAAATAAAACACGTGCAATTTTCCTAGTCGCATAAGTACTTGTTCATTCAAAAGAAATTTAAACTACATGTATATGCAGAAAAAAACCAAATTTTTATGTTTAAGCCACCCGGCTGACACAGTTGTTAGCACGCAAGCCTATTGATCGAAGGGTCTTGGGTTCCATTCCCAGGCGGGGCATACATTCGTGGAGCTTGGTCATGAAATTATTTCTACGGCCATTCTCCCTCCTACTAATGATTCATAATTATGTAGGGCAGTTGTCAGTCACGCTTAGTAGTTGGTTACCAGCTAAATCCAGAGATTTAGCCTTTCCAAGAACAGTGAGTAGGTTGGCTTCTACAATGTGTTGCTACGGCGTTAAACCTAACAAAAACAAAGGACTAACGTTTTATGAAGACAACTTATTAGTGTTTTAAACATATTAAAGAATTGTTCTTTTTAGCCTTGATAAGTGAAGTTGAACTGACCTAGTCATGCGTTAGGTTTACTTTAAGAATTCACGAACATCTATGACCGAAAACTGAACAAAAGTTCGAGTTATAACATTTTTACATAATTTCTACACTCTATTTTGACAACGATACCAGAAATGGCAATGTACAATGTGTATTTGGAAATCTAGTTATTTCCTGTATCCGATTGACAGTTCAAGAAATGTTCCATGTTAAAACAGATTTTAAATGGAAAATGTCAACAATAAGGGTAAGAGAACATTATAACTGTTTCCGTTTTGCAAACTACGAATGAAATAGATACACGACTGAGAAAATTTATGTACGAATTGCGGTTAATGTGGTTTTTCCTTCCGTGTACGTATTTTGTCTTCAAATATATATTTTTACGGCTAATAAAAGTCCATGTATACATTTCATGTTGTTGTATCGCATTTTAGGCGTTAGCTATGTCATTTTGATGTTTGCCTTTTGACACAGCTGTCTAAGCCAACTTGACCTATATTTCAAGCCCATGTAATTTGCTCTACCATACCTGTTTGCCCAATGAAATTCTTTATCACATAGGCAAAATGGATTAAAGACATGGTACCATTGGCTATTTGTGACAAACGGGACCATAGCACAGATAGTTATTGCTAACTATTAACTATGTCTATTATGCATAATCAAGCGTTATGTTAGTTTACAGTGTGGGGACTTACTATGTTATATGGTTATACATTCTTTGCGGTACTCTCCTTGCGGTATTACTGAGCATCGAGTCTGACTTTTTATACTTCGAACAAAATGAACCTTTCTTAGCGCCCATTTTTAAAATATATTTCTTGTTAGTCTTACTCGTCGAAAACCAAATCGTTCGCAATTATTAAATATACAATTTGGTATGACCAAACATATACATAGTCGATTCCTAACAGTGGTATACTGAACATTCCGACCTGTTAATGTATTCATGCATTGTCGGACAAAATTGAAATTCTTCGAAAACTTGGCAGTATGGAGACGTAAAATTAGCGGCATCAAGTGGGCAGCCTGTTCGTGTGAAATTAGCAGCAGAATGTTGAATGTCTGGTTTTGTTAGAAATGGCGTCGATGTGTCTTGAAGATGACAACTTGGTGGTGTAGAGTCAGTAGTATTGTATTGAAAGATAACTATCTGAGTGCGTGCAGTATCGCCCTGGTTTCGTGAAGTTGGTGGTCTGGCGCCATGGAGTTAGAAATCTTGTTGTGTGAAATAACGTCATTGTGCCTTAAAGTGGGTGGTGTAAAGTAAGTAACAAACATAGTGTTGAAATGTTACTATTTGAGGGCGAAAAGTCACGTGAAGTTGGTGGTATGGCGGGGTGAAGTAGTTAGCCTGGCACTGGAGTAAAGTGACTGGCGTCGTGAAGTTGTTGGCCTGACACTGGAGTAAGGCGACTGGCGTTGAATAAGTTAGCAGTCTGCTGGCATGTAGTTTGCTGCATGACAACTTGTAAGAGTATATCAGAATGCATGTTTAATGATTTAAGTGCTAAATTGATTTTATAACATTAAAATGTCTTGTGAAAAGCTAAAGAGGTTCCGACGCTTGACAATATTTTTCTCTTTGATCGGAGAGAAAATTAATCTATCAAACTTTATTTTTTCCTTGAACGGATAACACTTAAATTTTGCAGACAAATCATTGGATTGAGATTTTATTGTGAAAGTGCATTACACTTGCCAATGAAATCATGAGTACATCGACATATCAAGTTATTAAAATATAATCAAACATGCTAACAGTTCATTGATGCTCAAACATTTCATGATGGAAGCAAGTAATACTAATTGAGAAAATGATTTAATTACATTAGTATTGTTATTGATCTTCAAGAAACGTGTTTAGTGCGTCTGGGTGAGGAACGCATTTGCGTCACTTGCTGAGGATTTTTTCTCCGAGACTATGTGATGATGTGATACATCTTACTCGTAAAATATTGTGTTACATAGAATTCATTTTCGTATAGTTTACGATTTTTCTTTGATGTTACTGTGAACTGTATTAATGTTTGTTACATAATGATACATAATTTTATAAGATTTGTCATTTTAAAACTAGAAATATCTTTAAATTGATATTCGGGGCTACACAGAGTTAAATTTGTTTGAATCATAAAAAGTCATATTCTCTATTTAGTCATACTGCCAGGACCGTACCACGGCTAATGAATTATCAATGAGCCATAATACACCCATACGACACCCATAATACACTTAGTAAACAGTCAGCAACTACTAATCGTGCTACGCACCTATTTATCACAAATAACCAATGGTATCATATCTTTTATCCAATTAACTATACCCCAAGATAATTTCATTGGACAAACAGGTATGGGTAAGCAAGTTGTATTAGTTAAAATATATTATTTTCACTCACACTCCATGTGGCTTAGGCCAATCCTTGCCTTTGTCTCCAGCCTTTGCTGAACAAAGGCTAAATGAATTGAGTTGGCCTGTTCTCTTATTACGTATTACACAAAAGAACTCACAAACTAAGTTTCAAATGCTACTTAACTGTTTACAAGATATAATTAATCGTATTCGTTGTACAGATTCATGCCGAACCACGCTCACGGCCATTGTCATGGATTACTTGGATGTAGCAATCTTTATTATGAGTTGTCACCCCTTCCTCACAAAGCTTGGGTATTTTAAAGTTTTATGAATTAAGAAATTACACTAAAAAAGTTGACATGCACCCCATGTTCGTTACATGAAATCTACTAATCAACCGAACAAATTACAATAAATACTGTTAGCATCGAGCGAACTATTTTATGACGACGCTCATTTTCGGTAATTAGGTCAATCGATATTCATTCGCTTTGGCATATCTGAATGAACGAAATTGTGAACATTATGACATCAGATAGCTTTACTAGAAAAATATGCACGTAATTTTTGAAAGGAGACAAAATTTGATATGAATTCCTTTCCAAATGTTGTGAAAATTGTCCAAATGTTTTGAACATTGGCTTTGAACCACCACTTACGCGTTTGATGTATAGAAAAGTACGCTTTAAAGAAAACGACTAAAACAATCAGTTTGCACCATCGTGTGAGCTAGTTTCTAAGAGTCCACGATTTTATTAAATAACTAAAAATTACAATTGTCTATTGCGAGGAATAAGTGAAACTGAATACCAGCCTCATACTTAGGAACTACTTTGTTGAAATTTACCGAGATACACGTTATATGAAGAAACGACAACTCTAGATAGAAATTACCATTCGGAACAGCTCGACCATTCATTTAATGAATAAAGCGTAGTAATTCGTAGTGAATGGCCAAGGAGTGACGAATGAGAATTACTATTCCCATAGACATACTAATATGTCTTTAACAATTCCATCTGGGTTAATAATGCAAGGATAAAAACAACAAACGTCGAATGAAAATATTTGTTCTTACTCTTATAGTTAAATCTATAATGAAAATATTGAACTCTAATGTCAAAATAAAAATAGACCTAATTAATATTGATACGTGGTACACTATCAAGGTTTAATTGACTCGGTTTAATGTTTCTTTGTTGTTTGAATGACGAGAAAAACAATACTTTCTGTAAATTTCTGTCATCGGCTTGTTTGTTCAGTGTCTTCAAGCGGCATACAAGAATGGTTTTAAAAGTTCTTGGATTTTAAACTCTAAGCTCTAATTATGACGTCATTGAGATTTTGTGACTAATTCAGCGACGACTTAACTTCTTTCCATGTCCTCGTCGTCTTCAAACATTGAAGGACAGGTATCTGGCAATTCGTAGGATAACTGAAAATAGAATGAAATATATCATGACTCTAAATGTGGATTTTGGAAAGATAAAAACAAGTTTATTTACACTCCATTTTTGTATTGTCCACGAAGACCCGACCTACAACCCAATCAGTCCATGACCCATTTCAGATTTGAGGGGAAATGTTGAAATAGACGATATCGAAAGATTGAACGTGTGATTGGGTACACAGGAAATGTAATCTTATTAACTAGTACATGTATTAAAAAAAACAACAAATAAAAACTTACGATCGCTGCTATTCACGATAGTTCGAAGTTTAAAACGATTCAAGTTTCACTTCGAGCGATCGCAAATAAATTGCAGTAAAATTCGATATTCGAAATATTTATGCATTTTGACTAACTGCGAGTTCTAAACATTAAATACCACAACATACAGCTAATACTACACTCATTTAGTAAGTATACAAATAATTATATTGACTACCACAAACTAGATTTCTCAAACTAGAATTTCTGTTTCTCCCTAAGTCATATATTATTTGTTTTATCAAGTAATTACACAATCTCAGCTTGATATAAGAGTATTGTTTGGAATGATGTTAAGAGGGTCATTGTACACAATTAGTCAATAATAATTTTGTAATATAATATAAATATAATTTATAAATATCTCAATTTTCCAGAAAAATAGAAGAATTATGGTCATAAAACTATTAACATTTTAGCTTTAGAAGCAAATAGACATAAAACACTAGGAACCAATTTTTTCTGTACCATAAAATAGGGCATCTAATTCTCTGGTGCATAAGTACTGTATCTCATTGGGTGTTTTATTAGTTTTTACAGCATTTTTACACTGACCGTTCGGCGTGGTCAGCCTTTATGGGTAATGTTCAGTTCAAACTTCAAATTCCACGCAGTTAGGTCGCTAATTTTGAAACGCCATCTTCAACACTGAATAATCTTAATGGGTCACAATCCGAAATGACTGCCTTCAGACACACGATGAAAATGGAGTTTGAATTTATGAATTTCCTCGCAGTTGGAGTGAAAGAAAAGCGACTCCCTAATTTTATTCGTAAGTCAGCAAAACATATCGAACAGTGCTAACTGCTACATGTAGCGCTCTCGTAAGCTCTTATTTTATGAGATTGAAAATTGAGCACTAGTAACAAAAATAATATATTTTCCACGTAGTTGTACCAATGTTATTTCATACGTACTAGCACCACGTGACTTACGACCGAGGTAAATCACAGACGCTGGGAGTACCATATTATTGATCATGATTCCTGTATATAAAATAACTTATCCACGACCCTAACCCAGCGTTTATGACAAACAAACATAGATAGAATATGACAATAAAACACTGTTTTTATTAATTTACTCTGAGAAAAATTGTCATTAGAGAGTGTCTTCATACTAATAGAAGAGTTAAATATAAATGCAGGTCATAGACCTTGCAATATACGGTTCCCACCAGAAGTTTGGAGACATTTTCACTATGCCTTATATATATATAGCAGTCTACGAAATTAGTAGGGATGTAACGGTTAACCGATATACCGGTTAATATTGCAATACGACTTCTGACGGTTTTTAACCGGTTCATTTTTCTCTGAACCGGGTTTTCTAGCAATGTTCCATACTGATTGTTTTTATCAGAATCTGAAATTTAAATGTTTGAATAAATGTTAAAATGTGTTCGGAAACTTGCAATATTTTTCGTAAAGTGAGAGAATATACAAATATCTATGTACAATGTTGATCAAATTAAGACGATGCACGTGCATTAATTCATGCTATGCATGTATGGGCAAATTTACTTTGTCTCCAAACCTTTGGTTGGGCACTGTTCATTTTATTAAATAGATGAATAACATCTGATCTCTTTGGCCAGTGGGCCTTATAATAAAATAGTTCTAATGAAAGTAATAATACATTGTGTATTTCAAAGTCAGGAAAAAATCTTTAAGTATTTATCATTCATTTTCAGTTGGCACGTACAATGAATAATATTTGAATATATGCAGCCCAAGGGAGCAAGCGCTACAGTACTTGAACTTTCTTGCATTATTTGTAAACTGCACAACATACTTGCATCTAATCAAAGCGACATATCCACCACCCTTTTCTCACCAAATCGTATTTATACAATCCCCAGTTCCCATGTACCAGAAATGACAGTTACTTATTACGAATGATAATTAACTCCAAGGTAAGAAACCAACAAAACTTGGTATACTAGATGTTTTAAGCGGTTTAAACAAATTACATTAGCCAGATAGTGATTAGCAACTTTACAGCTTTTATCACCATGGGAATAAACTAGCGGTATTAATGTCTGCGCGCGATTTTCAGAAATATATATCTCGATCGTCGCCAATGGCTTTCTGATCGATGGATATGTCTTGCATGAGAAATAGGAGGATAATTTGGAATCAACTTACATGAATTATTAACATAAGCTGATATTTCATAGGCCTGTTTTAATATGTACCTCTAATAGTAAATAAATCAAATCAAAGCGCTGAAAGCACCGTTTATGCTCTATTAAATGAACAGCGCTAAATTAACTTAATCTGTGCCCTTAGCAAAGCGGCGTTGCTGCCGTAATGGCGGCATATTTGCCGAGAGTAAATATGACTTCAATTATGACCACGTGTAATGTGATTATTGCTGATTACATGAGAAAAATATGGGACAAGGTTGACTCAGAAAATGTGCAAATGTTGAAATTTGTTGAAATCAATGAAATGTTCATAGAAAATCATTTTTGTTCAATTGGTCGGATAATTACCGTGCGCTTTCAATATCCGAAATAGCTGTATCAAGCTGCATGACAAAACATTTTTCTGAACGATTCGGCGTTTCTCGTTAAGCTTCGGGTGTTTCCGCCGTTACTAACAACCAACTATAAGAGTTTTGCTGATTTAATCGGTAAAATTAACAAATACGCGAGCTCAATCAAGAATCGTCGGACTATACAGCGTTTGTAAAAGCTAATTTTAATGAAATTACTTCGAATTGTAGAATATTAGTCTATCGTGACTTTAAACTAACATACAAAGTAGATATATTATTTAACCAAGGTAACAACATCGATGGTATTCGTTCATTTTCTTCAAATACTTACTTGTTTATTTCAACAAACTACGAAACAATTCTCAGAAGAATTGTACCGAGACTTTAATCAGAGTTTTGACTGACACATCTTATAATGATTTAGGAAATTAGTTAAGAAAAATACATACTCAAAAGATCTGGTTTTAGATTTTAAAAATTTAGATAAATTTATTGTGAAGTTTGAAAGGTCAATCCATTATTTATTTTTTCATTTCCTTGCGTATTAACCCGATGATTACCAAGCAATAAGTGAGAATATTCATACTTCGCACACTCTGTGCATATTTAACTGTCAAAACTTTCCTGAGTCAACACGCTTAGTTCTGCCGGTATGGTCTCAGAATTGCTTGGTCTGATTTTCAAAGACACCTATATACCTTCGTTGAGTTCGGTCATTAAATATTTTCTACTCTCATTCTTCATCAAACGTTTGCACTAAGTAGGTCAGATGCTAGCCGCTGTCGAAGGTTTGCGCTTAGCACTACTGGTAAAAATGCTTGCACCTAGTAATCTAGGTCATTCGGAACACTTCGATCATTAATTGAATGAATAATCTTAGAAGAGTTCATGGGCCACCAACAATACTAGGTTTTTACTGCATACGCGAGGCGAAGCACAGGCGAAGCATGTAACGGATATACGAAATAGTTCTTGTCGTAAACACATAAGGCTTTCAAATTTACGGACTAAAAAGGAGACATTTATCATCGCCTAAACGATCGTGGCTGTGTTTACTTCAACGCCGGTTAAAGTATTTTCTTCAGGCATGTGTTCCAAAGCTAGTTCCAAAATGGCGTCTAAATATGTCCGAGGTTATTCCTAAGGAATGGACAAGGAGTTCCGAATAAGATCTAGGTCTGACATAAGACCGTAAATAAGATGCCTGGCAATCTCAATATGACTGAAACAATGTAAAAATAAGGCCTAAAGTACTGTTAGCCTTAGAAACATGGTTTCATTAATATTTCATAGGTTACATTGACTAAACATATGAACTCATTATTTTACTATTCAGAGTATTAACTTAACGATATTTTTATTGTTCTCATGGTAGCCTTTTAAGTAAACCATATATATTAAAGATTAAAACGTGGACTACTTAAGACATAGTAAACGTTCTCAACGTCTCCCCTGACTTTCAAACCTCAGTGTAAACAAGTATCTGGTCGGCGTTATGTCTTAACTGACCCAATTATCAAAGTACTGATACTACCGCAAGCGTTTAAACACTTCGTACGATTCAATATAGCCGATAAAGAGTACTACCGTCCATTTTTTCTCAACTGTCGAAGTTTGAATAATTTCACAGTGATTGAATACACAGTATCACAATATCACGAGTGTTAGACAAAGAACATGAAGTCATTGTGAACTGATTATTCATGTCTTAACACGTTTTCCTTTAACGAAGGATTGTGAATATGTTCGATGTAGGCTATGAAAACGTAAACATAAAATGTATCATTCCGCGTAAGGAAACTTTTCATGCTAAACTACGAGTACATGTTTTGTCATATGTTAGATTTACTCTAACAAATCTTGATCAATTAAATTCAAGTATTACATATTTTCTTATGTTAATAAGTCTGTTGAAATAAATACATGTGTAGCTTCAACTGGAACTATTTTTGCTCTATCACATTTATAATGAGTTATTTGGTCAATTCATGTACATGAATAGGTGTATGCCTTGCATTATACATTTTGTATTACTTCACATTGAATAATGAAAGAAATTGAAATAGCATCGATATCAGTATAAGATCAATGTATATATCACTTCAGGGGCGGATCCAGGATTTTTTTCCAGGGAGGTCCGAACTTTTTTTTTTGGGGGGGGGGTCCAAACTTTCGCACCACAACCACATTATACACATTTTGCAGAATAATGCAAAATATTCATAATACAAAATAAACAACCGTAAAATCTATGTTAAGCACCGAGAAAAAATGCTTCATGCTACTAAAAATGACTTGCAGTCAAGAAATACACTAATGGACAGGTACATTTTGGAAATTCTAGGGGGGGGGGTCCGGACCCTACTGACCCGCCCGGCTGGATCCGCCTTTGCACTTCATGAGCTCAGAACTAATATTTTCACTCGTGAATTGTCAGACTTGTTATTTGTTATTTCTTTGACGATGAACTTAGTCACACTAATAATATCATTGACTTTATTTATTATGTAATTATTTAGCGTAGAAGTGTTGTTTTTTGTCAATACTTTCTGGCGTCAGAAAATACAAGTATTGCAATTTGTTAAATCGTTAATTCTGAAAACAAATAACAACCAGGAGTCCATTTCACCAACCCCCCCCCCAAAAAAAAACGTACGATTTTTTGTAAGATTTTCATATACGAAGATATTACGAGAAATCTTAAGTCTTTTTGCGAAATCACTCGTAAGTATTAGAATTTTTGTTAGATAAATCTTTAATACAGTCTGGCAAATTTTCATACTACAAGTATATGCCTTGTTAGAATTACAAAACCTCGTGTTCTGTTCTGTTCAATCTATGCAATGCGAGTCTATCCATGCATGTCATTTAAATTTGGATTTTTTTTTTGCTTCTTTCTAAAATATACTTCCTTCATCAACATCTGCTACCCTGTGTGAGACAGAACATAGTTCTAAAACTGTAAGTTATTGGTATAGATATAAGTTTGCATTTGAAATATCAAGGAAACAAAAATACTAACAAAAAACGTATATTTCATACTATAATGATTTTATAATGTAGTGAGATAAATTCTGGATTTTTTTTGCAAACTTCAGTAACATTGGCTTGTTTTGTTTTTGTTTAAAACATTATGTTTAACCAATCTCGTTACCATCAGATGTTATTTAAGCTACCATTGTAGCGGAAATTTAGTGGGGCGTTCAATCGTAAGATATTTTTAAACAGTTAAAGTCGAAGAGGCGGGTAGTTCAACAAACCACTGTGCATCGGTCACGTCGGTACAATAGTAATACTCCAATATAAAGACCGCCATAGTTATTGCAAAAAAAAAACATCCGAATGTTCACAATTTTATGGCCTAAATGCTTAATTTAAGAATTAAAGGTCCATCCACTATTAAAGCCATCGCAGAATCAAACCAATGATCTCTGAATTAGCCGCGCGGGCTTGAGTGATTTATTTTATTTGACAGCAAAGGTCAATATTTTCTCATTGAAACATGATCAAATAGAATCGAACTAACTTGAACTGTGAACACATAGTCAGGAAAATAAAAGTTATGAATGATCGGTTGTTTTTTCTAGTGTAGCTAATCAAAGAAGGATTAATTATAACGTTTATTTACGACATTTGTCATCGTAAAGTCTGTCCTCATTTAGAACCAACATACATTTACTCCACTGGTCGTAAAATCACTCCTAAGACAAAAATTCTCGTACATCTACTTGTATTTGAATGTTTTAGGCCACTACAAGTTGATCATCAAGAAAAAAAGTAAAATCTTAATTCAGTAGCTTTATATAGCGGTTCGACCAAATATTTATGAGCGAGCGAGGAAATAAAACTTTTTTTCCGTAAAAACCGTCAAAATTAAGGTGCGAGCGAATCCATGGAACATAATGATCAACTTGTTGAGGCCTAAGTGATTCTATATTTATTGACCGCCATTTTTTGTTTATAACGTGCATCAAGAAATATATATTAAATGTCAACTGCGGTGTATTTTCATTAGAGTCAGAGTTTATGTACGCTATCGCCATATGAAAACATTCAGATATGCATGAACTGAAGCAAAAATAAAGCGTAACATTATGATGTAAAACTTGTAATGTATAGTGAATAACGATGTCAACTGACAGACTCTTGACACATCTAGGTTTTTAGACCCAATATTTTAAAGGATACTTAGCACATACTCGCGTCAGTGCCAAACAATTGCTCAACTTGGTAGTGAGGTAAGTGGGGGAATAACCGTAGTAAATATACTCTATGACAGCATGTAGGTCTTGCGGCTCTTGTCCACTAATCGAACCCACGACACCTGGATTCCTTGTCAGACTAGTTGCAGATTAAGTAAACGGAAATATAATTACGCTGTTAGCTATATGAGATTGATTTGATTTTGGGGACTATATAATTTTGTAGAATTAATGTATCACAATTAACAATTTAAAGCATGCAAATGTATTCAGTGAAAGTCTTCACAAGTGAACAGCGGAATCAGTAGTCTAGTGGTAGGACGTACGTTTAGCGATTGAGAGTTCCCTGACCCTGGTTCAATTCGCGCGCGGTATTCGACTAATAAGTGTAACGTCATTTTAACACCAGCGACGTCGTTTCAAGTCGAAATTAATTATAAGACACTCAGGAAATCTCATTGAGTAAGAAATTCTTAGCCATTGCTTCACATTTACAGAGTGTTAATGGGTACTTGCAAGGATAAAACAATTCCGTAACGTAAATTTGCCAACTGCACGTAAGCGGAGTAAAATATTCCCTATAGTGATATATTTATTAGATCCCAGTAGCCCCCATAACCAGGATAATGA
Source organism: Mactra quadrangularis (assembly GCA_025267735.1). Lineage (NCBI taxonomy): Eukaryota > Metazoa > Mollusca > Bivalvia > Venerida > Mactridae > Mactra > Mactra quadrangularis. Next base: position 38,875,907 of record CM046298.1, on the reverse strand, counting down.
CTTTAAAATCAGTGAAAGTGAATCAACATGAAACATATCTATAATATCTATGAAATGCAAAATGCTTTTACTTAATATAGTTTTTTCTTTGAAAACATGTATACATACTGTTTAATGTCACTGGGTCTCCAATAACTAATTGACAATAAAGTGGAATATATAAGAATATGCAAGAGGCTATTTCACATAATATGTCTAAATAAACCTTTTACGCAACAATTACAATCAAAGGAATAAAGACAATACAAAAGGTGCTCAGGGCATTCCTGCACTATAAATACATTTAAATTGTTTTGTATAGTATTGAAAGCCGATATGTTTCTAGCAAATTACAACTATGATCGCATCATCATTCTTTCTTTTTATTAACCAGTTTAGTCATATTATTAATCACATTAAAATCAAACTACTTGGCTAACCACAAGATTTACGCTAGTAAGGCAGATTTAGAATTATAAATGCTATTAAGGAAGATAATTTTTTTTTAAATTTGGAACCAACGAGTTTGAAGTAGTGTCAAGAGAATATCTATTCCTGCAGTGAAAAAGTTATGTCCCGAAGTTCTGTCTTTTTACTGCGTATTTATGATTTTCAATATTTTGCTCAATGTGTCAAACTATAACATATTTCATTCGTTTGATAATTCACTTTTTGAAGTATGTAAAAAATGACTGCAGGCTAAATATTAATAATGCCATAATAAATAAAATGATGCCAACGTATCTACTTTAAATCATTCTATTTCCAAGAAAGTTTTAGACCTAACGAAATTATTTTCTCATATTTTGTTTTTTAACTTTATCCAGCGACGCTCTCATAAAAATGGTATTCTTATATTGTTTAAAGGTGCTGTTCCATAGAAAAGATATCTGACCAAAGCCTGCTTCTTAAAGTACGTGAAGCTAACCCCACTTACGACGTTGGCCGTGAACATAGACTCTTTTCACGGCAAATCTCCCAACTAGTTTTATATCAAGTGTGACCATTCAGCTAGAGACGATGGTACGTGCTTTGTATTTATTAAATACTTACGTCAATAAATAAGAACATGTAAGAAATTGATTTTTATAGTCAACGTTTCATGCTGATGCAAGTTAGCCAACTTTACCACTTTAACCCCTGGTCATCGGACATCTTTGCAATCGTGCTACACATTGGTGGAACGCAATTACACTTCATGCGCAGGTACCTATTTCACGGTAAGATAAACATTCTTACTAGAGGAAATAAAAATTGCCCCTGGTGAGAATCGAACCTAGGGCTCCAAGATGTTACTACAGGTCGTTCACGTAAACATTGCGTATATAAACACAGCCTGTTTCATTACACACCAATATTTAGGGGTGAATTATTTTTTTTTCAGTTTTATAGTTTAGTTATTTGACAATTATTTTATAAACATACCATTAAATAAAATTTAAAATGTGCAAATACAGTATTTATAATAAATGTTGAATATCAAAGTTGTATGTTTTAATCCGTAAAATGTTGTTCATGGATCAGCTTATTCACCTATTTAGTGGACAAGTCCATTGTTTAAAGTACAAAACACGCATGACCTAGAATACGACCTGTATAGAAAAATTGTAGACGGGTGACTAAAACAACACCAAACAAAAACAAACCATTGAATAATAAATACAAAATGTTCAACGACCAGAGACAGTCTCTTTAACATTGTCTCGGTCTAAGATGTCTTTATCGACAATATACTGCTATCCTAAACCTATCTTTTATCAGACATATAAATCTATAAGAATTTTTTGTCATACATATCTATAAGAATTGATTCATATCTAGTAAGTATATTGTTATGCATATTATATTAATATTTATGGTCATACTAGTAGATCATGGAGAATAAGGATTATTTTATTAGAAAACAATAAATGCATAGACCTAGAGTATCAACTCTTGTTGAATACAAGTAATGCAGTTTTAGGACGATAAATGAATACATACGTGTTCATGCTAGTTAGTCCTACAATTTAATGGAGAAATGAAAAAGTAAAGTTCTTGCATTTTATAATCTAATTTGCATACTAATTCACACTTATAGCACAGACGATACGTTTATTAACTATTAGGAATGTTGTCTATACAGTATCTAACGGTCAAACTCTTCTGGTCCCAGTTTCACGAAAAAACTCAACTTTGTACTCAAACTCGATCTTTTGTTTTCATCATTATTTTTACTTATTTAGTCAATCTTACAACAAACATAGTATCATTAGAAACCCTTATAGTGATTTTAAAGCTATATTATATGAAATAAAACTAAATTACATGCTTGGATAAGGTTTAATTTAATTGTATTGATCTAAGTCTGTTAATGAACTGTTGAGTTCAGTCTCAAGTGAAAATTGAGTTTGTGGCTTTCATTTTATAATCAAACCCATGATATTTTATATTGATACATTATATCTATTTTCATTATTATGATCATGTAATAACAGCCATTCGAAGTACATTTACATGCTATATATAGACCAAAAACAGTTGAATTTGTTATTGAGTTCGTACTTAAGTTTGTTCATGAAACTGGGGCCTGGACTATATTATATACGGCGTTAAAAAGTCATTTTGTAATGTTGTTTAAACAATGCAAAACTATCAAACTGGAATTTGTGTATATGTTATAAAATGTCCCTCTCTGGAACCTATTCGCACTGGCCACCATCTAATTTAAAACACAGTCAGTATTTCAAATTATTACACTAGGAATTGAATAGATTAATTCTTTTTTCTACAAAGTAGATAACTCGAATTGAGTTGTAATTTCTCAAATTATAAGAATTCGAAATAAATGACACTAACTATTCCAATTAATACATCATTAAGAAAGAAGATGGACGTATTCTGTCACGACTCGATTCCTACGCGAAAAAAGTAGTCCCTAAAGAATTTCAAGCGTCTTGGACTAGATGTCTATTCATGACAGACAAAATGTATGTAAATTGTTCATTAGGTGTCGTTTAAAAGTTTAGTAAGATCAGTAAAATCATGCATCAAGTACCAGATGAACGTACGCTCCTTCCTTGATTCAATTGTTTTAATGTGTTTATGTTGATAAAATGTTCTCGGTCAAGATCGGGGTGGAGATACCACGTGACCAAAAATCTACAAACACATGAACAGCATGTAAACAAATCGTCTCGAAGTTCACAGTCTCTTAAAAGTAGGTTCTATGCATGTATGCAAGCGATAGTTAAATGTGTATTTTATGTATTTTTGTTAATGAGTATACTGTTTATAATTCTTTCTATGTAATGTGGTCTACGTAAATGTATGTACTTTAATTGTCGAATGTGTGTTCATTTGTATTTCCCATGGTATTGATGCGAGTTAATGAAGCATATTGTCTGTTCAGTTCTATTCTGCTCTGACTAATATCGAAATATAGTATAAAATGGCGTACCTAAAAGAATATCTAATCTTTAGTGATTTCAAAATTAAATTTTGACATATTCCTTGGTTTTTACTTCAAGGAATTAGGTATCAAATCAGCCAGTAAATGATCAATTACAAAATGGTATAACTTAATAATATGCACTTTAAAACAAAAGTTTACGTGCGATAGTAGAAGTTTCCCAAAACTTTGGATAGAATATCATTTTAGTTAAGGGTGTATTAGTTGATAAAATTGGGCAAAATCCACCAAGTGGGTGGGGTAACTGAATGTACTGTAAAATAAGGATTGTTACGACAATTTGAAAATAAAATAGTCATAGTATGAAGAAGAGAGAAATGCATTATTAAAACATGTGCGTCCATGTTCTTTATTGATTGATATCCATTCAGTATAACATGACGACATCAACAATAATCATTCAATTCATACCAAGAGTGATGCTAATTTGAATAGTGTTTGTTTCAAAAATAACCTTTACGACGTGGTCAACAGAAATGTCCAAGTAATCTAATTGTCAAATACATACACATGTTATAAGGATGGATCTGGGATTGTGTCAAAGGCTTAAAGACATTTTATGGGGTTAATGACTGTTTGCAGATGTTGTGATACCATAGTATATGTGTGGAATGGTCGGATATTAATGGTACGTTGATAGTAATGAATAATATATGAAGTGGACACTTCTATTGTGGGCTGAACAGAACATATTTGGAAAATTGTCACCTGTCGTTGATTGTTGTAGGTGGGGTTATAAATACAAACACAATCATCGACAAGGGTGTAGTATATCCTTAATGATATTAGTAGTAAATTATTGTCACGAGTATCATTGGTTCAAAACTAAGATTATCGTAATGAATAAACAAACATTTGCAATCGGAATTCTGGTGATCTTTGATTGACCAAAATGATAAACAACCAGTTCCACCCAAGCTATTTTAGTCTTGTCGGCTATGGGCATTGTTAAATGTAATCATTCTTCAGGTGACAAATGCAATATTTTGGCGATTCTCTTCCTGATTAACGAGGCATCGGCGCTTTGATTCTGACTTTAAAATGGTATTTAGTGAACGATAAGTTGAAATAGATATATACGGCTATCAAACAATTCCGATGTTACCTACAGGCATTTTATGACTGATCTAAGATATATATACATCAAACATATAAAGTCAGAAAGAACAGTTGGAAGCGGGACACAATTAGCTCATACACATTAAATGCGGATAGCGACATTAGATCGCAGATGTTGTGATACCATCGTATAAATATGGAATGGTCAAAGTAGTAAGATTCTGTTAATGAATAATATATGAAGAACACATTTCTATAGTGGGCTGAGTATAAACATATTTGGAAAATTTTCACCTGTCACCGGTTGTTGTGGGTGGGATTATAAATATCAACATGTACAAAACGACAACAATAGTAAGTTTGTCCTAACATTTATTATCATTGTATGTTATATTCTGAGATATATACAATTCGAACAGTCATTTCAGATCGGGGTGCATGATGATCTTGGAGAAACGAGAGAGGCAATTGTAAAAACTGCCAGCATGCCATAGTTTAAACTAAACGATACCCCATTTTTACTTGAACTGCACGGCAACATTTAGCCAACTAGATATATTCTTGAACTTCGAGGCGAGATAAATGTTCTGACTTACAAAGTGACTTTAAAGGAAATGAATCAGATATAGACACGTAGTATCAACTTCATAACGCCGAGTCTTCTAAACAGGAAATGGGTCATTCTGTACACAAACGGTCTAACTGACCGCTGTACGGAGACGACGAGCATCATGGGTAAAACTGTTTATTTACCCGAAAGCACGTGGCAATTTTTACATTCTAATGATCCCCCTTCAAGTATACTGAACAAAAAGAGTATTTATTTTGTGTCTACTCAATAAAATTTAACAATCCAACTAACTATACTCATTAATTTAAACTTTTTAACCGATAGTCTGTTAAACCTCCATCATAACGTGTTTACATCTGTCATTTTTTACACAGACATTTGAAATCGAAAGTGGAGTGCACGGTTTAACTATGCAGCTGTACCTTTTGAGGTTTAAAAGTACTTTGTATCTATGGATTTATATTTCTGTAGTTAAAAGTGATCATTTATTTTACATTTTAACAATGATTTTGTCCAAAAAACCCCGAAAATATCCAACGATTTTGTCTTCATCCGCTATACTATATTCTGTTGCGTACCAAACGCCGAATACTGGGACGCGTTGTGCGTCATAGTATAGAGGTGATATCTTCACCTTCTATATGTAGAATTAGAAATGGGGGAGTAGTTCTGGAATATTCGACATTTTACAACATGACAGATATTACTAGACACCATGATGATCATTTTTAATCAAACTTTCAGGATAAGTAAGGAGAAATCATTAATCAAACTTGACGGGTTGTTAAGTATAGGAATAGGATTGACTGGTTAATTAAGATTCAAAAAGATTTAACTTTATATTACAAAATTTGTTAACACAGTCTATATATCAACGTTCCATATGTCGCCAAGGGAATTAACTTCTCAATTATTTTTACTACTTAAATAGAAGTTAGAATAGTGATCAGACACTAAATACGTATGTAAGTAATAAGTATTTATGTAGGAAAAATAAATAGCTTGTTAACTTCTAGGAAAGCATATTTCAGCATTTCAATGTTTTAATGAGCTCATTTTATGGTGACATTTAATTTTGTAGTGATATTACTTCTAAAAGTTACTTAATGGGGGTTACCTTTCTGTTTACAACATGCACCGCTTCCATTGATTTAATTATTCAAGTTAAAATGTGGACAATCTCATTAAAATCGAACTTTATGCACGCTATCGTATCATATTCGATCTTATTAATATTTACTGCATTTCGTGTCTGCGTAAATATTACCCAATCATGAAAAAACCCGCTTTTACAAGACTGCAACCCGGGTCGGTAGCACAGTTGGTAGCGCGCCGGAAATTGAAATCTCGTGCCCCGAAGGGGGTACGGGTTCGAATCTCACATAGGGAGGCTATACCCTTCCATGAAAATTTAAAGTTTCCGGCCTTGTGGAAGGGTAGGTGAGTAGTGGTTATAGACAAGGGTCCAGGAAAGCTAGGTTAGGTGCGCTGGACGCCATAAAATGGCCTAAATTGTGTTGACACGGCGTTAAACCCAATTAAAAGAATTATAAGACTGCAAGAGTTTATAGAGTCACCCAAAGCTTCACAAGAACCTTTGAAATTATTAGTCAATTATGTTATCGAGTAAATTGAAGGTGCTATTTTGAATGTCGATCTACATAAACATATTCGTATTTTATGAATAAGTCTGCAATTGAAATTTCAACTGCGCATGACTTGTTTCACCAAAACTTCAAATCTACTAGATCGGAAATGCATTTAGGCGTTACAGTGTAGAAAACCAGTTCAATAACTACAAGATCATTTTTGTGACTTGGATGGACATGGTAAAAAATACTAAATACGTTCTTGAAGAGACGAAACGACTGAATATGTTTCAAGTGCTATAGGTTAAAATCGTGATTTAACACGAGTTGAAAATGTAGCAAAAATGGCGACATTACAGAATTAAAATCTTACGACCTTTACGCAAGTGTTTTAATCAAGAATATCAACTCAGCTGTTTGACGCAAATCAGTCAGATCACTCGGTTCTATCATTTTTATTCACATTTGTGAAGTGCTGTTTGAAATGATTTAGTGGTTTTGTCTAACTAGGTTAAGTCACTTAGACATTTGTTATATACATTTACATGGGCCATCACAGAATTAATTAAATTCAGTTCGAAAAAAGCAGATGCTAGTTTCAGTAAAAGTGCCCTTGTCTTTTATACTTCAGTCATTATTTATTTGTTATAACATAACCCCACAATGAAATATGTCAATGATGTTTTTGTTTGTACTTAAGTAGCAAAACACATGTAGTAGTTAATGCGACCCCAAAAATAGTGCAGCAGAAATATATGTATACAATTAAATGTAGATGATTTGAAAAAAAAATTTTAATCGGATTTCATATTGTTTATCAACTTGTATTAGCCACCCGTCTAGCTCAGTTGATACTACGCAAGTCTACTGATCGAGGGGTCGTGGGTTCGATTCCCGGGCGGGGCATACTTTCGTGGAGCTTGGTCATGAAATTATTTCTACGGCTATTCTCCCACCTACCAATGATTTAAATTATGTAGGGCAGTTGTCAGTCACAGTATGCGCTTAGTAGTTGGTTAACAGCTAAATCCAGAGATTTAGCCTTTCCAGCACGAGTGAGTAGGTTGACTGACCGCCGTTATATGACATAAACAATGTGTTACTACGGCGTTAAACCAACCAACCAAACAAACAATCAACTCGTATTACATTTATATACAACAGGCAACTCACTAAACTACAACAATTGGCGAAGATTTTGTTATATTTATTTTCATTTGACCCATGACATGCTTAATATGCATGTAGGAGTGATTTCGAGAGGCTAATGAATGTCAAATAAAAGGTTTCGATGAGACCATTATGCAGAGCCTATAATGCCCTCATAAGAAGCCTCGCACATTTCTTACCATATGTACGGTATTTGATGTTACAGCTGTGCATTGCTAGTAAGAGATTATTTTCTTAACATGATGGAAACGCATGTCTCGAGACTCAACAAATACATTTGATGAGAGGTGATATTAGATTGAACTGTCTACAAAAGCACCATCCCAGATCACAAATCAAGATATTTCCGCATGGTGTCATTTGTTGAACAAATGACACCATGCGGAAATATCTTGATTTGTGAAACCCATGTGTCTGACTTCAATGTTCTTTATGCGTTTATGGAATTGGTGTTCTGTTTAATACTTTTATGCAATGGATTCAATGTTACATCAGCGGTTACTTATTTGTCATTTCAATGACCTTTGATAGTGATATAACATGTAACTCTTTCAGAAAAATATTCCGATTTCAGCCTTATTAATATGCAATACAATACTTTAACTAAGGTAAAAAGTTGCCACTTTGTTTATGAGCCAAATTTTGAGCAACACAGTTTTTCAACGATACTCAATCAACAATCAGATAATTCCTGTATTATTTATGTAAAAATAACTTCAATAACAAATACCTGTCTGATACATGCTCTAAGAGTTCATGCAAGCGAATTGTTTCACTGAGATGACACATTTAAAACGTCCGTAATAGGTGATCACAATGGAAGGCGCTAATGATGTTTTAAGAAAATGTCAAAAGAAACATTTGCAGAGCTTCTGTTTCTGTTTACTTTTGACATTAGTTTTGGTAAGGAAATATTCTCAATACAATTCCATGTCAGTTGTTTCTAACTATTGTTTTTGTTTAACGCCGTGTCAACACAATTTAGGTCATTTTCGGCGTCCAGCGCACCTAACCTAGCTTTCCTGGACCCTTGTCTATAGCCAGTACTCACCTACCTTTCCACAAGGCCGGAAACTTCTCCATATATCTTATTAATGGAGGAAAATTGACATTTTTGTCGCGGTACCAACTGCGCCACCGACCCGGGTTTGTTTTTAATTCAAAGCATGCCAAAAATATTGTCTACATTAAACGCATGAAAACAGCTTTTACACTTATATATTTTATTATTTGATTATACGAATGCTATAAGTGGTCTTTCATAAATTATGCGACATTTTTAATGTATGTGCGTGTAGTAAAGTCGATGTACATGGTGTATAAATTACTGTTGTCTCTATTTGGAATTCATACCCTAAAAATCAAGAATAGTAATGACTTATTACAAGAACACCTCATCGTTATGTTGACAGACGAAATGCTAACACAGTAAGAAAATTTTGTATTTAAATTAAAATAATTAAGTCGTAATATGGAATTTTACGCCTTGAAATCCATTTTTATGACATGAATGTATAAAAGTTAGACTTCATATGGCGCTCGTGGGATTGAGATATTTAAACCCCTAGTTATCGTCGCAGATGTAATGGGTCCGCTGGGTTTATCAAACGATGCTAGTAACTATAGTTGAAAGCATTTAGGTGCCCATATAACTTTCTGATATTTAAATGTATGTCATAAAGAGTCTTTTTTCTATTTTAATAGTATTCTTAAAAAAAGTTTTTGGATTTTGGAAGTTCGCCTACTCCAAATTGAAGTGTAAACGAGAACTGATAAATAAGAGGCGATTATTTATTCGAATTTCTAGCATTAAGTCGTATGACGTGTTCTCTCCGAAATATTACTCCTCCGATATTATACGATAAATCAGGTTTGGTATCGAGTGTGAGGTGTGATTTATACCTATACTTGGCAACGTGAAGTCTGGTGATGGCAGAGATGACTTCAATACAAAATGACACTTTTCAAAAAAACATACATGTTCACTTGAATATAGTTACCATAAATACTGTATTGATCATTTTGCCGCCTATAGTGTATTTAATTGTATTTAATTCTTACAACTTTTGCATCGACTAAATCTGGTTTTGGGCATGGTGTTTGAAATCAACCTACGACCTTATTATTCGGCGTATGCAAAATAAAATGGTGTCATTCTAACAAGCAAAGCCTTAGCTACGCGTGCTCATATAAATCTGTGACGAGATATCTCATATTCAGGATTTTGACACTAAAGAATCATCAACTTAATACAACACTTATAATTAACCTTTCTACACTAGTAGTGTCATGTTTTTTAATATAAAGTTAATATATAATTTTATGCCATGGTCTTTCTAATTAAAAAAATGCATAAACTTACGCTATGAAAATTTATTACTTTGTTTTCTTATACAAAATAAATGTTTAAAAATGTTTAATTCGATATGCTTTATACTTTTTATTGCCATGTGGTTTTGTCATATATATTTATGCTATATCTGAGTCATGGAATGTTATAACATAAATTTATATTATTCTCTATAAATACAATTCTTAAAGATTACTTGATAGTATAATGGGTATAAACTGACATTGAATAAAGACAAATAATCACAATAATAACGATAATATAAATTACAACAACAATACTAATAAAGATAATCATAAACTCTTGGGGAATGTATATTTTCCATGCGGGTATATCATTTCCCTTCGGCATTTAATTTAAAGACGAATTTTGTTTCATTTCAATATGCTGTCACACTAGTCAAAATGGACACCCTCGTAAAATGGCAAATGTGAATATTTATTATCAACAATAGTTTATTACCTGCAACCGAAATAACATCGCACGCACTATTGTGTCTATGCTAAGACTCACTTACTTTGGTACGGTATAAAATATCGGCGGACGTTGGAAAAGCAGGAGGAAGCATAAACTGTCAGCAAGCATCATTTATACGAGAACTCGTTCATTATTTACAGCATACAAGGAAATCCAGCATATGTTTGCCTTGGGGAGAAATGCCACCTACGTATAATCATGTTTAGCAAGTTTTTTGAGCGCTCACGTCCAAATGATATAACGTTGTCCGTCATTAGCGTGCGTTACGTCAATTTGAAAATAAAATAATATAAGTATAAAAAAATAAGTCAAATGATTTACCATAACAGGAGTGGTAATGTACCTTATAAAAGTAAATTTCATTTACAGACAGCAAGACAGTTTAAGGATATCAACCGAAGAGTTTAACGCTTAGTCTACCGTTATGTATGGACAAAAATAAACTGCCCTTTAAAGTAAACACCATCTATTGCAGTCACTGAAAGATTTGACTTTCCGCATTTTCCCCAAGGAATGACACCTGATGGTGTATGGCAAATTTATGAATTTATACGATAAAAATTAATTGCATATTATGATACCATATATGATATGCCTCTGAAAAAATTAAACAATGTTTTATTTTTTTGTAAGAAAATATCTTACAGTATGGTATCAGTTTCCAGTTTTATATGTTTTACAGGAAACTTAGTCTACTTTTCTTTACGTATCTAACTGTTTTTATTATCAATATGAAATACGCTCAACGACTGTTCTCTCGCCTACAACTGTATAAAGTTAACATTTTGTCAGCCATTGAGAAAGGTATGTGCTTAATACCGACTAAATGCTTCTAAAGGTATATAGATAAAAGTCTCAAAGGAAAGCAAGCAAGACGACAAGCTGTCGTAACATGATTGAAACTTGTCGAAAGAGCAGCGTAATGCACCATGGGACAACCACGTTGTTACTGAAAATCATTTAGTGAGCAAACAACTAATGTGGTCTGACAAACTAAGTAGAACATTTGTTTTATTCCTCAGACATTGTATAAAATTCTAATTTTCTATCTTACTTGCGTTATTTTTGTTTTTACTGCGTAGCATTGAATCTAAAGTTATCATGATTTTTCACCTCCATCAGTAATTTGTTATTCATATAGGCGAAACCCACCCGGCTAGCTTACTTGGTAGCAAGCAAGTCTACTGATCGAGGTGTCGTGGGTTCGATTCCCGGGCGGGGCATACTTTCATGAAATTATTTCTACGGCCATTATTTATCCTACCAATGATTTTTAATTATGAAGGGCAGTAGCGAGTCACTGACGAAAGTATACGCTTAGTAGTTGGTTAACAGCTAAATCCAGAGATTTAGCTTTTCCAGGAGGAGTGAGTAGGTTGACTGACCGCCATTATATGACCTATACGACGTAAAACTAACCAAACAAGCAAACAAACAATATCATATAGGTGAAAAATCATAGAAGACCACAACTTTATGCGACAGCAAAGCATAAAGGATTCCTGGAGCCTGTGAAAATATATTTTTCTGTTGTACAAGCATTACAAATCATGAAATTCTAAATTTTGAAATTTTTGAACTTGCGTCTTCGTAATTTATTGCGTTATGGTTCATTTTACGTACTAAGTTGAATCAATGAATTACAGGCACACTACATGATGCAATTAGATGCAAGGCTTTGGTAAAAGAAAATATTTGAACATAGAATCCCTAGGCTGATCTAAAACCTAAGACAATTATCATAACAGGTGTTTATTAAACATATCGTCAGCAGCTAACATTTTTTAAACATTGAGAAAGAAGTACTTGATGTTACAATTGCAGCGAATACTGCAATCTGATACAATAAAAATGACAAGACATCTTATTACATCAAACCATCATGTATGTATGTATGTTTTGTTGCTGCCAACTGAGGGCAAAAAAGCACATATGTGCTTAACTGCTGGAATAAACATATTTGTATCGTATTGTATTATATATAATAAGCCAATAGCGAAATATGAAAACTTAAATAATGACCATTTAAACAAACAAACAATATCTAATGTCATAGTGTTTCATTAAAAATGCATTGAATAAACTTTTATTAATAGACAATAACTACAAATATGTTACATTCGAATGAAGAAAGCGTTTAGATAAAATCAGATCTTTGTTGGTTAATTTGTTTTGGTTTTTATGGGAGACCATCATTAAACGATTATATCGTATTATACGTAAATGTAGATGACATTTAAACATGTATTTAAAAGCTAGATTGTGTAACAAACATTAATTTCATTCATATTATTAAGCACCGCGTGTAATGGAATTGTTTTCCAATAACTCCACAATGAAAAACCGTTTTATTTTTTAAAAATATCATTCATTCAATCACATGTTTTTCCGATCTATTAACTGTGAGAAATAAAATAATTGTTATATTCTGGGGAAAAATCTTTGACAATAGTTTATATTTGGAATTCGTTTTCTGCTTACTGTTACGTGACTGGTTGCCATTTGTGTACAGAACATTCAGAATATTCAACAAGACATAGTCTTTCACTTTAAAGGTACTAGTTCACATATTTGGTTGAGATTTTTTTAAATACCTGTGTTTCTGTAATTATTTAAAAAAAATAATTCTTAATATTTTAAGACAAACTGACCAATAGGTTGCAAGAAATATACAATAAAAGACACAAAAATGTACCAAAAGAGTCTATACCGTGACATACGGGTAGATTTTTACTACTAGTAACACTATCATTTGTAGTTGTTTGTCAATTTGCACTAAAATGTCATTATCGAAGCATTAATTTCCTGATTCGAAAATTATTTCCATACAATTTTGATGGTTTCAAAAAAGCTGATATTTAAGTTTAAATCTGTGAATGAGTGCCTTTAATACTTACAGAAAAGTCAAAAGTTAACAGAGTAAAAGCAATAACAATCTAATTTGACACTGCACCAGGATTTAATTGAAACCTTATAGTCCGGTATGATTTAATACGAGTAATTTTAGAAGTTCTTGTAGAAAATATAAATATTATATTAGATTTTACACATACATTGTATTTTCTGATTTATCTTCGTGCAACTTGCGTTTAATAATAAAAGAAACAATGCTAACTATAAACATTAATAAATATATTTTCTACTTTCTTTTATATATTTTGCAGAATTCAAGATGATTAAAACAAACACAAAATTTATAGGTTTGCACAGACCTAAGACATTTGAGAAAATTTTTGTTATTTCATAACTTAAGATTTTATCATTTATTTATTTTATTGCAGTTAACGCCGTGTCAATTTTAGGTCATTTTACGGCGTCCAGCGCACCTAACCTAGTTTTCCTGGACCACTGTCTATAACCAGTACTCACCTACCCTTCCACAAGGCCGGAAATTTCTCCATATTATCTAATCAATGGAGGAAAATCGACATTATTGTCAAATTTTCATGGAAGGGTATAACGTCCCCGGGTGGGATTCGAACCTGCACCCCATCGGGTACGAGTATCCAAATCCCGGCGCGCTACCAATTGCGCTATCGACCCGGGTTTTTTATCATTAAACACAATATTCAATATAAAAATAACAATAATATAAAAAGCATGGGCAACTTACCAGGTCTAATTTTGCTCTTAAAATTCGAATGTCATTAATAAGGCGATGACAATTATCTGGTCCGATCGACGATCTTTTGCCCCATCCCGGCGTTCTTTTACCCCAACCCGGACGGCGTTTGCTGACGTCATATTCTTGAATTTCACTTCTTTTTCCCCATCCGGGTCTTCTTTTTATTCTTTCGTCATCGTCTGTAAGTTCTTCTTGTAAATCAGATTCAAGTGATCGTTTACCCCAACCTGGTGTTCGTTTCTCGGTTCCCTCCAAATCGTTAAGAGCAATTCCATATGATCGCTTACCCCACCCTGGTTTTCTTTTGTCTAATTCAAAATCGTCAGTAAAACTACGTTTTCCCCAGCCAGGGCGACGTTTATCTAGTTCTAGACTCAAAGCATCGTCGTTGGCACCGTTTAATTGGTATCTCGATAAGTCAAAATCAAAAAAGCCATTTCTTGGCACTATGCTCCGTTTGCCCCATCCTGGTGTTCTTTTGACCACCACCGATTCGCCTTGAATATTTTCAGCAATAGTTTTATGTATTGAGCAAAGAGTTATAACAACTACCACTAATTCCTGTATGCCCATGTTTTATCAGTTTAGTAAGAGTTACAACCACGGCAAGAGATTTTCTTAAAAGCCAATATCTCTGAACGCGTACAGCTTAAATACCAGTATGAGAAGAGTAGCTATATGTTGCGTGGTACATTGGAACAACTCAATGACGTCATGGTCACATGACCCTTGGGCTCAACAAACAAGACGAAAAGGATTGCCTTTAACACCTACTGTAAAACTATCGACTAAACCTTTTCTCAAACCGATATAGACTTATTCACAGCTCTCTATAAGTGAACTCAGTGTGATGTTTTGATCAAAATTATTTCAAAATAATTGTAGGGGGAAACGATAGAAGATATCTATTTTACATCGTCATGGCGGTGACGAGCTTCCTAAGTTGTATCCGATATTCACACCCATATAATAGTTAAACTTTCCTTGAAGAGATGATTGTTAGCTTCTCTGAGGACTGAGAATACGATAGGAGTGCATTGTCTAAGAAAGTCTGTGAACATAGGATTGCTGGTAGTAATATCAAAGTGATTTGAATAAAACATATATCAATTGAATGTGCCAATTAATTAAGAATATGAATACAGGTACATGCTTTCACACAGTAATTGATTGATATAAAATACAGACAAAGGGTGAAAAACAGAAAGGAACATATAGTGCCACAAACCTCATTCATATTAGAAACAGTTCATTATCATTATTCAAACAGGTACAGCGTATGCTGACCATTGTGAGAAATGTCAATAACAAATAATCATGTTTAGCACGTTTTTGAGCGTTCACTTCCGAACGTCAAAGTAATGTTACGTTGTGTCAGTCATTAGCAAACGTTACATTAATTTGAAAATAAAATATTCTAAGTATAAGAAATAGGTTTAATGGTTTATTATCCATGAATGGTATTGTACCTAAAAAGTAAATTTTATACATAGAAAACATTACAGAAGAAGTCAACCGAAATTAAAACCACTTTGCGGTATGTCCGTCATTATTTTTGGACAACAACTAACCGTCATTTTTTATCACATGTATTTTAGATTAAGACAGTTACAGTGTATGTGTCATCTAAGGCTTGTCCTATTCTTTCTAAGGCAGATATCTAATGTTTAAATATCATTTAATATCAACCCATTTTTTCCTCGTTTTTAGCTCGACTATTCGAAGAATAGTAAGAGCTATCCTAATCACCCCGACGTCGGCGTCAGCGTCGGTTAAAGTTTTTAAAAAAGGCTATTATCTTGTATACCGTCAAAGACATTTGCTTCAAACCTCACATACTTACTTACTGTGACACAGGGCATATCCCTGACAAGTTACATAACTCTGTCAACAGTAATTTCAGAGTTATGCCCCTTTTCCACTTAGAAATTTTGGTTAAAGTATGCATGTAAGCCCTTATCTCCAAAACTAATTCAGATATCAGTTTCAAAATTCTCACAAATATTAACGATGATAAAGAGAGCTTGTATCAACAAGTGCCATAACTCTATATAGCTTTCTGGCAAAATTATGCCTCTTTTTGGACTTGGAAAATCTTTGTTACACTTCTGCATGACAGTTGCTATCTCCAAAACTAACTCACATATCAAGTTGAAACCTCACACAGATACTTAGTATAAAATATGAGGTCGTATCACTAGGTCCCATAACTCTATGTAGTTTTTTCAACAGAATTATGCCCCTTTTAGGACTTAGAAAATCTTGGTTAAAGTTCTTCAAAAAAGTTCTTATCTCCAAAACTAACTAACATATCACTTTGAAACTTCTCACAAACATTTAGGCTAAATATCCGAGCTTGTATCAACAAGTGCCATAACTATATGAAGCTTCATGCAAAATTATCCTCCTTTATCGACTTACAAAACGTTGCTTTAACTTTCCAATGTAAGTTGCTTTCTCCAAAAGTAACTCAGATATCGGGTTGAAACTTCACACAAATACTAACTATGAACATATGAGCTTCTATCACAAGGTCCCATAACTCTATGTACTTTTTGGAAAGAATTATGCCCCTTTGTGGACTTAGGGACTTACATGCAATACTTTTTGGACTTACATGTTTTAAGTTTTAAATGCAACTTCGTTCTGCAAAGCTTTCACAGGTGACAGATTCTTACTGCCTGTCACATTGCTTTCTTCTAGCAATATTCGAATAGTCGAGCATTGGCTGTCTTACGGACAGCTCTTGTTATGCATGCATTGATATTGTATTTCAACATTTTCATTACATTATGGATAAAAGTTGATCACATTTTTGCTACAATCTTACTCTTCACCTAAACTATTGTCTCATTAGAAAGTATTTAATTTTTAATGGTCTGCTGACAGTGGACATCAATGGTCTGCGGACAGTGAACATCAATGGTCTGTGGACAGTGGACATAAATGGTCTGTTGACAGCGGACATCTGTGGCTTGTGGACAGCAGAGGTGCGTTCAACAATGATCAAAGATGGCGGCTGGAAAAAAATTAGATTTTTATCTCAAAGAATTATTTCTGAAAAGTGGGACGCAAACATGTGTGTTACTTGTTTCACATAACATATCTACGCAATGCATATTATAGAATTTATTTG
Source organism: Mactra quadrangularis (assembly GCA_025267735.1). Taxonomy (NCBI): domain Eukaryota; kingdom Metazoa; phylum Mollusca; class Bivalvia; order Venerida; family Mactridae; genus Mactra; species Mactra quadrangularis. The sequence goes on along the minus strand of CM046298.1, from coordinate 38,858,500 downwards.
GTACAGTAAATTGTATCATAATGAATCATATATGATAAAAAATGTGAAAGATCTCGTGTTTCAACAGAAATAGTTGTTCTCCCACCCGCAATTTCAAATAATGTGCTGTTTGACGCCATCTTGGATTTTACAGCGAGCGCTTGCAATCACAATTTGCGAAGCAGGCGCTCGCTCGAGCGCTCGCATCGTTAAACGCACCTCTGATATCTGTTTTGCCTGTAAAAGCAGTACATCTTCTGTAGTACGTGTTCAGTGATGTGTGTGGTGCTTCACCTGATATCATTCTTTAAAATAAATCATCAGTGAATTTAATTTTACTATTTAGTTTATGATATAAATGTGAAGCCTTGTCGACTGTATAAAAGGACCGATAAAAAAACTGACTCGTAAATTCATCAGATAGCATCATTTAATATAAAGTCAACCATAAGGCAAGGAAATGTCAGAATATTTTGTGGTCAAAGTAAATGTGGAATAATTTTTCGATATAAACATGTAATACGAAAAGAAATTAATTTAATGTAGCAATCGAAGCGACCTTTACACTAGTAACGATAAAGGAGGAGTTTTTACGAAATTATTAGATCTGGAAGTAGACGAAAATGACAATTTAGGCGCTCAACGCACTTTGAAAAAACCCTTGGTTTGACCTCTCGACATGGAAAATAAGAACCATTCTATAACGCATATTTAAATAACACATAGGCAAAAATAATATCACACCTATCCCTTAGTATGTGAAAGTATGTATTTAAATTTATTATAGATTTTCTCCATAAATTTGTATCTCATCACTTGCTTTTTCTACTTCAATCCTACCATTTATAATAAAATTGTTAATCTATGTAAATGACTGTTTTCTTTAGACAATTTTCATCACTTCATATCAAGTTTGCCTGTCTTGTTTTTGTTTAATTAGTTTTAACGCCGTTTCAACACAATTCATGGTCATTTTACGACGATCAGCTCATTTAGCTTATATTTCCAGGACATTTGTTTATAACCATCAAAGTATTATACTAATCCAAATATGCATAAACTTGTTTTATTATTTTCCAGCCAATGTGAACAAACTATAAAAAATCTCGCTTGTTTCATGTTTTATGCTTGGAAGCTTAGAAACCAAATGTTAATAGATATACAAGCATAATGAAATATATGTACATGTATATATTAAAACATTATAATTATGTATGTAATATTGTCAAATGATAATTCTATATTTGTCTTTCAACATAATAATATGCATATTTGATATATATAATATCACAAATGTATGTATCATATTATGGGCCGGTGGCCGCTATCATTATTAAATACATGTAAACTGTAAACCAGTACTCATCTACCCTTCCACAAAGTCAACATATTGTTTTGATATTGTTGTTTTCCGGAGTAAATATATCCACAAAACATGCTCAACACTGAGGGACAAGTATATTAACTTCACAGTTAAACATATACCATGAGCAAGCACTTGTTTAACAATGGAACAACTGATCACTGGCCATGCTCTCGTACATATTTCAGGTTATTTTTCACCTTTGTTTGTTTTTGTTGGGTTTAAACGCCGAAGCAACACATTGTATATAGGTCATATAACGGCGTCCAGCGCACCTAACCTAGCGTTCCTAGACCCTTGTCTATAACCAGTACTCACCTACCCTACCACAAGGCCGGAAACTTCTTCATATACCTTATTAATTGAGGAAAATTGACATAATTGTCAAATTTTCATGGAAGGGTATAACCTCCCCGGTGGGATTCGAACCAATACCCCCTTCGGAACTCGAGATTCTAAATCCCGACGCGCTACCAACTGCGCTATTGACCCAGGTTTTCACCTTTGTGTGCTGTTTAAACTAAAGGCCATCGAAGCCACAGAAAAACTTCTTTTTCAAATGATGTTATAATACAAGTCTCTATTATTATTCTACTGACCTTGACAAAATCAGATTTCTTAGACATTTTGCTGACGTAGGCAACCCTGCATAGAAATGCAATTCGAAACTCAAATGGTTTTACTATGTGAATAAATTCTACTCTACTCAGCGAATCAGGAAGTACTATTATATGGTATCAAGGTCATATTGGACGCCATCTTGAATATCGTTTTCAAAAAAAGGATTGCTTGGTGTCTAAAATATGAGTCTAAACTATTTGGATAGCCTTTACCCACATTTACTTAAAACGACTCTCAGAAAATGAAGCGTTTTGTCAGTAGATTAAAAACTTCAAATTCCAACTTTAAAGGGCCAACGTCTTCAGTTTGGCTTGATACATTTAACAGTACCATTTGAAAGCCATGGTTTTCTCAAATAAGTGTTAAAGTAATGGAGTTCTTTCATAGTTGCTATTCGTATATCACGTGATTCGAGTCATTAGTGCCAACTACACATTATTCACTAACTGTATTTCGCTGACTAATAAAGATATACATGTATTTGTACAGTATATTTGTACAGTAAGTGACACAGGACAGCTTAAACTGATAGTCGTTTATCTTAAGTATTCTTTAATTAGGCTCATCATATTGAAGCTATCAAGCAAAAGAAATTTGCCGTACGAGGAATACACCGACATGTCATGAATCCAGCACATACTTGTATTTATTAATTTTATACACTTACATTAAACACGGAAATGCAATTAGAGGTATTCACGCAATGTGGTCATTAAATGTATTTTTTAGAATAGGTAAATGGCATGAAAAAAACGATCGAAAATATAATATTTCAAGATTTGTGAATTTTAGAATGTCTATGAAGGGAATAAAATCACAGTCAGTACTGAAAGGACCGAAATGTCAAAGATCACATCCACTTTAACTATATTTATTTATGTGAATGGTTATAGTTTAGGGTGCGTTTATTTTTGTATACAAGCAACAAAGGAACGACCATACATCAGAAAAACAGAAAACATATCCAAGAAAACAGTTCTATTTATATTTCTCATTGTCTGATTTGTTACTGGACAATCTAACAGTAATTAAAGAAATAACGAATGAATTAAGTCACTCCCATTTTGTCTATGAATTATTCTCAGCAACAGGTTATTTGTAAAAGGTGACATTCTCTAATCTCACATAATAAAAAGATAGTGCCATTAAGTACAGATATAAACAGCATCTATTGAGTACGTGAAAGACACGTGGTCAACACGTGATAAAAAATGTCATTGAGAATAATGGACGCTTCTACTAAAAATCTAATTGCTTATCAAGTCTCAAGACAGCCTTTGAACTGACTGTTACAATACAATGTTTCATCAACCATACACGTATGACTGTTAAATGTTGTTCAACTACAGTGTAAATTTAAATTGAATACCGGTATGTTAAATTAGCTGTAACACAAATTGCTGTATGGTGTTCTCAATTGCATTTTAAGACTTATAATAATTGTTTGATAAGCACATAAGTGCATTTTCGAACAAAAACAACGTTCAGAAATATCAGTGTTATTTTCTTTTTTTTATTAAATTATGTTACGTTTTGTGTGCCAACGTTGTGTCAACATAAAATACTTGATATACAGTGTAAGTAACATTGTACCTTCAAGAAAAATACTTAAAACCACCTTATGAAGTTATATTCATTAACAGAATATTACATTACATGTATTAGAGACACAATAAACAGTTCAAACCATTCTGCTTTCTAAAAAGTTTGGCCAAGTGTCTATTTCTTTAAAAGTGGGGTACTTTCATAAGAGCGCACTATATTCATTTATACGCTAATGATCAATATACCTGATCCACATTAGTTTTATATCTTAATTATGTAATTCGGAGTAAGTTTTTTATAAAATATAACTTCATTTTACACATAATGTGATCAAAGCTTTGTTTCAAGTATTGACAACCAAATTCTACTTACGGTTTCGATCTACTTTAACTTTGAAATGCATTAAATGACATTAACATACTTAAGCAATAATTGCGTTTATTTAAAACTCTTGTTCATTATAGGTGTTTAAAATAGATAAATGTCTTTTTTCTCTGCAGCCCAAAAACAGTGTTGCTTCAAATTATGGAGTTTTACATAACGCTACGAAAAAGGAATTAGCATTAACAACTGAACTTTTATTACCAATTATAAACAAGTACACCAGCAACAAAGACAAAAAAGGCATAAAACTATTTTTATGCAACAAAGAATTATTAATATCCCAAACGCCATAGGTTGTATAACAGACGCAGCAAGTAATTGCAGTGACCTTATAAATAAATTTATATAAAAGTGTCTGGATGTTTTACAAATGTGGGTGAGATTGTATAAATAACAGCTATAAAAACAGTTAGGCACATACACAAACAATGCGATCTCGCGGTCAAATTGCTTGACAATGTCAAGGTCAGACGAACAGAATGAACTAAGGCTATCAAGACACTGTGCAAATCCTGAGTGTAAATTACTGATAGTTACGAAACCAGTACAGTTCGATAACACTGATGAATCTATAGATATATAGGCCAGTGCTCATTTTCACAAAAATTCTTACGAAAAAAAGTTATCGTAAGTCAATTTCATATAATAAGCAGTTCAATGTGAGATGGAAAATAAGCATAACCATGATATGATATTCAAAAGGTATACAATATCCTACACAATACTGTAATATTTGAAATTGATAAGCCAAAAATGAGCGTACTAATAATGCTTTTTGTTTTTGACTTACGAAGACTTTTTTTCGTAAGAATTTTTGTGAAAAGCACCACAGTTTGATAAAGATGTCAGTACCTAGCGTTATACATTGTTTTTCCTGCGCAAAGGTTTGCTACATAGTATTGCTAATTAGAATCATTCTTGCTAACTGAATACATTGGGAAAACTTTAACATTTTCGGGGGCTTTAACATTGACCTAACTTCCATGAAGCAAATCCGTTTAACAATAATTGGCAAACACAAAAAAGGCTTCAATAAAAAAGCTCTTCAAAGTGGCTTACTCACGCCACTGGCTCCAAGTATTTTTACAGTATACAGGTGTTTTCCGCTTTTTACACGAATATAAAGGCTACAAAATGTTTCATTATATGACAATAATTTATCATACTTTCCTTAAGTCCCACGCATTCAGTAATGACCATGATCATAATGTTAGAATCAAAGTACTGATGGTCTGGTTTCTCTCTCACACCAACAAAGAAAGGTTATTTCGCGGCTCAACTGATTGAATAGGACAATGCATGAAATGTAACTAATAGTTTACAAGTAAATGAACTAGAACGTTTGTAAAAAATATGGAATCTTATTTCTAACAGTAAATTAAGTACATTTATCGCATATGGTGGTATTTTTTAGAAAATGGACCTAAATGGGAATAATGTGACGAACAAAGCATTGTAAAAACATACTAATTGAAGAGGATGTTTGTAGTAATTTTGTTTTTTACATAAAATTTATATCAGAGTATTACTCACGTGTGAAATATATAAGGTTTCACCACAAGTGACAACTGGTAATGTACAGAGAAGTATAATCATGCGTGCATAAAAGATAAAATAATGTTCACTTTTTATCAAAACGACATTTCCTGGAGAACTTCCAGGATTTTCACCCACGTGGACTTTATTGATAAAATATTGTTCTGATAAAATTCTTTTTATTAGAACAATATTTCTTTATGCTTTGTTTTGAAATTTAGATTTGAATGAGCTAGTCAATAACATTGAACCAATTAGTTTTGTCTCCGATATTATTGTTACATAGTATTGCATGGATACATGTATGTGTGTTAAAATAAGCAAATCCATCGACCATTCTGAACGAATAAACGTAATGTTTTTATAATAGACATTAATGCCTCAGTCCCATAAAATCGTGGCTTATTGCGGACCCGTACTTGCAGGCAGTCGTACTCGTAGGCCGTGGGAAGCCTTGCGTATTAAGGTGACTGTACGCACATGGCACAAAACAACACGCCCGCACGGACCCGTAAGCTGGAAGACATGCAAGTTTAATCCATACTCGGCCACGATTGTGTTCACGATTTGACTTTGAAACTGATACTTGTATCCATGGCTCATCTCACGGACCCTGGTAGAAACGTAACAGTCCGTACGGGTACGCAAGAGTTCGTACGAGTTCTTGCGGAGCTTGATCGCACGGCGTCCGTACGGTGCCCTCACAGCTACTTTTATCTTTATGGGACTGTAGCATTACATACTACTTGCAAAAAGTAAAATCTTTATAACCACATGTATATATTGTTTTTCAAATTTCTCCCCCTTAATATGTTTAAGGTTATTCATCACAATCATTTGCGCTGTCAGCCATATTGGCCTACACATGACCCATAATATGCACTTTGCAGTATTTAAGTATTCCAGCAAAAAAAAAGAAAAAACATATTTGCTAAAAATGACCCAAATGACCCACACCTTGCAGTATTTAAGTATTCTAGCAAATAAAAGAAATAAATTACATTGTATTTCCTGGTAATTAAGTTGGAGGTGTATCTTGTATAATAGACGAAGTGTTTCGTAATTGTTTAGCATCAAATGGTGATGTAGAAGTCATAACTGGTGTAAGACTGATTGCTTACTGGTGTTCCCTTTGCCACATCAAACTGAAGATAAAAATACAAATGATATTATAGAGACAATCTCCTTACATTTTTAAATTTAGAGACAAATAATAATTCAACTTTATCAATTGAATCCATTGGCATTTGTAGGAATGAAAACAAATACATGTACTCGATAAAACTGTTTTATTAACATTCAGATATAGATAATCGCGACTTTACAAACATGTTAGAGATAACAATACGCCAAATCCATTATGTATATGAATATAATTGCCCTTAACCTACTTAAGGTTATATAGGTTGTCGAATTCCAGATAAAGTTTTATGTCTTAGAGAAGCTAGTTCCGGTAACAGAAATTTATAAAAGAATTGCTGAAGTTATGAAAACATTATACATTTTGCCAAAAAAGTTCATCTTTAATCAATCTATTTTATTGCTTGTCATGTGGATTTGTTTTACAAGTTATATAGTCACACCATACACACTTTAAAAAATTAAATTGTCCTTGGATTTGGTTATAAAAAGTAAATAAGTTATGATTTTGCTTTAGTTCCAGAACATTATTATCAAATTTTAAACAGAAACCAGGATCTTATTGTGCAGCATCTTTATTCGTAGTGTCACTTTTCTGAAGCACAGAGACTGTCTCTATATCAATCCTATTGGTTCAGTCTGACTATAAACAATACCATCACTTGATGCAGCTAAATGAGGGTGGCATAGGCCTGGTGCAATTCATGTTGAAATGAGAAATTATTTGACATTTTTGTGGGGCTAGGTCTATGAAACATTGATGAGTCTTTAACGTGACATTAATAAAATAAGAGCGTCGTTCCAGTCACACATGCATAAATGTTATCAAAACCATAGTAAACGATAGAAACACTCGTATTTATTAAAATCATTGCGATTAACCCTGAATGAACAATGATTGAACATCTTTTTACGAATTATTTTTTATTGGAATTAAACCCTTAAAAACAAACCCCTTAAGCTACGATTTAATACAATATTTTATATTCCGTATCTTGTACTAAAACCTACAAGGATCAAAATCTTAGCCTGTACAAAAGTAAAGGTACTCCAAATAAAGTTCCACGTCTTGGAACAGCTAGTTCCGGTTACAGAAATTTGTAAAAAAATGCTTAAATTTTAGAACCAATAAAGTTTCCCAATGGAGTTCCCTCTCAGTTTCATAATTTGCGTGTCATGTGGATTTGGTTTACGAAGTATTAAGTCGCACCGTTCATACCGCAAAATATCTAATTATCCTTGGATTTGATAATAATTTGATAATGATTTTGCTTTAGTTCCAGAACATCTATCATAAAATTTTAAACAGAAACCAGGATCTTATTGTACAGCATCTTTAATCATGGTGTCACTTTGCTGAAGCTCAATGACTGTCTCTATATCAATCCTATTGGTTCAGTCTGACTATATACAATACCATCACTTGATGCAGCTAAATGAGGGTAGCATAGGTCTCGTGCAATTTATGTTGAAATGAGAAATTATTTGACATTTTTGTGTGGCTTGATATATGAATCATTTGTTATCATAACCATAGTCTATAGTAACACTCGTATACTTTGAAATTATTGCGCTTTAACCCCAAATGAACAATGTTTGAAATGTCTAACACATTAATTGCCTTCTTTTGCATAGGAAATAACGAAAAGAGCGATTTAATGCAATTTTTAATAGTCTGTATCTTGGACTGAAAACTTACAAGAAACAAAACTGAAACCTATCCAAAAGTAAAAGTGGAATAAAAATGATCTGGATTTTATAGAACGCTAAACTGGAACAATAAAATGTTTGGGAAAAGCTTATGTAGGACTGAAGGCGTGTTACATTTAACAAGTACAGTACATGTGTATGTATAATACGTGTATAAGGTGACAGAATGAGGTTTTATTGTATGTTATATTAAACAAGAAATGTCTTTAAAAAAGACAAACGGCGTCGATTAAAAAACAAGAGGGCCCAAAGGGCCCTGGGTGCTCACCTGAGGAAAAGGTCAAAGGTCACAGAAGAGCCATTTACATAGAACCACTAATGTTAAAACCTATTTTTTGACGTGGTGATGGATTGCCAGATTCCGTTAGTATTTGCTCATACAAGTTGTGACTTCATCAACAACATTTGCAGACCAGTTTCGCAGACTTGGCACATGATTGCCACCGTAAACAATATGACAGCCAATGCAATTGCCGTACACTGATAACCACAGGGAATTGTCAAGTTACCTCCCTTTGATTTTTCCAACATACCTTTAATATACTTATATACAAGGGGTACAACTGCGTTTACTAGACCGATTCATCTAGATTTCTTATTTTGTGGCTCACAAAAAATACTGATACCCTAGTAGCACTTTAACCGCACGATTAAATTGATTAAACATAACTCTTCGAGCTATGAATATTAAATGTTTCATAGGGCAGATCATTAAAACACTCGCCAACAAAAAATATGAATTTCAAGACCTTTCTAGTGATATAAAATGCAAAATTGTTTGATGAAAAATGACTTAGTAATTGCAATTTTAAAATTACTGTGTTTTCATTGTATTTACTCGCTATCATTTCTTGCCAACCAGCGAACGGTTACCTGTAGTCTTTATCAGCTCCTTGTTACTATTTATAGACATCATAACAATAACAATGAACTGGTCTATATGTGGAGCTGTGACTCTCAAAGTGTAAACCCCGGAAACTGGACGTAGTGAGGCTAATTTAATAATTATTGGGTAATATGTCAGACTTTTTACTAGAAACCGGTTCACATCTGGAGACGTAATTCATTTTACCTATAAAATATTGTGTTTGACACGTAACTTTTTATTGTTACAAAATAAAAAAACACTTTGGAAAGCAATAGAAGTCTACCCCAAAAAAATAATCTACGAACGAAGCAAAATTTCGTAAAACACTGCATTACAATAGTGTGGCCTTTATTTTTTCGCGCGTGTCAGGGCCATCCAATCGAAGAGGGGGTTTTCTCTGTTTCCCCCGTACGTCATTCTCAGTGCTTATAAAATCATCCAATAGAACGGCGGATTTCCGAAATCCCAGAGACGTCATTATACAGAAATGTAGATCAAAATCCAGCTTAGACAGCTACGCCGAAAAATGTGCCAAAACCATAGGTGCAAACTTTTTCGGCGCAGCTGTCTAAGCCAACTTTTTAACTTTTTTCAACCGATACAATTTGCTCTGAGCTGCTTGTCCAATGAAAATCCTTTACGGTATAAAGAAATGGATGAAACACATGACACCATTGGCTATTTGTGATAACAGGTGCGTAGCACGTACAGTAGCTGCTGACTATTTACTCTGTGTATAATGAGTGACTCACTATGCGAATTGATCACACATTTGTCGTGGTACGCCCCTTGCGGTATGACTAAACTGCGAATATGACTCAGCGCACGCTCGGAATGGGTTTTCATTTTGTCATATGTAGGCCGCCATTGAGCATTTCTATCAAACTGTTTTATGTTCGCCAGAAAAGTAACATAAATCAATTGGTCATTTTGGAAAGATATGATTTTTTAATCGAATATCCATGGCATTGTTATTAATTAAAAGATGTTTTTAATTTTAGAATCGGACAGATTTTCTAAATCGACAAATCAGCGAAGTGGCAATATATTCGGACAAAAATTGTCAGTTGAGGCTGAATTGCAATTTCGGACAAACTACATTTGACCTATAGTTAATACATGTACGCCGTGCATGACCAACATTTATACTTCAAACCGTTGAAAATGAACCCAGCAGAGCGCCGAATATCTTTTTTTAAAGATATTTCTTGTTTAATTTGATCTAGAATGTTGATTCATTTAAAAAAGACTGAACTGTCGCGTCGTTCCTGTTTTTTCTATCTGTTGTATAAGGTGATAGCAACAAATGGTTATATCATAACCATTGTTGATAGCTCGACGATATACTATTAAGTGATCACACTAGAATAATAGACACGTTATAAAAGACTCGTATTTTTATGTAACACTCAAAATATTTCCATCCAGATGATGATACCACTGTTTTTATAGTTAGACCTATAAAATGTTAGATGATGTTTCAGTTTCAGTTTATTGTAAAATATCGACATTTACACATTTAAGTATATAATAAATTTCAAACAAAAATAAATGAAAAAATAATGGGTGGGTTTCGTATAGTTTCTTTAACACTAAAAATAATACAAGAAACATCAATAGTGGATTTCATAAATTTGTCACGTCATGTGAGGTTTTATACACAATGCTCACGACGAATACATGTATGTTAAGAAATTAGTGTGAAAAGACTCTTAGACAAATGGGGTTGTAAAAAAAATACCAGCATGTCGGACATATATATCCTATAAAACGTTTACTAATTTCGCACTTTCCAATGCAATACAAACATTTAATACATTCTGTCTATGCAATTTGATGCACTTTGTTGAATGTGATTTTAAAATTAAATTCTGCGCGCACGAAATTCAATACTCTCAATCGTTTTCTCACATTTACTGTCTTTGTTTTATTTGTCATTTTGTTTCTCGTTTTAAATGTTTCTACAAGGAGTCAGTGAGTTCCTGTATGTTTAATTAAATTTTGGGCTTTTAAATGATTCATATCATTAAACAAATGTTTTACTTGTCAAAACTCCTGTTATCAATTTTGTAAAGCAATCTCATATTATACATCTATTAAATGATCTTAAAGCAGGTTTAACAAGAATAATATATCTTCCGGCAGCGATGGGCGGAGATATTGTCTAAACACACCTTATTTGGAACTCCTCGGCGTTTTCCACGCAAATATGCTTAGGGCATCTCAAGAAGGAAAAGTAGACCTAACGTGGATTCCGTAGCACAAATGGCATGAAAATAGACCCTAAATTAGCTCATCTGAAGAAAATGAATAATGCGTGTAATTGTGATGGTAAGATTGTCCGTTCTACGCCATGCCCATTCTTGCTTTAACCTTGCAGGAATAGTTATGTCAAAAAGCTTGAGTAAGTTGTTAAAGTAATGGAATTCCACAAAGGCCTTCTAAGAAGTCATCTTTTTATGTCTTTGGTACTTTTTTGAGACTACAATGCGCAGAAAAAAACTGTATACATAAACAAAGACATTTAAATGTCAATATTTCACAATAACAGTAACATAGTTATGCTAAATCTAACACTGGTACTGCTTTTGTAACATTATACAGGTGTCGCTTCGGTGTGTGAAGGTGACATAGTTGTATCACTACATAGAAAATAGTTCCACTTTTTCAGTATTGTTACACTATATAAGTGCTAAAATACGTGTTGGGTTGTGAATACTGATGTCATTGTGTCATAATATAACCTTTTATAAGGCGAGGAGAAAAGGTGGATGTGTGATTTATGGGTAACATTTCCTACAGACGTACAGAAAAGTGTCACATTCAGAACCAACAAGATCGATAACCTAAGTAGGTAAATGGTCTTAATATCGCGACTTCTCTCTCCTCAAAATAAACATTTGGGTCTTAATAATCGCCATAAACCGCATGCTTTTGCGATATCAAAGGTGGTCTTTACAGTGGAACTTTTCCGTAGTACAGTTGTACATGTACAAAACATTTACTAGTACCAAACGGTTGTGGACATTACGGATAGTATGCTTTTACTCCAATCTGATTTAAACCCGATCTAAAATTTTCCGCTCGCCTACTCGCTAATTTAGATCTGGCCTTTTTCAAACGAGGGTCACGTTCAAGTGACCTTTTCTCATCATAATATTCATGACGAAATTGTTATGATACGTAACTTGTTTACATCGTCTACGTCACGCAATTTGAAATGAGCCGCCCAATCGCAGACTGTGAATAATACCGCTGTTAAATTAGCATGCAAACGTTGGTCACGGAGACAGTAGAGATCCTGTACGACAACGCTCTACAGGATATCTGTTTACGGAGATTGGCTTTTACTTCAATTATGTCGTGTTATATACGACGGTAAACTTCATTGCCACATGCAATTAGCACAAGAAATATGTACCGAGCATGTGTTCATTGTCTAACCGCTTAGCCAACGGTTTGGTCTAAAACCTAGGACTAAATGGACTGGAAAATAGCCAACAGTTGACGTGCTACTGATTTTTGACATGGGTTGCTCGCAACTAAGGTCTTAGAAACCACAGCTTTTGAAACCTATCACAAAAATGTCGCGGAAAATTACATTCGGTCATGCGCAGTCAAATTAAGCTCAACGATATAAAGTTAGGTTATCACATACGAAAGGAAATTTAGTTCCTTAATTTAGTTAACAATATCGGACAGTACTAAGCCATCTTGCTTTTCCCTATTGGACCAATGTCTGGACAGCGCTATCAGTAAATGTCAGGGCGATCAATCTGATAAAACCCTGATCAAAAATTAACCGCTCGCGCACTTGCCTACTCGACAGCAGTCTATAGGATATCTGTTTACGAAGATTGCAGGGCGATGGTGTTACATTTATTTTTATAACGGTGTCAGACTACGTGAATGCTTTTTACATCTACATGTATATAAAGGTGAAATAACACGTAAGTTACAAGTTGGTATGAACACATGATTCCATCATTCGGAACTCCTTGGACATTCGCTGCGAATAACCTCGGACATATTTAGACGCCATTTTGGAACAAGCGGTGTTGATTACTTATATTTGTTTAATACAAATAAACGATCGATTAGGCAATGAGTGATGTTTCGTTTTTAGTCCAAAGATTAAAATATCACAGTTCTTTGATATCGCTATATAAACAATATTTAGCTAAATGTATAACATACAAATATGTTTTGACAAAGATCCGTGTGTATACTACAAGAACTATTTTGCATTATCGTTACGTGCTTCGCCTGTTCTTCGCCTCGCGTAGGTAGTAAAAACCCAAGCGACCCGGGTAGACCCCTATGAATCCTATATACCGAGATTATTCATTCATGAAAGATCGAAGTGTTCCGAATGATGATTCCAGGGTTGACTTACTACGTGACTAAAGGCAACAATTCTTGGTTGATACACGCGCCATCTAGATTGAAATAAAAAGAACAACCTTTAAGTATATTTTATAAAATATAACTTACGTTTGATTTCCTTAGGGACACAATAAAATGTTATTGGAATAATAGGAGTATAATTTATGAGGCTTAAATTAAAAAAAAGGCCCAGGGTTTCTTTTGATGTCAGTGTGGGTGGTCGCACGTAATTTGACAAAAATATCCCACTGGGCTTGTGCCTTGAAAGACATTAAAAATGTCATTTTCATATTTCGTGATGAAATCTGACTTAAGCGCACGATCTCCCTGAAAGAGGTGCCGTATGTACTGTAGTACTAACACAGCATTTTATTGTACGTCTTAAACCTACGCCTAAAATACATAGTGATCAGTTAGAAATGAGTGTTTGTCCGTTTTTTGTGCTATCCCTGGCGTTGTCATAGCAGATTGCCATATGTTGTTTTAAATAAGTTCTTTGTATGCTGTAATTTTGCTATGCGTACGCTTTGCCAAAATGATTATTATCATTTAAATTTAATATTATAAATAAAATGTTATGTTATATATTTTTTTCAGGCCTAATAGTTCAGTAATAAGACATGTGCTTAGGGATCGAAAGGTCCAAGGTTTTAAACACATCAGGGTCTTGCAAGAACAGGACATTTGCCTGTATATGTTTCGCACTATTCAGATGTAAATGTGTATTTGCGATGATGTTATAATTTCGTAATGCCAGTTAGTCAGCTGCTTATAAAAGGGAGTTGGTGACTTTCCAGAGAGATTCCAGCTCAATAACCAGTGGCGCTTTGCACAAAAATTCTTACGAAAGAATTGATCGTACATCAAAAGCAAGAAACATTCCTATTACGGTTATTTCTTGGCCAATCAATACCAAATATTATTGAATTATGTAAAATATTTTATACATTTTGATTACCATATCATAGTTATGTTTATTATCCTTCTGATTTTGAATTGCAAAATTTTATAAAATTTACTTACGATATTTTTTTTCGTGAGTCAATTTTTGTGAAAAGATGCACAGGAGGGGGGGGGAAGGTCAATGCCTGTAAAGTCATTGAGTGTTTTGACATGAAACTTAGACTATAAAATGCTATTACATTCCCTTCCTAATCTATATTGACGAAAACAGTATAGAATACTTAACCTTCTGACAGTTAAGTCGTAAAAATTGTCATTCCAATTCTTAATGTTCAGCTGCCAAATTCATTAAATACATTTACGCTGTTTATGTCATAACTTCCCATGCAAAAAGACCTTGTTTTCGGGATGTTATATAGAAGTTAAGTATGATTTTATAGACCTGTAGCTATCTTCATGCTGATATCAATATTTACCAGGATAATCAATCCTAGAAGATCATATGTTCCTATTATATTTGACATCTATATGGATTTATGGGTAATATAATCATATAATACTTGAATAACCAACATTACCCCTAGCCATGGAATATTTTAAATCGCATTGTATTTCACGTATTACTCTTCAATGAAAATTTGACAATAATGTCAATTTTCCTACGTTAATAAGGTATGTTGAGAAGTTTCCGTATGTTTACTTGTGGAAGGGTAGGTGAGTGCTGGTTATAGACAAAAATTGGCTAGGAAAGCTAGGTTAGGTGCGCTAGGCGCCGTAAAATAACCTAAAATGTGTTGACACGGCGTTAACCCCAGTATAAATAAATGAATATGGTATACTAGTGTAGCAATTTCACATGCCATAGTTTTTATTTTACATGTATGTTTAGCAAACCCTTCATTATGGAGACAATAAATATGTGCTTTTAGTGTGTTTATTTCAATCAAGATTTACTTAAAGAATGAACTACCTTTCCTGTTATATGCACAGGCGACCGACACGTCCCCGGGCCATCTACGACACTACTTTATGCACAGGCGGCCTGCACTGTCCCGAATCAAAAGCGCTAAATATACATGTATATATTATAGTGTTTTTGATTTGGGGTCGTACCGGCCGCCTGTGACTTTTTATATAAAAATATCTCACTCCGAAATATTCGGAAACCATTCGGTAGTTTTCCGTAAATTGACGATCAACCAGCGCAGCTATCACCGAGTTGTTCCGAATGACTCCGAAAATGGTAATTTATTTTTACTTGTTTTCAGTTACAGGTCAGGACTTTTGCTTTAAATCATTGAAATTTAAAGAAATATATAAACATTTTTTTGTCTGAAATTGTAATATTGTTCGCTCAGAAATTTCGTCCGAAATTTTTAGGGACCGTCCTGCTTAGACTATAACAATTCATTATTGTTTAGCATGAATATCACAGTGTTCATCTATTTTTCTCAATGACGCATCCGCAATTGTGTCAGATAATTAAATCAAATCTGCCCTAAAATATTTTCTGGAATAAAGTTCGGTTGAAGCGAATACAAGTTTCTTTTTATTACCTTTGAAAGATATGTATTATTTGATTAATAAATTCCATCATAAGAAAACACTTGTAACACTAAGGCCGAGCGTTGTTCTATTTCCATACAAATTTCTAAATATATTTATGGTATAAAATATAAATATATTAATATAATCGTCAATAAGAACAAAATATGCGTAAGTAAAAATGTTATTCCGTGAACCAAATTTTCTTGAAGATCATTAAAACAGACAAGACAATATAGTGAACAAAGGAGATTTGTCTTACTTTGTGATGACACAACACCTCTCTGACCCTTTTATCATTTACTTCGTTCAGTGTTTTTATTCGGGGTTCATGGACGTTTTTTCTTGAAGTGTGTTTTGTTGTTTCCTTATCTTACTGACAATCTTAACTGACAATTTCTGTCCAAATATATTCCCACTTCGCTGATAGGTCAATTTGGAAAATCTGTCCGATTCTAAAATTAAAAACATCTTTAATAACAATGCCATGGATTTTCGATTAAAAATCACTTCTTTCCAGAATGACCAAACGATTTATGTAACTTTTCTGGCGAACATAAAACAATTTGATAGAAATGCTCGATGGCGCCCTACATAATTATGACAAAATGAAAACTCATTCCGAGCGTGCGCTGATTCATATTCGCAGTTTAGTTATACCGCAAGGGGCGTATCACGACGTATGTGTGATCAATTAGCATAGTGAGTCACTCACTATACACAGAGTAAATAGTCGCAGCTACTGTACGTGCTACGCACCAGTTTTATCACAAATAGCCAATGGTGTCATGTGTTTTATCCATTTCTTTGTACCGTGAAGGATTTTCTTTGGACAAACAGCTATGGTAGAGCAAATTGTATTGGTTAAGATATAGGTCAAAAGTTGGCTTAGACAGCTGCGCCGAAAAACAGACTATAAAATTGCATGTTCAGTAAAATGAAAATCGTTAATACAGGTATTTATTATAAGTCAGCAAATTCTATGACAGACATATAAGAGGTATCGTTGCACTTGATTGAATTATAATGTATATAATGTTCAAACAATTGTTTCATCTTATTCATATGGATATATTTGAGCATGACTCATCATATCAAACTTAAACACATACAAGTAAGTAAGTATATCAAAATTGTCAAAATTCTTTATAACGATAAAACATGCCATACACCGTATAGTAGAAAAATTTGTACTTCACTGACTGTTTGTGTTCTAACTAAAAGCTATATAGTCTGACAATAAATAGCCCTGATGTGTCACAGTTTAGTCGTGAAGTCTTCAATATGACATTGTCTCTCCTTAAATGTGGCACTATTTTATTCTAACTTGTCTTTTTGCTCTTTTGGGAAATTTTACCTTTACATAATAAGCTTTGCTAGTATCGAACACGTCGCAACATTTGCGTCCCTGCAATGACGTTTCTTTCAAACGTTTTATCAAGATGTATTTGCGATGTATTTTTCTAACGACGAAAATAGTATTACTAAATCTTTCTAGGAAAAACGTATTATAACTAAAGGCAGTCGACACGGTTCTGAGCTGGCGAACGCCGTTTTACGAATCAGCTCCTACCATGCTTGGATGTCATAGATACTATAAGTACGTGTGTATGTCATATGTTCCTTATCGACATGTCGTGGCTTCCTTTCTATTGATAATCTAATTACAATTTTTATCATTTATAGTTTATTTTGCTACTATACGACACACAATGGCTGGATGTTTGGTATGATACACAGGTGCTGACGCTGGTGTGTGTTCTGGCAGAATCATTGGACCAGAATTTGACTTTGCACCTTGCAATCATGGATTTTTCCTAAGCAACTGACCAGATTTCCCATCGTCCACTGGCTGGCCTTACTATCAATAATCCATTGCGTATTATAAACATTATATATACTTCATCTTGCTGCCACATCTTTATACTAGAAATACTGAACTTTTCAAACACTTACTTGAACTATCCTTAACTTTGTAAAATAGTAATTCAAAACCACATTTTGAATTTATTTCTCGTTATTTTTCACTATAAAACTTTCAATTATATAACTATCAAAATAAAAAATTAAGTTCCCACTCTAACTCATATTTTGGTCATATCAAAGACACCACGTGCACAAGAATTAATGGACCTTTCCATGACCTTACCTATTAGCATATTTAACGAAGGTTTACAGTTACTTTTTGTCCCACAAACAAGGTGTCAACAAAAGAGCACACGCTTATATGCGTGGGTAAAAGTATTGTTATTCAAATAAAAAGGTCACATTCGGAAGGGTCCATTAACACAAATTTCATGTGCGCAAATTTTACAATAAAAACATTCCTCTTGTCTTATACAGTATAACCTCTACAGAGCGGCCCTCTACTGAACTAATTATCTGCACAATAACAGTTTTTGATATTTCCCTTAGATATAATTTAAATTGAATTTAACTCCAGCAGAGCAACAACCACTGAACAATAACATACTTAAGTCTCTGCAAGTGGGTGTTGTTCAAGAGAGGTTGTACTGTAATCCTTTTCAGTATCCTTTTTAATATATCTGATCTCCACAAAACCCAGTTTAGAGGATCATTGTTCTAGAGGTTGAATGCTTTTAAATAAGACTTTAAATACATTCTGACCATGTCTTTCTTGGGCACCAACGTTTTCTGGAGGATGGGATGTTCATATTGAAGATTGTTTTGATGCAGGCGGAGGCGTGCATAACATGACCATATCGTCTAAGACATCTTGCACAAAAGAAGCATTTATTGCACAATGTATTATAATTTCTGTGTACATAAAAAGTTATGTTCCAGTAACTTTTTATATCAACGACGACCTTAGAAAAAATGAAAGGCTTTTCTATACGGTTTTAGTGCTGCAATATTCTTTTAAGAATAGTTGCCTCTATATTAGCAATAGTTATTACTAATCCTTGAAATTGATAAACAGCTGAACTACAAGTATGGTTGCTATAAAAACCTCAATGATCTGAAAGTTTGTTTTTATTTCTTAATTCTCGAAGGCGGAGGAGTCCTTAGTGTTCTATGAGATATGAATATTTGATATTCCCATACAAGCCACATTAAAGGGACGTATGTTCATATTACATATGACATCTATAAGACTTTATGTGAAATATATCTGTATTACTTGAATAATAAATGAACATAACTCATTGTATATGTTACATTTGACACGGTATTACGTAACTAAGAACTCATATTAAAGGCACCACATTACTGTTACAACAAGCCATGTCTTTTATCATTATGAATAATAAAGAAATGTTTTAAGAGCAAATAAAACAAAAGTTTGAAAATTTGAATATTATATACTAAGTTTTACAATATTTTCAAAATAAAAGCAGGAAAATTATGATTCTTTATCATAAAAAGAATAGTTTTATACCCAATATCAAGCAATGATTTTTAATGCCAACTTGGCAAGTGTTTCTATAAATAAGCATCCATCAATAGAAATGTTTGATTACCAGATTCTGGTCGTTGGGGGAAGATACATGTTAATCCAACTGTTGAGAGGAAAGCGCATGCCTAACCATTCAGACAAGAGCGCATTCTTGACTGGGAGCATTGATTTACTGTTTTATTTTGAAGCAAAGGAAAAATAATTTGGAACCCCAACTAGCAATGTAATAAATCTTTTGAGACGATGTTACTGAGACAGACAACTCATCACACTTATTGAGGATTTGGCTCCACACAGAAAATAGTTCGGTTTTCAGGTTTCAGCAAGGAGTTCAGAAATTATTACCCCTGCCATAGCAGGTAGTCTGAATTGCTATATACTGGCAGAACTGTCTGTGGATTCAATATCTAAGGATTTAAAGAGGCTGAAATTACCATAGGTATATTTGTTTGGGCTAATAGCCAGATCAGGGCAGATGTATGGAAAGTCAACAAGAGAAAGCATTTCATATCCATTTTCATCTTCTTCAATATTTATTTATTCACATGCTTACACAAGCTAGTGCTCAATCTCTGTAAACAGATATCCTGCAGAGCGTTGTCGTACAGGATCTCTACTGTCTCCGTTGAAGGTCACGTCGAGATGAACTTTGTGTCGACCAATCAATGCGTAGCTTTCATCTAGACGAAAACACTATTCATCACATTTTGATTTCGTAATTTCTATTTTTAGACCAAGGTTTGCATGCTAATTTAACAGCTATATTATTCACAGTCTGTGATTGGGTGGCTCATTTCAAATTGTGTGACGTAGACGATGTAAACAAGTTACATATCATAACAATTTCGTCATGAATATTATGATGAAAAAAGGTCACCTGAACGTGGCCTTCGTTTGAAAAAGGCCAGATATAAATTAGCGAGTAGGTGAGCGGAAATTTTAGATCGGTTTTTAATCAGATTGGCTAGTGCTGTGATAAGTGTTAACCTGGTGATCTGAGAAAGAATCCTAGTCATTATTGTACTGGTCCTATCCAGCTAATATATTTAGACAACAATTTTCTATTGTTTTAGAAATTAGAATTGTCAAATAGCTTTAAAATTGAATTGTTAAATTGTTTAAGAAATTAGAATTGTTGAAGAAATAAGAATTGTCATATTATTTAAACAATTAAAATTGTCGAATCTTTGTGAAATGTTTTGAATACATGTATAGGATAAATAAGAGTTCAAGAATGGCTGTAAAACTGCAGTAAATATGACAAATCAATATAAAACCAAAAACAAAAATAAATTTCACACAAATAAGACTAAATGTAAATTTTTTATAACAATTTATTCAGAGCAATAATACACTGTATAACAAAATACACAAAATGCATACACATGGGTGAAGGTTTCTCATTTTTTCAACATTCATGAGTTCAACACGAAGACAAAGACTCATTTTTAGAGTCCTAAAACTCATGAAATGGCCGAGTCCAAACTTTCACCCATGTATTCAGTAGGGCTGCAATGATTCACTGGAAAGTCAATTCAATGTTATTTGATATTTTATATTCAATTCATTTTTTTTCCGATACATTGAATTATATAGTCTATTTCAAATGAACATTAAAACATTCATTTGAGCTTACAACTTACTAATATTGGTTAAATAAAAGTGTTCTTTAGATTTTCAACATTAATTTAGAACAAGATCAATAAAACAAATGAATTTTCATAATGATTTATTTTTCACTAGATTAACATTGTAACTTAAAGTCTTAAATTTTTATGTTAACTTTTATCAACAAGTTTAAAGTAAGAATCAAATTAAAATTAACAGGTCCATAATAGACTATATCCGGAATTCAAATATTTGGGTTTTCCCCTCTGGTACAAACAAACTTTCACTGTTACAATGAAAACATGTGTAAAAAGAACAATAGGATTAAATCCATAGTTTGTGTTGTTTAGCAATAATGTGTAGAAAACTTTGTTTGTACCACCTGTGCATGGACGGAATAACCCATAAATTTGAATTCCGGATTAGGTCTATAGAAATCGAATCTTGCAATTGATTTTCGATTTATAGAATCAAATCGTTGCAGCCCTAGTATACAGACAAATACAATCTCAATGTTTTTAATATACAAACACATGTATGATAATATACATGGTATAAAACAAAAGTATTTTAGATATTAACAATGATATACAGTATTAACAAATGCAACTAATATTGCAATCAAAAACAATATACAAATATAGTACCCATCTAAATAAGTGACATTTTTTTCACCATCTCCTATGTGACCAAGATCAATCATTTTGAGGTATAAGACACCAAATACCAAGTAAAGAATTCAATATATACATGTACAAAAAATGTATTACTATAACAGGATGGCCAAGTGGTTACGATATTAGACTGGTAATCATTGGATAGCCAACTCAAAGTTGGATTCAATCCCATCCAAAACCTATCCCATTGTGAACTACTAATCCTTGGATAGCCAGCTCCACATAGGTTCAAATCCCATCCAAAACCTATCCCATTGTAAACTACTAATCATTGGATAGCCAGCTCAACATTGGTTCAAATCCCATCCAAAACCTATCCCATTGTGAACTGCTAATCCTTGGATAGCCAGCTCAACATTGGTTCAAATCCCATCCAAACCTATCCCATAGTGAACTGCTAATCCTTGGATAGCCAGCTCCACATTGGTTCAAATCCCATTCAAAACATATCCCATTGTGAACTGCTAATCATTGGATAGCCAGCTCCACAATGGTTCAAATCCCATCTAAAATCAATCCCATTGTTTCTTTGAGCAAGAAACATAATCCTACTAGCTCAATACTTGGGAACCAGGAAGTGGATTATCTATACAAACATGTAACATTAGCATACAGTTTAGTTTCATACAATCAAATAAATGAGATTCCTTAATTTAAGTTAATAAATTTTTTTTATCTTCTTAATAATAGCATAACCATTAAACAAAAAAGAACACCACAGAATTTATTGAATTTGGATTAAAATATTACTTGTTTATTATTCACAAATAATTAAAAAGGGATATACAAAAAGAGTTAACAAAGCATTTATTTTTCACATGCTAATTAACTAAGGAAGTTTTAGGAAAATTGATTAATTCCTAAAATTTCTCCTCTTTTTTTGTTGAGTTAAACACATGTCATGGCAGTCAGTCAACCATTCCTGAAAAGGCCAAATCTCTGGATTTAGCTGATAACCAATTATTAAGCACATACTTCTGTCAGATACTGATAACTGCCATACAAAAAGTAAAAAAAGTATGTGGTAGCAGGGAGAATGGCAGTAAAATTTATTTCATGACCAACTCAAGGTAAGAATGTCCCACAGGTGAGAATTCCTAAATTAAAAAGGGGAAATCATTAAATATATAATTACAATGTATATTACTTATGCCAAGATCAGCAAACTACAATTTAAACCATAAAGAAATTAAGTTCAAATGAAAGCATTATATAATAATTATTATAATAATAATTAAGACTTTAATTAACAAGGCTACACATTTGGATAAATCCAATCTTCCATGTGGATCTCATTACTTAGAGAAATAAATGTGCATACCTAATAGAGGACATTTATTTGTTTATTTCAGTGTAAGATCAATTTTTATTTCATGAGTGAGCTAAGAATGCAATATTTTCATTAGTGGGGTCAGACAACCACTTCCATATCCTAATTTCGTAGACTCCTCTGGACTGACTACAATTTTAATGGACTTAGCTCATTGTCCACCAACTACATGTGAATTAGGGCTGGGACGGGTAGAAAATTTGTACCCGGGTACCCGAGGCCGTATTACCCGCGGGTATCCGGGTACTTGCTGTTATAAATCATGAAAGAGTTATAACTCACTACATCCTGGCACTTGTTACTGCTTATAAAATAGAAACAATGTTTCCGAAGTCGTCTTTGTTGGCAAGAGAGAGTCTTGTAATTTTAGCAACTTCTGTCCCGTCAAAGAGTGTTTAGCGTCGCAGGGCTTACAATCACAAAGCAGAGAGCAAGTCTTGACCCGAGTGTTGCCGTTGATATATCAAATCCAGGTTACTTGCCACCTAGCCTTCCAATATCTGGTTTTCCATCGCCTATGTTTATTAAAGTCCAAACCTGAAGTATGTCTGAATGTACCTACACGTAGTTCCAAGCATTCCGTACCACAACCAGTATTGAAAATGCGTCTAATTAGGTTGTCCTCGTATGCGAACATTTTTCTGTGTTAACTGATAGTGGGAACGTATATTGATGTATATGAACGTATATTGTTGATATTTTAGCCATTACAACGAAATAAGAAATTGTTGTAAAGTAGTGCCGATAGAGAAATTCGGTAGATGTACATTTCATAATAATTCTGATCGAGGCCGATTTTTTAATTGCTAAAAAATCGAAACTAATTAATATTAAGTGTTTTATTTTACGGGTACCGGGTAATAACTTTGTACCCGGGTAGTAGCCTTACCCGACCCGATACCCGGGTACTTGAGTACTCGTCCCAGCCCTAATGTGAATACTGTTTCACAAACAAATTACATATCGCAGGCTAAGCGCAAAACAGAGGTAACTAAAACAAGTAAATCTGTGAGCTAATGCTCACTAGTGATACCCCCGCCAAAATCTAAAAATATGCGACAAACAGGAAGTAGATGAGCAAGGAGCATGAAATCGCTTTACACCACATTGGACTATGGGATGAGGCAATATGCAAAGTATTAGGCTGCTGCATGTTATAATTGCTGAGAAAACTGCGACGGAAATTTTGTAACGGACGACCGCACGGCCGCACAGACGCACGGACAAGGGTAAAACAGTATACCCCCCTCTTCTTCGAAGCGGGGGTATAAAAACACTCAAAGAGTGAGTTACGACAGTTTTGCGCTTAGCCTGCTTTAAATTATATCATAGTAGTTATACAATCAAATAATATTTTAATACTAGCAACTAGTACAGTAATCTCAATATACTTCTCTAAACATAATACAATAAAAGTACAAATTATATGTTTAAACAATAGCACTAAATAAAATAATAAAGTATAGCACATGTTATCTACATTCATAATTTTACATATACATGTATAAAACAGAATAGTTCAACATTTCAATAGCCTTAAATATTGTTATACAGAGTAATAAACTGACCTACTATGAAATATTGATTTGAAGGTTATATATATATATTGTATATTACATATCGAGGGTTGCCCGGAAGACTGTAGTAAGTGCATTGCATTAAAGTGCGAGTTACTACAGTCTTGCAGGCAACCCTCAATATGTAACTGAAACAAGCTGTTGCCATTTCCAAGCCCGTCTGCTTAATTTCCATCAGATTCTGCATTAAACTCTTTGAAATTTTAGCTTTATCCTAGATTTACGTCTTGTGTAATGATTCTCAACATTAGTTGACCAAATATTTTTGCTAAGTTTTAAATCTACAGTAAAATATTAAACATTCTTAAAATGAATGACAACATTTTAAAGGTATTAGTGTTTTATCTTTCTGTGTCAAGCATACAGTAAGCTAATGGTAACAAAAACATGCATCAGAAGAGGCCATTTTGAAATGTGAGTCAATAAATTTGAATATAAAAAACACTCAATGGAGTTGATAATTGAACATGCAATATTATTAAATTTTATTCAACTGTCAGTGACCCATACATTAACCCTGCTGATTTAAATACACAGTTTGTTTGATACATCGACAGGTTTGCCATATTTTTAAGTACAGTATGTTACTTGGCTCTTTGTCCTGGTACATAGGTACAGACACCTATTTTTATCAATTTGGAGAACAGAAATACTATAGTAAGCATTTAAATCAACTGGGTAAATGTATGTGCCACTGACAGTAGAATACAATTTAACAATACAATGAGAGAATTAGGGACTTTAGTCAGTTATCTTTCCCTGATAAAATCTGAAGCAATCCAATTAGTAA
Source organism: Mactra quadrangularis (assembly GCA_025267735.1). Classification (NCBI taxonomy): domain Eukaryota; kingdom Metazoa; phylum Mollusca; class Bivalvia; order Venerida; family Mactridae; genus Mactra; species Mactra quadrangularis. The sequence continues at coordinate 38,833,120 of CM046298.1, read as the reverse complement.
ATAGGTCCTTACAGTTGGAATCCTCGGATTTTATCATTGAATTCCAATGTTAGGATAACAAAATATTTCATCTAATATCTTTTTTGTTAATGAAGATATTAACAGAAGTGATAAAAGTTAGATAGTTCTTTACCCTAAAAATTCTTGGCTTGAAATTCAAACAAATTAGATGATATATAAATAAGTTATTTAAGATTAATTTAGGCAAATTGACATTGAAAAGTAAGGGTACAATCTGAGTAATCCAACTAATAGGACATACCTATTTGAAGAGTATTCAAGGGGAAATAACAGACTAAGGTCCCTTATTGTTTAAATGAAAGCAAAAGTAACATCTTCATATACAGATAGGTTAATCTAGGTGCAAGTACATGTATGTGATGTGACAAATCAAACACCACTTACATAACATGTTCTCCAGTATAGGTAGTTTGCGTAAAAAACCTGAACTCCTAAAAACCATAATTATCTAAAAAACTACAATATTTATTTTGCTCAGATTTTGAACACAGTCTTATTCCAACTTTACCTTCTTGAATTAAGATCTTCAGAATTTAAGGAATATTATAAAAAAACTTTTCCATAGAGTGTTAAGCAAAATATTTGCATTTTTAACTGAAAATCCAGGCAAGAGGGATAAAAGATGTTCTGATTATAACATTGTCATAATTACATTGTATTTATACTAAGTCTTATTCCCATAAACTTAATGCAATATTGATGCTTAAATAAATAGTTGACGGTCTGCTTATTTGTAAAGCGGAGGGCCGTCTTTTTAATTATATTTCATCTTTGAAATAGAGCATGAATGACATATTTAAGTACACTTTGAATTAATTGGGTAAAAAATCAATTCAATGTTGGGGCCTCATATTTAGCGATGATTTTGTATCTACTGTTAAATGACTGTTCTCACTATGGCACATATCCATCTAACAAACACTGTTTTTGGCTAAAATTTTGCTTTGCATGTCTATGGAAGGTATGTTATATAATTCAGTAAAAAGTCAGATTTTTTGGATTAGAGGACGAAAATGCTAGTTATGATCACATACAAAATTTTAGTTAATTCCATCTGATACATATTGAAATATCTAATATTTTTAGGGGTCCAGATTCAACACAAACTACCAATACCCAGTACTATGTTAAATACGACCTACAGCTTGATAAACCAAGGATATTATGTCTACAAGATGAATACTTGAATGTCAACAGTAAAATCATTACTTAAGTAATTTGATGGGATTTTTTGTGTAAAATAGACCATAAGTACCGTTGTGCATAGTAAGATCTATATAATTATGATTAACAAATGTTACATTTTTATTGCATGATACAATATATCACTATTCTATTCTGATTTATTTCTGGCAAAATAATTTTAAACAATTAGGCCACAACAAATTGATTATATGTTCTATGGATTCGCTCGCACCTTAATTTTGACGGTTTTTACAAAAAAATATTTTTATTTCCTTGCTCGCTCATAAAAATTTGGTCAAACCGCTATATAAAGCAAGTGAATAAAGACTTTTTTATTCTTTTCTTCGCTCGCTCGCCCCATTTTTCCCCCAGAAAAATCTGTAGAACATATGATCAACTTTTTGTGGCCTTACACAGTAGATTCAGTTAGAACGAGGATATGAACTAGAGCATGTTTTAAACTATTTTATAGTCACTTTTAAGACTTCTATTTATGAACTTAATATACAGTTCATAGCCTTGATAGGTACCTGCTTATCATATATTTCAAGTATCAATTATGTCATCAAATTACATGTAGTCTCAACTTTTGGTGTTGATTAAGTCAAAAATACTACTTGAATTTTTCTAAATCGTTATAAACTTGCTTTTCAGATGCAAGGGTTAATGATCTACTGACTAAACAGTTTCATATAAATTTTATTTTATAAGTTCGTAAAAACAAGAACATACATGCATACACTGGGTTCCAAAAGTTTCTTTACACATTGAATTTTGATGTTCTGAAGTATACTTGATATACTTTATATTAGGGCTAATAAAATTACCAAAAATGCCTGCAAAACTTTTTCAATAAAAAATAAGAGAAAATATGACAAAGTATGCACAGTACTTTGTTATATTTTCTCTTATTTTTTATTGAAAAATGTGTAAAAAAACTTTTGGACCCCAGTGTATATTATTTATTAATTATATATTATCAATGTACCATTTCATGGAAATTATCATGCTATTTATTTACAAAAAGTTCAGAGCACTTCAAATAAATAGAAAGATGAAAGAGTTTGTAAAAGCAAATAGAAAGTTGAACCCTTGAAAGCAATTAGCAGGCTAAGCAAAAACGGATGTAACTCACTCTTTTTTTACTTGAGGTACGACAGGTTTGCTCTAAGCCCTTGAATTGTTTTATATTCTTGTTATGGCTCTCAATCATGTGGTTAACAAATACTTAGCCACAAGACTATATGCAAATATGTAAATAAAAACAGTCAGTACTCATACCAACTTTCTTATAGCAACTATGATGTAGCCCAGTATGCACATAAACAGTACTGTAATATGTTTTTCTTAACAATCCTTCAATCAATTGTATCAATATTATATTGTTAAATTTCATTCTACTGTCAGTGGGGCAAATATTATCTAAATATTCAATACAGTGCTTCTCAATCTCCGTAAACAGATATCCTATAGAGCATTGTTGTACAGGATCTCTACTTTCTCCGTGGAAGGTCACGTCGAGATGAACTTTGTTTCAACCAATCAATGCGTAGCTTTCATCTAGACGAAAACACTATTAATCACATTTTGATTTCGTAATTTCTATTTTTAGACCAAGTTTTGCTTGCTAATTTAATAGCGGTATTATTCACAGTCTGCGATTAGACGGCTCATTTCAAATTGCGTAACGTAGACGATGTAAACAAGTCACGTATCATAACAATTTCGTCATGAATATTATGATGAGAAAAGGTCGCCTGAACGTGACATTTGTTTGACAAAGGCCAGATCTAAATTAGCGAGTATGCGAGCGGAAAATTTCAGATCCGGTTTTAATCAGATTGAGTGCTTCTGTACTCAGGATCAATAAAAATAGATACCCATATTTATTTACAAAGATTACCAAACAAATATCAAGTATTTAAATCAGTGGAGTAACTTTATGGGCCCACTGACAGTTGAATAAAATCTAACGCTACCAAAGGAAAACACAATGAGTCTGTGAGAGAACAGCATTGTATGCTTGTAGTACACTTTAGCGTGTGTCCAACATGAATGTAGTACATTGAAGTGTCCGTCCAACATGAATGTAGTACACTCAAGTGTGTGGCAAACATGAATGTAGTACACTAAAGTGTCTGTCCAACATGAATGTAGTACACTGAAGTGTCCATCCAACATGAATGTAGTACACTTTAGTGTGTGTCCAACATGAATGTAGTACATTGAATGGTCTGTCCAATATGAATGTAGAACACTGAAGTGTTTGTCCAACATGAATGTAGTACATTGAAGTGTCCGTCCGACATGAATGTCTGGGCAAGCACATATCAGTCAATGCCTCACAAAAATGATTATAACACATAATTGAAGATATCACAATATAATGTCCATCAAGAACCTGAAAATAGAAAATTGGAATCAATTAAAAATCTATAAAAAATAATAAAATATAAAAACCAATGAATGAAGTATTCTAATAAAATCAACTAAGCAATTTAGACAAACACACAAATAAACAACAATACCCCGCAAAAATCTAAAAATATGCGACAAACAGGAAGTAGATGAGCAAGGAGCATAAAATCACTTTACACCACATGGGAGTATGGGATGAAGCAATATGCAAAGTATTAGGCTGCTGCATGTTATAGTTGCTGAGAAAACTGCGACGGAAATTTTGTAACGGACGGACGCACAGACGCACGCATGCACGGACAAGGGTAAAACAGTATACCCCCCTCTTCTTTGAAGCGGGGGTATAACTAGATGTTTGAATCCAATCCGTAAAATAGGAGCTGAGAAATTGAGTGGACAATAAAAAGCGACAGACAGGCAGGCAGGCAGGCCAGGCAGGCCCCATAAACAGTTTTATAAATCTTAACAATAGTTAGTGCTTTATTTCATTAGGATAAATAGATCAATACTGTACTTAAAAAAAAGTTAAAAGTTAAAGTGCGGTTTAAAGTCTGCTTCCATATACATGTTCAGCTGACTTTACAATCTTGTACAATAACTCCTGGTCACTGAAATCACCCTCAGACTGGCGATCCCTCACAGTACCCATTTACACCTGGGTGGAAAGGAACAATTGTAGGTTAGTTTCTTGCTCAAGGAAATTAGCAGAGCCCCTAGTGGGTATCAAACCCAGGACCTCTCGATCCCTAAGCGTGTGTCCTACCACCGGACCACTGCTCCTCTTAAATGCAGTTGAACTGACTCGAAATATTAAAGAAAAGTGAAGCCATTTTATACATAGAGGAACAAAAAATATAACCTAAAATTTGTATATAACCTGATTCAGGATTTCAAACTTGAAATGTACTGAATCAATTTCTGGTATTTGTAAATCTACTTATAGAAACATCAAGGCTTTGAAGTATAAAATAAAAATAAACTAAAAAAAACATTTCTAACACAATCGTATGGAAATAAAAGCTTTGATAACTCAATAAAACCCTTCACATTATATACAGTGTCAATATAACGCCATCTCATACATAGTGAAATATTGTGTGATAAATTCAATTCATTATGACCAATAGCAACTGTCGGAGACTGTTAACAGATAGCATGTTAACTTTATCTCACAAAACAATTAGATTAAATCTAAACAAAGAAAAGCGAGCGTGCAATGTAAATTAATTCAACATATAACAAAAGGACATATAACAAGAAATAAAAAACTAAAATGTAAAATATAAAACCAATTTGTGATATATTGATACATTTTCACTTCAATCTCATATGTTTCATGTGTCAACAATATCATAGATTCCTGACTAAATTATAAAACTAAAATGTTTTACGTTAGTAAATTTCAAAGTGAAATAGACAGTAATTCAATTATTCACCCTTAACACCTTATACAAAACATGTCATTTTTTGGTATGATGAAAGTATGATTGGTTGTTATTTTATAAAATTATAACTTTTTGTAGAGTTTACAGTCTAGTTATGTATTACAGATGGAGACTTATTGCTACATGTACAACAATATTGAAGATTCTGATGTCATCCAAAAAATAAAATATAACAAGAAGCAGAAAATAGCTTAGATAGAATTTTTTTAACAAAACAAGTTGTGATGCTGACTAATAGTAAATAATTGAAGTGTATGTTTGTCATCACTAGCAGACTAAAAAGACATTGATTCCTTAATATAATTTGCTTATGTCAACATGAATACATTAATGCAGTAAAGCTCAAATCAATTATAAAGAACATCTTGGCTACATGAAAATCATGCAATGTTTGAAGATTTTTTAAGTCCCTCTATGTTTAATTTTGTTGTTTGCTAGGAGCAGAGATCCAGTGGTAGAACATGGGCTTATGAATTGAGAGGTCCCAAGTTCGAACCCCACTAGGAGCACTGCTTATTTCCTTGAGCAAGAAATTTACCTACAACTGTTTCTTTCCAGCCAGGTGTAAATGGGTACTGTGAGGGATCAACTGACAGGAGATTTCAATGACCAAGAGTTATAGTACACAATTATTAAGTTTGCTGAATATGAATATAGAAGCAGACTTTCAACCGAACTTTTAGATTTAATTTGGGAAAAAAAAACGGTTCCAATATAAAGACTGTTCTGCTACTAAGACCTTCAATTTGATGATCCTAATAGTGGAATTTTACAGTACAAAATTTGTTGAAAAAACTCTGACAATTCACTTAAAAATACATGTTTTATCTACCTTAAGACAAGTTAAGTTCTATGAATTTTGGAAGGACAAGAAACATTATGCTTGAATTATTTCTAAAAATTTAGACTTCACAGTCTATATGCTAGCTAACTAAGTTACTTATCTTTGTTAAAATACTCAATAAGTAAATAAAAACTCACACATACACCTTTTTAAGATTTGAAATTGTATGTTATTAAATAGACATTGGGTCTGGACCCTGCTATAATTTGGAAAATGTACATGTCCATGAGTGTATTTCTTGCTTGTAAGTCATTTTTAAGTAGTATGAAGCAATTTTTTTCGGTCCTTAACATAGATTTAATGGTTATGAAGTTTTATTATCAATATGTGCCTTTTTTCTGCAAAATGTGTATAATGTGGTCCTGGTTCGAGGTTAAGACCCACCCCTAGAAAAGTTCGGACCCCCCTATAGTAAGATTTCTTTCACCTTACGAAGGTCAAAGTGCATTGAATATTCATGAAGAAGATCCGAATGCGGTGAACAGGTGTGCACTACAATAATAGCAAGCGTTAATTACAATAACTTTGACGCATATCACTAACTGATATCCTTAGCCCACTGGTAACGCGTCGGCCGTCAGACATAAAGGTTTAAGGTTCAAATCCCAGTAGCATAATATTTTTTCAGATCTTATTTATAATATGGTGTCAGTATTATATAAATTATCCAAGTTTTTCTCCCTCGTGAATCTCGTGCACACAAGGAGTGTATATAACCACCCAAATGTTTTTAAAGTGTTGGTAAGGTCATACCGTCTGAAACGTGTAAGCACGCGAAAAATTGTCAAAAATGTGATATATTTACTTATATTTTATAACCACTGACCACTGTGTCACAAACGTTATTTTAGACGCAGCTGTATCCACTGTGCTAAACCGTCTTTCGATAATTGAAGTTTAAATTTGATTACAATTTAACATTGAACGAGGGGAATAAATGCTTGGAGAATAAACCTTCCGAACTACCTCTTTTATAATGGTTTAGCCCATATTTACAAAGGTAAGCGCCGTGACCTTCGTAAGGTGAAAGAAATCTTACTATAGAAAGGTTCGGACCCCCCCAAGAAAAAAACCTGGATACGCTCCTGATTTATTTACTATTTATTAAGCTATGGAAACAAAGAGATACAAAATCTCATTATGTGATTACATGCATTATAGAGCTGTCATTGATTGGGCTCAAAGCGTATCGATGATATCAATATATCAAGGAGTAAATATCGACGATACACCTATATATATTGATACTTTCACTGCAGTACTATACAGACCATTTATGTTGTCATAAACTCATAACATATGTATATTTGTCATGAATGTTATACCTTCTGTGGACTAGAGCTATTTTCTAAATGGGAGTGCCAGCAATTTTTTAGAACTATCAGTTCATTTTATGTTAGCGCACCTATTTCAAGTTACAATAGAAGGTTGTCTCAAAAATTTGACCCTTAAAAGTGACTATTATTTATTTACCTATATAGGCTTTATTATCGATATTTCAAAAAGCATATTGATTATTGATCAGAAAATAAATATCGACGATACAGCTACAGCTAGTTCGAACTACATGTATATAAAATTTAAAAAATCAATTAATTATACCTACCTTTAATTAATAGCAAAGAATGCTACTTGACATCTTCTTCATTTGGTCTTTTTCTATTTGAAGAACTATCACAACTATAAGAAAAACAAAATGAAATATGTGATCAATATAATGTCAAACATGCTTTACGATGAAACATTGTGTAATTCAATGAAAGTATACGATGAAAATATAAACTTGATATTTACATTGTAGTGAAAATACAATCTTGTATTTTCACCATCAAGTGATGTCACCTTAGAAGATAAATGACATCATCTCGGAGAAAAATGACGTCAGGTTTTTAAAATTTGTGGTAAAATAACTACCGGTAGAATAAAATTCAGAACTAAGCATGAAATACCTTAAACAGAATATTCGTCAACTTTGGTGTAAGATTTTTTTAATTTAGCTTGCTAACTCAGAAAATGACATTTTCACTCGTGGCTACGTCACTCATGAAAATATGTTCTCTGGGTTCACTCAGCGCAATAAAAATAAATTTTACACCAAAGTTGACAAATATTCTCTATATCATTCAATTTGAAAGTGTTATCAAAGTTCAGGGTTGTTTGACAGATATCTCGAAAGTTGAATTCTCAATCTTATTTTACAAAAAAATCTGGCAAGGTAGAAATTAGGGAAAATTCATAGTATACATATACTAGAAAATATCATTAATCAGAATTGTTCATGTCATGTCTTCTGTAAACTACATAAGAAGAAAATGTCAACAACCTTAAAACAACCATGATTAAATGATTGTAAACCATTTAAATAAAATCCCAATGCTAAAGCAGAAAAACACAGATACAGTAAAGTTCTGCTATTACGACAAATTTTGTTATTTCCAAATCATGTGATTTTTGACAATTATTAAGACTAAAGTGCTTATTTGTAAACAAAAGGGTCTCTATAATAAGACTCAGTGCTTTGCTATTAAGACCATCGATTTTGCTGGTCTTAATAGCGAAACTTTTCTGTAATTGTTATATGATTTTTTTCATTTTTTTTTATTTCTCAATTTTAGGATTTCAACAAAAGGAAAAGAACTGTATCAAACTTGAAATTTCTGAAATTAAGGATTTACGCAGCTTTAACTTAATGAAATATCAGTATTAAACTTACACATCAAATCCCGGTAAACTATGGATTTCTTGTTGAAGTATTTTGGTTTCTTCCACATATTTATCTAATTCTGCCACATTGGTTGGTGGATGTATATTAGGTATAAACTTTGAAAATAAATCTGGTCTCATCTTTGCATATGCTGGAATGATATATAACAATTTCATCAAATTTTTAATCATTGGGTAAAAAATAAAGCTACAAGTTGAACTTGAATATACACCATAGATTGGCATTGAGATATTTTAGAACACTCAATGTAAACAAGAAATGTAATGTGGAAACCACATTAAAGCCGGATTTTCATCAAGATCTGACCATAAATGAAAAGATATCCAACATATTAAAAACTTTAATGCAAAAATTACAAAGGGAAATAATCCATAATAAACCCAGGTAGAGTTGTGATTACTTTCTAATTCTGTTCATCACATGGTATGAAGTTTCATAAAGATCAGACAATAAATGGCAACACAATTGTTAACCAGACGCCCACCCAACCATGTTTTGCCAAACTATAAGCCGGTAATAAAAAGATGCAAACCTATCAGAAATAATAACAGTAAAGAAAAGATAGACTATCCACACAGCCAAAGAGCTAGGTGTTTTAAGATTTTTAAACTTTTGCTATAAAAGGGATGCCACAAACAAATACAGAAAACAAAAACCTAAGAAGTTTCTGCCTTGGAACAGATGTCAGTTCAAACCAGCTTCTAGTCCGGACAAACTTCACACTTGTCCCAAAGGTTCATAAACAAACAATAAAAATTGTAAAGATATAATTTATTTTAATAAGGCAGAAAGGTAAGATTATCCTTAGAACATTGTTTAGTATTTAATAGGGGTACATTTGCATCTAAGATTGGGGTCATAAATACTACTGCGATAGTATTGCAGTACTATTATGATTGATTGTTTGAAGTGCTTGTAGTTATATTGTACAGGCTTCAGCTTCATCACTACATTAAAAACTTCAATATTCAGGAAAATTATTGCAAACAGTCGATATTCAGAGAAAGTATTGTGATATTTATCGACTTAAAAATTCTATTGACCTATTACTATTGCAAGGTAAACTATAACAATACAGCAATAGGTTGCCCTATCGTTACACTACTACTATTTAACACTCAACAGTAATACAAGTTTTAGTATAAAGCTACAGTCCCATAAACATAAAAATCGCCGTGAGGGCACCGCGCAATCAAGCTCCGTAAGGACCCGTACGAACTCTTGAGTACCCGTGCGGACAGGTCCTTGCGGAGCTTGATCGTTCGGCGCCCATACGGTGCCCTCATGGCTATTTTAATGTTTATGGGACTGTAGCTTTAATTTTAGCATTATTTGACTGCATATTTTATCATATCCCTAAAAAAAATTTTGTCCAGTAAACTTTCAATTGCTCCAGTAAAAAATCTGTATTGCAGGACTGCATGTTCATTTTTAATGAAAGTTTGTCACGAAGACAGCTACATGTATATCATGGTACCAGCCAGGATCTTTCTCATGAATTATGTCTACAAAAGATCTTTTTCATACAAAGTAGGTAATAACCCTATATATAAATGACCTTTACCTCTTCTTAATCATTTAAAACATAAAGTTATACAATTAAGTTTTAAGAGAGCAACCTACTTTATTAAACACAATCATGTACATAAAAAAACACCTACACATTTTTTAATACGGAAAAAAATCGTACAAAAAACCTCTTAATCAAATGAAAGAAAAATTAACCTGTAAATCATATAAAAGGTGTGATAAGGGATGATACAAGTAGGGTTATATCATATATGTAATACTAATCTCTAAAGACGTACCAAAGCAGTCATTATAAGATAACAAAAACAACATCCAGACTTATTGATGAGAATTTACAGGAAAAAATTACATGACTATTGGAGACATCTTCTGATTTGAATTACTGTACAATATAGATTGTTTGTGTGAGGAAATGTTTCGTAATTTAAGAGACCTCTAGAGTTTGTATGTTTGTTTTGTTGGGTTTAATGCCGTAGCAACACATTGTATAGGACATAAAACGGCAGTCAGTCAACCTACCCACTGTTCCTGGAAAGAATAAATTTTTGAATTTAGCTGTTAACCAACTACTAAGCACGTACTTTCATAGGTGACTGACAACTGCCCTACATGATTAAGAATCATTGATAGGAGGGAGAATGGCCATAGAAATAATTTCATGACCAAGCCCCACAAAAGTATCCCCCCTAGAATCAACCCCACGACCCCTTGATCAGTAGACTTGTGTGCTACCAACTGAACTAGCTGGCACTTAAACCTCTAGAGATATGGCAGTTAAGTTCCTACGTCCGACTTTGACCTTTGAACTGTGGATAGGTGAATAATGAACAATGATATGTAAGCTGTGAATGTCTGGTAAAGTCACTGTTTGATGATAATTAGGTGTCTCTGATGACTGTTTTTAATGACATTAAATTGTCGTCTGCTACCAATGAATTGGAATTTAGTCTAGCTTGGGATGTGATGTGTTAATCTTTGAAATTAGAATTGAATACTGAGAACTGAAACCTTGGACAAGGGCATGTTGACAGCAGCTAATGTGATAAATTGTCTTGCAAAGTTCAGAAAGTTTGGACTAACGCAATGCTGTAGAGCATCTAAAATTCAAATATATGGATTTTTCTAACAGTAACAAACTTTTACCACCACAATGAACTGTGTGTGTACAGAAAACAAAAAAATCATTTTGAGTCTTGAGATTTTCAGCAGTAATGACTAATTACTAATTACTAAAATTAGCATTTTTAAAACTACCACGGCCATCTTCTACTCAGATAAACCTCGGATATCATATATATACATCTTTATTGCCTCCAAGATAGTTGAAGATTTACAGTTTATAGTAAAATAGAACATAGAAAATTCAAACAATAATGATAATAATAATAAATATGTACAAACATTGACGTACATGAGTAGATTATTACAATAAGTGAAAATGTACATTATATGTACATGTACAACAGTATAAAGAATATAAATGATCTTGAAACAATTACCTAATAAAATATGTATTAGACATCTTGTCAGTTTCAGATACATCTTTATATTATATAATGAATATTTTTGTCATTGTTTTAGCAGTGAAAAAGTGAATCAGATGGAATTTGGTTTCTGTGGTAATACAGTCTGAACTACACAGAAATACAACATGTGAAGCATTGTACTGGTAAAATGATTTGATAAAACCTATAACAATGTATTTTATTAAGTATTGTACATGAAAATGACAGGTGGTCATGTTTCAATCTACATGAAGACAATCCTTGGCCATTTACTATGATTAAGACATTTAAATGTTGTTTGGTAGCTAATAAGTATAATACATAATAATAGCAAGCAAATTGTTAGATAATATTGACTTCACACGTCTATGACTAAACAATAATAGAACTACTTGGCAGCGAGTTATTTGCCGGGACTTATAACTCGTTGAATTCCTACCACCTCTGATATCCAAGGTATATCTGCCTAAAAGATCGCCAAGGTTGTTCCCAAAATAAAACAAGAGCACCGCTAGGCGGAGCATTATATGCCCGAAAGTGTTGGTTTTTTTAGTTAAGATGAAGCATTTGTAAGACATGAGAATATTTCAACTTAAGTTATGCTCCGGAAACTGTTTTCAGTTTTAAGGTAATAGTGACCTTGACCTTTGACCTTGTGACCCCAAAATCAACAGGGGTCTTCTACTGATATGGACAATCATCGTATGAAGTTGGAATATTGTGGGCCAAATGGAACTTAAGTTATGCTCCGGAAACCAAATTGCTAACAGACAGATGGACGGACAGACAGCCAGACAGACGGATGCCAGGGGGTATAACATAATATGCCCGAAATTCTTTCGGGCATATAAAAAGTAGTTTGAACCTAGTCAAGGCTGGTGAAAAACCTATTACTTAGTGTTCTAGATATCAGTAATATGCAACAAAGATTTCACAAAGTACAAATCCTATTTCGTCTTATGTTTAATTGTTCACAGTGTGAAAATAATGTCTCTGAATTTTCACACTCATATATACCATAGAAATAAAATGTTCAAAAGAAACTTGACCATGTGACTGAAAATAGAATGACAAAATGTGCTACTTGGAGTGTTGGATAAGCATTGATGGAGTACAAGGTGAGTGTTTAAAATTTAGTTTGTGACGGTTTAGGCCAGTTTTATTGTTCTAATTATTAAATAAATGGGTCAAAAATATATCTTACTAACAAATACATGAAGTCACTTGAACCCACGTCTGTAGCACAGTAAGCAATGCTCAGGATTTTGACTTTTAGTGTCCCAAAGGGGATGCTGACTCTAGTATAAATAGTGGTGTAACAGTAGGTCGACCTATCACTGTATCAAGATAGTGTATCATGCAATAGCAATAGCAGGCCTCCTAGCAGGCCAAAACAAAAATAAAGGTTTTTATAAAGGCTCCAATGTATAAAAATAAAGGCCTTTTAGTGTAAATATGAAAAAATAAAGAGTAAATAAAGGCTATTTTCGTTGAAGTTCTCATTTCTTTATTAAACCCAGTCATACCAAAGTCATTTTTTGATGTTATATACTGTTTGAATTATGCAATATAATACATACCTTATTTAATGTGTATATCTATTTTCTCTGCATATTTATATCATACATAGCTCCTGTTTTACAGTGTAGGGAAAATGCAGAACAAAATCCATTACTTGCTTTAAGCTAGCACGGCAACCAGTCAGAGCAAATATGAAGGTTTTGAGTGAGAATTACAGGCTATTTTGGCGTTTTAAAGGTTTTCTGGGGAAATGTAAAGGTTTTAAAGGTTTGCTCTGAAATTAAAGGTTTTTAAAGGTTTTATAGGTTTCACTAGGAGGCCTGCAATAGGTTGATTGAACTTTTTCAAGTAGATAAATATCGCCATAGTTTCTCTGACTATTGATGGTTTGAGATAGTTTTCTTGAAAACAAAATTTCTTTAATTTTGCGATGAAGACTGAAACTATATTTGCATATAGTTTTCAGACTATTGCAATGTTATGCAATAGTACTTTTACAATCGCAATACTATGGCGATAGTATTTTTTTTGCACAATTAGTTGCCCTTTAGCATAACCTGACTGCTTATAACCTTCCATAAAAATTCAACAATAGTTTGATGATCTTTCATTAATAAGGTAAATGGAAAATTTGTCAGACTGGTAAAAATGTGTGCAAGTATTAATTATAGACAAAGGTCAAGAAAAGCTTGGTTAGGTGAGCTAGGCACTGTAAAATGACCAAACTTATGTGTTGATGAGGCGTCAACTCCCTTCCCCCAAAGTAAATACATGTAGCAGGGCTCAAATTAAACTTAAATTTGGACTTGCAAATTTTTGCGAGTTCATTTTATTTCAACTCGCAAAATGAACAAATCACTTGCATTTTACTTCTGAAAATTTTAGTAGCATACATAGTTTCTATTCTTATATACAGTATACATAGTACTATATTTAACTGTATGTAGAACAAGGGTGTTATTGTGGGATATATCAAGAATATCGAACATTTTTATGGTGAATCTTAAATCAATAATACCGATCTATCTGACCATTTCAATGCTGATTTCAGCCACATTAGTTTAGACAGTAATATTTTGCGTTGATTTCAACTGGCGAAAATTTGCAAGTTGAAATAAAAGTTTCGCAATTTTCAAAATCCACTCGCATTTTGCGAGTATGCGAGCTTAAAGTCTAGCCCTGATGTAGTATTTAGAAATTAAATAATAGCTCATAATTTATTAATGGTAGACAATAACCTTGACATTATAATATTCAGGCATCATCTCCATGTAAAATGATCAGCTAAACTAATTGAAAACATGTCAAGAAATAACTTGATAAATTCAACCTTTCCTAATAAGTTAACAATAAATTGTACCAAAAGTAAAAACAAAAAAGTAAAATAACCCACAAAAATCCCCTGATATATGATATTAAAATCATCTAACATTAAATCATGAAGAAATCAGAAGTCTTGATACAAGTAGAAAGTTGATAAGATTTACAATAAGAACATCAGGTGTTTTAAAATGCTCATTGACACCGCCCAACATTTACTGTACATGTTACATCTATTCAGAGGACAAAAAATATTTTAATTTCCTGAAATTAATTTTTTTTTAATACAAAATCAGGTGCAGACACAAAAAACAGGATAGTACTAAGATACATTTTTGATTGAAAGGGCTAATGCTTCAAATATCCATGTGATTAAAATTGCGGGTTTAGCATAAAACGGTTGTAACTCACTCTTTTCTTTTATTGAGTTACAACCGTTTTGCACTAAGCCCATGAAATATGTTTCTCAATTAAAATAAAGCATTTGACATAATATTATATATCAAATACCAAGTAAATCTGAGCTTATTTTCCAAGTCAACCAGAAGCAAACATACATGTATATGATGATTGCTTACCCACAGTTTTCAATTCAATGATAGTAAATTACACAGAAATGAAATCATGTATATGTAAATTAAGATAAATAGAGATTTAACATTCAAACACTATACAAGTGTAACGCTCCTTGATTTAATATTAGGTGTTTCTATAAAAACACTCATATACAGTACCCACCAAAAGTTTGGAAACATAAGAAATTTACTACAGTTCTTGAATTTTGACGATTACTTTTGTAGAAACATTATTTTTAATATACAATGTATTTAAGTATGTTTTGTTATAAAATGAAAACAAATTTCATGAATGCAACACTTTATAAGATTCAGCATATGACATCATAAAGCCTCCAAAACCATGTATATTGTAATAATTTTCCATAACAAAGTTTTTATGCTATTTTTGTTGTCTCTGTTATAATAATAATGATTACCAAAAAAACAAGTAAATCTGTGAGCTAATGCTCACTAGTGATACCCCCGCAGTGAGAAATATGACTATCATAATGTAACTTTCATTTAACGAAATCTAAAAATATGCGACAAACAGGAAGTAGATGAGCAAGGAGCATGAAATCGCTTTACACCACATGGGACTATGGGATGAAGCAATATGCAAAGTATTAGGCTGCTGCATGTTATAGTTGCTGAGAAAACTGCGACGGAAATTTTGTAACGGACGCACGCAGGCACGGACAAGGGTAAAACAGTATACCCCCCTCTTCTTCGAAGCGGGGGTGTAATAATGCAAAACTGCAGAGCATTTCAAAACAGTTATCAAATGTTAGCTAAAAGTTATTCAATAGGCTTACAATCTGAAAATGTCTCCAAACTTTTGGTGGGTACTGTATAGGCATAAATAAATATACATACAGCAAAAATCATAATGATATTTGAGATATATTTATTTTGATTTATAAATGGCCATCCTCATTTTTTTCAACTGTCAGTTGCCCACTGATCTAAAAAGATTCTACAGCACTTCTGTACTCGCCATCAATAAGGCCATGCCATATTGGAATTTTGTTAAGCGTCTGTGTGTGCGTAGGTTTAAGAGTCCACAATCAAAATAAAAAACAAAATTGTTGGTAAAGTTTTCTTAAATAATTCCGATGTTCTGGGATTCAATATGACAATTTAATTCAGGGAAAATTGGGTTTGGCAACGACGTTATTCATCGTAAGCAATTTTCCATAACCCCGTCATTAATACAATATATATATTACGTGAAATAAACACTAGTCATTTTATATTAAAATCAGACCATTGTTTCATATTATGAGGATGTTATTCCATTTAAAAATATATATATATAATGCATTGTTTTTTTGTCGTAAAAAAAATATTTGTGTTTTCATTTTTTGATTTGTTTGTTTTTGTGAATAGGTACCTAGGTTTGTAAAATTTGAGTTGACGCTTAACGGAATTCCGATTTGGCATGGCCTAACAATAGTCATCAACGTTTTTCAGAAGGTTGATGATTTGAGGAAATGATTACTGCATAGGTTGTAGCAAAAAGGGCAGGAATATGATAAAGAGAATGAAAAGGGAAGAGAGGACAAAAAAAGAACAGGGTGCAGCTCCGGATTTAAAATCATCAATATGTAAATCATACGTAATCCTTTCAAAAGGATTTAACAATTGACACGTGTCAAGGTTGTATATCAAATGTTTTAATTCTTGTGTTCGCCGATTGTTTTTTCACACATGTAACCTGCCGCATTGCAAGTAAAATTGAGTAATTGCTCAATCCAAATTCTGTATTTTAGATATGCCGATTTTAGGTAAAAAAGATTTATCTGAACAAAAAAAGAAGCATTTATTTTTACTTTTTCATAATCGGATTTGCATCGATCTCGAAAACGATTTTTGAGAGTAAAAGAAACAGAATTCCGGTTTATTCCGGAAGAATATCACCCCTGAAATGTAATACAGTTAAGTTTCACTAAAAAGACCAGCATGATTATTAAAATTTTAAAGCCCCAATTAAACACTTATTTTAAGAAGATAAAGTCCATTTCCTTAAACAGTCATTGTATCGTGCTGGTTCCACACAGAACTAACATCACTGAATGTTAAATGCATATGGAGTGCATGATTCACCATAAAGCCTAAACTAAAATATACTTTGTATGCCATTTACCGACCCTTAATTGGGTTGGGTCGGTAGGTAGGAAAAGTTTTTTTTTCAAGAATAATCCCTCAATTAGGTAGATCAGCCCATAACAACTTGTTTGTTTGTGTATAAATATAAATTATATTTATCTAATATTCTATGATTTCAACAAGTTCCTAAAGCAGAATTATTTGTGTAAAGAAACTACCGGAAAGTAAGATGATGAATGGTTGTGACCAATAAAAACACCACATACATTTTTGTAAGATGTAAAATATGAAAGGCCTGGCCTTACATAATTATAATAATGTATATTGATAAGAGTATATAAAATAATTTGTTACATACCTGGATTTAATGAATGTAAATTTTTTATCAAACATGACATAGTAGGAGGGGGTACAGAAAATGGCTGGGTGTTGGCTTCTCCAAGTAATGCTGAAAATATAAATAAATAGAGCTGTCATTGATTGGGCTCGAAGCATTTTTACCAAATCAATACATCAAGAAATAACAAGAGCTGTCAGAGGAGACAGCATGCTCAAATAAGTAAGTATTTTTCACAGGAGATGTGGTTGATGATAAGGAATGTACATATTTTAAAATTTGAAAATATAACTTTAACAATTTAAAGTAAAAAAAATAAAATAAAAAAAATAAAAATGTTTAAGTTCATGGGGTACAGTTTTGAAAAAAAATTATTTGGAGTTATGGACCTTGTCACATGAGATGTGGTTGATAATAAGAAACATATATATAAAGTTTGAAGTCAATACCTAAAGAAATAAAACAGTTGCAGTAAAAACAAAATATTTTTTAAAAGAAATTTCTAAGTTCAAGGGAAGATAATTCTGAAAAAAATGTATTTGGAGTTATGAACCTTGCCACATGATATGTGGTTGATAATAAGGAACATATATTTAAAGTTTGAAGTTGATAACTTAAGAAATAAAAACGTTATAGTAAAAAATATTTTACTGCACAAAAACTTTAATCAGAAATATGGACGTGGACGCCGACGCTAGGGCGAGTAGGAGAGCTCTCCATTTACTTCGTAAAGTCGAGCTAAAAATTGACAATATACCGATTTATATCGATACCTTCACAGCAGTTCTATACAAACCATTAATGTTGTCATCAAATCATAATAGATGTATATTTGTTATGAATGTTATACCTTCTGTGGACTAGAGCTATTTCCTCAATGGGAGCACCGTCAAGGTTTTAGACTTATCAGTTTATATAATGACAGCACATCTGTTTTTACTTACGCTAAAAGTTTCATCTCACAAATGTGACCCTAAATAGTGACTTTCATTTATTTACCTATATAAGCTTGATTATCGATATATAAAAATGCATATTGACTTTTGATAGGAAAATAAAAATCGACAATACATCAACATTGTTGGAATCAATGACAGCTCTATAAATAACTAAGGCTACAAGGATTCAATGAAAAATCCAATACGATTCTAAACAATTACATTTATTTTCTTTCGATTTGATTTTTTTCATTTTATTCATTTAATAGTATAGTTTCTTCCAAATGTTTAGTAATACATTCTTTTGAACTTAGAAATATTATACATTGATACTATAAAATTGTTACTTATGTACTAAACATTTAATTCAGAACAAGTACAATAAAGCTAATAAATGTTGAAAATTGATTCAAAAATCTGTTTTCTATCGAAGGCATATTCAAATCGCGGTTATGGAAGACAATATTAATCAATGAAAAAAAAACTTGAATAATTTTGCATTCGACTCATAGTGTGATGTCGCTACATTGCTTAATTTCTTAAAGCAAAAATAGCCGCATTGAGATGTTACTTGATTTTGCATGTGGGTTGAGTCAAAGACTACTAAATGAAAAACCCAGTCAAATAGGCCAATTGTAACAAAAAGTCAGGTTAATAGTCAAACTTATATGCTAGTATCCAATTGAAAATGGTGGGCTCCAAATCAAAATCAGCCCACTAACAATCAATTTTCAATCTATCGAATCACTGCAGCCTTATCAATAATGCACTAGAATCATATCAAAATGTCTTACATATGTTTTCCTGGTAAGTATTCATAAAACACAGTGTTGCTTTTTCCTCAAAAAAGTTTCATGTAAAGACATAGTTGTAATAGACCGACAATATTAACCTGAGCTTGACCTTTATGCAAGAATATATTAAACTCAGTAATTACTGTCTATTTTTGTCTTCGTTTGTAAATCGAGCTTGATTGGAATCTTTCGGCAAAATACATGTACTGAACAACTAATTCTGTTTCATAAGAATAAAATCTTTAAAATTAGCTACAATATTATGGACTTACATGTTTCCTCATGGACCGATGAGTCCAAAATTTAAAGTAAAATAACATGTAACGTTACAAAAGTGATTTATACTCACAAAGTTTGTTATAAACATGTGTATAGTCGTTTACACCCATAGGGAAATTCACAATTTAATGTAAGTGAAGTGTGCAATTATTATAATACGGTAGTTCAAGTTCATGTTAATATTGTCGGACTATATCATACTTGAATACTTGTACTTATGAATACTAATATTGTTCTTTACTTAATAAATTTACCGTCCAATTATGATATAACTTTGAGGATGATATTCAAGTTAGACAAATGATACATAACAACTGTCTGTTTAACCTTTCAAATTATTTCACTTCAGTTATTAGCTTATGAAAAGACATCAAGTCACTGAATGATGCTTTCATTTGCATAATACAAAAACATTAAATGAATTTTGATAGTTCAAAAATAGCATCATTTGCAGAAAAAAACTTATAATGACCCACAGTCACATATGATTACCTGACTAGCATATGATAAATAATATACTGAATTTTACCCAATTTTGTATTTTTCACAGTGTTTTCCCCCTTTTGACCAGTGTCCAGTGTCTTAACCTGTTCCTAAACAACTACAGTTTTACTTTTTTTAGAGTACAAGATCTGTGGACTCATTGTTTTTTTGTATGGACTCATTACATAGTTTCAAAATATGCAATATGGCCTATGTTTTAAAATGATTCCCCGGACTAGAAAACATTTTTCAGACTATAACTTTTTCCATGGGTTATAGTCCAAAGGACTACAGTCCCAAAAAGTTTTTTGTGCAGACTGCAACTGAGGTGTTCAAAGTGATTTCTGTTTTCCTGCGAATAATAATTGTAAAATATGTACTTACATAATAAAAATGTAATATAAGTATCAACAACACTGGTACGAAATAACTTTAACAATTCTTCATTCAAATCTGTTTTTAATTTGGTCTCAACATAAAATCTGTTCTGTAAGAATGTAAAATAAAAAACATGAATAATTTACAGTCTTTAAATTTAGGATAAAATCATTTACACATGTGTGAAAATTGAAAGGTTTGAAAATACTGAAAACCTACATTAAATACTGAAATACACAGATTTCTAATGAACAACACTAATTCATTCTCAAAATACTGAAATCAGTATTGATACTGAAAACTTTCACCCATGTTTACAGTAAAATCTGTCAATAGCAGTCACCAAAGTAACTTATATATGTATAGGGTATCATGAAAAACAAATATAGATAAGAGAATATGGGGTGTTTTTTCACCCGCTAACCCTGATAAATTCTTCAGTATACTTATATATACATTTCTTAAGGCAAATAATTTCACAAATACCGGAATATCTTAGGTGTTCGAAATAAGTATCAAAAAAAGAGTTTTTGTACTGTTACAACATATTAAAAGTTTTTATTATTATTCTAAGACAAACCAAAAACAGCCTAGAGAAAATAACTCCTTGGAAAATGCCCTGATCCTCTCCTCTCAGAAGTGCCTTAGAATTATTCTATTCTATGCTACAGTACCACGGACAAATCATCATTTTTGGGGAAAGGGCCTCAATCTTTTTCTTGTGGAAATTATCATGATTTCCATGTATTTGTGGAAAATGGACTCACTTTATTGCCAATAAAAAGGAATAAATTTATCAAATTATAGGTTATACCAAAGCAATAAGATAATTCAGTAAATTATTGGGGAAAAAAACAATATACCATTTTCAAATTAAAAAAAACAACAATATTTTATCCCTGGCCTTTCATGCCTAAGGTAAAGTTTGGGGATTTTTATTGGACTGTGCAATTTCAAGACCTAAGTGGGGAATATAGGGGTTAGTTTCTTTCAATGAAGCAGTTTTTTTCTGTTTCTTCCCAGAAAGCCTTGAGTACTTGAATGATGATATTCATAGTTACATAATAAAATTATACATACCATGTAATTAAATATAGGAACAATTCCTCCAAGAGCTTGTATATATTGATTTAAGATGAATGAAAATTTTTCTATAAACAAACTAGGTGTCTGTGATAATACCTTAAAAAAGAAAAAAAATATATGATTCATATCTCAAAAAGAAAGTTTCAAACAATTAACATATGGCTAAATAATGATACAGTAAGGTCCCGCTATTAAGACCACTTTAATTTCTTTTGTTATTTCAAAATCATGCGATTTTTGACAATTATTAAGACCCAAATGCTTAAATTATGAACAAAAGGGTCTCTATAATAAGACCGTTTTGCTATTAAGACCATCAATTTTGCTGGTCTTATTAGCGGAACTCTACAATACAACAGCGTAACATGTGGTCAAAATAGTCCAAAAATGGCGATTTTTTCTGCTCATCTAAACCAGGTTTTTCAGGTATTTAAGCAAACTATTGATTTTTTTGTTCTATATGAAATGTACCCCATCACATGGTGACTGGCTTTGGATTGAATTTGACACCTTTACCTTGTTTCTGGGTTTTGTAATACACTAGAACACTTTCATTAGAACACAAGTCAAGTTTGTTTATTTTTTCAACCTTTGGTTTGTTGATGTTCAAAAACTACAAACTTTTTTTGACAATTGTTTTCCATGAAAATATCCAAATATTCAGGACCAGAATAGTAATCCTTCACTTATGCTAACAATTTAAAATAAACAATAATCAAACTATCCAACGTTGATTTGTGGTAGCAACCAGAGATTGAGATAATGTGGGTATTTAAGTCTCTGGTAGCAACAGATCATTATGATCATACCATTTTTTAATGTCTTTAACAACAAAGTTGATTTTTCTGCCTTGCACAGAAAGAACTTGTTGAATGCTTGAGAAAAGAAGAGTTTAGGAAAGCTGGTTTAGTCAGTCAACCAATGCAAATGACAGAAAATACAGTACCTATCAAAAGTTTGGAGACATTGCCACTTAGTAAGCATATTGCATAGGTTTAATCAAAATTTGATTACCATTTATTTTGGAGTTTATTTTTAGTTTAGCTAATTTGTTCTTTGTTAAGGTACTACAGTACATGTATAAATTGAAGTTGAGACTACCAAATTAGCTTAAAACGTAAGTATTAGAAATGAAATACACTGAACTTGGTTTTGGAAGCTTTAAGATATCAGATGCTGAATCTAATAAATGTGATGCATTCTCAAAATTTGTTTTCATTTTATCATCAACCATATTAAATATATTAGAAAATAATAATTCTACCAAAATCTATCATTGAAATTTAAGACTTTTATTAAATTTCCTTTGCCTTCAAACTTTTGGTGGGTACTGTATGTACAAGGTATAATTCAAACAGACATGCAACATAAGTAAAACAATTACCAATTTCTCAAGTTCAACTGATATAGAGGACAGATGATCAGACATATAACGTAGCAAATCTTGATATAATCTTTCTGAGAACTGTTTACATACACATTTATACACACAACTGAAATATACAAAAAAATACAAATGTAGCTAACTTATAAAAACATTAAAGACATTAAA
The DNA here is from genome assembly GCA_025267735.1 of Mactra quadrangularis. NCBI lineage: Eukaryota > Metazoa > Mollusca > Bivalvia > Venerida > Mactridae > Mactra > Mactra quadrangularis. The sequence goes on along the minus strand of CM046298.1, from coordinate 38,810,093 downwards.
ATCTTAGGAAAATATATATACCTGGGGTCAGTACCATCAACTGTTTAACAACCAATATTAGTAATAAATCATTTTAAGTAGTATCATTGTTTTATTGTAAGATTTTTGATAATATGCTACCCAGCTTATTAACCACTTCACAGTCACTCTTCTACCAACTGATTAAAACCCGATCTAAAATTTTCTGCTCGCCTACTTGCTAATTTAGACCTGGCCTTTTCCAAATGAAGGCCACGTTCAGGTGACCTTTCCTCATCATAATATTTATGACGAAATTGTTACGATACGTAACTTGTTTACATCATCTATGTCACGCAATTTGGAATGAGCCGTCCAATTGCAGACTGTGAATTATTCCGCTGTTAAATAAGCTTGCAAACCTTGGTCTAAAAATAAAAATTACGAAATCAAAATGTTATTAATAGTGTTTCGTCTAGATGAAAGCTACGCATTGATTGGTTGACACAAAGTTCATCTCGACGTGACCTTCCATGGAGACAGTAGAGATCCTGTACAACAATGCTCTACAGGATATCTGTTTACGGAGATTGCTCTTCTACCAACTGCTTAGTAAACAGTTGTCAGCCATTGACTAAGACATGTGCTAAGTAAATTGATTTCGGATATCTGTTACTGTTAGCTAAGCCTCAGCAGAGAAGGTAAGTAGGTAGGCTGACTACTCTCACACTTATAATCAGTGTTAATAATATCTATATCAAGTTTTTAAACAAATTATTTACTTAGCCCTTTACCTGTCAATACTATTAACTACATGGATTGTCTAAGTACTCAACAAGAAATATATTAGGCCTAACTGCAGGGCTGGCAAAATCAAACGTCTGTATTGTCCGTGTTGTCCCAAGACAAGTACGGACAAGTGGATTTTTCAATTAATGTATTCTATAATGTTCATACGGACAAATAACTTAGCCAGTTGGCAAGAACGGACAGGTAAACAATTTTAAGATTTCGCCATGTTAATTGTTCGATTATCATTCCCATTTAGTACCAAAAGCCCTTAGTCCTTTTCTTTATGTTAAACTTTGTAAAAAGCTTTTGCAAAAAGTTTTAAAAACTGAAATTACTTAGAAGACTGTAAAATGTATCAGATCAATATTTGTGTTAAAATAAAACCTACCTATACATCTGTTCATATGAGATAGGTATATATTGACCAGGTGTCATTGTAAGAAGTTGATTTATAGCTCTCTCCAGTTTGGGCCAATAAAATGTTTCATAGTCCTCAGCAGTAATAGTCATCATAACTTCAATAGAAACAATATAACATATTAAATATGATAATAATCAAAATGAAATAGGCCATAAACTTGTACTGTTCAGCGTTCAGCTTAATAAAACAATGGAACACAAAACAACAACCTAAATGATTTTGTATAAATTTCCACTTCTACAGATTGTAATAGCTTACCGAGTCCATCATTTTGGAACTTACTCATTCGGATGAAGTGAGTGACCAGAGACTTTCTCAGTTTCTGTACAAAATTTAGTGTCATCTTGAAATAAAGAATTTCAGTTATAAACAATAGATTGTAGGGCTGCTGCCAGTATCTGAGTATTCGGATACTCGCGATCCAGACCAGAAAATGGAGTATGAATATTCGTCACGCCCGAAATCGTCGGATCGCGATCTATTTTTTGGAAAAATTTAGCTTACTTCCACTGAAAACGAGCCGCATTATTAATGTAAACTCAAACATTTGATTGATTCCCATTTAAACAAAAAATGTCTGGTAATAGTAATGTTTGGAGTACATGGTTTTCTATTTAGTAAAAGCCAGACCTTTTTCTCCTTATATAACAGCGGCCCTTTACAGGTGCCTTCCCCTCCTGAAATTTCTTTAAAATCATGCAGTTTTCCCAAAATTTGGAGTTTACCTTAGATTTTTTGTTCCCCTTTCTATGAAATTGCGGTAAAATTTCCTCAAATGTTCTTTATGAAAAAGGCTCCAGGCCCCTTCCCCAAGCATTGGAAAAAAGCCCTGAAAGCTAATGTAATTCATCGCCTTTTTTTGTAATTACATAAATATCTGTATGCTTCTCCATTATCATGTTATCTGTGGTTCGATTTGTGAATCGCTACTCATGAATCGTGTTTCGGATACTAAAGTTCCAGCCAAGTTTGTTTTGTGAAAAAAATATAAGGTATCCAACTTGATGAAATCCTTCTGAATTTTCTTGGAAGACATGTGACCGGTCACCTTTCCAAGACTTTCCTTATTCTGCATCACTTTTGTTACGAGTCATTTCATTGGACGTCGCCTTGAATGTGATGCGCGCTCATCTTCATTCACAAAAATTGTTGACATGATTCGAGTTAACTGATCGGTACAATCTTATGAAAGGGAGCAAGAAGTTAGATATTGATGCTGGTAGTTAATTTTTATTTATCTAACATGCTGGTATTTGATTTTAGCGCTAAACCCATAGGGAAATGGGTGTTAAGTCTAGGAAAGGAGACCAGTCACATCTCTTCCAAGTAAAATTCAGAAGGATTTCATTAAGTTGGATACCTTACATTTTATTTTTTATTAAACAATATTTTGGATTTTGGATGCGACAGGCACCTATGTATACGCAGGGCTAATTTTGCAATTGAATTGGCAACATATGAAAAAGAGTAAATAAACCGTTAAACCAATGCTGAAGTAGACAAAATTAAACATAAAATCTATCAGTCAATTACCCATACTGCCAGGTCTTAACAGAGGATTGGAATTTGTTGTTTTAGGTTGTTCGTTTCCAATTTCAGGTTGAGTTGAATCAACTTCACACATATCGTCCATTGGTTCATCCATTATCTACACTTCTGACCCAAAAACCATTAAACTTTTCACAAATTTGTAATTCTGTATTTACCGGAAGTTGTACTAACGTTTTACGTTTATTTATTTTTACGACATCTAGGACGGTTTAAAGTACACACATCGGTATGTTTACTCTTAATGTAGTAATTATCGTTCTTGATATGCATTTATGTGTAAATAAATCTGTTAAAGCATGGACCCTATACACTGGCACCAGAGTCCATATCTTATGATTATAATGCGTACGTCCCTATATATTCTTCTCTGTACATACGTGAATATTATAATGATTGTATAGATCTAGTCATAACTCGTACACGGTGATGAATACGGGAGCGATTTTTAATTGTGTTTGTTGACAAAATATTATATGTGCTAGCATTTTAAAGAATGTGAGGACTCTAGTGCCAGTGACCCTATATAAACACACTGGAGTGATAAGACTAAAGCATAAATTTATGCTCCAAAACGAGCTGTTCGAAGCTCCACATAATTTGAGTTTGAATTTACCTGTAACTTATTCATTCTCGTCTGAATAGATAAGATTCAAACTTCGTTTTACACGATATCTAATTCATGGTTATATGAATTAATGCTTTAACAATAAAGAACAACATCATTTGAAAAAAATCAAATACCAAAACTTAAATTATGGTTACCAGTAGGGAATACTTCCCGTTCGGGAAACAAGGAGATTCCCCTTTAGTGCTTCCCGATCGGGCAGCAAATGTCAAAATACTTCCCGATCGGGAAGGATTTTGGCCTTTTTTGACGTACCTTACTAAAAGTGACCGCTGCATAAAAGTATTTAACCTACAAAAATATGAAAACCACCATTTGATACAGGAAAGATGTATCTAAAATCCTACCGAGTCGTTTTCTTTTAAAATGCCTACAATTAAAATAATCAGAAATTGAAATTCAGAAAAAAATATGACTTCAAAGAAAAAAATTGTTTCCCGTTCTGGAAACATTGCTTCCCGATCAGGAAGCAAGTTATACTATTTTTGATATAATAATTTGTATGTATTGCAAAACTAATTTCAGCAAGACACCTGTCCATTTATTTGTAAAAAAATTAAGACTATATAACCCAGTCATGATAGTAACAAATAGTCTAACATGTACACTTTAAATAAACAATCTGATTTTCTACCAGAATAATCTGATCAAAACAAAATAAACTGTCCAATTAAACTTTCATTTATGTACGTTGTTGTAAATATGTTTAGTAATATGAACTCTCACATGCAAATACCATGATTTTTATTCATTTCCTAAATCTGTAATTTTATGATAATTTCATAAGAAAATTAAAATGAGCCAAGGCTGGAAAGTCGGGTATTCTTGGTTGTCAAATGATGGTGCTTAAGTCAATTGTAGATGGCTGGACTTACTATGTTTTTTTCGATTCTCTACATATGTACTTAATTCTAACCAGACGAGCTATCAAAACAAAAAGCAATATGATAATTTTAAAATAAAGCTTACTCTATATTTGAAAACAAAATGACATAGAATTAATTATTTTGTAATAAATATGAGCCATTCCCTGTCAGGTACATGCTTTGTATGCTAATTGGGGAGATTTTTAAGATTGAAGAATAAAATTTCTACATTTTTATTTTCTAAATTTGACCAAACTCAAAAACAATGCATGATAATTCTATAGCATGATTTGAAATTTAATTTTACAAACATAGCAAGCAGGATGGAAATATTATATTCCTTTCCTTCACTTAGTTAACTTGTAAAAATAGTTTTACAATACTGTTCAAACTTAATTTTTATAGCAAAAGATATACTTATGGCCGCCAGGTGTCATTGCTTACTCCCTAAGAGTCTATTTTTACTGGAAATGCAATAATTCAAGTTAATGTATAATAATAGGAAACTATAACAAATGAATTGAACCACATTTAAATTTTATGTTAGTGTTTATTGTTAGGTTTTTATCAGTTCATATTATTTTGTATAAATCGTTAAGTATACCGTTGGTCTAGATTAGTTGTTAGGATGGTAGCATACTAATCTACTGATTTAGGGTTCCAGGAGCTTGGTCATGAAATATGTTCTATGACTATTCTCCCTCTCACCACTTATTTTAAAATATGTAAAGCAATTTCAGTTGCTGACCAAGTATGCCCATAGTAACTAGTGATCTGCTAAATTCAGAGATTACCTTATCCTAAAACAGTGAGTATGTAGACGAACAGCTGTAATATGAAACATGACATAAACAATGTGCTGTTACAGTGTTAAACCCAGTCAATGATACTTTACATTTATACACATGTCACACCTTTAAATTGATAATAAGTAGACTTATCGGAATATCTTTTTGGATGTTATAACTATTCATATAAACCTTGAAAAACGAGATTAAATTTCTATACTTGTAATTCCCTTTAAGGGACAGCTAAATTACTATAAATTACTATGAATGGTACTTGTGAAGTTGTTTCTAACATATGGATTGGAATCAATGCAATATTTCCATTAATACAAAAAGATGTCTATAGCTTAAGTTTAATTTGGATTACTTACAAATTATATTGAAAATAGTATAACTTGCTTCCTGATTGGGAAGCAATGTTTCCAGAACAGGAAACAACTGATGTCATGTTATTTTCTGAATTTCGATTTCTGATTATTTTAATTGTAGGCATTTTAAAAGAAAACGACTCGGTAGGATTTTAGATACATCTTTCCTGCATCAAATGGTGTTTTTCATATTTTTGTAGGTTAAATACTTTTATGCAGCGGTCACTTTTAATAAGGTACGTCAAAAAAGGCCAAAATCCTTCCCGATCAGGAAGTATTTTGACATTTGCTGCCCGATCGGGAAGCACTGAAGGGGAATCCCCTTGTTTCCCGAACGGGAAGTATTCCCTACTGACTATCGACAGATTGTCTCAAGTAGAGCAATTATCATCTATCTCCAAAAATATGTGTTTTAATTCGTCATGATTTAAGCTTTAGGCCACTACAAGTTGATCATAAAAAATTTTCTATGGATTCACTCGCACCTTAATTTTGACGGTTTTTACAAAAAAAATTGTTTTATTTTCTCGCTCGCTCACAAAAAATTTGGTCAAACCGCTATATATAAAAAATTGAATTCAATTTCTTTTCTTCGCTCTCTCGTCCCATTTTCCCCAGAAAAATCCACAGAATACGGGGGTAGCGAATGCAATCATGTTTATCGTCATGTAGGAGGAAATAAAGATTATTATAGGATATTATTATTATATAAAATCATAATTGTGTCGTTTTTTATCAAATCTGTATTTTGGAACTCCTCGTCTATTTTCCAAGCAAATATATTTTCGTAGCATATCGCCATACATCTCCGAATTATGTTAACCCGCATACAATAAATTGTGTCTCTGGTGTTAAAGTTTATTAGATCTCACGCGTATTTAGCTTGTATACGTCTGCTCAATCTGTCATAGAGAGAAATGAAATCAAAGTTAACATAGATTGCTGCTAATCAAGCAACTGGGAGAAACAATATCATTTTTTATCTTTGATCATAACATTTTCGCCTGTGTATTTCATTATAGATAAAACTCACGGTTGTTACATAACAATGATATAATTAGTGAAGTCTACCTGTTCGTGTCCATCAAAAAGGTTGTCACTAGTTATTTTAACCCAATATTACACTCTGAAAAACATACAATACTGAGATATATATATATACATGTACATGTATACTGAAAAACACTCACAGAGAGGGACTAAAAGTGTCGCTGTTCAGATATTGTTGCTCTGTAGAGATTAATTTCAATTAGAATTACGCCTAAGGGAAATATCAAATTCCGTTGTTTTGCAGACACTTTGTTCCGCAGAGGGCTGCTGTGCAAAAGTTACACTGTATATTCATATTTGTGGCACATGAATGTTTCATTACGATCGTGACAATTCGGCTTTCTCCGCAAACTCTGACTTTTTGAAGTCGCCTGCGGGTGTTAAGATCAATTTGATTTTTGCTGTTTTGTGGCTGTTGATAAAATGTTCCAGTAAATCAATGTGCCATAAAATTATCAAACTGTATGCATTTATAGTCGGTTAAAAAGCTTTTATAGCTTATGTTTCTTGTTATTATATCTTGCCGACTGTAAATAAAATTTACTTACTTACTTACTTATTTAAAACAACGCAAACTAGTCTTACAATGCGATCATTTTATTTGCGTTCTAAATGCAAAGTTTTGGGTATGTACAATTGCCACAATTAACGCGGACAACAGCGACAGGACAACCTTGACGACAATCTTCTAGGAAGATATGCGTGAAAAATAACCGAGGAGTTCCGGTGCACTCGTCCACACAAGAACCCTATGTAGTGTACTTGTCCACAGGACGGTTTATAAATGCTTTGTTCGAAGACCTTGTGACGGCTTTGTGATTGGGCAAAATTTTAGGTTCGGCGACAGAGTATTACTGAATAATATTATTCTCAATAGTCAATAGTGATGTAAAAAATGCCACAAAACACAACCTAGCCATTATATGAATAATGAAACTCCCTGTTTTGCCATGACAAGGGAAGTAACTGTACCATTCTTAAGTTGTTAACCTTGCAGAGTTATATTTCCTGTATTTGCAAATAAATGATACTTTTGTTGGTTTCTGTCTGCCTTATTCATTTCTAATGGTACATGGGTCGTCAGTACAATGAAATTAAATCAAAGTTCTCTTCTTTTAAATTATCTACCTATATGCGAACGTAATTTCATTGTCGAAGTTTCGCACTGGTGCATGTTCAGTCATTACTCTGGTCATTATTCATAATTCATTTTTAACACATCTATTTGACTAGAAAAATACGTTACCTTTGATCATTGCTTGGATTGTGTTATTATTTAAAATAGACGAGCAATGCATGGTATAATTTTTGAAGATATTTATAAGGAAAAGGGATTTTTAGATTTTCTACATTTATTGGTTGTCTCTAAACTGTCTTTTGTAACCAGTAGGGAATACTTCCCGTTCGGGAAACAAGGGGATTCCCCTTCAGTGCTTCCCGATCGGGCAGCAAATGTCAAAATACTTCCTGATCGGGAAGGATTTTGGCCTTTTTTGACGTACCTTATTAAAAGTGACCGCTGCATAAAAGTATTTAACCTACAAAAATATGAAAAACACCATTTGATGCAGGAAAGATGTATCTAAAATCCTACCGAGTCGTTTTCTTTTAAAATGCCTACAATTAAAATAATCAGAAATCGAAATTCAGAAAATAACATGACATCAGTTGTTTCCTGTTCTGGAAACATTGCTTCCCAATCAGGAAGCAAGTTATACTATTTTCAATATAATTTGTAAGTAATCCAAATTAAACTTAAGCTATAGACATCTTTTTGTATTAATGGAAATATTGCATTGATTCCAATCCATATGTTAGAAACAACTTCACAAGTACCATTCATAGTAATTTATAGTAATTTAGCTGTCCCTTAAAGGGAATTACAAGTATAGAAATTTAATCTCGTTTTTCAAGGTTTATATGAATAGTTATAACATCCAAAAAGATATTCCGATAAGTCTACTTATTATCAATTTAAAGGTGTGACATGTGTATAAATGTAAAGTATCATTGACTGGGTTTAACACTGTAACAGCACATTGTTTATGTCATGTTTCATATTACAGCTGTTCGTCTACATACTCACTGTTTTAGGATAAGGTAATCTCTGAATTTAGCAGATCACTAGTTACTATGGGCATACTTGGTCAGCAACTGAAATTGCTTTACATATTTTAAAATAAGTGGTGAGAGGGAGAATAGTCATAGAACATATTTCATGACCAAGCTCCTGGAACCCTAAATCAGTAGATTAGTATGCTACCATCCTAACAACTAATCTAGACCAACGGTATACTTAACGATTTATACAAAATAATATGAACTGATAAAAACCTAACAATAAACACTAACATAAAATTTAAATGTGGTTCAATTCATTTGTTATAGTTTCCTATTATTATACATTAACTTGAATTATTGCATTTCCAGTAAAAATAGACTCTTAGGGAGTAAGCAATGACACCTGGCGGCCATAAGTATATCTTTTGCTATAAAAATTAAGTTTGAACAGTATTGTAAAACTATTTTTACAAGTTAACTAAGTGAAGGAAAGGAATATAATATTTCCATCCTGCTTGCTATGTTTGTAAAATTAAATTTCAAATCATGCTATAGAATTATCATGCATTGTTTTTGAGTTTGGTCAAATTTAGAAAATAAAAATGTAGAAATTTTATTCTTCAATCTTAAAAATCTCCCCAATTAGCATACAAAGCATGTACCTGACAGGGAATGGCTCATATTTATTACAAAATAATTAATTCTATGTCATTTTGTTTTCAAATATAGAGTAAGCTTTATTTTAAAATTATCATATTGCTTTTTGTTTTGATAGCTCGTCTGGTTAGAATTAAGTACATATGTAGAGAATCGAAAAAAACATAGTAAGTCCAGCCATCTACAATTGACTTAAGCACCATCATTTGACAACCAAGAATACCCGACTTTCCAGCCTTGGCTCATTTTAATTTTCTTATGAAATTATCATAAAATTACAGATTTAGGAAATGAATAAAAATCATGGTATTTGCATGTGAGAGTTCATATTACTAAACATATTTACAACAACGTACATAAATGAAAGTTTAATTGGACAGTTTATTTTGTTTTGATCAGATTATTCTGGTAGAAAATCAGATTGTTTATTTAAAGTGTACATGTTAGACTATTTGTTACTATCATGACTGGGTTATATAGTCTTAATTTTTTTACAAATAAATGGACAGGTGTCTTGCTGAAATTAGTTTTGCAATACATACAAATTATTATATCAAAAATAGTATAACTTGCTTCCTGATCGGGAAGCAATGTTTCCAGAACGGGAAACAATTTTTTTCTTTGAAGTCATATTTTTTTCTGAATTTCAATTTCTGATTATTTTAATTGTAGGCATTTTAAAAGAAAACGACTCGGTAGGATTTTAGATACATCTTTCCTGTATCAAATGGTGGTTTTCATATTTTTGTAGGTTAAATACTTTTATGCAGCGGTCACTTTTAGTAAGGTACGTCAAAAAAGGCCAAAATCCTTCCCGATCGGGAAGTATTTTGACATTTGCTGCCCGATCGGGAAGCACTAAAGGGGAATCTCCTTGTTTCCCGAACGGGAAGTATTCCCTACTGATAGTATTTCAATGAGTTTACCAACTCTTTGCAGACACGTAGGTCTCGCGCCCCGGGGGCGTCCTCTTGAACCATTGAATCGATGTTCATATGCGCCACCAAATAGGCACTCGGACGGACTGTGTTTCGTGGACATTTCGGAGAAAACAAATATCAAGAAGGGATTTTGTTTCATTTGTATGGACAAAATAAAATGTAACTCATTTTATTTGACTTTGTTTAATTGTGTGATAGGAAGTAGTATTACTAAGGGAGATATTTTAATTACCCCATTCAGATAGGTCTTTGAATATTAAGTAAAATAAAAAGAAATACAATGTACATTGTTTTGGTCTTAGCTTCAAGATGTTACATGCCCACCAACTAAGCAACAGTGTACCCATGACATTTTGGTCATGTATATGTTATCAATTACTATTATATCCATCTATTTATCTCAATCACTTTCGCAGGTTCTCATTTACACCAGAGCAATACGAAGCAGTTACTTTTACATTTCTCGATCAAGAAATTTAGCAGTGTCAATAGCACGGTAGTTGTTAAATCTGGACGTTCCTAAACGAGCGACTCATTTACCATTGAACCTCTGCTGCTTTACGAAGCAAACTCTGTGTGCTTAATACTTGCTATAAAGAGACAGTTTAGACAAAAATGTTCTGATGGAGCCACCCAACTACATGTAAGAGAATATTTTGTCAAAGAGCATTGAATGTTAACCAGATGAGTTGTGGCACAATATTCTGTCAAAACCATATGTGCGTTTTTGGTTGCTTGACCATAGCTTAAGTCTTCAGCGAAACCGTGTTTATACTGCGAATGAGCATTAATTTCAAATAGACTAAAACAATCGTGTTTGTCCGAAATTTATGATCGACAGATCGAAAATGTCGAGAGAAAAAATCGAGTTAAACATAAATTTTTCATATAGATAAAGAAAGGGAAAATCGGGACTTTGATTTTTGATCGAGTTATTGAAAACGTAATCGACGTAAGCGTAATCGAGATAATGCAAATTGACTGTAAATTAAGAACATTTAAATGTTAAAAAAGGCTTATAAGGGTTTTGGTTGGCAGAACTAGTTCGACCACTTTATCGTGATATTATGTACTCACATTTGTGAACTTATCAAAACTATGACCGTTCATACTACTTAGAAATTTGTTGGATTTTTACAAATGGCATTGTCCTGCTGGGAAAATACAAAATGGGAACAGCAAATTGATGCTGACAATCTATCTATATCAGAAGTATTAGGTTATCTAACAGGTTTTTTGTATTTACTATGGATCGCACATTTGGAACATAGCCCGTGATATTTTGCAACTATGCCAACAATCGTAGCTCTATCATGAACGTTGCTAGAGATTTACAGCCGCTTTCTGTTGGAGGGAGAGAGAGGGGGGAGAGAGAGGGGAGAGGGAGAGGGAGAGAGAGAGAGAGTGGGAGAGGGAGAGAGAGGGGAGAGAGAGAGGGGGGAGAGAGAGAGTGGGTAGAGAGGAGGTAGAGAGAGAAACGTTCTGCGTTAATATTAGTATGTATACTTATGTACCGTTACCTCGGTTTTCTACACATATGAGAGATGGGTAAAAACATCCAATGACTACACAAAAAATACTGCATTTTTATCTCCTATGTACACATTTACGACTCTTACCTGTCAGTGACACTGATAGAAACATTTCTGAGTAACTTTGGAACGCTTGTTTTTATGTTGTTTTGGTGAATTGATACTTTAATGAGTGACACCTCAAAGTGATATATGTACTTGAACTCAACTGTTGTGTGAGTCTTAAAAGTTTTATCTAATAAACTCAAACACTGATCATGGATTGAAAATATACGGAAAAATCCATTCAGTCAATTTTGTCTGTTTTCTTCTTCAGTTGCTTTTACAATTGCTTTTTAAAAGATGATATTGTTAAAGGTCATTTTTTCTGAATGCAAAATCTCAAATATAAAATGATAACAGCTTGCTGTTACTTGCGATGTTCCAAAATCGTTGCTTGTATTTTTCAACAACAGAAAGCTAGTCTGCAATGCCTATTGCAGAATGAAATGTCCATCAATTATAACAAAGAAGCAATGCCAATTGCTAAACGGCTATTTATGCTAATTATTTTCTAACCAGGATTAACGCCATGTCTGCACAAAGAAGGTCATATTACTGAGGCTATCTCACCTAAGCTAGCTTTCCTAGACCCTTGTCTATAACCAGTACTCACCTACCCTTCCACAAGCATGGTAACGCCCCCATATATACTGGTGCGTTATTAATGCAGGAAAATTGTTATTATAGTCATATTTTCATGGAAGTATATAACAGACCGGTGTGGGATACGAACCCGAATTCCCTTCGAAATACTAGATTAGACACTCCAGCATTCTACCAACTGCACTACGGACCCGGGTACCAGTCGAAATTGACATTCGGAACACCTCGGCGATACCAGTAGTATATAGAGAGTTAAAATACACCCCGTGACACATTTAGGATCGGACACATTTTTGATCAGGTCATTATCTAGAACGTTCCGAGCTGACGAGCACGGCGTTTTTCTATTGGCTAACGAAAATGCCCGAAGTAGAATCGGTGACAATCGGATGATCGGCGTGAACGCTCGGTTAGATTCGCGTGTATTCGGACAACAGAAGCCATATAGTCGGAGGTAAAAAGCGTTATGTATATTCGCTATTAACTTACCTATACACCTTTCCGCATGCTATCAATAGTATGGTAAATCCAAATATAAGTCGCTTTTGCCCCAACACAATGAATATACACTTGTATAAAGTAATACCAACGCATTTGCCCGCGGGCTAAGTAGACATTGTTTAGTGTTATAATGACCCAGATATGACAATATGACAGTCAATTTACAACGGGTTAAGAATAAATATACATTTCTATACATGTACGTATTTCGCTTAAGTTGTGTATTCGTTTATTGTCTATTTAAAGAATAAGCGCTTAGACATTTTAGCGTTCAGCTCTCGTCGATGGCCGTTAGTTAGTTAGATTATAGAAATGCTAGATTGAGTATAGTTTATAGTTCGCATTAAAATCATAAGGGAAAAAAAATGAAAAGAAGTAAGTGTTGGAAGTGCAAAGCTTTAATAAAGCCAGAGGATATAACGCCACATCTCCGAAATTGTTCGGGAAAGCAGGTAAGAATGATTTATATACTGTATTATAAATTTTATGTATCGTAATGTGTTTTTCTAAATGATCTCAATGCCTTTTCTTTTATATTTTTCCTACAATTGTTAGGGAAATAATAATATGAATTTATATTTTATTAGGAAAATAAACCCTGTGCAGAAGAAAAGAGTAAATTTTATGTATCGTAATGTGTTTTTCTAAATGATCTCAATACCATGTCTCTTTTTTATTTTTTACAATTGTTAGAGAAATAATAATATGAATTTATATTTCATTAGGAAAATAAACCCTGTGCAGAAGAAAAGAGTAGATGTTCTGAAAGTCCAGCAAAACGTCAAAAAGTCTCAACCACTTGCATTGAAAAGTAAGTTACTTAATTTTATTCACTGCATTGTCATTTTAGTAAACGTTCACTTTCGCTTGTTATATTATCAATCGATTAAATTACATGTATATGTAGCATAAGTTTGATAATATGTTGATTTATGTACAATAAACAGATATTAGAAACTAAAGATTATATTTAATACCAACAACAACAACAAAGACTTGTATGGCTACTGGAAGTATGTTACAAAACTCTATTTGTAATTTTCAGGGAGGCGCTTACTTCCACAAACAACCAGAATGATACTACTTGCACGAAATGTACCAAAAGATTTTCGACTAAAAGTAATTGTCTTCGCCACGAAGCGTTGTGTTCAGGATCCAAAGCAAAAAGGACAGACATAACTTCATGTGGAAAATGCTCAAAATCATTCTCTGATTACAGAAATAAGTTGCGGCATGAAAAGAAATGCGGGACAACTAAAACGTGCAAAACCGCGAATTTTCAGTGCTCTTCGTGCAAGGCTCAGTTTCAAACTGTTTGGGAGTTACTACGTCACGAAAGAGAGTCATCCCATAATCAACCTGGTAGCAGCAGAGAGAATAAAGCATCTCCACACAACAATAAAAACAGCAACAACAACAACAACAGCAACAACACCAACAGCAACAACAGAAACAACAAGACGGAACAAAAACCATTATGCAAATTGTGTGGGGAGAGATTTGAGAGTAATAAAGAAAGATATATTCACAGAATGACAGTGCACAAACAGTCAGAATCTATCAGAACTCGCGAAGACCCATGGTCGGCGAAGGGAGAAACACCACCGTGGATTAACGAAGACGGGAGTGAGAATGAGAGTTTGAGATGCGTGTATGATCAACATAGACATTTGATTTTGAGAGATAGTGTGCAAGAAGGAGAAGTTACAACCACATACAATCTTCCTGTTTCGGACCTTTCTAATGTTAACCAACTAATGGATCAAGTAGATACCATTTTTCTAAATTCTCAGACTAGCTTTAAAATCAATCTTTCGTTTGGTCTCATACTACAAAATATCGTCAATCATAATTATAGATACTTTTCTCCGCATTTCACCGACGGGCTTTTTTTATTCCCTCAAGCGATAAATAACAGACAAGATGTCGAAAGGTTGCGTTCTCGTCTCGCCGCTTTAGATTTATCGAGTTACTTCCAAAAACAGAAACCTAATTCTAAATGGAAACCAGTAGCAATAACCAATGTTCTTTTTGTTGTTTACAAAACAAGCTTTCCTTTAGGTTTAAGTCAGCCATTACCGGCATATATAAAAAACTCGAAGAGCATAGTTTCGTTTGAGAAAAATCGAAGGTCAGGTCAAGTGTATACTGATAACCTCTGTTTCTTTCGCTGCCTAGCATTTCATAAATCAAAAAATATTAAGTGCGAAAGATTAACGCATGAGCTGCACCAAGAGTGGATTCAATACGCTCATGACAACAAAATCAAATCCACTCTCATATATCTTGATAGGATGCCTGACTTAGAAGCATGTTTTAACACCAATATTAATGTATACGAAATGTGTGAGGACAGTACAGTTACCGTGCTTTACAAATCTATGGTAACATTTACCAAAGAAAACTCTGATTCCATGAATCTCAATTTATATTCCGATCATCTCAGTTATATATCTAGATTTAATTCCTATGCATCCAAATTCAAATGCCGGCTTTGTCAAATGTTGTTTGTCAAAAAGTGCAATTTAGATCGGCACGAGAAAACCTGTCAAAACGCTACAAAGCTAAAATTTTCAGGAGGTTACTTTTCCCCTCACAAAACAATTTTCGAAAAAATAGAGCAATTGGGTATAAGCGTTGACGAGTCTGTGCAAAATTTCCCATGGTTTCTATCGTTCGATATGGAGGCGATATTAAAATGCGAGAATGAGATTACTGGCGAAGGACTGACAAAAGTGTCAAGGCACGACCCAATTTCGGCGAGTATTTGTAGTAATATCGAAGGATTTAAATCACCAAAGTTTATTATAGATCCGAACTTTGATTTGCTTTTATCAAAAATGATCGAATATATGAATGAAATTTCGGACGAAGTCTACTTATTGGCTCAAAAGAGATGGTCAAACGTATTTACTGAACTTGAACAATTAGAAAGTAAATGGAGAGAAAATGACAAGGTGGATCACCAAAAACAACCTTCTTCATATTGCAATGCGGAAAATAATTACGTCAGCGACGAAAGTTTTAATGAAGCCATGGAATCTAACGATAACGAGCCTCCATCGGCGGAATTTTTGCACGCATTAAGCAAGGAAAATGTTTGGCACCGCTTTCTACAAAACGTAGAATCTACAGGAAATGTAACAGCGGAATTCAACGATTGGAATACTGACAATCATATCACCACCAACTGTTATGATGACGACAATGATGGTGCTGATGCTGATGATAGCATTCTTCCCTTTCGTGCTTTAAATTCGCATAGAACTGCGAGTACTGATGATGATGATGATGATGATAATGACGATGATGATAGTGATGGTGATGATGATAATGATGAAATATCGTTTCCAGGGACGGGTAAACAAATGCTCAAACTGATCCAACAATTGCGCGAACAATTCGAAACTTATTGTCACCAACTTCCGGTATTAGGCTTCAACTCATCTAAATACGATTTGAATCTTTTAAAATCTAAATTGTCAAAGCACTTGAAGCTACACGAATCTAATCAGCAGAAATTTGTAGTTAAAAAGAATAATTCTTACATGTGTGTGTCAAACCAATCTCTTCGATTTTTAGACATGGTTAACTACCTTCCACCGGGGACCTCGTATGAAAAATTTCTCGCCACATTTGGAGTGAAGCAGAAAAAGTCGTTTTTTCCTTACGAGTATTTTTCCGACATATCAGTTCTCGAGGAAACGTCACTCCCTCCTAAGGAAGCATTTTACTCTTCCTTAAAGGAATGCAACGTTTTAGAAAACAGCGAAAGGGTGCGTTTTGAAAGAATAATTGTTAAAGAAAACAAGACAGAGACCGAAGCTCTTTCACTTTTAAAACTTGAAAATCCTCCAGAATCTACAATAGAAGAAAACTATCGATCTCTGCTGAAAGTATGGCAGCAGAATCAGATGTCTACGTTTCGCGATTTCCTCGAATATTACAACAATTTAGACGTGTTGCCAATGGTGGAAGGTGTTGAAAAATTCAAAGAATATTTTGTTGAAAGAGGAGTAGACGTGTTCAAGGATTCAATATCAGCACCTGGCGCTGCTAGGAAAATGCTATATCGATCTGCTTTAGAATCGGGAGCTTCGTTTGCTTTGATTGATAGATCGGACGAAGATTTGTACAACGTCATAAAATCTAATATCGTAGGAGGGCCATCCATTATCTTTACTCGCTACCATGAAGCTGGTCAAACTTATATTAGGGAAAATGAAAATATACCGTGTCAGTCTGTACATGGTTACGATGCGAATAGTTTGTACGTATATGCATTGAGTCAGCCGATGCCGTGCGGTAACTACATCAGGCGAAGGAGAGAAACTGGGTTTACACCGAAGAAAACAAATAATAGATACACATCCATGTACGATTGGATGGAATGGTTAAATCATTCACAAAACATTCGCATAAAACACAAAATGAATTATGCTAGGGAAAAGAGGATTGGTCCTTATCTAGTAGATGGGTACGACTGTAATACAAACACTGTTTATGAGTTCTTGGGTTGTTATTTTCACGGTCATTCATGCTTGTCTCCTGCAAATGCCAAACTACATAACGATCGATTTAAAAGAACACAAGAACGATTATCATACTTGAGAAGTCTCGGTTTCGAATTAGTTACTATTTGGGAATGCGAATACACTAAACAAGTCAAGGAATGTGGTGAAATGCGCAAATTTATTGATAAACGTTACCCTGCGTTTTATAGACATAACAAAGGTTCGTTATCAGAGCCCCAAATTCTCCGCGCTGTTTTAGAAGAAAAAATGCACGGTTTCTTAGAGGTTGATATAAGAGTGCCAAATAGTTGGGAGGAGGTTGAGATTAAGCCTACAACGGAACAATCTCCTGCTGAATATTTCAAAGAAATGTCCCCTTTGTTTTGTACCACCGAAGTTGAATTCGAATCTATAGGAGAGCATATGCAAAAGCACGCACGAGAACACGGTCTTTCGCAAAACCCTCGCACTTTGTTAGTGGGTGGAACAAAAGCAGAATCGATACTCTTGTCTTCCTCTCTTCTTAAATGGTATATAGAACATGGACTTTTAGTTACAAAAATATACCAAATTGTCGAATTCGCGCTGTCGCGTTGCTTTAAGGGATTCGTTGATACAGTTACAAATGATAGACGACAAGGAGATATAGACGAATCACAAGAGTTAAAAAGCTCGCTTTCCAAATTGATAGGGAATTCAGCCTTTGGAGGTACGATTATGAATCAAGAAAAATTTCAAAGAATAAAGTA
Source organism: Mactra quadrangularis (assembly GCA_025267735.1). Taxonomy (NCBI): domain Eukaryota; kingdom Metazoa; phylum Mollusca; class Bivalvia; order Venerida; family Mactridae; genus Mactra; species Mactra quadrangularis. Next base: position 38,792,074 of record CM046298.1, on the reverse strand, counting down.
TGTGAAAGGTTTTAAACAGGCGTGTTTCGCAGTCAACAACCCGAGATTCAGGAAGTTAAACGAACTTGATGACGATATGTTCGAAAGCGAGTTTGCAAATAGCAATATTTGTATTAATTCCCCGACATATCTAGGATATATGATACTGCAGTATGCTAAACTTCATATGCTGTCCTTTTACTTCGACTTTATGATAAAATTTGTTGGGAGCGAAAATTTTGAAATGGTTGAGATGGACACAGACTCGTTATATTTCGGGCTCGCTGGCTCGACTTTGCGTGAATGTATAAAACCCGAGTTGATACCTAAATTCAACAGTAATTTACTCGGACATTGCTACGATAGTTTTACTGGTGACAACTTTGAAACGGTTTGGTTTCCGAGAGAATGTTGTAGTAAACACGCGAAGTACGATATGCGAACTCCCGGCCTCATGAAATCAGAATTCCGAGGCACAAAAATCATCGGACTCTGTTCTAAATCTTACGTAGCTATCAACGAAGCTAGCGGAGACAAAACTGTTAAATATAGCTTAAAGGGGGTCAATAAAAAAATTATAGATCCATCTGACTCATTCTTTAAAGTACTAAACTCCCAGAGTCCAGTAACAGCTATTAACAGAGGAATCAGAGTTTTCAAAAACACGTTGTTTACGTACGTTCAACCTAAACTGGCCTTCAATTATTTCTATTGCAAAAGATTAGTTCTAGAAGACGGTGTTCACACAATGCCATTGGACATAATATTAAAACCGATCAACAGATACAGAAAATCACAAAAGGAAACCGAAGAAGAAGTCAATAGCATAATACTCTCGTTAAATATATAAGTAACATAAGGGCTAAAAATAAGTAGGAATGAGGGGCTTGGTTGTTGTTCAGAATGAGAGAGAGAGAGAGAGAATTTTATAAAGTGATATTTGTTAAATTATTTATAGTTACTTAGCTAGGAAATCAGTATAACAAACAGAAATGTTTATTTTAACTTTATTGTATATTTATATTTCATGTGTATACAAATACATACAGTGCAATACAATTATATATTTATACATCAACTTTTATTTTATTATTATATGTATACTATGCAGAATATATTTGTAAACTATGACACATTGTTTTATGTTATTTATATCCACTTAGTAAGGAATCCATTTGATATTTGTTTTAGGTTTAACGGTCTTTCTTGGTCGCACAGATACATTTTATATTTATTTTGTAAATTTACAATGCTAACAGATTTTATTGAATACTAAGAATATGTGTATATATAAATAATATAAATAAATATATCCACAATAAATATGTTGATTATATGAAATTGTTTTACGTTATTTTATCCACTTAGTAAGGAATCCATTTGACATTTGCTCTAGGCTTAATGGTCTTTTTTGATCGCAGTCCTGGAATAAAATTCCATGATGTTGATCGAACTGCATGTACACGTTTTTCACTTTCGATGTTATTATTGTCCGAGTCATTATATTTCACAGGCGTTGATGGTGTTGTTTCTATATGTTGCTTTACCTCAGGCGTTGTGTCGATATCAGTTTGAGTTTGAATCGATATAGTTTCTGGCGATTTATTCTCACTTAGTAGTTTGTATTTTTGTTTCGGTATAAGAATGAGTTCTTTAGCGCACATATTCACTACTTAGGTATCCACTTAAGTCCTTCTTTTAAAAGCACTGTGACTTGTCGTATTCTTCTCGCTATCAAATTTCTCTTTCGTTCCAAAGATGTTTTCTTTTCTGCGATATCGTACAACGCTGTCCGAAATCGTTTTAGTTCCGGTAAATCAGAATTGTTTATCTTAAACGTCCCTTTTATTGCGTTAAGTATAATCTGACTGATAGCTAAAACTTGAGATTTTGTCATGTGTTTAGCTATATTCTTTTTCTCACTCTCAGTCAATTTCACAAAGTATATAAAAAATTGTACCTCTTTTTTCAACAGTTCATGCATTGTTTATTCAGGTACAAAAACAATTGTATCCTCGTTTGGAAATATGTTCGTTCTTAGTCTGTATTTATCTTCAGATTTAGTGTTTAAGTCCACCAACAAGTAACCCCACGGACGACTTGTAGCCAACTGGTACGCTTTATTAAAAAATCCGCTTTTATTTCCGTATATTTGCCGACCTAGACATTGTATTTGTTGAACGTCTCTCAGATTTTTATACAAAACGTAATATTTTGTGTTCAGGCTTATAGTGCGGGCTGATGGTGATTTTTGAAACAAGTTATGCGCTAAGTAAATAACAGTCAATTTCGAATGGTGAGAATGAACCGTCCAGATTTTCTCTATATTTTTGTCTGAAGCGTTTATTTCCGTCATGAGATCGTCCATAATTAAACATGAATGACCAAAATCTTTAGAAAATATTTCCATTTCTTGATCCGTCGGTAACCCTTCTTTGAATATCATGTTGGGTTTATCTTGTAACATCTCGTCAAATTTAGTTTGCCACGAACTTCCGTAGCAGTACACTATAGACGAAAAATCTTCGGTAAACATACCTTTCGAATGTCGAAGAAGTCTTTGTACGAAAGAAGTTTTTCCTCCATTCGACGAGGCAATTAGTGTAATCGTACATGGACTTTCAAATAGAAGTAGCGACTGAGTTTCGTACCAAGCCATGAACGAGATTGTTTTCTATGATTTAAACTCTAATTCTGTTTTCGTATTTTAAAATTTTCAAATCTCTCCAATATGTGCGAGCTTCCAGTATGCTTTTATCTATCAAAGGCCAAATTTGTTTCAGCCTTAGCCACTGTCTTTCAGTAAGTTGTATACCAATTATAGTGGCAGAATCGTTGACGAAACGTCTTATATCCAACACCACTACGCCGTATCTATTACACACAGTCACATGCGTGTCTAGATAAACATCGTATTGTTTTATAAATACGCAAGCCGTCTCATTCTGAGCTGTGTCGATTTTGTAATTTAAATTGGTAGGTAAGTGCTCGTTTCCGTTACTGATGATAAGAATTCCCGGAATAAATGTACTACAGAAAAGTAGTAATAATACTCCGACCCATTTAATGAATTTCGTGTGACTTTTTATCCCAACATTTGAGGCATTGGTTTCCTCGATAAATGAGTGGATAAAAGTATTTCCGTCAGTAAGTTCGTCGCTCGCAGGATCGTTACGCTTAACCTCTGCCATCTTTAAAGTCAAATGAACTTGTTGTTTAATACATTGGGGTAATATACTGCTAGACAGGTAATTACACGGTGATAACAATGGTACAATGCATACACGTAGTTAAATAAGGAGGTAAGGAGAAAAAAACAACAACACAGAAATGCGTAACTCTTACATTTTTATTTTAATGAATATAACTTATACAAACCTAAATGATATAAATGTATGTACATGTATAACTATATTTACAAATAATCATACATTATGATACATAATTAATTGACACAATATAATAAATACAATGAAATTATGATAATGCGATACAACATAATTTACCGAGACCGTAGAAACAAAAATAAATAGTTAATGTTTATAACAAGTTAAAACAAGTTAAAAGTTATGCATATTATTATGTATCAAGTTATTGGTAGACAATGACATCTCTGGCTTGGTTCACTTCGAAATAGCCTACACCTTCCGTATACACTATACAAGTGACGGGTGTTGGTAAAGGGTTGGCAAAATTAGCGCTCACTCTAACAATACCCTGTTTCACTAAAGTCAGAAAATTTCTGTCATTGTAAGTGGGTTCGATGTTAAAAGAGTACACCGCAAATCCTTTCGCAATGTCCGACTGCGACAAATCGTTGCCTTCATTTTTTAACCACTTGCCAGTCGTTTCAAACATCCAATGAAAAGCCTCGGCAGTATCAGTACCGCTTTTCGCGTCAAAATTTAATCTCATTGGATTCCCTAGCACAGGAATATTGTCAACAGAAACAGTAAGTTCCGTTAACCCGAACCCTTGGAAGTTCCAGGGAGATGATTTATACGAACCGGACACAGATTGACTGTTTGCAAATGCCACGATGATCTTGTTCGGTCTTATTCCTTGACAAACGTTGTCGATGTTAAAATTCACTTGACCTTGCGATATAGCGGCTAATCTCACTTCCGTTTTTACGTAAGGATACTTTGCGTTAGTTTTCTGTAACTTTTGGCTATGACAGAATACGACTGCTGGATTCACTTGTACTTTACACATATTTAAAACCATCTCGTCGATTACGACTTTAAAGTTCGGCGTGATTGAGTCTGTCGTAAGATAGAATTCCGGTTTAGCTCTGTAGAATTTTATGTTCATAGCTGTTTGGTTGAGAATATACCGATCTAGTTGAAATGCGTCGTGCATTATAGGCGCTATCATGTGTACTTTCTTGCTTTCAGAAAATAACGCTGATCTGAGTTTAAATCCGGCATTGGCGCCAGTTTTTCCGTCATTATCGTCTAAATGACCGGGAGTGTCTTTGTAGTAACACTGCGATGTTAGCTGCGAAGATTTAGCGTCAACACCATAATTCAACAAAGTTTGTATGTACGCCTTGTACGGATAATTTCCGGTTGACGAAGTGATAAATTTTCCTTGTATCGTAACGTCCACTTGTTCAAACAACGCGTGAGCCAATAGATTCACAGGTCCTACGTATTCACCGTCACCTAATGCGCTACCGTCCGAATGTACAATTCTAGCTTTTATACTCATAAAACTTCGTCTTGTGTCAATGTATTCCATTCCATTCTGCCCGCTTACTACGAACTGAATTGGCGATGTATCAGTAATTTGTCCGATCGGCAGTATTTGTTGAAAATATATTTTTTCAACCGCAGTTTGAGTCGGATTTAAATTAAAAAGTTCTAGTTCGCTAGGCTGGGCTTCAACTAAATAATCAGAATTGATTGCCGACATCGTTATCGCTTAGTCTAGTCTTCTTCCGTCGAGAGTGTTTATTCGACTGTTTTCTGCAAGAAGGCTGTCTTCTTTTTATAACCTTTTCTCGTTTTAATTCACTAGCGGCTTGTTCCACGACCTGTTGCGCTGGAGAAACGAACTCGAATTTTAACTCCTTCTTTTTATCAGCTGACTCTTCCAGCGAATATGTTGCGTCTGTGTTTATTTTCTGGACTGCACCTGTTGTTTTAGTTACGTTAGTATGATATTGTGGATGTTCCGGTGTACCGGTAGATTCGTAATATTGTATCCATTTTGCGAGATTTGGAGTATATATCTGATTTTGATTCATATTTTAGTCACACAATATCCACAGACGATGAAGTTAAATGTAAAACTAAAGTTATCGGGTTGGATAGAAAAATCGCTTCGAATCCTTGTAGGTCTTTTATTCTAAAATCGAGTTCGCTGATTTCCGATTTTATCACAGGAACGTAATAAAAAGGTGACACCACTGAATTGCCCGGTTCATTCGAAATAACTCTCCTGAGCAAAGGTGCTTTCGTACCGTTAATGAAACTCTCTCCGCATATGCTCGAGTATATATACAAACTCTTGTCCTTGATGTCGTCTGCAACCGTAATTTCCGTTAAAGCGACTTTCCATATACCGTTTAATTCAACATTTTGTCTCAACTTTATTTTGAAACTGTAAGGTTTATTCTCCGAATAATATTCTAAATTCTGATCACTTTTACATATGAAGTAATAAGACATTATTTATTTATTTATTTATTTATTCGCTTTAATAGTTTCAATGTCGTCTTTCTTGACCCAAGAGTTGAATTTATCCGGCCATCCTTCGTATTTCACTAAATATTCATTTACGCCTCTCCTTTTTCGTTGTCGAATAACTTTTTCAATGATCCATAATGCATGTTCGTCCTTCTTTACTAACTGTAACTCGTCGGTATAAAATGTACCGGAAATGACCTCATTGGCAAAATCAACAATGTTATATACAGGAATTCCTTGATTTATTGAACGATTAGATATTTTAAACACTTCGGATGACCATTTCTGTTGATAGTCTCTCTGAAATTGATATTTGACGTAAGCGAGTCTTACAAAATCACCTAAGCGAAATTTAAATGAATTGTGAAATCTGCTTGGTTTGGAGAATCTTCTGCCATGCTTATTATACATGTAATCCCAAATAACAGCCTCGTTATTTTTTGTAACCTCCGCCGGTGACGTGTTATTAGGCAGACTGCTATGAGGAGTCCGGTTGTAACTATCCACGAGCGTTTGCAACCGTTCTAAATATTTGTAACTTCTATGGAATTGAAACATCTTGTGCATCTTATTTCGTAAAGTGCGAATAATTCTTTCAACAGGCGAAACTTTGATATCTTCGTTTTGCGACGTAAAATAACTGATGCCTTTTTTTCGCAGTTCCGATTTAAACAGTCTGTTGTTAAATTCACCGCCTTTATCCGTTTGTAATATTTCAGGTTTACGTCCGTGGCTCAAAATGCGATCGAACGCGTCCGCAACATCTTTTGCTCGTTTAGTTTTCAGTGGCTCTACAAAAAGGTATTTTGAAAAAATATCTGTTACGACTAGTAAATAATTAACACCGTCATTATATCTAGCTGTATTCGATACGCTAGCTAAATCAGCAGCCCACTGTGTATCAATACCTGATGTGATTATTTGTCGTCTGGTGAATTTCTTTTTAATATCTCTATGAAGCGTATAAACGTCTTGTTTCTGTAACCACTGCTTTATTTTAGCTCTCGATATTTTATATTTACCTTCTCTTTTAGCTATTTGATATATTTTTTCGACGCCTGCAAACGAACCTGGACTATTCACGTCGAAATATAAACTTTTCAAATAGTCTCGATAATCCATAATTTCACGAATCTATAAAATTATAACATTGCAGAATAGTTTCTTTTAAATTACAAATTTCAATCAGAACATCTTTCGAAATACTGACGGATCTTGTACCTCTTCTTATATTTATAACACATTGTCCTTCTTCATTACGGAAAATAGACACATAATGACACCCGTCAATATTAAAATTAACCTTGCGTTTATTCTGCATAGAATTTAAATCAGTATCACTGGAAATATCTCTAACACCACTCATAGTAACGTAAGCTTGTGCCATTTTATCAGTTTGGATAGCTCTTATTCAACTTTTCTAAGTAAATGAATCAGTTTAATATTTTATATGATATAATATATTTACCGCATTGAACCTGACTAAACCGGTTATTGGAAGATTCCATCTACACGATTTAAAAAAGGTAAAACAACTGAGATTTTATTCTTGTTTATTATAATATATAGGTTAGAAATATAACGAGAAAGAAAGACATAATAATGATCACAAGAAGAAAACAAAAACAAACTAAACAAATTAAATCATAACATAAACAGTATACATAATAGAAAGCGATACTATGGAAACCTTTCCAAACTAGGTATTTTGTTAACACATATTGAATCTTGAACTTTTATATAAACATTGTATATAATTATCATGGGTATATCGAAAGTTTTCATAATAAATATTTCAAAATGGTTGATCACAAAAATAGAACTACGAGCTAGATATAAATATGATATATTGTCAAACACATATTTTAATACACTTATACCGAAATTTGAAAGTTATGTTGATGTGTAACAAAGAATCGTAAAGTTGTTAACGTTAGTATATTTCCATTAACACCTTAAAAAAGTCAGTGTCTTCTAATTCTTCTTTTCGTTCAACCATATCTCTCACTTCAGTCTCTGAAATTTGTTCCGTTGTAATAACGCCGGTGATAAAGCTTTTCTGGAAAGAACAAAAAAAAAAATGTTTAAGTACAAATTTAAAAGATAAAATGTCGGTAGTGTACTAATGTACTACATGTACAGTTGTATAAGCAAATAAAATTATTAAAACATTTAGATTATAAAACTAAAGGTATCTGTTATAAGTATATAATTATCCTAACCAGGTTGAAGATAAAATATATCAAATAGTAAATCGAAGTAAATAGTTTGAATACATTATCCTAGAGGCATACACAATAGCTTGTTAAAAAGTCAATTAAACGTACCTGCAGTTCGGGGAGGCTGTGCATAGCGCGTTGAGCAATATCTTGTACAAATTCGTTGGTAACAATACTCTTCGCTGCTGACCAGTACTGTTCGCACAATTCTGTCCATGTGGGTTGTTCTTCTGCCAGGCACCCACCAACGTCCATGTGTTGTTTCTGTGAGGGGTGGTCAATTGTACATCCGTGGCATGTTTGCTTTGGGTCAGAGAGTTCAAGTATTTCTTTAGAAATAACCCACGCCATGGTAGACGTTATGATTTCTTTCGTCTTCTCAGTAACAGTTTTGATGATGGACTGATAAAATGAAAGTTTTTCTCTCAACGCAGATATCAAAGAGCGACCTAAGCGTACGCCTTCAGTTGTATATTGATATTTGTTGGCTTCTTTGATGAAACATTTTCTAATGTCTACATCGAATGATCCCCTCTTATACGCATTTTCTTTTAAAGAAACTACAGTAATCAACTCCCCGATTTCACCGCTGCTCACTTGAAAAGGTACGTCGATAAGGTGAGGAGATGGTTTAGCAGAATATCTAGCAGCCAATTTTTCAACAGCTATCAACAATTTTGAAATTATTCCGATGTGCTGGTCAGATACGCAGATATATCTGTTCCCTTCATCGCGATGTTTTTCAATAGTTATAGAGAATGTTTGCAAAATTGAATCGTAAACTAATGAACAACCCACGTCTTCACATAAACTAGAATTGTCTAATGTTATATCAATATCCATAGAACTTTCATTGTCCTCCATTTTTTTAAGCATTTTATTTTGAACATCTTCCAGTTTAATTTCTAAAAATCGTTTCAAAGACATTTCGCTAGCGTCAATGAAATAGCTATGTTAAGTCCGTTTTAACTGAGCGCCTAGTTGTGAATGTGTGGTTTGTACTGTCTATTTACTGGATTTAACACTATACATGCGCAAATAACGTCAAAGCACTACTGAATTAAATCTTATTTTACTTCAAAAATAAAACAAATACTCTATCACATACAGGTAACTTAATAGCGACTATACATAACGCTTTATACCTTCGACTTCATCGGTAACCATCCGACTAAACAAACATTTACGCTCGACTGTCACTAATACCGCTTCGGGCATTTTCGTTAGCCAATAGAAAAACGCCGTGCTCGTCAGCTCGGAACGTTCTAGATAATGACCTGATCAAAAATGTGTCCGATCCTAAATGTGTCACGGGGTGTATTTTAACTCTCTATATACTACTGATACCTGCGCTACTCACAGGTTTACGGCATCACTCGAGTGGTTTTACGAATAAAGATATGAGAGCAAACGGAAAGCCATTCTGTCGTGTGCTTTTGCACACTTTTTAAAGTTATTACTTCTCTAAATGTTTTAGGTATGGATTCCATTCTCATTTTTTAAACCTCGGACTGAGAAAAAATTCTCAGAACGTAAAAATAATTGGTTCTGTGATCAAGGCAAGTATTACCCTAAATGTGGTTAAACAACAATCTTGGTTATAAAATGCAACGGTTTGTGGATACGATGTTCACAGTATTTGTAATTTACAATCCAATCCTACATTGCAATCTTATATTTCTGACTAGAAACTATATACCGGTTAATAGGTTATTTAGTGAGGTGTTTTTATGGAATTTATGGGTTATGTAAATATATGTTACATCCTACACTACTGTACAAAGTTTACAAAATGGGTTAAATAATTACATGTATATGATTATATTATGTATACTTAGAATTAAAGAAAGCGAGCCTTTTGTTATACATTGGTCTAAGCCTAACACAAGAACGGAAAAAGACGGCCAGCAAGGATTCGAGTAGGCTTACTATAGTATGTATACATGGGGGGTAACGGTTAACCGAAATACATGTACCGGTTAATATTGCAATACGAATTCTGACGATTTTTAACCGGTTCGTTTTTCCTTGAACAGGTTTTGTAGTTACGTGACATATTGATTGTTTTTATCAAAATCTGAAATTTAAATGTTTGAATAAATGTTAAGATAATTCGAAAACTTGAAGTAAATCTAACTATGCTATAATAGGTTAAACAGTTAGTTAGATGAGAGAATAGTTCTTCTCGAAAGACCGTTTCAAATATGCATTTTCTGTCATATGTTCCATTTTACACAAATCATTCAACCATTTGTATGAGGGATTATTTGGAAATACTCCAAATAAGACAATGCTAAGGCATTGATTCTTAATTCGCATGTTTACGCAAAAAGCATTTACGAATTGCAATATTTTGCAATACTGGTGTCGAGTATTCCAATATTTTGCAGTACGGTTTTACCGTATTGTTGTATACATAAATAAATATATAACCCCTAGTATATATTTATTTATGTATACATGTGTATGTATAATTATGTATTATATACATTTGTTGATACACCTTTGAAAATTTTGAAACCGGTTTAGGTATTAAGAATGTAAATGTATATTTAAATGATATCTATATTATGTTGGATGCTTAATGCAGCTCCTTTGAACTTTTTATGAATATAACTATGTAAATGTGAATGCATAGTCCTCTTAAAAGAAATTGTGCCCATCACCAATGGGAACGCCGGACAATATATCTTATACCTCCAGGCATTCAAACTTGGGACCAACTGAGGGACTTTTGTCAGGTACCTTTCTTTCAATAAAATCTGAAGCAATCCAATTGGTAAGTAGGTCCTATCAGATGGAATCCTCGAATATTATCATTGAAGTCCTATGTAAGGATAATAAAATAGTTCATCTAGTATCTTACTTGTTAATTAATATATCAACAGAATTAATGAAATTTGGATAGTTATTTACCCTAATAATTTAATACTTGGCTTGATTTTCAAACTAATTAAATGATTTCCAAAAAAGTTATTTAAGATTAACTGTGGCAAATTACCATTGAAAAGTAAGTGTAAAGTCCGAGTAATCCAACTAATTGGACTACCTATTTTGAAGAGTATACAAGGGGAAATAACTGACTAATGTCCCTGAATGTTGTTCAATGTCCGGTGCTAAACGGTCCACAGTTAGGTGAACCAAGACAGATTATAATAAAAAAAACTTGGCTTTTGCATGCTGGCGTATTTTCATTTACCCATAGAACGTAGATAATTACTGTACGTGTAATTTCTTGCTGTTAGAAGATATAGAAATAAAATATGCTTATATACATTTGTATAAAAGAATGATAATTGATACATAATGATCTCCAGATGGAAATAACTAGTATATACTGCAGTAAAAGATACCGTAGAAGACGTAAATTTCTCGGGAAAATATTCGCATTTAACTATTACTATAATCCAATCTGATTAAAACCCGATCTAAAATTTTACCGCTCGCATACTCGCTAATTTAGATCTGGCCTTTTCCAAACGAAGGTCACGTTCAGGTGACCTTTTCTCATCATAATATTCATGACGAAATTGTTATGATACGTAACTTGTTTACATCGTCTACGTCACGCAATTTGAAATGAGCCACCCAATCGCAGACTGTGAATAATACCGCTGTTAAATTTGCATGCAAACCTTGGTCTAAAAATAGAAATTACGAAATCAAAATGTGATTAGTAGTGTTTTCGTCTAGATGAAAGCTACGCATTGATTGGTTGACACAAAGTTCATCTCGACGTGACCTTGCATTGACTAAGTAGAGATCCAGTACGACAACGCGAGTAGAACAGGATCTCTGTTTACGGAGATTGACTATAAGCGTACCTACCTAAAAATGTTATACAGTCGTACAATTGATTTCATGGAAAAAGAAACGTCAGGGAAAAGTTGGTATTTTGTTTGTCGCATATCCCTCATGCATCGAATAAAACTTGAGTACTAACAGAGCAGCTGTAAATCTAATAAAAAATTAAAATAGTTTTTATAGTCATTTTGAACCCCCTCCCTCTATATATACATGGTCTTACGTTACTATACGTACCGCGTCATACAGTTAGTCGTAACTTAACGCGCACCAAAACTATCCTATGTACAGTACATACTAAATGTTTATAGGATAAAATATTTATATTGTAGTATTTTGTATGATAAACACATACTTTCTTATAATATTGAATATTAATATTCCATCTGTATTTCTTTCCAGTATACCTGCATAAAAGTCTAGGGTGGTATTAAGATATGGAGAATAATAGCTTGCGCTTTTAATGCTAACATCAAAACTTCTCATAGTGACTGCCATTGAGATTGCTGAGACACGTAATCCTGAACTAGACGGAACCTGTTCAATACAATTAGAATAAATAGCCAAGAAATTATTAATACAAAGTATTGATGAGTCCTGGGAAGCGTCAATAAATCATTTCCTCTCATACTATGATAAGAATGCAACGAGATATCTATAATAAAAAGTGGGAGCCGGACAAAAAGTCCCATGGACAAAAAGTTTGTGAAGGGTGGACACAAAAAGAGATAAGATGGGACTTTTTGTTCACTCCTGTCAAACTTATATGGAACTTTTTGTCCGGGGTGGCAAAACTACATGGGACTTTTTGTCCACCCCTGTCAAAAATGAGATGGGACTTTTTGTCCACCCCTGTCAAAAATGAGATGGGACTTTTTGTCCATGGGACCTTTTGTCCTACATAAAAGTGTGCAGCAGCACTGTACAGTCCGCGAAAGTGAACGAAAAAACGTCACAACGGACTAATAGTCAGCGAACATTAAGTTAAAAGATAGCCCAGGACTAAAATGGTCCATAATCTTGATACAAAAGAAATCAATCATACATCATATTATTGGGTGTATCGTACACCATCTTGTAAAAGTCATTGTGCTGAGTGATGTTGTTCACGAGTGAATAATTGAGATACATTGTTTATGAAATATGAACCGGTGAGGATGGTGCTTTTTTCGAGCATTATTTCTCCATCTTGCTGTGTGAGATCTGCTTTTTCCGTAGGTTTCCCTGATCAGTGTGGAGAAAATCCGGAGAACGAACCCACCCGGAAGGGAGAAAATCTCATCTAATTCTCTGGAAGGGAGAAAATCTCATCTCATTCTACGGAAGGGAGAAAATCTCATCTCATTCTCCGGAAGGGAGAAAATCTCATCTCATTCTCCGGAAGGGAGAAAATCTCATCTCATTCTTTTTTTCCTATGATCGGACATTATTCACTGTTCCATTAATCATCACAAAGTCATCAAACATTCATAACAAGGAACAATGTTAATGCTTAATATCCTCCTGTCTTAAGTGATCTGTGTAAAGCTTGACTCATGTAGCTAGGTAGATCTATATACAGTACCCACCAAAAGTTTGGAGACATTTGCAGATTGCAGGCCTGCTGAATAGCTTTTATAAAAAAAACTTGATAACTGTTTATTTTGAAATGCTTTGAAGTTTTACATTATTTTTTGGTTTTTGTTATGATTATAAGTAAGATTACAAAAATAGAATAAAAGTTAACATGGAAAATATGTACAATAAACATGGTTTTGAAGGCTACGCTGTAAGATGCTGAATCATATAAATGTGATACGTTCATGAAATCTGTTTCCATTTTATCCCCAAACATATTAAATATATTAAAAATAATGGTTCTGCCGAAACAATCATTGAATTTTAAGAAATTTGTCAACTTTCTTTTGTCTCCAAACTTTTGGTGTGTGCTGTATTTATTGATGATACATTGGTATACATGTACTAGTATACAAATGTAGTTGTGTGAGTGTATTAGCGAGCAACTTTCATATGTTGAGCATAAGCATACATGTTGCTACATTTTTTGCATTTCTTTGTTAGTATAAATGCATGTCTGTTTGACTGCCTACCTTAGTATTTATGAGTAAATGCTCAATGGTATTCACTGCACAGTCATAAATATGTTCTATAAATCACAAGAAATACATGCATTGATTACTGTTGTTAGTTCTAACGAATAAAAGCCAATACCCTTAATATCTTAATATATTTTCCAGATCAAAACTGTCGATCGATTAAGAACACTTAGGCATTGATATGAAGATGTACTCAAAGCTACGCGTGGAAGTAAAAAAATAAGCGTTAAGTATTTTTATTTGAATGAGATTCGGTCAAGAAAGGTTTTATTGCATGAAATTCAGGATTCGTTGTTCTTTGCGAGACAAAATCGCTTCCATAGGTCATAGACATTGGCATAAATACGATGCCTGTTGGAAACGCGCCATTATATGGACGACTGGTCAATAAATAAAAAAGTCAGCGTTATATATATCAATGCATCGCTATGTACTTAGTAGGTGTAACAAAAATCAAATTCTTAGTTGTCATGCATGCTCGTGAAATTATCCTGAATAAGTCAGTATATTCGATTTTACTTGGGTATTTTAATTTGGGTTAAATAAACTGAAATAATTCCTTTTTGTTTTTAATAGGAAATATATTAAAAAACCAATGTCAAATAAAATTGCTTTTTATTTATGTTATTTTTTTAGTATATGTTTTTATGCATAGTACTTGATAATATAGTATTATGCATTCTCGTTCCCAGAGTCTAGTAGGATTCTCAATACAAGCTAGTATTGAGAATCCTACTAGACTGTGGGTACGAGAATGGGTATTATGTACTAATATGATAAAAAATAAATAACAAGAAATAAATATTAAGGCGGTGACTGGGTTCGAACCACCAATGTTTGTTTTAAACTGTATTATGTTTTCACTTTCCATCGCTTAACCGACTGAGCCAGTTTGTGTCCTAGTATTGGACTGGTTAGCTGACATATATATATATAAGTCCCTTTATATTTACTAACTTCCGGCCCCTAGATATTCATATTGAAATGGAGAACAGTATTTTTCGTGTTTATAAAATTTATAAATGCAACAAAATTAATAGAACTAACTTTTATCGTTCTTTTTCATATTATTTAGTGAGAAAATGTTGAAAAATATGTATTGTGATACCTGTAAAAGCCCTTAGAGACCATATTGATCATTCTATTGTACACAAATTATATAGACATGAGAGGATAATTTCTACACACGTTATGTGTTATGACAATAAGTATTTGAATATAAAAAATATATTTCATACAGTATAAAACATATTCATGTTTCCAGAAAAGTTTTAATATTAAAAATGTTCGATTTTATTTACTAGACATGTTTAAAACTTTAGACGTGTGCTTTTGCTACAAACCAAGTTATTGTCATTAATATTGTGTATAAGGGTTCAAGGTTTTCATTTTGTAGGTCGGTGTAAACCAAAGTGCTTTGGTTCCGTTTTTACGGTATTGAGGCTCATTTTTGTGTTCGACTCTTTAGAGTTGAATACCCAGTCCTTTTTAAGGACAATATGGGAAGAGTAGTTTCCCTTTTATTAGGAATCTGCTTTTCGAATGGTTTTAATTCTGTTTTTTCAACGGAGTGAAAGCGATTTTTGTAATGGCTCTCTCGAGTAGGATACCTGTTCCCCTTGGTGGGAAAAGAAGGGTCGAGTAGTTCTCATCCGTTGCTGGAGTTTCGCTCTCTGAGCTTCTCAGCTCTGTTGTTGAAAGGATTGAGGATCTCTGGTCCGCTGTGTGTGACAATGTGAGAGAGATAATTTTCCCCTTTTGCTAGAGAAAATTACAAATCCCTGAGAGGGGTGGTTCCTTGGGTTGAATCTGGGTGTTCGGCCTTGGGAGAGGTTAGTCCTGGAAGGGGTTGGTCCTGGAAGGGGAAATAACCCTGGAGAGATGGGCCTTAGGGAACAGAATGGGTAGAATGGGTCTGGGTAGACCACAGCAGCTGGAGCGAGCTTTGGAGGGAGGGTGTATATAGATAACATCATTTATTAATTAATACACGTAAATTATATTTATTCATTTTATTCAGATGTCAGTGGCGCATACATCTACCTGCATACACCTACCCCGCTGATTTAAATATCAGTACAGTTCATGTATTTCTGTACTCACTATCGCTAATCGAGTATTTAAATCAGCCATGAGAAAGACGTTACAGATGATAAAAAGTCTTATTCATGATGTTTGAATTGTACTTTTTTGTAGAACAGACGCGGTAATCTGTGTGTGTCTGTCTCCATTTAAACTGCTTTAAATAAATGATTCGTATGATTGTTGTTTTGTATGAAAGTTTTTTTTGTATCGTAATTTATCGTCAAATAGCTATATACAGTCGAATCACGATAATTCGAAATACCTTCGGAAAAGCAAAAAATGTCGAGTTTTCGCGATTTCGAATTATCGTAAAACCGTGATTGTCAGTGTTGTCCGTAATATAATTGCATCGTGATAATTACTTATGCTGGCAGAGTTGTGTTTCGTGAATTGACGCTTATTATACGACGATTATTTTTTGTTGATGTGCATGTATAAATTGTTTCAAATATGTTTAAAGATAAATTTTAGTACATGAATATTGTTAAATTTTATTCAACTGTAAGCGATGCATTTTTAAACTATTTTTATCGATCGTAAGTACTGAAGTACAGCAGGAGATGTATTTAAATCAGCCGGGTAAATATATGCCCAACTGATAGTTGAATGAAATTTAACAACAAGGAGGGTCATTTTTTTATTTAAAGTAAATAATACTTAAAATAGTATGCTGTGTGCTAGGCATGACAGAATATTTCTAGTATTCTGAAAAAACTCTGAATAAAGTTGAATAAATTTTATTAGAGGTGCGCGGTATTACCGGTAAACCGTTAACCGTGGTTTTTTATCTCGCGGTACAATATCGCGGTTTTTTCGGAAATACCGGTATTGAATAACTTAACTTCCTTTCTAGTAAGCAAGCAGAACCACAGAACTAGTAGTACCCGTGATTTTGGATGTACACGTTACATATGTCAGCAGGGATGGCGAAATTTTCGATAAATTTGAGAAAAAACTTTTAAAAAATACGGATGATTTAGTTGCAATAGTAATTACCCTTAAATAAGGACTTTGTGTCATCAAAAGCTAATAACTGAACATGTATTTTTATTTAATAGCCCTACTGCGCATAGTTAAGGCTTACACTGTGGTATACCGTGGTATATACCGTGGTATTTAGTAAATAATCGCGGTATACCGTGGTATAAATTTCCTGGCGGTACCCAGCTCTTAATTTTATCGATATATACACTTTAAAGACTTGACAGGCGTTTATAAGGGGGGCAACTGCTGTGGGAAGCAAATACAGGCCTATTACTAATAAATTAATGATGTCCAGATAGGTGATATGAATAATTTGTATGGTCCAAGATCTACCCAACAATCTACCGTATCAATACTAGATCAACAAAATATAGATAAAATCATTTGCATCTGTTAGTATTATGTATAGAAGTCACGTGTTAATTATTGAACTGATAAGCCTTAGTGATGATCATAGGTATGTATAGGTAATCGTAAGTCTTCTATTACCACCAATCTACATCTTAATCATTAACAAAGTAACTAACATTTATCAGAATAATCATTAGCACGTGTGAGCAATTTGAACAACAATGCCTGGACTGGTTCCAACATCTGAGTATAGAACATTATAATGAATACAGGTTCAATCTATATTCCGCTCTTCTCACAGTCATGTATACTATACAAAACGTATTTATTCCCCCGCTAGACTCAGTATGTATACGTCTAGAAGCTAGAGAGAAAAAAAACAAGTTAGGTTACACTTAACGTAAAGGCTTACAAATCAATTATACAAACAGTACTACTGGCAGTTTGTTTCTGTACCTTAGGCCACAACAAGTTGATGATATGTTCAACGGATTTTTCTAGAAAAAATGGGGCGAGCGAGCGAAGAAAAAAAAAATCTCATTCAGTTGCTTTAAAAAGCGGTTTGACCAAATTTTTATGAGCGAGCGAGGAAATAAAAATATATATTTTTTGTAAAAACCGTCAAAATTAAGGTGCGAGCTAATCCATAGAACATGATCAATTTGTTGTGGCCTTAGAGATGGTTGGATAGTACCAGAGTATTGGGACGGAATTCTCCTCTATTCTACAATTAAAGTCATTATATGAAGATGTTTTCATTTATTGCAGACTTGAAAACTTTTTTACAACAAAGACATTATCAAAATATTACCTGTTTTAGAGACACAATTAACAGTTCGAACTATTCTGATTTCTAAATTTTTGTCCATTTCTTGAAAAAGTGGGGTATTTTTATTAGAGCACACTATATTCATTTGTACACCAGTGTTCAATATACAATTTACCTGATCCACTATAATTTTATAGCTTAATTATGTAATTAGGAAGTAAGGGTTTTCTATAATATGACTTCAAAACTAATGTTTCAAGTATTGACAACCAAATTCTATTTTCGGTTTCGATCTACTTTCACTTTGAAATACAGTAAATAACATAAACATAAAAGCAATATTTGCATTTAGTTAAAAAATCGTGTTCATTAGAGGTGTTTGAAATGCATAAATGTCTATTTCCTTTACATTCCAAAAACAGTCGTGACAACTATCTTTGTGCGTGTTTCGCTTTGTGCTAGATATTAAGCTTACATCCTGAATCTTATGTCTTTATTTTTGATAATTTGTAAGTCATAAACGACTAAAACTAATACATGTACATGTATAAGAAATGACTGTTTTTGTCCCATGTTTTATACATCAGTCCCGTGTTCAGTAACTACTGTTAGTTAACGCTACGGGTACGGGAAAACTCAACCAGAAGACAACTCAACCCGTGCATAACTCAACTCAAAGTTGGGACAACTCAATTCGTTAGTATGGAAATTGAGTTGCCTCGGGTTGAGTTGTTCCGACACTTCCGTTACGGAACGTTTTAGAACGTTTAGGGTAACTGAACACGCTGCAGTATTGTGAATATTTTTTCACTTGTCGGTAGCCTACACATTAACCCCGCTGATTTAAATACGCCCTAAAGTACTTCTGTACACACTATCGATAAAAATAGATGTCTGCATGTATGTGAGGGCATCATAGAGAAAATAATTGATTGTGTATTTAAATGACTGGGATCAGTGTATGCGCCACTGACAGTTGAATAAATTTAACAATCATCTTCAATTTCGCCTAATGGTGATTCATATACATGTAAAGCTACAGTCCCATAAACATAAAAATAGCCATGAGGGCACCGTACGGGCGCCGTGCAATAAAGCTCCGCAAGGAGCCGTACGAAGTCTTGCGTACCCGCACGAACTGTTACGTTATACCAGGGTCCGTGAGATGAGCCCAGGATACACGTTTCAGCTTCAGAGTCAAATCGTGAACAAAATCGTGGACGAGTATGGATTAATCATGCATATCTTCCAGCTACGGCTCAGTACAGGTGTGTTGTTTTGTAGGTCATGTGCGTACCGTCACCTTGATACGCAAGGCTTCTCACGGCCTACGACTGTCTGCACGTACGGGTCTGTAACAAGCCACGATTTTATGGGACTGAGGCATAATATAGTTCAATGTTCGAATAAAACAAACATACAGAGGTGCAATAACATGTCAATGGAATAGGAAAATAAATAAGAGTGCAAATAAACAATGCATTCCTATGACAGTAACTTTTTTTATGAATTGACAAACAAGTTGTGTAAAAAAATGATTAGCTAAGTCGAGTGACGTTTAAGATGTTATTCATATTGAAACAGAAACAGGATACGCTATAATATACTTAATAAATATTTACTTTACAAAAATGCTAACCCTGCGCACGGGTAAGTTAATGAGAATGCTTCACACCTCTGAGGTATGAAGTTTTATTCAGAACAAATGGTTTTGTACGGATACAAACACATGTACTGACTATAGTCTGTCAATGGCTTTGAAAGCACGATCTTCAGAAGTGAAGACCTTTTTTTAAAAGCAACTGTTAGTTCTCAAATAAATACAGTAGCGTTCTTTGTTAAAGTAATTGTAGCGATTTGTTTCTTAACCGGGGTCTGTCCGCATCTAAGGGCCATACCCCGACTTGAATTAAACTTCATACTTGAAATTTGTCCCAGAGTTGACATATTTAGAAAAAAAACTTCCTCTGTTGGTCTTCTTAGATCGCAGCAGTTCTCAACTGGGCAACGGACCAGCAACGCTTGTCTAGTTCCAGCATCGTTCGTAATTCCAAATTCAATTTATATTAGAAAATATTGCTGGTTCGGCGTTCATAAAAAACAAGTAATCGTGAAAATTACTAATAGATTAATACTTAACCATTTTTATTGCTCTTTTCTATGAACCATAACGGCAAACACTGATGACAAAATAATTATTCAATACGAACAAGAAATACTAGTCTAAATGATCACCATGTGTGATGTGTTAAAATCATTACCTGGCAACATGTACTTGGAATGTCTTACATCTTTTCTATCATCTCGCGGGCTTAGCGCAAAACAGTCGTTACTCATTCTTTTTAAAAATTTAGGTTACGACCGTTTTGCGCTAAGCCCTTGTTCTGTAGCGACATAAAACATTCTTTATTTGTGTTTTTTTTTCAACATCATCGCTACCAGAGATATAAAAAGTTTCTGCAACAATAAAGGTTTCAAAGAAGTAGCGACAGTATTCTATGTAATTCACAGACGTCGTGACAGCCTTAAGTATCACTTTCAATATTTCATATTGCAGAAAAATGACCTGATTTCCTAACGGTTATTGCCATTTTGCAATCAACTAGTTCCGACAGTGAATTTAGTGCGCAGTCTAGTGTTGAGTCTCGTACACCGGAAATTAAGCAATGTACTCGGGGGGTTCATTCGGAAGGGTTTGGTCTTTAATGAAGTTAGCTAAAATATGGAGAACTATCGATCTTTCGCGAAAGGGGATGACCTTCAACCCGATTCGTAAGCTTGTGTTCAACAATTGCGTCTCGGTCGCGGACAGGAAAACATGAAAAGGGCTATAGTATTTTTTATTAAGGATAATATGCATTGACTGTCATAATTATTTTATCTTTTTGCAGATCAGGTCTGTTTAAATGGGGGATAATAAGGGGCCTGTTATATAAATAGGGGTCATAATTGACATTCATAATTATTATACGAGTATAATAATGAAATTAATTATACATGCGTGTCAATATCAGAGGGGGTCCAACTATAAGTGTTAATTGTATAGAATATACATGTCAATACATGGTACCACGCTGATGGCGCTAATTTGTATGTTAGTATCACCACAGGGGGGGGGGGGGGCTGATTGATAAAATATAGCGTAGAATGCAGTAGATGTAATCAGCTTTTCTAGGTATTAAAACATACGGTGTTAGATTTACTTATATTTGTACTTATCTAACAACCAAGAAAATGATTTAGAAGATTAGGCATCAAAGAAAGATGTAATCTTATATAATATCGTCCTCTTTTATTTAGACTCCAACGCATCGGCTGAATTAATAAAAATATATAATATTTCTTATTTATTAAATTATATAATTTAAAAAAAAATGCAGAATTTGTTTGCAACTTTATTACTGCACCTTGCTTTGAAATTGAAGTGTGTGCCAAAAATGTCATGAATTTCTTGTGTTGGTAATCTATCAAGCATATAATACACGTTTTCGTGTTACATAACGATTTAGATTCCATCGGACCTTTTTAATATTTAAAACATTGACCCCTATGCATAACATTGTAACCCATCACGTGCATAATTTACTAGTGTAATTTTGACGTTCAGGCGTATAGTTGTATTATTTAAACAACAGAACAGAACAGAACAGATATTTTATTCACGATTTGTACATAGTACACTGCACATTTAAGTGGTCCATGTTTCAAAAAAGTTTTATAGTTGTATTTCCATTGTTTTTTGTACACAAAAATTATTGTACTTGCATTATTGCATATAATTGTGTTACTAAAAACACCGGGTATATTACCAGCAAGCTTCAAGGTTTCCAAATGTCATTGCACCATAAAAAATCTCGATCTCTGTCAAAGCTATATCCGACGTCATCATAAGACGTACTTGTCACCTATTTAAACTTGTTGAAATACGTCATCAGGTTCCACATTAATATATGTTTTTTTTCTCTCACAAAGTTGGCTGACTGTCTTAAATGTACTTACGCGCAAGATTTTTTTACTAGTATAGATCAATGATATATTTTTCAGAAAATGTCTTGAATTTTAGTCACTAAAAATACCTTTGTTTAAACATGTTTTTGTTGTTTTACAGCCCCTAAATCAAAACTATTTATGGCCATGGACTGCAAAAATCATTAACTGGTACAAATGTGTTATATATTATTTCTAACACTTCTGATGGGAAAAAAATATCTTTAATAAAAAAATGAAATTTCTCTAAAACATATTTATGTTATTTATTGCATTTCAAATAAAAAATCAAATTGGAAGCCTAATTACATAAAGCTCTAAAACAATTTTGGAACATACAAATTCTATTACTTAATAGCAGAAACTTATAAAAGTATTCTTATAAAAGGATAGTCTTTTCAGAAATGGGCACTTAGTCAAACTTTAACTTAGAAAGCAAATGTTTTGACATGTTTATTGTGTCTCTAATGCATGTTACATTTTAATACTTTCAAAACCTTAATTCACTAGTGCCAGTGGCTGATAAATGCAATTGCTTTATACAGACGCATGCACGAAGAATGACCGTAGTTGATATCTCATGAACTTCACGAAAGTGTGAAGGACATGACCGTGAAACGGGCCCATGAACCCCGGATTTGTCGTCAGAAGTGCTACCACTGTGATAACTTAGTGGGGACAATAAGGGGTTCTTTTGAAGTCTTCTGACCAGTCAATTTATAGCTTTAAAATTCGCCAACTGACGACAAAATACACATTTGTGCTAAATTGCTGAAATAAATATTATCTGTCTGTTCACAGACCAATGAAATATAATGATCACTATCCCATATCAAAATTCCATTTCGTCTAAAATTTCAAAATTCAAAAAATGACAAAAATCATTTTGTTCTGCATGCATTAAGATTTCATAGATTCTAATGTTTATAGATAACATAAGATTTTATAGGTGAATCAAGTGTAACATATAATTCTTGATAAACAAATGTGTTATCAAAATAAAATATTTTAACATCAGAAAAGCACATACCTATTGACTTATAATGTAGTGTTACCAAATTTTATGGCTGTGCGAATAGATAAACATTGTAGTTTAAAATCCAGAACTTTGTGAACTTATTTAGGGAATATATTAATGAAAGTGACTTAAGAAATTTTGTAGAATTTATTATGTCTATACTTATCAGTGGTCAAAAAATGAAAATTATGATTATGTGAAGACAATAGAAAATAACACGCAGAAAAACCCTTTTTCTAAGAAATATCTAATCATTACGCAGTCTTGTATTAGTGAAAGTCTATCTTAAGATAATTTACTACTCCAAGGCCAAACTGTTTGAACTTCGCCCTAGTCTGTCCCAAGCCCTGACTGTGAAGGAAGGATGGCGACACTGCTAGGAACTTTGAAGTACGAATCTCAACTTAGCGGAAGAAAAGAGACTAAAGACATTATGTTTTTTTGATTGACTAAGGTTAATTCTAGCCAGGGTCTTATATAATGTACCATTTAGAAGCTGACGGAAACTTATAATCACCAATAAATTAATTGTTTAGAAACAAGCACCAAATGCCGAACATTAAAGCAAACTGGGTGAAAAAGTTTACTTCACGTACGAAAGCAAAAACCTACAAGTTACTAGAGTTCCACACCCTGTTTAGCCATTAAAATTAATTCAACCCAAAATACCTGTTGATGATACTTGATAATAAATTAAACTAAAGCCTCTAAACCAACAAACATGCATTATTATTATTATTCGAGTCATCTTTTTAATGACATGCGTAATTGACTATCTAAATACAAATGTAAATCAATTAGGACCCATGATAAACCGGTAAATAATTACTGGAACGTTTATTTATTCGTTTAATTGTGCGAAATTCTTTTGCTTGACGTTTTGTGTTTTTCCATAAGCACATATGGTGCACTTTTTTGTCTTTTATGTACATATCATATTCTCCAGAAACCAGCCAAATTATATAGCAGAATAGAACAATAACCGAGTACATAATATCACCAATAAAAATATATGTGCGCCTTTTTACTGGAATTGCGGACATTAATCTTGCAAACAGGAAAGAGCAAAATAAAAGAGCATCAAATTGCTATCACAAAAGCATACAAGCGCCTATTAACTGTTTTACTTCAGATACTATTATTTCTGCTTCTAAAACATAAGAACAAAGCCACGTGCACAAAGTCAAGTTACTTGGAGAGAAGTTCACGTGACCTCTGGAACAAACAGTACACATTGTTTGACATGTGTTCATCATATTTTAGTTTATACCAGTCGACAACATAACGATTCTTATCAATGAAAATCATTTTGCGAGAACAGACTATAGAAATTTTGGTTTTAATATTCAAAATGGCGGCTTAGAGTGATTCGGAAGGGTTCGGTCATCACTGCTTGTAAATTAACACGATGATAGCATCTTGATAATAATCTCAAGACGCACAAACAAAAGACTAATCTTAACCCACAGACCCTTAGCCACTAATCAATAACGATCAATAATTAATACAGTCGACATCCTGTGGATTCCAGAACGCGCACATGCCCTCTTCCGGTTGCGTTTCTCGCATCGTGTTTCCCCACATGGCACCCCATCAAACAGACTCCCACTACGATTATTCTTATCCTATATGGTAAATGCTGATAGCGCCAGCCAACCTTCTTGGGGCAAGACTTGTGACGTCACTACAGGTATGTACCTTCAAATAAATGTTCAGATAGCTTTCACTTTCGTAGGAATTGTCGTGTAGTCTGGTCGGTGTTAGTTGGTTGCTGCCATTGGATTGTAAAGTCTGATTTTTACTGTAAGGGTAACACTTATATACAAGGTTAGTGTAGTTTATTAACATTGAGAAATTATTTCATATATCGATATACTATATATATATATTATATTATATATTATTATATATATTTTGATCTATTTATTCCGCATTTTTGTGTTAATTTTTATACTTAGATCATAGTGTTGGATTTAACTTAAGTATTACTTTATTTGTGCTATGATTTTCTTGTTTTATTTATGATAGATCATTATTGTATACAAATATTATATGTATATATATTATGTACTGACTGAAAATATACTGTGATTTTTTTGCGCGAGAAAGTGTCTATTCTGGAAGTATTACTGACTGAAAATCACTGGCTCGACTTATCCATAATGTTTAAGTACAAAATCATGAATGACTCAAGTTTCTGGCACTTATAAACTTAGCCGATGTTTCATGCAAAATACTTCAGCTATACTTCTGAACTTGTGCGGTTTTGTTGAGTTAAATGCACCGATCAAACTAAAATAGTTTTTGTATCTTACTACGTTTTCAATGTAACCATGTTTATATTTGTTCTGTATTTCAATATAAGCATGTGATGAGTATTAATGTTCTATTTTATGCATTCTTTGTATCATATATATAATTTCTTGTTATTTTGACTGGAATTATTTATCTGAACCATAATCTATCTATCGCTTTACATTCTTTAGTCTGCATAATTTATTCAAAATGGCGACTGTGTGGGTTTATGTTACAAATGAGGCCCTAATGAGTAGGCCTACAAATCGTTTGCTATTTATTTGTGTTTCTTGAAATCGAAAAAACAACAACAACTGCATCTTTTTAAAAAGGCGACTGAATTTGAATAACTTTGAGAGATTCGCAATCTTATTTTGATTTCGTGATTTAAGATCATGCGAACTTGTACGATATCGTCAACGGAAACTACCCTTGGAAATTACGATTAAAATGTTATCCATGTGAAATCGAGCAATTACCTTCTTTATGGGGTCTTTCCGTTTTCTTAGAATAACTTAACGTATGACAACGTTGCCACTCAGAGGTTGACGTACGATCCGTTTCTATCGTAACCTGATACCGTACATGTTCTGTTCAGACTGTATCGTATGTCCTTGTTCTATTTTTAGAACACTGAACTCTCGTGTGAGACGAGACTTTGTTCTACCTGCGAGTTTTAGTTCCGAACATGTACAAAATGAACGATATATTACGATACTGCATACGAGCAAGTAATAAAATGATAACAATATAAGTTCTTGATATGATTTATAAGAAACATTTTTGTTTACAATTGTTCCTCAGTACGCGAATATTGAATTAAAATTCAAATTAAATTTTGCGAAGAATTGTCGTGCAACCTTTGCAAGCTTTTCTAGCTGATTGTAAAACAATCAAGTAACTTGTTTATTGTTCTAATAATTAGTATTCCCTTACATTCGGACTTCCAATTTGTTCCACTGGAAGTTTTTCGTTGTTTATGCTCGTATGACCTTTGTATACTTACGTTGTAATTTCGGACATTTACTTAATAGAACTAAGCGACAGAATCGATTGATATAAGCCTCACAATCAGTCTACGTTTTCTGCTATAATTTTCTTAAAAATATTTCCAACCAATAACTATGTCTTACATTAACAAATAATTAAGCAAGTATGTATTTTGGTGGAAGCGGCGTGTATAAAGTACCTAGCTGATGAGCTGATTTTCGATTCAATGCCATGTACATAATGTAAAAGGATAAATAAACTAATCCATAATATATGCAAATTTTACAAGTTAGATTTTAAGCAATAAATAAGAATGATAAACCCTTCTTAACTACAGTTGTTAATACGAGTATATATTTAGAATGAGAAGATAATAATCGTAAGCTTAACGTCGTAAACATGTCGTTAACAAACTGTAATATTTTCTTACAACATGTTAGATTCTAAGATTTCAAGTTTTTAAATATTCACCAAACTTCAAGATATTCAAGTACACCAAATGGGCCTCAAATAAATGTATGATAAAGATAGAACATATTTTTGGTTGATAGGCTGTATGTTATTCTCGGTAACGTTGGCAACGGAGCGTATGTTGTTGTTCGAGTAGAGGGAAGAGAAAATTTTCTACAGGTGTGATTGCTATCAAAGCTAAGAGTATAGTCTGTTCTCTAAATGTTGTACCTAACTAATTGAAACCATTCATCAAATCTATATTTTGAAATGATAGGATATCAATACAGGCTATTAGTTCTTGGAATCGAAGAGTTATACGACTGGCTGGCAGACGTTAATTGCATTACGTGAAAGTTATGTTTTGTAAACTTGAAATATATTCGATTTAAAGTAAAAATTACATTTTATACATTGTGATTATTTTTTAAAGATTATGTCATTAGAACTCAGTTGTTATGTTGAAAAGAACCAATTTTGATTGTTTTGACGATAGATGGAAGAACGGGGAAAATGTACTCTGTAAATTTGAACTTTTATTTTAGGGTCTTTGAGTTGAGCAATTTATTCCCTTATGGCCCTTTATTTGAAATTCGAATATCAATGAGAGATAAGAATATATAAATACATGTGAATCAAAACGTGACGATATTGAATCTAATGTTGAGCTATTAGGATCAAATTTCTCAAACAGTACGAAATCAGTCGGAAAACGGCCAGAAAAACAAATTGAATTATAGATGTGTTTCTATGATACATAAAATTATGTGGCATATTAGATAATGCTGATACGACAAAACACATATCTCATATAAAATAGGTAATAAACACACCAGCTTTGATCAGCACATTGCTTCAATCTTTCTCTGTATGCATTCCTTTGTCTGGCACGGTGCCAAATATATGTTCCGAGAAAGAGACATCGTTTACTGACAGCGTAGTAGATTGCGGTTTATGATTGGCAATTCTAAGGTATGGCATAGGTTTCTTGTGTAGAATCTAAGGTATGGTAGAGACTTTACGTTGGTTTACCTGGATTACATACACACATGTACACATACGCTTACGATTTTTTGTGGGGGGGGCGGTGGTTACGATAATTATGTCTTAATTGATGTACACTTTATTGTTTTTTTCTCCAGTCGGTCTCGATATACAAGAATATACATGATAGATAATTTGTCATGTATACATAATACGTTGTACCATATAATATATCCTATACGTTAGAATTTGAGTACTAGTGAAAAATTCCATTGTTAATTTAATACAAAAATATGATATCCATTAAATTGGCATTGTTAATAAATGAACAATTATCAGTTTTGATTTAAGTAATGAATTAGAATAATTACTCTCTAAATGTTTTCACTAATGCCATTTATGATAGGGGGTTTACTGTAACTTATGATAAAATCTGTTCATTCTTTGACGTGAATTTGTATATAAATTTCGCTATGCAACAGTTGGAAAAATATTCGCAACTTTTCTTGATAATCATATATTTGAAATATATTTCATTAGGCTGTAACTGTAGAGTTACATAACATAGATTTCATTTTGTATGAAACGTTTTGGCCTTACACTCTGATAACTAGAGAATGAACATAGCTTGTACATATAATGCTTTCTTGATTTAATGGACACAGTTGATCATTATTGCCTAACAACAAAACATTGGTCAACTGACATTTGTATGTAATGACATAAGATATGCTACATCTTTAAAATGTTTGTACAGCGAAGTCAGAGCACACTGTGTGTTTGTAATGAATTTGGCATTTTGAAATGATTCTTAATATGATATGAACATAAATATTTTGTCAGAGAAAACATCATTAGATATAGCCTTATACAATATGTATATGAAAACAATTATAGCAGTAATATTCTTTAATCGACAATGCATTATCAAATAAAACAAAATTTAGATTGTATTAACATGGTTAGGTTTTTTTGTTTAGAAAGGGTTTGACTATGTCGCCAGACTTAAGTAAAGGCAAACACAATTAGTTCTTTATACAGTGTATGAAATCGGTTGTATAATTCAAAAAGTTGAAATAATATAATCTTGGAATAAGAATCAAACTTAGGCTTATCACTTTATTTCAACATTAATTCCTAGAGGAACACCCCCTGGATTAATTCTGATATGCCAACAATATAGGTATATAACTATACCATAATGTTTATACATTAAATATTTCTTATATCTACGTAGCATCAGTTAGAATTGTTTGTAGATCTCAATACCATAGCAAAGTCTGCCAGGTATATTTTGTTATCATATAGGTAGGGAAATTCTTTCATACTTGAGTCATACTTTGCCAACATTTTGAATTTCTCTGCACAAATGGCCGGGTATATCTGCTGTTTCTTGCTGCTTGATAAAACTTACGTTAATGTTTATTCGATTTTGTACAATATTTCCAAGAAAGAACAGCCAATTGTAACAGTAAAAGGGTGAGATGTAATACTGATTGCAAAATACGATGTACACTTTCGTAAGCCAAAAGCTTGCATAGTGAGCTTAAGTTTGCTTGGTGAGTTTATGCTTTGATAGAGCTAAAGCTTGCATTGTGAGTTTAAGTCTGCTGTGTAAGTTTAAGCTTTGATAGAGCTAAAGCTTGCATCGTGAGCTTAAATCTGCTGTGTGAGTTTAAGCTTTGATAGAGGTAAAGCTTCTATTATGACTGTGAGTATGTCGATGCTATATAAACAAATTTGAACATATTGCGTTTGTTACTCATTATATATACACACCTTATCATTCACGGCAAATACCTAGTTACACCGATTTAGGAAATAAGATTGACCATTGTTTGACCATGAAAAGGAATATTTAAATGATTAATTTCATCATGTGGTTACTATAACCAGGTGTATGTACAACAGGTGCCTCTAAACACAGGTGACACTGTACCAGGCTAAACTACTTAGTATAAACGATAAAAATCTCAAAGAACAAATAACAACATATTTTCAACGTATTTACCTATCTCATAAATATTTTTCTGCCAGAAATTTCTGAAACCAGAACTAGATGAAATATCCAGCCAGAATGCTTATCAGGCACATGATCTACTTAACATGATGATAAAAATAGAAGTTCATCTGATTTTATAATTATATTAACTGATTTAATATGTTTCCCTGGATATAAAAACAACAATTTCATTCTTATGGAATTTGCTGAAACTACGAATATACGGTTTTTATGGCTCTACATAATACTTGAAATAAATGTTTTAAAAAGTATATGAAAATAATTACACTGTTTCTATACATTAACGAAGCTGTATTCGTGTATACATGCTATTAAAAACTCTGATTAGTTATTTACACTATAATTAAAATGTTTCGCGTTCAAATAATAAAGAGACCGAATAAACCGAACATGTCATCGTATTCGAAACTACGTATAAATTTCTACGAATAAATCTATTGAAAATACCGCCACCACCGACTTTCGTCTTAAGTATCAATCGTCATTTCTTGACAATTTCTGTAACCCGAGAATATGTTTTATTGGACGAACTCGACCTAGTTTAGATTGCTAAAGAAAAAAAGTGATGTACTTCTTGTCAACCCACACAGCAATTAACTTATGAACTGATAAAACCACCCAGCCGCCATCTTGGAAAGATGTTTTAACATTAATAAATGTGTTTGAAATGATTTGACTTCGTTAATTATGTATAAAAAGTAACCATTTACCTTTTTTATCTTTTCAGAACAAAAATGTCCGACGATGTAAGTAAAACTTTCATTTATTTCATGTCTTCTAAATTTTCTTCAACTTTCGTCCGTTTATTGTCTGATGGGTGAAAATTGTCGAGACAGACACTGCATTTCATGACTATTGGGATTGAGGGTGCTATTCCCTTGTAAATGCTTCTTAAATTATATAATTTAAGAATTTTATGATTTTAGAAATTTGAAACTATTACTAGTACACTTATTGGCTTACATAGTCAACATTTACAACGATTTATTCAACGTTGCAAACCATTTGGCTGAAATTGAACATAAAAAATGAGTGTATTTTCATGCAACATTTTAATTCATGGCTTCAGAAATAAATATTTCCACAGAAAACATTTTCATATTGAGGAGAAAGTGCTTAAACTTCTTTGATTGGGAGCTTTGTCATGAAAACAATGATTTTTCTCAATCAAGTTTAGCTTTAAAGGCACAGTTAATGGATGGGACTAGCGCTATCCTAGACCCTCTTTGGCTTTGGCAATTTTGTGGATTCCGAAAATGTTTACATGTATCTAACAATGGACTAAAATGTACATTGCGTTAGCATTGATCTGGTTCTTATTTTTTTTCATGCAATATTAAGTGTACATGTACGTCTTTAATCAAGCTTTAACTGTGTTGATGTCTTTAGAATATTTAACAATGCCAGGTCAAGAGAAGTGACATCTATACATTGTATTTATGATGTGTAATATATCATAAAACATATTGCTTATCATTTGTTCATTATTTATGTCATGTTCTTATTCTCTGTCGGAATATACATGTATCATTCATGTTTTATTATACAATTCATTGTGTGCCTTTGTTAACATTCCAATATGTCAAGTACTGTGTTTAATTGTCACAGGAACCGAATCGTTGCTCCATGTCCGGACTTAATACATGACCAATGTATATACCATAGGAAATGGAATTAAAATGCCCGGATCTCAGTATTCTTTCTTTGTTCAGAAATATTCTATATGTATAAGCGAATAAATTACAACAGTTTTTACAATCAATTTTTAAATGTAAGTCAATTGAGATGAATTGGTACTTATTTTCTTATGAAAACATTATTTGAATGCGCAAGCTAACAAAAAGTCATTGTGAACCACTGCATTGTATACTAAAACAAAATCTTTTTTCTAAGCAGTTGTATTAAGTCTTTTACGAATATTAGAAGTTACCACAGTTGCAATGCAATATTTCGAAACAAAGATCCATTTTCACCATAAAAACCAATTCATCTCGAATGACTTATACAGATTTCTAAAGGCTTTAAGGATTGTTTCTAGTAAAAGTAATACCTTATATATTACACTACAGAAAGACAAGAAGGAACGGGCGACGTCCAATGTATTCACAAAATTGCCTCAGAAACTTATGCAAGAAATGAAAGAGGTATGCCGTAGAGTTTAGCGTACCGTAGACACTTTTACAGACGTAGCTAATGTTTCTTTTTTACATCATGTTATTTTCAGAAGAAAGCAAAGGCCGCTACCTCAAGCGTGCTCACAAAATTCACGCAGAATCAGATTCAGGAAATGAAAGAGGTTCGCATTTCAGAACAAAATATTTCGTGGTTTACCCTTTGCAGATTTTTGTTCTAGTATTCTATATTTACACAGCATGGCGTCTCTCCGCACATTGACTGTTTTTTAAAACAACTAGTTCATGATGTCATACGTACATGACTTACTTTTTTGTCTTTTCTCACCTCTTACCTGTATTCTCTATTAACCAAAACTTACGATTCTCATATTTAACACACGCTTTGTACTAAATTTCTACATTCGTAATTTACATGTCTTTTAAAACCTCTATTACCTTTTCCATACATTCTACCTTGTCATTAAGGTCATTAACTAAATCACTCTACCTTTTCTCTCTTTTTGATGTCACGTGGTCATGTGTGGTGATTGATCCATTATTTACCTTATTGTCCGTATTTCTAATGGCATATTTTACTAATTATTGTACTAAGTGTACATATTTTAATATCCAGAATTGGTGTTTTTGTCCTTATTCATAAATGTTCTAAAAGCTTGAGTGTTGACGTTTTTACTCAGTCCAAGAGTGGCTTCATTTTTGATGTAATCTGAATTTCCTCATATTAATATATTGATCCAAATGTGTTTTGACTTGGGAATCGAGCGTGCTGTCCGAATGTGCAATTGCTTTTATGTTTTATATTTCACTCATTTCTAATTGTTTGCTGTGATTATTTATCTAACAAAATAAACATGAGCAAATAATTTGCTATTGACATTTTAATATAGACTGTGGTATAGACTGTGGTATTACAATAGGTGCGAAAGATCAGGCACATATTTGGCCTCCGCCCGTATTGCAAGAAAGTACAGCACCATAATAAATTATTTGGCCTCCCACTGGTGTCCGTATAGCAAGAAAGGACTGGCACATATTCAGCGTCTGACTGATGTCCGCATTGCGTGAGATCTCTTGGATGAAAGGCGAAAACATATAAAGCATACTGTCTGTAGATGGCCAAATCTAGACTGGATTGAATGAGGGTCTCTCTCACTTTCAGAATAACTTGGACTTAACTAATTTAACTTTGTCATTAAAATACACCATGGTGTCACAATTGTACTATATGCTTGCTTGCACTCAATCTTATATATATATTGTTTCTAAATACTTGTGTATTGTATTAATGATAATTTTAATATTCTTTAATTATTTATGAGTTTAAGTAATTTAGTTTCTTATCTTAACTGACTCATTATTAATATTCTAAATTCAACTTAAGTTTTCGTAAATTAAGAACTCCTTTGCTTCGTTTGTTAAACTTGTCAGTTGAAGTTTTAACTTTAAGTTTATTGTAATTTGTTTTATTTGTAATGTTTATTGTTATTTCTACATTTTAAACATTTAATTTAAGTTTATTATGAAGTATGTAACGTCTATCTGAATTGCCTCATCTTAATCCATATGATTACATTGGAACTTTTTTTCTATGCGTATGAACACATTAAAATCAATCTCGAGGTTCATGCGATTTTTAACCAATTAAAAGTCAGATATGTACGTCACGTGTGTGATACATGTATCAACCATCATGTAGGAAAACACATTTTTAAATTTTCATTTTATGAACAAGTTTGATTGATAACGAATCTTTGTCAGCTGATTCTAAAACAGAAAGACGTTACAAACTTCAAACTAAAAGAGGTTTTCAAAATTTGTCAAATTTACATTAATTTCATCAGC
Source organism: Mactra quadrangularis (assembly GCA_025267735.1). Lineage (NCBI taxonomy): Eukaryota > Metazoa > Mollusca > Bivalvia > Venerida > Mactridae > Mactra > Mactra quadrangularis. The sequence continues at coordinate 38,758,370 of CM046298.1, read as the reverse complement.
ACAACAACAAAAGCTTTAACTGTTATTATCATTTGACAGGCTTTCACCATGATTGACCAGAACAGAGATGGACTTATCGATGTTAGTGATCTCAAAGAAATGTACTCAAATTTAGGTGAGAATTCTTAAATGAAACTCGGAACTTCTCGGCATTAAGGGACGGGAGATGCCGAGGTGTTCCGGTGTACTTTATACATTAAAAGAAACTGTGAACGTATTTATTATAGTTTTACAAGTGAACACCCTTTACAGATGTTTGCTAAGTGCTTCCTTTAATAACATTCATGATTAAATATGATAGTTAGATATGCAATGATTATGATATAAAACGTCGGGCTAAAATAAGTTTTTTAGCTTTTTTTTCCTGTTTCGTTAATTTTGTTATTTTTTGGAGTTATGATATTCAACTCTGTTAGTTTCTTGTACATTATTATAAATAGAGAGCTGTCATCAATGTGATCAGCTTTGTGTTCACTTGTAATAATTAGACGATTCCTGATAAAAAACATGTTCAAACTTTTTTCTATTACTTTTCATTCTTATGAAATCATACTTAAGTATTTTGATAATTAATTTAAAGGCCATTCTAATTTGTATTGTTATGTATTCTTTCTTAATTGTTGTACTAATGATCCGTTTTAAAGCGATATCTTTAGTCTTAAGTAATTCTTAAGTAAGTTCCATATTATATGTTTTCAAATTTTTCTATATTTTTGTAATTTAAACAATATGAATGATATCTACCTGTGTATAGTTTGTCATTTTCTTAACCAATATGTGATTTTTTTTCAGCAAAAGACATTGTATATTTTATCATGATGTTTATATTTTTTCAAAGCTTGTTACCGAGTGTCCCTTATCCTACCCAAGTTTAGAATACTCCCAATGGTTGTAATTTAGTAGTTCCGCAGAGTAGTTTATCCAAACCTTTTTTTACTATTATCAATACAAACCCAAACATTTGTTCGTATGCTTTATTAGAGTTTGCAGTGGTTCTTTTGTAAAACAGTTATACAAGTAGGGTTTCTAGTTCCCGGACATTTATACATAGGTTCTAGACCCCGGAAGTAGATACAATGTCCCCGGAAGTAGATACAATGTCCCCGGAAGTAGATACATGTACAATGTCCCCGGAAGTGGATTAAGTAAGACAAATATTAATGCAATATAGAGTATAATTAGCCAGCCTTGGCGCTTACGAACCGAGGTTTTACCCGGTAAATATCAAATACATTCAAACTAACAATCATTTCTATGTTTATTTATCGTTATTTAGCAAAGTCAAGCGTATGCGCTAATGTTTCGATTTGATCTTTTTATGACCGATTCATAATGCAAAATAAAGCAAAAGGTTCATTCAATCGAAGTATGATAGGCCTCAGTGCTCCACACATTGTCCGAGTGTCACATTCAGTAATATTCTTAAAACCTTTAACAAATGCGCATCGTGTGTGGCAATTTGCTCCACAACAACAAATATTCAATCCAATTAAATTGTTCTTTTGATATAAATACTAGGTTTATCCCCTCAAGACAAGATTCTCCAGGAAATGGTCAAAGAGGCACCTGGCCAGCTCAATTTTACAATGTTCCTATCATTATTTAGCGAAAAATTGAGCGGTGAGTATTCATGGTGCCAGGTCTTATAAAGGCAATAAAAGCACGTGAGAAGCTCGCACGTGGAATGCGTAGAACAGTATTCTAGATATCAAACCTAGTGGCTGTGAATGATTGTCATACTCCATATATTGGGCCGTTGTACAATATAGTCCACACATTTTTTTTCTGTAATCTTTGTCGTTGTATGTCATTATCATAGACTAGATTCTCTACTCACACCATTCACGTTTATGGATTAACCTTGGTCTCACATACGCATTGGAACCTCTAGAGCATGCATGATAATTGTTGCTATCGAACTTTAAGCCTTTTTTGTTTAACTCTTGGGTTGACTGCAACATCCTTACAAAATGGTCGTCAAAGCATTTTCTTTAATGTTTGACGTCATTAATGAACATTGGAATGCAAGGTTTTGATCTCATACAAGTCATGGATTCTTTTAAGATTAATGGCGTCATGAATGAACAATGAACAATGTTCAGCCTAAATCCAATAAATACTCTTGGCTTAAATCCAATAAAAAATGACAAAACTTAATGGCGTCACAAATGAACACTGTATGGCCACCATCCTTTACACATATGCTTTTAAAATGATGATACAACCATCACTGAGCAATATATGGCTATTTTTCATTAGACGCTTCTAGAATTACTGACGTCATCATGAGCAATGTTCAGCTTGATGCATGTTTTCTTATGGCTAGTAGTTAATCTGAGGTTGAACCAATGCGTACGTCGAAGACTGGTATATTCATATAGCGTTCCTTTTACTAATAAATTTCTGCGGACAACTATTCTTACAGGAAGTGTTCCAGGGGATAGCGTATTAGAAGCCATGGTAAAAGAAGCTCCTGGGAACCAACTTAATTTTACTGCTTTTTTAAGTATCTTTAGTGACAAACTTAGTGGTGAGTAAAATCATCTACAAAGTTTACTTAGATCTGTATAAACTGTATCATATGTTAATTCTATCATCAACTTATTTCATAGGAGCTGTACCTCAAGATAGCGTCCTCCAAGGCATGGTAAAGGAAGCTCCACAAATGAATTTCACTGGTTTCTTAAGCTTGTTTAGCGATAAAATGAGCGGTGAGTTTAGAGTAACCGCCCTTTTTCCAAGACCCCGGATGTGTGCTGAACGGAGTTTATAATATCTACCAACATGTGACATCCACAAACCGAACCTCACTTTAAACCTATCTAATTAGTCCTTTTACCTAACCATCAAATGAACCGATTTGTTCAAATTAATCCACACTTATATGTTATTTACCATTGTTTGCAGCATGCATGTTTCACAATATTTCCCCCAGAAACAACTGATTCACTTTGTACACACTCCTTCCACTTATATATTTAACCCAGTGTGCCTTGGTGTCCAATTTGGACTAAACATAAATGCTTTTGTTTACCAACGGCAACTGTAAATTGTTCCAACCTAACATATACTCCTATACCAAATATCTATTCTCAAGTAACATTGATTCACCATTCCTTGTTTCAATATATTGTTGTATTTTACTCACCCTTTTATTTTATATTTTATTTTATGTTAATTATTATAAATGTTATAACCCTTATAAATGCTTGCCATTACTTTAGTTATGCTTAAATTGTCAGCAGTATTGTATTTAAAACAAACGATATTAGTATTATTTAACTAAGTAATAAATGTAAAGCATATAGTTCGTAAATTAAGTCTTGGTAATTTTTTGACAATGTTTTAATTTTGCTCTAATACATTTTATTCCATGCTATTGCTATTCATGCTGTGAAACTGTGAAATCAATGCTTTTGCTGGCCATATTCGGATTCTATTGATATATATTTAAATTCTAAGCGTTTTGTTTTCATTTTCATACGAAATGCATTGCTTTAAATTGTCTCAGGAACCATGTTTGTTTCTTTATTTTGATAAGCATTCCAAACTTGAATTTTAATTATGCATGCAAGGGTTTACCCAGGACTATCACATAATTTCAGATTTCTGGAGTATTAAATGTGTCTTGTGTTTCGATATTTTACTATATTTTGTTATATGATATGCTAATTTCAGGATTAATTTTTCAATGTTTATCCATAAACATGTAATATTTACTTCTGCTACATTTAGAGTAAATATTATTTGATTAAATAACTAATTATAAAAGTTAAACCATTTTATAATTTAATGTATTATCATTATCTGTTTCAATTCATTATTAACAAGTAGCTCTACTTATTTTTTATTTATATTTATTAAGATTCATGAATTGATTGTTTTTACATAAAATTGCAATGTGCAAATTATTAAATGAACGGTAGGTATAAAAATATAAATGAAGTTAATATTAAATATTGAGACTTGCATTATATCTATTAATCGACAATTTGATTAAAGAAATCGTTAATGAGTCTGATAAGCAATGCCTTATATCATGTTCGGTTTCAAAAGCCTGCATTTTGGCACATATTATGATTTTAACTATCAATTTTATGTTTTATTTATTTTGAATATTTTATTTTTTTTAATCAGGTACTGATCCAGAAGAAACTCTTAGGAACGCCTTCCAAATGTTTGACTCTGACAACACTGGTTTCATCCCAGAAGAATAGTAAGTATATGTTATATCATAACACTATACACTTATCGTGAATTTTGTGTCTAACTTCATTAAAAATTCCACTCCTAAGACCATCAGAAACAATGATCTTAATATATAGGGACATCTGCTATTCTAATCAAGCATTTAGCGCTAGCAAAGTCGAAAGTGACATGGCAAATAAGCTAGGAGGTCATTGTAGCGGAACTTAACAGTTATAAATAAATATTTAATTGATTGATACAGAATTTTCATGGAACATCAATTATGATTAAGAAATAATCATAATTGGCTACACATAGAAACTTATTCGCATCACTATTTATTTCACTAAGTAGAGCAGTAAGGATATTATATTCGCCGATGATATATTTTAATTTATTTTGAACTTCAGTTTCGGATCATTTAGATACACATGTATAGCATTTAGTTTGGATGTTCACTGATCATTACATTCTGAGGCTAGATGACTTGTTTGAAATAGTCTAGATTGTCCGATATGAGTCTTAAATACATCGTCGGCAACTGCAGTACTTTCCTCCGATACACCCATACGAGATTTGCCTTACATACCTTATTTGCATTTGGCCTAACCAAATGGCCCACGGTACGTAACGCAGCATAGCGGAGTTATGAATCGTGGGATAACTAACGATGTCCTAAATAATGAATACAATAACAAAATGTTTAGTTGAGTTGATGATACTGCCTGACATAAACAGGACAATGAAACAGTATATGATATGATTGTGTTTTTGTCTTTCAGCATGAAAGATTTGTTAGAAAACATGGGTGACAACTTCACCAAAGACGAGGTGAGTACACATTTTAATATTCTATTAACTGCTATGATGCCTTTCCTTCTAATGCGTTTCCATAATGGATTTTTCAAATCAAACGTCTCCCACGCAATCAACAAAGCTAAGTACTGTGTTAAGAAAAACCACAGGAATGTGGATACGGGATTCTTTGTGCTGTTCAATAGAAATGAGATTTCAAAGAACATAAGAGTGAGAATAATCTAATCGATATAAATATAAATGGTATTTATATATCTAGTTTATCTTCCTTCATCTCCGGGATGCCTCTGATGTTACCATTGCTGTAGAACAGGTCGTTAAGTAACTGATAAATAAACAAAACAACCTCATTGAGGATCTGCTTCTTTCAATATGCCAGGTAAAACAATCCGTAAGCAAGTCAGTAAATCTGATAAGACATTATAATGTTTTCCCGGAATATAACTAATGCATAGAATGTATTCAGTCAATGCTGCCTAATGTTTAGCGTTCAATTCCTGATTTAGATGATATTTCGTTCATTTTGTGTTTATCTTTAAACGGTATCTATTAATACTGCATAAAATATGTAATACACTCCCAATGCTTCCTAATAATATGCGTTTAATTGCCAATTAGGATGTCAGCAATCAGTTATATTACGTATACGTTATGTTATCATTTAGCCAGCATCTACATGTTCAATGTATATAATATACATGTAATTCATTCAGTGGTACCCAGGGATAAGCGTTTCATCAAGGGTTAAGATAATATTGTCTACACAGTCTATTATCACTTATATACATTAACTCCTTTAGTATTTTTCCTAGAACTGACGGTATGAGTCTGTCATCTGGAATTGATCCAAAACATGTTACAATCGTTAGTAATGAATATAGTCTGTTATCACCAACTGGTTCAACCTTTTGTCTTTCATTATGGTATGTCTTATCCAGGTGCTGAACAATATCTCATAGTTAATGTGATTGCATCAGACTTTAGGTTTTGTCTCCAGTATGAAACCATTGAACCTGTATAACTTATCATACTAAAATATGTTTGAAATGACCTTTAGGTATAAATCATTGCGTATAGTGGTTCACGTTACCTTTTGATATGTAATATATGGGTATACCATGTACCATGTAATTTTTTCCATTCAAGTTTTTTTTCCATTGTTTGAATAACTTTAACTGTAAGTGATCTGTAATGAATCAACGGTTGTTAGGAGTTTTAATTTTACTATAAAACAGACATCTCTCGTGGAACACTTGCAGAAATTGATTTACAAAACAAGCATTTTTTGCTATTAATTCTTTGGAAACAGGAATGCATGGTTTTCTTCTAAATGTTTATCATGAAGTCTGTGTAAACATTATATACTAATCAATGGATCATATTGACGTAGGTAACAATGATAATAATGAAAAACACGAATGATTCTTTGTTCAATGATATTACCTGAAGTAAACGCATTCTTGAGAATTAAGTGTTTGAATGTCTGATTACATGTATATTTATATAAATAAAACTACAAATTTTGGCAAAATTTCTGAATTTGAAAATGTTCTTGAGAAAACTAGTGATTGCACAAAAATTGGAAATTGACTGTGCTGATAAATTGACTATTGGCGGAACTGACTGTGGTTTACTGACTGCTTTTCTTGGTCTGTTTTTTTTTATCAAGCTTGGTCCGTCCACTCGAAATGACCCACATAGCATATGATAAGATGGTCTTTTTTTCTGTTGTATTTAGCTAAAGCAATACGACACTTGTAACAGCCGATGTCATTAGTGTTTTAATTAGTTTGTTTTACCTTCGTATAGAAGCATTAAAACTGCAACCAGGTGTTACCATCTTTCTGAACAAAACACTCATTCTTATCTTACCATGAATTTCATGCATTCTAAGAAAATAAACGGATACCTCATGCAATCTAAGCATATAAGAAATTATATCTACAAAACACTTAAATCATGTGTGCGTGTGTGTTTTTATGTTTGGCTGGTAGCCATGACACAGGGAGTCATTACGTAGCATATATGCTTACCTGTCGATCGTGAATTCACCGTTAAACAAAGTAGATGAATAATCAAAATGATGTGTTAAGGAGGGAAATGTAATATGATGAGGCAATGCTGATAATTCTTCTAGGTCTTCTTCTCTAAATTGATGTATATCTCTCAGGCAATGTATACACAAGGGTGAAAGGTTACCGGAGGAATTTCTCCAAGAACAACTGTTATTAGTTTAACGCTTACACTAATTACCCTTGATGTAATCATATGAACAAAAACATTTCTTATCTTGAGAGTTGCTAAGTAAGAAAAGGGGAAGTGTTTATTCTGATTTTTTGCACTTGAAAAGTTGCTCTGGTCTTGTTTTAATAGAGAGGGTCCATTCATAACTGTTATGTACCAATACTTGGAAGTGGTTGACGTATAGCTTGCTGTGTCTGACACCGTCACCTTTCAATTATCCCGAGAATAATAGAGCAGCGTACAAATACTCAATTACAATGTGATCGCTCTCATTCAAGTGGTTTCAAGAACTTGTATACTCGTAAACTAATTGGTTTATAATTAACACATTACATTTCTTCTGTTTTTAGATCAGAATGACATGGAAAGAAGCCCCAATTCACGGTGGAAAGGTCGATTACAATGCTTTTGTAGCTAAAATTAAGGGCAAGGAACAAGAGGAAGCATAAAGGACACGTGATCATGGGCAGCCAATCAACATTTAACACCGGGTTGCCACCCCTTTGTATGTGACTCTAACAGTGCACATTACCCATTTTAATGATAAATGTCATCGACCAGATAACAGCTACACGAACTTTATAGAGTCACGTGATAAAGGGGTGGAACTACTTTTCTTTGTCAACAAATTCATCAAATTATATATCCGTGTCAACTATACTGGAATTAACCGGGCCAAAGAGCGTTATCATTCCATTTACCGCATTTTGAAGTCAGTACGGAAGGTTCGACAAACGACGGACTCTATCTCAGGCTTGAAGCGAAAATTCAAAGTAGTCATCCTTGCCTATTAATCAAAATATTTTCGGCAGTGTGCTATTGTTAAGAAATCTGCACCTGCGAAACTACCCATATTTTGGCACGATTGTTGTCGCTATGGAGACGCAATGATTACAGTCTGAACGTTAAGTCCAGATGGACAGTATGTAAGAAAAGTGATATGGTACCATCCTCGATGATTTATTTTTTCTGTTACTGATGTATATTACTCCGCTAGCATTGGTTTATAACCTGTGCTGGGCTATTGTTAACTTTATCTGTTGGCCCGGTTCACTTCGGTAACTCGAGACGCGTACATACACAAATGCCATTGCCGAATATAGATTCTCGGCTCTGGTTCCCGATTACCTGTATTTTTATACGCCTACATATAGCTGGTTTCCAGCGCAGGTTAGATAAACACAGGTAATCGATTAACATAGAGCCGGGAACAACTGTGCAATACGTGGTGTACACAGTGGTTATTTATAGCTCCTGGATATTATATTCTATGGTTTCCATGTGTTTTTACTCAGAAAATCTACCTTTGTTAATATATATATACCAAGAGAGTATGCAATGTATTTTTTTCTCGTACGATCAAGTATTTCTGTTTATCAATTATCAACTCTATCAGCAAGACTATGTGATATGCCCACGGCAAAATAATATGCAATATGAGAGAGATTAAAACGTGAAGATGATGCCACGATGTAAAATACTTAATAAGTTTATTTATATGAAAATTATTATATTGAAATGAGTTGATACTTTATTATGTATTTAATTATAATAGTCTATGTAGAATAAAAATTTCACGTTTTTTAAAATAAAGAGTATTATTATTATTATTTGAAATGCATATTGTACCTGTCGCGTCATTATGTCGATAATTTGTATTTTTATTGATGATTTAATTTATAAATTTTGTAATGTTTTTATCTATCTATATTTACCTTAAGAAGGACTATTATAAATTGATAGTCTTTTTGCTATCTACAGTAGGCAAGTACTTGACACTACAACGGCTTTGATACATATTCGTGTTGACCAATCGAACGCAACCTTATTCTCGAGTCCCGCTGTTAGCTGCCTGAAGAAGAACTCGGCGCAATATTATCTATGTTGAATGTTATTTGTTATTAAAATTTTATAATGGTCTAAGGTTGAGTCCGTTTAGTTAAACAGGATGATTTCTTCATTTGAGGAGAAAAAGTTCAATTTGTGGACGCCCTCTTCATTGAGCGTAGCGCTATGTTTGAACTTTAACCTTCACTTGAATGACGTCATTTAGAGTATATATCATATCCGTACCTTACTCCCGGGGTGGATTGTTCCTGTGTATATTTATTTAATAAAACCTCTGTGCACAGACAATATTATATGTTTTGCTTATTCTTTAAGCTCACTTCATTAGGCTTAATTGAAATGATGGATGAATTCTCGGCTTCGCCCACTCTACAACCCTTTGACTGATGCCTTTAGCTCTACTGGTACAGCCCCTCCCTATGGCGACTGCGCCCTATTATTAAAAAGTCAAGAATTCAATCATCATTTTATTGAAGTCTATATGGGTGATTACTAAAATTGTAACTAAGTGTAACTAAGAACAAGTGTAACTAATTGGTTACAGTGCGTGGCTAGTGTGGTTTGTGCACATGACATAGCTGAGCAATGGTTCAAACCCCACTTTCAGAAACCATATTTTTACATTGATTCATAGAGCAAGAAGATTTATGAAAAATAATTGAAAAACTGTTAGAGAAAGTAAATAAATGTGCGCTAAATGAGCTTTGGTACTGCCTCAGATTTACTTATTTGTTGGTCGTGTTACACGGACACCTTGAACAAGCAGCGTGTTCAGTTACCTTGAACGTTCCGTAACGGAAGTGTCGGAAAACTCAACCCATGGATAACTCAACCCGAGACAACTCAATCTCCTACTAACGGATTAAGTTGTCCTAACTGAGTTAAGTATTGCACGGGTTGAGTTGTCTTCGGTAACAGTAGTTACTGAACACGGGGAAGGTTTAGTCGTAAATTATCTTGAAGTCACCGTCGTGTCACAATTGGGTCAGACAACTTACATCAAATAGAACCTTTCACGAGATAATTGTTTGATTGGTACTAGACAAACAAACAACGGGAGAAAAATGCCTGCAATGTGTATACCTTGCACTGCATCTGATTTGGAAAAAAGGTTTGAACTGGGCAAATAGATGGACGTATAGGTCCTAAAATAAATAATAAAAAACGGATTGAATAGAAATTACAAGAGATAAGGACCAAATGAGCTGTTAACAGAGCGCCTCAGAAAATCAGTTAAAGGACGTCACATGGCTACTGCAAAATTATTGTCTTTCTGAATAAATTGACACATATAAGTTTATATAATAGAATTGATAAAATCACAACGAAATATGAATTCGTATCTGCCAATTGTAAGGTTATCTCAAACAATGAAACAAATCATTCAGACATTGGCATTCAACACGTCGAACAAAAAGTTAAATATTTGACATTGTGACACGTTGAAAGTCAAGTTTTGTTCGAATATTGAGAAAAAACACGAAAACACGTGACTGATGATGGAGCTTCTTAAATAACTAAACTTCGCAATTGACAATTGTTCTCGTATAACCATCTAGGTTGACCGTTTCATGAAAATTGATTAAGAAATATTACGAATTTTGTCTCGTGGTATGTCCAATCAGAAATGAACTGTATGCATGAATGTTACCAACAAATACACGTGCGTGAAGCATTGCAGCAACATAATACCGACAGTCTAGAACATATATACTTTAGAGGGATATACAGGCAAATGATTGTGTCAAAAGTATAGAACCAAGTTTAGTCTTTAAAACAGTATTCGGAACGTAAGAAATCCCTTACTAAGAACATTTGTCACTTATAACATTCAACTGAATGAATTAAAACATGTGGCATACACATTGTTGAAAACGAAAGAAGGATACTGAGGGAATCACCAAGCTATTTTTAGATTTGTTATATGTTGTACTTGCTGAAATTAAACATTTTCATTGGTCGCTTCTCGTCTTTTCAACATTCTTGGGCGGGATATCTTTTTAATAGAATTTTACTAATGTTGCACAATAACAAGCTCTAGTATCTTCTCATCAGTAAATGCATATTTTAACACTAATCGTTTTTAGCTAACCTGACCACGTGGGTCAAGTTAGGAAACATCCCAAGTATAAAGAGAATATATAGAAATATTTTGCCGAGTAATATATCAGTTTGTCTGTTTTAATCACAATTATAAAAATATAATGCAGAACCAGGAAAATTGGAACTGAAAATTTTGCCTACTAATCCCTTTAAGCAAATTAAGGAAATATGATTTTGCAGTCGTGTATACTGTATAATTACATGACATATATAAGAACAAAATGGGTTGGCAGTCGTATATACGAATGAACTATTGTTTTATTTAATTTTTGAAAAATGTAACTTTGAAGTCGCGTAAAAAATTACATGACATAATATTAGGACAATAAAGGTTTGCAGTCGTTCACACAAATGTATACATGTAATTGAATTAGTGAGTAAGAGTTTGAAGTCGTGTATATAATTATAGTACATGTATATGTATGAGGAAAAAATAAGCATATAATTGAATTATCAGTAAATGGCGAGTTTGTAGTTTTGTACATGTCTACAATTATAGTACATGTATTAGGAAACTGTGGGTTTGCTGTCGTGTACATGTATAATATAAACAAACAGAGAGTCAGCAATCAATGAACATTGTTGAGTCCTGTACGACATTTATCACAAACCACAACGTTATCAAGGGCATATACCATACATACCGTATGAATGTATGCTGTAATTATAAACTTGTGGCACTTAGCAAGAAATATCTTATGACGTAAATCGTCATAAATCTTTGCAGAAAAGTCATAAAAGTTCAATTTATATCAATTTCAAATAGTCTTCTGGATGTCTTATAAAATATTATTTTGATAATGGGACACTCTGAACACTGGTGCAGAGGTACAACACGAGATAAGGGATCGAGAGGTCTGTGGTTGGATCCACATTAGGGGCACATCTAATTACCTTGAGCAAGAAAGGTATAAATGAGGACAGTGAGGGATCACCAGTCTGAAGGAGAATTAACTAATAAGGGGTTATCATACCACAGGCGGATCTAGCGGGGGGGGGGGGGTCAGGGGGTCTGGAACCCCCCCCCCCTAGAATTTGGAAAATGTACCTGTCCATTAGTGTATTTCATGACTGTATGTAAGTCATTTTTTAAGTAGCATGAAGCATTTTTTCTCAGTGCCTAACATAGATTTAATGGTTATGTAGTTTTTATTATTAATATGTTGCATTTTTTCTGCAAAATGTGTATAATGTTGTTCTGGTTCGAAAGTTCAGACACCCCCCCCCCCCCCCTAGAAAAAATCCTGGATCCGCCCCTGCATAGAAAATAGTAAAGTTTGCTGAATATGCATATAATTATGTAACAATAATATTGCACATTACAGAAGATAGTACATACATGTACTACAGAACCCACCAAAAGTTTGGAGCCAAAAAAAATAACTACAATTTTTGAATTTTGATAATTATTTCTGTAGAATCATTATTTTTAATACATTTTAGTATGGTTTGTGATAGAGCTAAAATGAAAACAAATTTCACGAATGCAACACATTTTTAAAATTCAGCATCTTATACCTTAAAGCCATCAAACCCATGTTTATTGTAATTGTTTTCCATAACATGGCTTTTATGCTATTATTGCAGCTATTTTTGTAGGACTTACATATGTGTATAATGAAAATCAAATAACAAAGCAAAGATAAAAAAGCATTTCAAAATAAACAGTTATCAAATCAAATTTTGAATAAAGCCATTCAGTAGGCCTACAAAGTGAAAATGTTTTCGAACTTATGGTGGGTACTGTACTACTGTACATACCAGCTTTAACATGGTGACAAGAAAGCTAGGGCAAATAAAACTATAACACTGAATTAGTATTTATTTTGTAATTTATTTATATATATAACATTAACAACAGTGTTTATAAAGGCACTTCAATAATATAATACTACCTACAGTAAGTGTAACATGAGAGTAATAGCAAACAAATATCCGACATTTACACAAATTATGATTAAAGGGCAGTAACTCAATATTTTATTGCAATTTAAAATAACTATGAAGCACTGTTAGAATTAGCTCCCTTTGATTGAATGAGCAGGGGTCCATTCAGCAAGGCGAGTACTTTGTACCACTGGGTAGCAAATCATAATGGTTCTGCTACAAACTAGCAAATTAAATCGCTACGAAGCGAAAATGTCGCAAGTTTTTTTGCACACTGAAACATTAGGAACACCTTTGCTTTTCAAAATGGCTGCCCCCATGGTGAATGGTTTTCTTTCTCAAGAATATTAACTTTTTTCTTGTTTTAATGCAAAGATTTCGCCAGAACAGTTAACTTTAATAAATTGGATGTTAATAGATTTGTATATCTTATAGTCCACTACAAACTAGCAAATTGATTCACCACATAGGTATATGAAGCAAGTCTTTATTTCTTGCTCAACAAAACATTCAGAAAACCTCTGCTCTTCAATATGGCTGCGCCAATGGTAAATGGTTTTCTTTTTCACAGCCAGCAGAAGATTGAAGATTTCTCAACATTGTCTACTTCTAGACACTTAAGTATTAAAATTAAGTTCAAGCCAGGGTCTGCACATAATGCATCCATATGGAGCGGATGGACCCTGGTGAAAAACTAAACGTTAATCATCATCACCATAAAATTATTCAACCTTTGACAGTTGAGAAATGAACAGACTATAAGTAAAAACATAAAATTTTCAAGACTCAAGGTTAACATATAGCAATATTTACATAACATATTTACATAATTCTTGGAATGTGTAATTACAATTTACATACATAAAGGGTTTAAAATACTTCATTCCTGAATTTCATGTTTTCAGTTGTTTATATAGTTACAGAATCATTTTTAAGATCCTAGAACACCATTATAACAGGACAAGACCTAAAAATTTCAAGTTTAAATGCAGGTAAACTGCACGAATTGAAAATGGAATAATGAAAAATTTGAAAGGTGACTGAAAAAGACAGCAAGTGGAATATGGACCCATGATAGACTTATAACAAAACAACAATATTGAGGTTTAACCATGGCACCACAGAAGTGATTATGATATACTAAACTATTTTAATGTATACATGTACAAACAGTATAGTTAACACAGTGTTGTCATTGTGCTTCAAATAAAAATTCTTAACATTCACAGGCACGTAGGAGCTGGGACCACAGGGGCCGCAATATTCTGACAAAGCAGAGGCAATGGGGCTGCGAGTGAATTTTTCATGACACATATTGAAAATCTTGAGGTCACGCTACACGTCTGAAACCAGTCCGACTGGATCAAGATTTAAGTAACCCCAAGTCAAAGTTCAAATCTCCATGACTAACAGTTGCTTTGATCAAAATTTAAAGCGTAAAACTATGTCAATTAGTCAACTTACACATTATAATACAAAGATTTGTTCTTAAACAGGGGTACTAAAAGTGCATAGAAATCGAGTATCAGAGTTTACATTCACAAAAAATTGCGACATAATCATCCCTTCTGCAGCTCCAATATTCAGATCTACGCGCCTGATTCACAATTTATCAATGAAGTCAAAATAGAAATCAGTGCAACATATATTCTTGGATAAAGGTCAAGCTCAGGTTAATATTGTAGGAACATACATTTACCTAAACAAGAATAGTTCAATGATTATATAACATAACTATCTAAACATTTAAGTTATAAACAATAAACAATAACAATTTCTAACACTAACAAAAATATACTTAAATATTATACATTTTGTAATATATATACAAACAACAATAATTATCTTTGTTTAACAAAATATTTACAACCAAACACTTGTTTTACATGTATTGCCATTTTCAAAAGCACCAAACAATATCATAAACCCACCTTTTCCATTCCTTCTATGACCTTTTTACAATAACAATACATTTGCCCACTAACATAATCAAGTGCTCTTTTGTTAACGCCTTGTTTGCGGAACAATATGCTAATTTTCTGATAAATATGTTATTTACAGTAGGTAAAATCAATGAAATGACCATTTATCATAAAATTTCAACTGGTTTCAGACCTTGGAAGGTATATACATGTAGCTCAAAACTGCCCGTAAACATACTGCCTGCAAGGTCATGTTTTATTTGTTAAATGAGCTTTGACATACATTGTATCTGTCATCATTTTGATAACATTTAATATCTGATAATAATCTACAAATCTGAGTATTGAAGAAAAATGTCTGAAATACATATAATAAAGGATATATTAACACATTTAAATTTAATATACATGTATACATAAATAAAGTGATATGTTTCACAATGAGATATTTTCTCTACCCTGAGATTTCTATAATGAGATTAAAAGGCACAATTTGATTAAAACTGTTCTTAGATTCAAATATAAAATATCCTTCTAATGCCATCAATATATTATACTAAAATTACTTTCCTGTGAAAATAATACATTTAAGTATGTGTATGTCCAATTTCATCATTGATATCTCAACCTGAGACCTCCTTACTTTAATTTTGAAACTTAATGCAAACAATTAGTCAAGATTTGCTTTAAGTTACCTAGATACAAAATACAAAAAAAATATTTCAAGCCAGAATACTTAAAAAACAAATAACATAAGCTATGATTAGCTATTGTTCGACAAGCTATTGTCCAATTTGATTGTATTTTTGTTTGCATTGTTATGTTTTCAATGTAAACACGATGAATGATGTAAATGCTTTGGTAGGGTACCAATCAAACTAGATTGTCAGGCAACATTAGTAAAACATTGATTCAAATACTGATATGACTAAGAAAAACAGGTGGGAATCAAACTTACCAGGTAATTGACTGACTACATACAGACAAGAAATAAACGAATGGTCCATAAGTAATATAACTAATAAATAGTCTCAATGCTCAAATTTCTGTTTTATTCTCAAAATGTATCACTTCTAAATAATACAAAAATATTATTTATAGTAATAAATATATATAAAAGACTTATGAAAACGTTTTCATAAGAAATAAAGTTAAAAATCATGGTCCCATAATTATACAGTAGAAGGTTGAGTAAAAACCACATACCCGGTAATTGGGCATAGGATCATTTATATTTATATAACATCAAACTAACAATTAGCACCACAGGAAACTTATCAATACGCTTATCTATCAACCAGTGCTCCTTTTCACAAAAATTCTTACAAAAAAAGTTATCGTAAGTCAGTTTCATATTATTAGCAGTTCAAAGTCAGATAGATTATTAGCATAACTATGATATGATATTCATAGGGTATACACTATTCTACACAATTCTATAATATTTGGAATTGATAAGCCAAAAAATGAGCATATTATTAATGTTTCTTGCTTTTGACTTACTAAGATTTTTTTCATAAGAATATTTGTGAAAAGCATCACAGGTGTATAAGTCATTTTACAAATGTTTCTATCATAAGTGTCCTAACATTTACCATGACACAACTGTAACAACTGTTCATTTCTTACATCACTATGGTGGCATATTTCTGTCATCAGATAACCACAATACTAACTAGTTAGATATGTGGTTAACTAGTTATGGTAACTAGTTAACCACTTAACTTAATAAACTTAATAGGTTAACTAGTTACTGTAGTTAAGTAAGAGGTTAACTAGTTATAGTAACTAGTTAAGCACTTAACTTAATAAACTTAAGAGGTTAACAAGTTACCATAACTAGTTAACCTCTTAATTAACTAGTTAGTTATGTGGTTATCTGGTAGCAGAAATATGCCACCATACATCACAGATAAGGATTACAGTAAGTATTAAAGTTCCCCTATGAAGACCACCTTGGTCATTGCAAAACAATGTGATTATTGACATTTTTATGTCCAAATTGTTTAATTTATGAGTCTGATAATTTGAGTCTGCTTCCTGGTTCCCTAGAACTGAATTAGCATGATGAAGTTCCTTGCGAGTTCCTCTGAATTAACACGAAGCTGGCTATCCAATGATTTATTATAATACCCCTCCAACATTGTATCAGCTTGCCACACCCACCCCTATACAAAAATATCATACAAAAGCACGAGCATATATAATTCTTAGTTGATCCCAGAACACAAGACTTAAAACAGTATGTGGCACAAGTCTGAACAGTGAAGCACCAACACCTTTATAGAATCCCCATAAGCCTTCTTTCCTGAATATTTGAGCAAAACAGTTTGGCACATTCCTGTACATGACACCTTTACCGCTGTGATCTACTGGTTGATTATACATTCTGGTAGATACAACATCAAATGGTGTCATACAAGCCACTACAACAATACCTCCTATTAAACTAGCCAATAAAGAATTGAATACACTCTCTGCTGGAAATAACTGAAAACAAAAACATACATTCATAAAGTCATAAATTATAAGGTAAATTAGCACATTAAAAACTTACCATGAGAAGAACTGATTACGTCTTTGTGGAAACTTGTGGAGCACAAATTTCATTTTATATTTAAGATGTACATTGTCTTTATGCAGATTAAGCATATAGAAAACATATATTGATAGTCATTTCTGGAAACATACATATATACCAAAATTTTCATTCAAATATTATTTAAAACCTGTGCTCCTTTTCACAAAAATTCTTAGAAGAAAGTTATTGTAAGTCAGTTTCATATAATTAGCAGTTCAAAGCCAGATTGATAATAAGCATAACTATTCAAAAGGTATACAATATTCTACACAATTCTATAATATCTGGGATTGATAAGCCGAAACATGAGCATATTATTAATGTTTCTTGCTTATGACTTACGAAGATTTTTTTCGTAAGAATTTTTGTGAAAAGCACCACTGGCTGTTATTATTTACAAAAGTTTAAAGTTATGAGATAGGTTTGTATATGTTTAAATATGCTTCAGTATGCTTCTTTGTAGGTTTTAAGTTTTGTACTTTCCTCAATGTAATCATATACATATTTGTGCATCATTATCAATATAACAATAAATATTTTCTTATCGTATATATATGACTTGAATATTGTATCTATATTTTATTTATACAAGTATGTTTATCTTGTTTATTATTCAACCTCATGTTTCTTGAATAAATCATCTATCAGTCCATGTATATATTCATAATAAAATATTAATTTAAAACCTCAGTTAGATGCAGATGTGGTTTAAAGCCACTAAATGAAGCCAAAATCTTTATCATCTATTTAAAAACAAGTAAAACCATCAAAAAGACAATAGAATATAACTGCCTTTGGATTATAATAACTCTCTCTAGCGGGTTCCCTTCTAGGGGTCAAGTTATTCAAAATATCAATTTCTTATAAAAGTAGGGTACTTTTATAACATGCAAATTAGATTACGGAGATATCCTCTCAGCCAATCAAGTTGCTTAAAAGGTGTTTGATAAAATTTACACAAAATTGTAAAGTGTTGGATAGGTCATATCGTTTTTCCAGTGATTTACTCGAGAAATCAGTGCATGCAAATTTTGAGTACGCAAACATCTAAACAGATGCTAAAAAGAAACGCCTCATTTCTACTAGGTACATAAGTTTCGTGATTAAGAATAAATAAGGAAACATTAATGTTGTCACCCAGTAAAAAGTCCTTGGTGACATGCGCAACGTGAGGTATGTCGTTACTATGCTGATATACACTGTCATAACTTTGCCCGAATATAGAGACACTCACAGAGCATAAAAGCTAGTATATGTGATGTGTCCACGAGATTACCTTAGCCAACAACAAGTTGTGGCCTAAACTCGCTTTGAAACATTGATAAATCTGAGGACGTTACATAAGCCAAAACGCGAATCCTCACTGAGCTCTTCATTATTTCAACACCACGGCCGCGATGATACGAGCAGAGAGATAAACGTTGATGACGGTGGCATATCTTAAGAACTCTTTACGCCAAACAAGAAGATTTCCGTTGTTTGTCGACTTATTTGACATACTCGGTTATCTTTCACCACACTTGACGTAGATACTGACATGAAAATCTGTCACGCGAATGTCGTTGGCGTAAATATAAATTATCTAGTTGTCTTACCGACATTACACTCATTCTACCCGAATGTGGCCTATCAGCAAACGTTTTTGTATAACGTAAGACTTAATGGGTTCTTTTCCTTTTCCCCTCAGTATATGTTCATGTACAAAACTATTTACATGATTTCGTGAGTTTTAATAGGCTTTAGCACGAAATTCACCATACAAAACGTGTATTTATCAAAGCAGAAAATTTGTTGACTTAAGATTTGAAGATGTGGTTATTTTTAGCCACGACGGGATGTTCCGATCTAGTTCGTTGAGTTCCGTGATTTTCCGTACCGTCATTTCGTTGGGTTTTATCGCTAATTTCAAAATAATATAAGTATAAATCATTGAGCAAATACTTGTGTTTTTTTTTGTATCTCATATGCGTTTTATATATTCATTGAATGTTTGCATGAGTTTTAAGCAAAAGCATGACACTTTACAATTATCAGCGTTCTATTTAGTAAAGGGGCTTTAATCTTTCCTTTGATTGTACATGTTAGATATAGCATATTTGTCACTATATGCATGAGCATGTATGACACAGTACCAGGGATTTAAAAATAGTTCTGCCTTCATTTGGATTGTAACCTAACATATAACAACTCATATATTTTGGTTATTTATGTTCAGCTGTCCTAGAAAATTTTCCAAGTATACTGTATCATGGTTCATCCAGAAATTTCATCTTCAAATGTAAGGACTTTTCTAAGACAAATTATTGTTTTTCAAGGACACGTTTGGAACGAAATATGAGCTATAAAACCAATTGTAAAGGTACAAATGTGTAAAAATCAGTAAAAACTCATTTTAACATTTATTTATTATAAGAAAACCAAGTATTTCTCACATTGATTTTTAAATAAAACAAATCACTTTGACAAAAGCTCAAAATGAGACCATTGATCATACAATGTTATGACAGTACATTCAACAGGTCAATGTCTAAATTCACCATTATAGTATCATCTGAGACTTGGGAAGTTCATTTCATTTGTTCTTTTCTCTTTTGAATTGAGTTCTTTTATTTGCTCTATACATCTCGACAATCGAGATTTTACAGGAAAAAAAACCATATATTTCATTATATTTTTGAGAAAAAGATTAATATACATACATGTATATACATGTAAATTTCTAAGCGTTTTTGTATTTTCATGGTTAGATTTTTAAAATTCCAGGACATGATGCCAAATTCAAGTACCTTTTTGGGTTTTTTTTCAAGTAAATATCAAATTTAAGGACTTTTCAAGGAAAAAATCAAATTAAAGGACTTTCAAGGACCTGTGGGAACCCTGTGTATTATCTAAAAGTAGCAAAAAATATGCAGTTTACAGTTACTGCACATTGGGGCAAAGGCAGACCAAAGTTAACCCGGGAAGACCTGGTGGTACAAAAAATGGATGGCACCAACCCTCAAGACTGTCAATTATGGAAAGGAAGACTTCACTCCAGACAGGCCTCACTCTTGCCAAAGGAATAATTAACGGCCAGTTTAAACTAAACTGGATGATGATGAATGATGAAGATGACAGAGGATAATCAATATTGTCATGTAATTTACAGTAACCTAATTTTGTTAATGTTACTAGTATTCAGTTTCAATTTCATGTTTCAGACAGAAAGTTGCTAAAGGAGCACTATGTCTAAGTTACCATCCTGCCATGGGTGAAAAAAATAGAATAATTTTATACCTATCTTTAGGCCTCAACAAGTTGATCATATGTTCTAGGGATTCGCTCGCACCTTAATTTTGACGGTTTTTACAAAAAAAATATTTTTATTCTTGCTCGCTCATAAAAATTTGGTCAAACCGATACATAAAGCAAGTGAATTAAGATTTACTCACTCGCCCCATTTTTTCCCAGAAAAATCCATAGAACACATGATCAACTTGTAGTGGCCTTAAATGGAAGAGTCAATTAACTCAAAGATTATACAGCTAATAACAAACCTCTAAAGAAACAATATATTCCTTGGCTGTGCTGAAAGTTGATAATTGAGCAGCAGATCCCACCATTACTCTTGATACAGCAGCTGTCGTACCTCTCCATAATCCTGAAATACAAAATGATCATCAGGGATCAACACTGTTCTAACTGTTTTTTCAGGGATCAATAGGAAATCCCTAGTCAGTTTTTTTTTGGTTTTTCCTTAATATTGGGGATTCCTCCAATAATAAACAAACGTTTAGATACATATTTGTACAAAATGCAATAAACAATTCAATTTCATGAAATCTCAAATTCATGTAAGAACAAGGCAATTTATAGGTATCCAGAAGGAATCCGTAGCTAAGCATCGCTGGGATTCCTCCCAAGTTTTTGGGATCCTCAGAATCTTGGGACACTATAGGGGTTGAACCCTGATCATATACAACAACTGGTTCTATTCCAAGGGCCAAAACCTAATGCCTGAATACTTTACCAGTGAATTTATATACACATATGGAAGGTTACAGAAACATAAAGACAAAATAGCAAACAATTTAATAGTTTGTTTGCTTTTTTGGGGGTTTAACGCCGTAGCAACACATTGTATAGGTCATACAACTGCGGTCAGTCGACCTACTCACCCCTCCTGGAAAGGCTAAATCTCTGCATTTATCTGCTAACCAACTACTAAACCCATAATTTCGTCAGTGACTGACAACTGCCCTACATAATTAAAAATCATTGGTACGAGGGAGAATGGCCACAGAAATTATTTCATGACCAAGCTCCACAAAAGTATGCCCCGCCCAGGAATCGAACCAACGACCCCTCGATCAGTAGACTTGTATGCCACCAACTGAGCTAGCTGGGCAAGATTATTCCAAAATACTAAAATTATGTAATAATGCATACATTGTAAACAATCCTAGATAAGCCTAGACTATTCCAGTCTTTTTTTTTTTGATATATCAATAAAAACTTGAGTTTAAATGATACATCACTTACCCAGTAAACCATGTTCTTTAAATATCATAGTAAAAGCTTTAATCATTGAGTCATGAGGATGTTGTGTACCAACAGCTATGGCCTGATTAGCTCTGGCTTGTAGGTGAGTCTTTACCTATAATAATAATAGTATTAACTTTATTTAATGAGGCAACAGTTTGTATATTAAACAATTGGTTAAAACCCAATCTAAAATTCTCCGCTCATGTACTCGCTAATTGAAGATCTGACTGTTTTGTTATGAGGGTCACCTTCAGATGATCTGTTTTATTATAATATTCATGACACAATCATTATGTTCAGTAACTTGTTTACATTGTTTTCATTACGCAATTTGAGAAGAGCCATCCAATTACAGCCTGTAAATAACACCACCATCAAATTAGCTTGCACACATGGGTTTAAATAAATGAAATCAAGATGCTACTTATACTGTTTGGTCTTGATTCCAATTTGGAATATCCATACAATCTAGCATTTAATAAAGCTATAAACTGAATGAATGTGATCTTTAATTTGACATCAATGCATTGTATTTATCTTTTTATTTCATCTGAATAGATGAAACAGACTGTTTAGTTTATTTTCTGTCTGAAACAACTTTTAACATCATGCATAACATCATAGTATACATGTATAAATATATACTTAAGTTTTAGCAGCTTCTACATGTAGTTCTTCTTTGTCTGACTTGATATGTATCACCGATACTTGCTTTTCAATACATGTATAGCAATACAAAATTTCTATCAATGACAGCCCTAGTTTTAAACAATATTAGTAGGCTTGCATCAGCATAAAACTTAGACAATAAAATGCAATGACATGCACTTTAGCATATTTCTAACAATTTACCATATAAAATGGGCTTCCCACAGCTGCCCCAAGACATCCTGAAAATGCTCCGGCAAGAACACTAGCTCCCCATTTAACACTACCATTCTCATCTACTGTAAATCCAACATTGGCAAAAACTTGATATGAACCAAGCCGGACACCATTCATAAACATCTGATACCATAAAGCGGGAACCAATCCTTTTTGTAATGCAAATATTCCATCTGTTTTACCGATGGTATAAAATGCATGAAAGGAATTTCTGGAAAAAAAACACACACAAAATATAATTATCATTCACTGCATTTCAATGGAACATTCAGTTTATTACACTCAATTATGTCTTATATTTTCAACAAATTTATTATGTCTTATAATAATCAACAAAATATCAAATAGTCCGACTATATGCTTCAGTAATTTATACTGAATTTAATCAATTCACACTGGTTCTGGTCCCAGTTTCACAAAAAACTCAACCTCAAACTCAATCTTATGTTTTGATCATTATTTTACTTATGTTATCAATGTTACAACAAATATAGTATGATAAGAAAATCCAAATATTGATTTAAAAGCTACATTATATAAATTAAAACTGACAAATATTTTTGGATAAGGTTTAATTTAATTGTATTGATTTGAGTCTGTTAATAAACTGTTGAGTTTAGTCTCAAGTGAAAATTTAGTTAGTGGCATTAAAATTAAAAACCATGATATTTTATGTTGATACATTTTATATATTTTCATTATTATGATCATCTAATAACAGTCATTCAAACTACATTGACATGCTATTTAGAGACCAGAAATTCTTGGATCTGTTATTGAGTTTGTACTTAAGTTTGTTTGTGAAACTTGGTTCTAGACTTTAAACAAGTTGGTTAAGGGGATAACTGTAAACTGCTCTTATTTTATATTCATATTTAAATTATTATTATTATTATTATTATTATTATTATGTATGACATTGATTACATCGTTTCATGCAAAGAAAAACTTTCATGGACATAATTCATCAATGAGTTGCAGCCTAAAAAAACATAGTCACAAGTTAGTGCTACTCATTGCTATAAATTATTGTCACTGAGAAGGGGTGTATATTTTGGGAGGTGAATAATGCCAAATTTCAGATACAAAATCACCTGAAAAACATATTAGACATATTTGAAATGTGGCATGTACAAAATGGTTTGACAGTTTGTTTTGCTACATGGATGGGAACTAATGATCTTAGATTTATATAGTCACAGCTAAGATTATCTGATGTTATGGTCTGACAGAATTAACCTGAGCTTGACCTTTATGCAAGAATATAATTATCAAAATCAGTATTTATAGCCTATTTTAGTCTTTGTATGTAAATCACACTTTATCGGAAGCTTTCAGCAAAATACACATATCTGAACAACTAATGAATAAATACTTTAAAACAGTGTCACAACATTGCAGACTTACGTGTTCCCCATACACAAATGAGTCCAAAATTTGAAGTACAATTACAGGCCATGTTTGAAAAAATGATTTATATTCATGTAGGTTGTTATAAACATGTGTATAATCGTATACACGATTACAGAAAATTGTGATTTCATGTTTGTAAAGCGTGTAATTATTATAAGGTAGTTCAAGCTCAGGTTAATATTGTTGGACTATATATATACATGTATACCTGTAATGTACTGTATAATTTCCTCTCTTCATTAATTCCCCCTGAAGTTGAAGTCTTGTCTTTACAACCTTTAGAAATACATAGAATTTTACAAAGAGTATTATAACTATATCAGGGAATTAAATCTAAGGTTTTTTCGTGCATGAAAATATTTACTGGTCCACAAACATAAATGTACAAGTCAGACAAGTCGAGTACTTGACGTAGTATTTTTAATTGTGAAGTCTTCATGCAATTTGTGCAAGGCATTTTTTAGAGAAAGAGAGAGTTGGGAAGGAAGAGGGAGTCAGAAAAGAGGAAAGGAGGGAGGGGCTTGGAGAGTGAGTGAGTGAGTGAGTGAGTGAGTGAGTGAGTGAGTGAGTGAGTGAGTGAGTGAGTGAGTGAGTGAGTGAGTGAGTGAGTGAGTGAGTGAATGAATGAGTGAGGGAATGAGTGAGGGAGTGAGTGAAGGAATGAGTGAGTGAATGAGTGAGGGAATGAGTGAATAAGGGAATGAGTGAGTGAGGGAATGAGAGTGTGAGGGAATGAATGAGCGAGTTAGTTAATGAGTGAGTGAGGGAATGAGTGAGTGATGGAATGAGAAAGTGAGGGAATGAGAGTGTGAGGGAATAAGTATGTGAGAGAATGAGTGAGCGAGTGAGGGAATGAGTGAGTGAGGGAATGAGTGAGTGAGGGAATGAGTGAGTGAGGGAATGCATGAGTGAGGAAATGAATGAGTGAGGGAATGAGAGTGTGAGAGAATGAGAGTGTGAGGGAATAAGTTAGTGAGGCAATGAGAGAGTGAGGCAATGAGAGTGTGAGGGAATAAGTAAGTGAGGGAATGAGTGAGCGAGAGAGGGAATTAGTGAGTGAGTAAGGGAATGAGTGAGCGAGTGAGGGAATGAGTAAGTGAGGGAATGAGTGAGCAAGGGAATGAGTGAGTGAGTGAGGGAATGAGTGAGTGAGTGAGGGAATGAGTGAGTGAGGAATTAAGTGAGTGAGGGAATGAGAGAGTGAGGGAATGAGTAAGAATGTTGTTAATCCAGTGATTGAGATTGAATGAAAGATGAAGCATACAATCATACACAGTTGGTCTCATTTTTTATCCCACTTATGCTCAATACTACATAGATGCAACTAGCTAGTAGGATGTTGATATTACAACACAAGTAGTTGCTGTACTCATGCTCAATCACAATTTTCAATACTATCTATATTATTTGTTAAATGGTTTATCACTAATAAGTTTTAGTAACAGTTAATGTAAAGACCATTCCAGCAATTTAATTATCAAAATTTTTTAAAGCTTTAACGTTACTGTTAACAGTCAACAGTGTGTGTCAACTAAATTTAACACTGTAACATGTCATCAAGGAAAGTATGAGTTAATAACCTTTTGATTTATGTGTAAACAAAAATTTAATTTCAACTTAAGATGACATGTATGACCTAGTAAATGTCACCAAAGGGCAAAAACCAGACATTTTTTTCTAACTTCTATTCAACATGATACAGATATAGTTTCTCAGTGAATTCTTTAAAATTAGAAATAAATTGTTATAAATATGAAATAAATATGTTCAGCCAGAAATCTCTTAAAATAGTTATTCCTGCTTGGAGAATGTTCACTACTTGAAGGTACATTTTGCAGGCTTAATGCTAAATGGCTGTAACTGAATTTCAATAAAGAGTGAGTTATGACTGTTTAGTGCTAAGCCTATGATTTGCTTTATATAAACGTTACTGATAGATTGACAATTATACAAGACTTACCTCAAGGGGGTTGGTAAAGAATCCAGCACAACATGCCGCTGTCCCACCTAAACCAAACTCTGTAAGATTAGATTTGCCCATTCAGTAGTATAGTTTTGTTCCCTAAAATACCTAAGAACAAGAAGAAATCATATCATACGCAAGTGTAAAATTTTATGGAAGGGTATTATCTTTATATTTGAAATACTGCACTTAGCTTCAGGTTTCAGCAAACCCCACGTTGCAGGGTTCAATACTGACTATTTTTACCAAAGGAATCCCTAATCAGTTATTCAGAGGCCTCCTTATTATAAAGGATTCCACAAATAAAATAAAAAATGAATACATGTTTATTCATGTAGTATTCATGGAAACTCATATACACATGAAGGGACAATGTTTCAGAAGTCCTGATGGAATGCTAAGCTAAAATCACAGGGTTCATCCCATGTTTTTTAACTCCTTAGAATCCTTGGACACTGTTAAAGTCGGACCCTGCCCTGTGTGTACTTTTACATCAGAGGAATAATAATTTACCCTCATTTCTTTGCTAAATGTGTAAACTATCCTAAATAATACATTATTATGAGACATTGATGATTGAAAGATTGAGGAATGTTATAATTCAATAATTTCAACTGTTTTGACATTGGCAGCTTTTCTCGGATGAGTAACAGACATTTCGACCCCAAGACATTTCAACCCCAGGTTTGACGGAGACATTTCAACCCCAAGACAGTTCGACCCCAAATGGTATTATGGAATGAATACTTAATTAAAATGAGTATTAATGTGAAAAGTAATTTAATGTATTATATATTTCTGTTCAACAATAGATAAAATATTGCATCGTTGAAGAATTTCGAAGTCATAGATTGAATTATCACTTTAACATTTATGATGAATCCGATGCGTTATCGTTTTAGCTGAAACAAATGTTATATTTATTCAAAAATATTAAATTGCTACAAAACATTTATCCCTTTTAAATATTGATAATCAATGAACATTATTTCCCTCAAAAGACATTATTATCACATGTACTTGTGAGTCCAACATTAAATTAATCATTTCATGACATACATTTCGCGGGTTAAGCGCAAAACGGTTGTAACTCATTCTTTTCTTATATTGAGTTACAACCCTTTTCCACTAAACCTGCGATTTGTACATGAGTTAGTATGGTAAGCTTGAAATACTGTATTTACTTGTTCAAATGATTTATAGAAAACAATGATTGCTCAAAAACTGCTATTTTTGAGGGACATATTACTGCATAAAAATCTCTTTGCTTTTTGTCATCCGTGTATGGTAACAATTTGTAATCTTATCATTTTTTAGGATTTTCTAAATTGTTATAATTAAATTTTAAAAAGTACTGATAAAATGGTAACAAATAATAATAAAATAAAAGCCTTTGCTCATTGTTCACATGTTTGACAATTTTAATGCAATAATCACATACTCATATTCTTGTAGCTATAGAGAATATCAAGATTCTCGATCTAACCTCTGGAAACGAGAATTTCACATTCTATACATGTATACAAAAACAAAAAATTTTCAATATGCTACTTAAATTCTAAGATTATCACTCCATTACTGATAGAGTGATATAACTGACAAATTTGAAATAATGAATTATATTCCATGGGTACATGTAGTCATTCACGCAAATGAAAATGTACGTTCTTTGCATCTAATATGTTTATTACTTATAAGAAACTATTATAATCAACTTCATTCATGACACTGTTTGCGTGGTCCAATAAATACCTTTGCTGTTAGAATAATGTTAATTAATCAACTTAGTAAGTTACAGTGCGATACTTATTTACTTGTAATCCAATTATCACCTTAAAGTCATGTTTACACGTGAGTGGGCCCTGAGGGATTAACGAGCCAACCATGATTAATCTATTAGGATATATTTTAATTATGATTTGTCGTGATCAATCAAACATATTCATATTTGATTTTACATTAATATAATTCCTCGTAACTCTAGTCTATATCAAAATAACATTTTGTAAAATTATTAACCTTTTTGCATTATCTTCCCACTTTAAGTATAGATCTATGTAATCTGTGTTATACGGATAATTCATCATAATTATTGCATATGACGATACTCTATTTGGACTTGAAATGACCTTGAACTATTTTCAGCGGAATAAACTTCGTATCTTACTTATAGTATGCTTTTGTCAGTAAAAATATATCAAGCAGCTATATAAAATTAACTTGGTTTTAATGTTTATCAAATATTTCAACATAATACAAAAATATTTAATATATCAAGATGTTTGAGATCATTTTTATTGATTTTGTTACTAGAAACAAAAAAAATATACACAATATTCTTATTAGCCTGGAACCCCATTGTATCGATCTACTTAATTGTAAACATCAAATTTCAAAACAAAATAAACCATTTATCTTGTTATTTCTGCATTTCAATTGTCTTTAATGTCCATTTAATCCAGTTATATCAAAGTGTCTTCAATAAGTTTTAATTTCGGCAAATAACTTGTCAATATATTCAAGGGGGGTAAGTCTGAGGTAAATATTACGTCACGCCATTGTATCGATGCATTGTGGGAAAACAGTTCACAAATATGGAAGGCCAGAGTTGTTTTAGTGCTTACAACTGTTGACATACTGACAGAGTCCCTCTCTCTTAAAATATTATTAATCATTTAAAGGGAAGCTGATTAAGACATCAGAGGTGGGTTTTATAGGATCTTACACAAGAAACTTTCAGAAACATGCAGAAAAACGAGGATAAATGGAGAAATCATGCAAAAAATGCTACTATAGACATGTTTCCATCGTAAAATTCTATCAAAAGCCATGCAACAGTAAATTTGACCTAGTTAACATTGTAAACAATCGGCAATGGCGTTGCAATCAAAATATCGCGAGATCAATAAATAGCACGATACAATGGATAGATCGATACAATGGGGTTCGAATATATATAAATCTCATAACTCAGTTAGATAAGAATGTCAGACGATCCGTCCCCAGTCACATCCGTCCTTGGACGATCCGTCCCCAAATTGGGGACGGATCGTCTAAGAATGATTCGCCCCATTATGTGTATAGCACAATGAGTATTATTAATACGACCTGATATAAGATACGTGTATTCTGTGTTTTTCTTTTATTTGTACATTATTATATATATCTTTTTTTTAATTTCAGACAAAATTGCGACACGAAGAACAGCAAATTTAATTTCATAAACATGGGCTACTGGAATGAAGATTGATTACTATGCATTGTTGAATAAAGATGTATTTTAATCAACGTAATTGATACAAAAATAATTCATTGTTTCAAATTGAAAAATAAAAATGTAAACAATAATTTAAACCTTTGATTTATATTAACAGATAATTTTTGTATCGAGTATTCTTGTGTAATTAAGTGTATGTTGTGTTCTGTTCTGTTCAATTATATACATGTATTTTTTATTGTTTTCAACAAAAATAAATGGATTTATTTGTGAAAAACAATAATTATGCATTTAAAAAATTCCGTTTTATTATGTTTGATGTTTTATTTTTAGCAACTTAATTATAGCAACTATATGATAAAATAAATGAATTATCTGAACCCGACCATAATTAACAGAGATCTTTTATATATTAAACAAAACTTCACCTATCATTTTTATTAAATGATAATTAATATAAGAATTATTATGTTTGTAAAGTGTATAATATTTAAAATGCTGAACGTTAGATACTTAACATTTGACCATTTATGAATAAAATTATTTTAGCGGGAAACTTGGACAGGGCATGTGCAAGGTGACTTCATAGTATAAGTAATACAAAAATAAATAGTACTTGAATTGAATCTAAATATATCGTTCACGTATAACATTTAAAATGCCGAATGTTAGATATTTAACATTTGACCATTTACGAATAAATATTGGCAAAATCTCATCAAAAAATGAATATCTGTACATAAATCTTCGCATAAATCATTTCCCGTATACAATGTACACTTTTATAAAATGGGGACGAATCGTCTAAACTCTGATATTTTGGGGACGGATCGTCCAAGGACGAATGTGACTGGGGACGGATCGTCTAGGGGGAAAATAGTCTTGGGGACGGATCGTCTGTATACCGTTAGATAACTCACCTTTCATAATATTAAAAATAACATAACAAATGTATAATAATAAATTTTATTCTTTATTAAACATTAAATTTGTATGTATAATATAATAACATATCATCTTTGAGCTATATATATAAACTGGGGTCGAAATGTCTCAACTCTGGGGTCGAAATGTCTCCATAAAATGCTTTGGCCAAGTTGGGGTCGAAATGTCTTGCTTTACTCTGGGACATTTCTAAGAATTATTTCTCATTATTTTACCAACTATTTTAGACACAATTATATAGAAACATTTGTAAATACCTTTTAGTGAGTTGTCTTGAAGAAACTACTGGGCAAAAGGTCTATAACATTTATCACCAATCTTGACCACTGGACGCAGCCATGTTGAAAATTAATCTGTATCATTTGACGCTTGGTGTTGATACGTACGTTTCTACCCATGACACATTCGCTATTGAGTTATGTTTTAATGAGCTCATTGAAAATATACATATAAGTCGATCTTTCTGAACAGAATTTATGAATTAAGCCTCTAAACGAGAATAATATAATTTTGATATTTGTTCTGGGACGAATGGTTTTAGGACGAATTGGTTGTAGGGCGAAACGAGACTCGCGAAAACTTGAGACAATTTTTTTCAAGAATAAATCTATTTTAATTCTTTAAAAAAAGAAATCACGTCACTTTAAAGTGATTATTTACATGGATATAATGACATAATACGCTGTAAACATGCCAAAAAGTCAAATGATTTTGTGGTGTAGACTAAAACCAAGACATACGGACTACGTGACTCAGTATCAAGAGTAAGCTCCCTTAGCCCCATCTACTGTTTTGAAAAGAATATTTTTTCGATCATGGAGATTAATTTTTTAAGAAGAGAATTGAAATCGATTCAATATTCATTGGTCTATCAAAAAATGGCATTAAATCAGATACAAGCGTTAAGATTCACCAACACAAACCAGACCCAATCATTCTTGGTAGCAAAGCGTGACTTAAGCTCTGTGAGGAGTTTGCTGTGTTTAACGGCTCCAATAGTCATTTTAATCTCATGGCAAATAAAAAAAAGTATGTCACGGACGATTATTTGAGGCATTTTATCACATGGTGTTTGTATCATTTACTTCTTAGCTGTCTAAAATTTAAAGACCTAGGTATTTGAAAATTGCATCCAATATTTTTGCCTTATCCGAGTACTAGTCAATGATTGAAATCTTTGTCTGTACTAAAGAAAAATAATTGTCATGCTTTTTGTAACACATCAACAATTGTCTAAGATACCTGATCATCAATTTAGTAAATACAGATACATGACAATGCTTACATCTTTACTAACATTCAGCGTTTAAAAAAAATTCGTCTGCCAAAGGTCTGGAAAAAATAAATTGTTCGTACATATATTGCATGTACGTGAATTTATAAGCGAATTGTTCGTTTTTTCTCAGCTGTCAAAACATGAATAATTTCAAGGTGAATGCGTTTGTTAAAATTATTGTCGTAATACACCAATGAGTTTCCGAAAATGAGTACATGTATTATGATTGAGTAAAGCTTCTTATGCCGTATGATAAGTTTTAGTCAAGATATTTTTTAATAAATATTAGGCCACCAGTACAAAAACAATGCATTCAGTCACCATAAAATTATTCAAGCTTTGACAGTCGAGAAAAAACGGACAATACGGTCATTGACACATGCTACTTATACTTTCTAACTTCTAGGAATATACATGTACCGTCATATGCATCGATCTATATTTGAACATGCATGATATGGTGTGAATGGTTGATTCAAAGAGGAAAATAGATTATATGATGTTTTGTGAAATTGTAATTGTCACCATTTGACTGCAACTAGTAAACCTTTAGGACACGTGTCACTACAAAGTAGGGATTTAACATAACTCTTGTTGAATATCATTCTCGAAACATGAAGATACATTGTTTTACTATAGGAAAAGATGTATTTACTAGGCAAAAATATGTATTCACTTTGCTAAGGTAAAAATGCATTTGTTTTGTTAAAGTAAAAATGCTTTCACTTGACTAAAGTAATCAAAGCGCTGAAGTCACTGAATTCGTTTGGGTTTGAAAAGTCAGAGTAGATTTAGAACTCCTACAGCATACGTACATGTATACAAAGGACAATT
Source organism: Mactra quadrangularis (assembly GCA_025267735.1). Lineage (NCBI taxonomy): Eukaryota > Metazoa > Mollusca > Bivalvia > Venerida > Mactridae > Mactra > Mactra quadrangularis. The sequence continues at coordinate 38,725,724 of CM046298.1, read as the reverse complement.
CAGTGATTCTTGTTTGTTAGGTAGAAAACATATACAGGTTGGTCAAGTTGTGAGCCCATTTTTTTTACTGATTTTTACCATAACAAATAATAAGAGCTTTAAAAATTTTGTAATCGATTGAACGGCTGACCTTAATTCTTCTCATGTTGCAGCACAAACAGCTAAAGACGACTGAAGGATTCCAAATGGTTTAATATAATTGTTGTATAAAACGTAATAAAGTCTATGTTACTTTCTGTAAACAAGTAAACACGTTCATAGGCATGTACATAAAATACATACATGTATTAAAGAGATATTTAAGTGATGAATTTCTCTGTATTAGGCTATATTCACCGATATATATCGTTACACAAAACCAGATCATACAGACAATGACAAAAATCGTTTCAAAAGGCCTTTATAAATGATACAAGTTTTATATTTTATTCAAGTTAAAAGATACTATTATTTCTATCATTGTTATTATTGATATTATCATTATTATCATCATCATCATCCATCGTCATCACCATCATTGTCTTTGTTGTTATTTTCTCTCAATCGTTGTTTTTTTATAGCCGCAGTTCATGCAGTTTATAATTAAGCATGTCTAAACATGTATAATATGTAAGCAAGAAGAGCAGAGTACGACACTTGAGGGACTAAATCTGGATTCGGTAAATCAAAGTGGGCAAGGGTCTGAAATGTGGTAAATACATGTATATTTGTTCTGGAACTAAAGTTCCCATACAAATAAAAAATATATTTACTTTGCTTTAGTAAAAAATCATTCACTTGACTATAGTAAGGATGTCTCAAAATTTATGACACAAAACACAACAATAAGTTTTATATATGTTTACTTTCTGACTACGAATCAAAGGGCCGTGGTTTAGACTCAAAGGCTCGACCAACATTATCTTAGTGGAGTTTCTACACATTGAACCTAATCTGAATAACTATTGCGGCTAGTCACTAATTGTCCCATTTTATGATTGCTTAGAACCTAACATTTTCAGCTTTTATAAATTAACTAATTAAGTGCAAAAGAGAATTCATTACAAATTTATAACATTGAATAGTGCGACACGTGCTTCATGACACGTGTCAGTAAATGATTAAAGTCGGCGAAAATTTAATATTGAGGACTATAGATTTTTTACTTAAGTCCTTTAATCCATAGCACGCAGTTATTATAGAGTTTCATGTCTAGAAGCAAACTAATATCGCATATGGCAAACTACAAATGTACATGCATTTCCGATACAATTTTTGCCAGGACTTACATAATCGATCATTTCGGTGCCACTTTTAAAGAGAATGTTCGATTATAGAAAACATTTGCTAAAATGATGGATAATACAAAAACGCGGTGAAATATTGCACATCTACTGGCATCGTACCAGTTTGTCAACCTTAATGACAATTGGTACAGCTTGGTCTGATAGTACACGGATTAATGATCTTGACTAAGACCAAATTAAATGATGATTTTGTCATTTTTTATACATACAATGTAATTATAAATCACGCATATAACAAAACATCATAATAAATAACATGTATACGGAGGCCCTAAAGTGACATTTTGAAATACCTTTTTTTTAATTTCACAACTATTTAGTTTAAACGTAATATTATTTCGATTTTACATTTTCAAAATGTCACTTTAGGGGCTCCGTACATGTACAATATTTAGCTGGCTCAATTTTGTTGGATATGTACTCGTATGTTGTAATGAACATTTTTATGACGTCATGAGAACTATGGAAATTCAAACATTGAATACTTCATGAGCAAACATGCATCTTCATTTTTTAAAAACGTCGTTATTTGGTACATGAAGTCAGTTTTAAGATATTATTCTGTTTAAATTTGATTCAAAACAACTGAATATCCCCTTTAAGACCAGAAGAGGTATAAATATAAAGATCTAACATAACCGTTTTTGCAACGAACGCTAGGTCTAGCCGACGTAGAATCAAAATGGGATATAGGTTGCTATGGCTTTTACTGTGTGGTGTTTCAACCTTATCCCACGCAGTAATAATAACAAAATATAAAATAACATCGTCACACATTGTTACCAGTGATTCAACACATTGTGGACGTCTTTCATCAGGAATTGAATGCTGTGGTCCTAGTGCTACCAATACTAATTGTGAACTAAAACAAAGGACTGTGTGTGAACCAAAGAACTTCAATTCAAAAAGTACATGTACTTATATAGTTAAACAGTCAGTAACAGATAAACTTGAGGTAATACTTACATCTTTATACTTCGATGAGTTTGGTCAAGAAATATTTTGATCGGATAATCTACCACATTTCTAATTTCGTATGTATCAAGCAGGGCTGTTAAAATTTTCAGCCTCATGCGAACATGCGAAGGGATGTGATTTATGTGAAATGCACTAGGATAAAATTTGGTTTCGGATAACTAATCTGGCCACGAAAAGAAGAGCAACAGACTGAATCCAGGATCCAAATATTTGGATTTCTCTTGCGGTACAAACAAAATGAGCACGTTCCGCAAGGCGATCGCTAGCTAGCGCTTCTTCCCCTGGTACCCTCGATTTGGTGTCACATAGTAAATACTTTTGGTGCAAGAAAGGTACCAGAGGACGAAGCGCTATCTAGCGATTTCCTTGCGGAACGTGCCCAATGTTACTATGAAAATACATATACAAAGAACAAAAGGATTTAATCCATATTTCGTACTCTTCAGCAATAATGTGTTGGAAACTTTGTTTGTATACCGCCTGTGCACGGACGGAAAACACCATAAAATAGAGTTCCAAATAAGGGGTGCTTTTCACAAAAGTTCTTACGATAAAATTCACCGTGAGTCAAAAGCAAGAAACATAAATATTTTGATTATTGTTTTGCCAATCAATTCAAAATAGTATTGAACTATGTAAAATATTTTTTACATATTGAATATCTTATCATAGTATATGTTTATTAGCCTTCTTAATTTGAAGTGCAAAATTTATGAAATTGATTTACGCCGCAATGATTGCTTTCTTGGTAAGAATTTTGTGAAAAGGTGAAAGGCTGCGATATACATGTAGCTATTGACAGTTTAATATACTCGATTCACATTTTCCTCTCTTCTAGGTAACAAGTATTCGGAAGTACGAACGAAGATTACCCATTCATCTCGGTCTTGGAAGCGGAATTGATCTGAAAGTTATTCCATGTTTTGGATTGTCAAAGTAAGTTGATCTAAATAAAAGTTCGCCTGGAATTCTATGTTTCAGGGTTTGGTGTCCATGAGATTTTAAGGTGATCCAACACTGGTACAAAAGAATAAGGGTTTTGTATGCCCATTGCCCATTGCAAATGTTGTATTTAAGTACATCTATATTCTATGCCTAGGGTCATTAGTTGGTTTGTTCTTCTGACGTCTGGTGTGCATAATTACGAATACAGAACATGTGACAAAAGTATTTCAGTTTGTCTGGCACAAACATGTGCTCATGTCATTTGAACAGAGACGCCAGAGTAAACAATTACAAATCACAGGCTAACGTGGGCATTTCCGGACAAAGCTATGTTCATGTAACAGTAATTTCATGCATTATTTGATTCTTTCATATTTTATCTGATACATGAAATTGACAAATAAACGACTGTTCATTTACTTTCTGAAGATCACGTGTCTAATACCTTGAACCTATATTGAAAGAGTCCAAGCTAGGCCATTCAGATTTCTGTAGCATATTATAGCATGTGGTGTACGCTGTTTATTGTTACTTGTATATCATTACAGATTTACTGTTGAACTTGGCGATGATTCAAACAACGTTGTGTTACAAATGTCTCTAGGGGCACCAGATAAATGGGTCATGCAGTCACGTGTCAATAATGTATGGACGTCACGTAAGGACTATGTTCACAGATTGAAGACGGACGTTGAAGTTAAAGTAAATATTGTAGCGGACATTGACAAATTAATTGTAAGTATTAAATGTATACCTTGATTGTCTCAGTTCACTTCTCTCCTTTTTATCCCACCCGATCAACTTAGTGGGTATTACGATTGGCTATCGGTTCAAGCCCGGCGGTGGGTTCGATTCCCGGACATCAAAGTTAAACTCGTACCTTCGTGGAATTTGGTCGTAATATTGGCCAACCAAGATTATATTATGAAGGTAACAAGTTGTCAGCGCTGCAAACGTCTGTTTTTTGTTTGTTTTTTTGTTTGATTTAAAGTCGTAGCAACACATTGTATAGGTCATAACACGGCGACCTGAGTCAGTCTACTCACCATTCCTGGAAAAGGCTACATCTCTGGATTTACCTGTTAACCAGTTACTTGGCGCATACTTCTTTCAGTGACTTAAAACTGTCCTAAATGTTTTATAATCAGTTGTAGGAGGGAGAATGGCCTTAGAATTATTTTTTTTACCAAACTCCACGATAGTAAGCTCCGCCCAGGAATAGAACCTACAACCCTCGATCAGTAGATAGAGCTAACTAAGCAGAAGATTAGAAATGTCTGTTATTTGTGTTAATGTGAGGTGGACGAAATTAGGAGGTGATAATTAATTGCAGTAAAAAACATCGTGCAGTTTCGCAAGATAACATGATGTATACCGATTCACATATCATTTATATTACAGATCAATCTGGACGGTACAACCAAGGAATACAATTCTACTATTTCACCATCAAATGTCACAAAAATCAAGAGTTACTTTATTGGCTCAATGTGTCCATTTAAAACAGTAAAATATACGACTGGTGTCCACATGTAACTGATAAGAGATATCTGGGCTACCAGCCTTAACATCTGTACCAATGACTTGCATTTGGCATTAAAAAAATTGATAAATATTTAATGACATCCAGGCAATGAAACTCTGAGAATTGCACTTAACTTTAGGCATACTTGTACAATAAAGAAGTGATATACACGGTGTCATGGAGGTCACGATTTGCTATACATGTATACGTATAATATGTAAAAAGCATTAAGACTCGTTTTGCTATCATGAATTTCATTCTTTGATCCCCATTGCCGTTGTTGTTGTTTTTGTTGTCTTTGTTATTTAGATTCATAGATATAAATCCATTTCAAAAGTATTTTGATTAAAAAAACAACCAGTTAGTCCGGGACTCCTGTTCCCACGGGATTTGCCTTTACCTGGAGCAATTCCATTCTTCGTAGCTGCGTAGCTCTACATGTATATTGTACTTTCAACAATGACTCTCGGTATGATACAGTACGTACCGGACTAGAACATTTTATATCAGGAATAAGCTGACTGCCCTGCAACCATGTATAATCAACCATTGGTTTGAAAAGTAATGAAAATAACGATTTAGCATGCTTGTTTCGGTTATAAAGAGTGACTTAATATTAATATAGAGGTAACTTTGAGCAGTGTTAACACCACTCAGTTAGTAACTTAGTACGCTTTGTTTTCTTTAATAACAGAGAGAGGGTAAACTTTCATCACCTGCCACGTGTCGTCGTTGAATGCAAACCACGCTAGCTTTACAATTCAATATAACTAGACATAAAGCACAAATAGATTTATTAAAGACAAATAAATGTACAAATTATATGTATGCCAATAAGCAAATACTTATACCATAAATCGAGTGATTTTTGTGAGTGGCTTAAGAATTTTTGAAAAAAATGGAAATGGAATATACATTAATTCTAATTGAATAAAATAAGCATTATTCTAATCATTCACCTCTATACTAAGTTGAGATGTTGACAGCCATTAATTAAAATATGTGCTATATGAGTACAGTTTAATAGGCTCAATATATTATAGAAAACCTTTGTATCTTGATTGTAATTGGCATGTTTTCTCAACATACAAAGCAATAGAAAAAATTTAATTGGATCGCGAAACTTGTCACACACAAAATTAACTCGATGTACAGTACTTGATAAATAATAAAATATCTGCACATCTATAAATTATGTATAAAATACAAAAATGGTTGACATGGCATTAACTATTAAATGAGTCAACAATGTATATTGATAACAAATAGTATGAGCTTTTTATTAAAATATGATAACAAAAACAAATGTTAAACTATAACAAAATGTGAGAAAAACAAAAAGTAAAGATAACAAAAACATTTTTTAAACAAAGTGTATGGCATTATGAGCTTAGTTAAATCATCCAAAAGAAAATACTAAATCATTTTTGCATAGCTTTTTTAAATTTAACAGACTTTTAGAGGTAGAGAGCAAGACATACGTAAGGGTGAGAGAGTAGAAACCAGGCTTCGGGTTGTACACCCTACCTAATGTGATAAATTGCGATACGCTTTGTTAATTATTTTTGTGATATCAAAATTATGAAGTAAACATCAAACAGGCTTTAGCATTGAGTTATATTGTACAAAAGTCATTTTGAAGCTCTTAATGTTTAGAGCTAAGTCAAAGACAATAATAGATTTACAGATCAGCACTACCTTATATACAAAAAGACTATTACCAACATAATGACAGAGAATTAATGTATGGCACAGAAAAAAAGGAGATTCAGTGAAAATCAACTTCAGCTGATGTGAACAAAAATTTGTATTTTTAAAATCGGCTGTTAGATTGCACAGGTCAATGAACAACACGTTCATACGGAGTTCCTGTTGCGATGTCCTTTCACCCTAACTTAAGTTGTATTTGTGACCGAATCACCTCTTTAATATAAATGATGAAGTGAGATGAAAATACAAGGGTGTACGTATAATACCAAAAACTCACGTGTATAATGGATATATATCACAGCAAGTAATAAAAACACATTTAAAATATGTAACAATAGTTATATACATCTTCAATGACAACATTAGTCATTGTACACTGTAAGTAGAGACTATATCTGTAATTAGTTCACCAATATTTTGTTACTGAATGTATTTGACAAGTTCAACAATATTTTATACATATAACTGAATGTCTCCAACAAAGTTGAATAATATTTTGTGACCAAAAAACAAATTTCAATATTATTGTGTAACTGAATGAAAATCAAGTCACTTTGAATCTTTAAAGCCAAAATTACATAACATCATTAGTATCCTTACATAACAAATGTACAACAAACCGTAGTCTATAACAAATTGTTATTTAAATACATGCTTAATATTATGCACAAAGTAAATTCACCAAGCATGAATTATATCGTGACCCACATCCGGGTCACCCACGCACACACATCCGGGTATTTATTTTACAAATTGTTTTCTTGATTTACTCCATTTTGATTAAGTAATGAAACTATTGTTGCATTTAAATATGTATAGTTGTTAGTAAAATAGTTCCCAGTCGATGAAGGAATCATTTATCACCATGCTCAATCGTTATAATTTATTTAACAAGTCGTCAAGTCTTTGATTTGATTTCAGTTCAATAGATAAGGTCGTGAGGATCAAAAGCATTTGTATTTTAATAAAGGTTTTTTAATGTTTATACACGAAGTTTAACTCGTCGTCTTTTTACAAGATGCATATTTTAAGTCAACGACCATCAATTTATAAGCATGTCTATTAAAAATGAAGTCCTTTCTTATCTTTTAAAGGCACTAAAATGTGTAATACAAATGTCGTTGGGGATTTATTGTGGGTTTTTTTCTGCAGCATTTGAACATACACATAATTACATAAATACATATCGAAAATCACCGGATATGTTCGTTTCCTTATTAAAACTCAACGATTTCTTTCATTTTCAAAATATGTACAATAATTATGTCCACATTACTTCAAACAATACTTGGAATATGTTCAGTTATTGTTCAAGTTGCACTAAAGAAATTAGGGTTAAAATATGGAATTAGGGAACAATGAAACCCTAAGCATGAAAATGATCTTATAATTTCTTTGCCCTATTTTCTCAACTTATAATATTTAAGTCATAAGTCTGCTATATACATCATTGTCGTAGTTGTCATGGTTACACCATTCTACTATAAAGAGTGCTCTTAGAAACGTCACCAGTCATACGTGATTCTGTTCCAAGCTTTGTAGTTGTTGTTGTTGTTGTTTTATCATGTCGTCTGCTGCGTCGTCTGCAGTAAACAACACATGAACTGATGACGACAGCCGCAATAACAATACTAACTATGATGATACCAGTAAAAACAGGTTTAGCAAGATGTACAACGTGACCGTCACGTGGTCCATAACAAATGGGTATTCTAGGTTCACAGTACGATACAATCTCGAGCCCTTTCAGTGGTTCACCAATCAGTGAAGCGTTCTCACTCTCAGCACAAGTCACCTGATCTGCATCAGCTAGTATGTCTGTTTCATTTACCCAGCTTATCAAGTCATACAAATTACAGTAGCATTTGAATGGATTTCCACCAAGTTTGATAGAGTCCAGGTTCACAAAACTTTCAATGATTTCTACGTCAACGTGGTCCATAGATGTTATTTTATTATTAGACAAGTCAAGCATTTTCAGATTGTTCATACAAAGTGGAATTGGAAATTTTCTAAACAGGTTGTCTGCGACGTTAAATGAGGTTAACGTGTATGTCTCACACAGGAATGCCTTCATGTCATCGTCAATTATGTCGAGCCCATTTAAACTGATGTCAAGATGTGTTAAATGACTCATATTAGCAGACAAAAACATGAATCCAGGACCACGCAGCATTGACATATCCTCCCAGAGCAAATGACGTAATCGTAAAGTTTCTACATTCAAAAGGGAGTAAAAAATGTCAGTCCACTTGCTAGTATTAATATAAACATCGTTGTACGAGAGATCGAGAGTTTTCAGGTTCGGTAACTCCAGGAACGCTGCTTCATCGATTGACCCAATTCCGTTGTCTGAGAGATTCAGATATTTCAGCTCAGTTAGCGGACCGATAAGCTCGTCGTTAGTGAAAACACTCCTTGGAATCGATATGAGATTCCCCCCTGTCATGTGAATACGATAAGTTTGTTTAGTTATAAAAGGGTAAATTTCTCGTATGTCCTGAAACTCAGCCCCTTGACAATCAATGTAATAATCGGTACAAAAGCACCCAGGTAACACAGCCCCACATTTATCCGAAAAATCCTGTCCAAAAATCCCAATAAACAAACATGACACGATAAAATACACAACGCTAGCTTCCTTTAGTAAACTGTAGACCGCCATCTTGAATTCACAATGTATGGTAAACAAGGAATCGCCAATATCGACTTTTAAAGAATATTCTAGGAGTGGTATAGTACGAACGTAAAATATAAAGATATGTAAACAGTATACACGATTATACTTCGATACGAACCAAGGTAGGTATCAGGTTAGTTTATTTATAGATAATGACGCGAGACTACGAATTTATTCGTGCGCATCTCTTATCAGTATTTACGAGCATAACAAGTTTAGGCGCCAATTTTGAATAACGATATCGTGCAAGTGGTCCGCATGAAATTTTGCAGTAGTTTTTCAATGGGATTGGCTCGGTTTTGTTCATAAGAGCATGTGCTAAGTGCTGTAACTTCTGATTGTTAATTCTACCTGGTCACTTAAAAAAGCGCCATTCAAAAAGTATTCTTTGAGTTCTTCAAATTCTGTTTCAGTGGTTCAAGTATTAAACCAAACTTGCCTTTTTTATAAAGAATATAGATCTAGAGTATTTGTACTATCTGGTCACCATTTTCATGGTGGGGATAGATAGCTATTGATGGATCAACGTAAAACTATAGTCTATATTCTTCTTTATTTACAAGACATAAACAAGGTACTTGTTTGTTTGTTGGGTTTAACGTCGTAGCAATATACATTGTATAGGTCATATAACGGCGCTCAGTCAACCTGCTCACTCCTCCGGGAAAGGCTAAATCTCTGGGTTTTGCTGTTAACCACATACTAAGCGCATACATGTATTTTCGTCAGTGACTGACAACTTGTATACTAGCATTTTGCTGACTTATTAATTAATGTAGGTAAATTGCTCTACAGTAACAAGTTGCCCGTTACTGCAATCGAAATGTTGAGCTGAAAATCTGTATTGTGAGATTTTCTGTAAGGGTTTCTAACCAATTATTAGCCTTTGACTCTCCCGTATTTATTTGTGTTTCATAAAAAATAAACTTTTATTTTTTATTCAAGTCATCGTGAATAAATCTGGTAGTTTTAGCTATTTCTACGTTTGTTACATTCTAAATAAAAACATATCTTATTTGCGCTACCGCCGATCGTACGATTAAATGGGTTAGTACTAGTTTTCGTAACAACGTAAACTTTACCAATCAGCCAGTCGCGTTCATCTGACTAAAGTTGGTAAGATGCGTCAAGATCCTTTGAAGCTTAGCCTGTACATGCATTGTCGAATCGGATGTTAATCTATTAAGGATAATTTTTTAAGACAGACGGTCTAAAACCCACATATCGATCACAAACCAGCCGTAGCACACTCTCCGTAAACAGATATCCTGTAGAGCGTTGCCGTACAGGCTCTCTGCTGTCTCCGTGGAAGGTCACGTCGAGATTAACTTTGTGTCGACCAATCAATGCGTAGCTTTCATCTAGGCGAAAACACTATTAATCACATTTTGATTTCGTAATTTCTATTTTTAGACTAAGGTTTGCATGCTTATTTAACAGCAGTATTATTCACAGTCTGCGATTGGGCGGCTCATATCAAATTGCGTGACGTAGGCGATGTAAACAAGTTACGTATCATAACAATTTCGTCATGAATATTATGATGAGAAAGTCACCTGAACGTGACCTTCGTTTGGAAAAGGCCAGATCTAAATTAGCGAGTATGCGAGTGTAAAATTTTAGATCGGATTTTAATCTGATTGGCCGTAGCAGGTTTCAAGACCGGTTGAGAAATGCCAAAGCGTTTACTGCTGTCGAGGTATCCAATAGAAGAAGATCTTCTCAAGATATGTCAATACTTCAAGCAGTAGAGCTGGGTATCGCCAGCTAGTGTGTGTCACGATACGTATCACGATAGTAACATTGTATCACGATATGTATCACGATATATATCACGATATTTCATACGCAATATGCCAAATGATTGGAAGAAGACAAAATCGAGCAGGCAACTTTTCAAATGGTAATATTATTGCATTCTCATACAGTAAGTGAATATATCAGTAAGACCGTTTGTGTACAAAACGATAACCTTGCGCTAGTATTAATTGCCCAGTTACGAATTTACGATACACTAGAACATCATGCTAGTGTTACTCCAACACTAGTCTAGTTGCACATTATGCTCACAAAAAAGAGGATGAACCATGGTGAAAAACTAAACCCACAATACAACAGGAGGTCGTTTATTTAACAAAGTGAATTTTTAAATGGATTTTAATGAATTATAAATGAAGACACACATTCCATGTTCATAGATATATGATAAGCTGGTGATAGTAAACTTTTGACTATATAAAAATACATAAAATAATTGCAGTTGCAAGACATTATTTACTGTTTATTTATTAGGGCTGTCACGATATACCGGTATAGATTGTAACAAAAAGATTGACAAAAAGTCCCATGTCATTTTTGACAGGGGTGGACAAAAGGTCCAATGTATTTATGCTACCCTGGACAAAAGGTCAAAAATGACATGGGGCTTTTTGTCCCTGGGACCTTTTGTCCAGTTCCCACCGGTATACGGTATATTGCAATACGCAGAAAAATTCTTCCCTTTGCGAAATAAAAGTAGCGAAATGTCAGTTTTTCCATTGTTCATTCCATCTAACCTTAAGTTACAAGAATTTAACTGATTGGGGCGCCGCGTCGTGCAGTCCTAAATGACCAAAGATACATAAATAGGCTAGATTCTATCAGTAGCTACATGTAAAATTTGCAATGTTTCTGTTAAATACAGCGGAGGCACAACGAATCTAAAAGCTCACAATATATCATGGTACGTATCGCGATACGATACCAGCGTATCGCAATATATCGCAATACGCTTCTGGCGTATCGTGACAGTCCTATTACTAATTGACAGTTAAAAATTAAGAAAACTATGGGGTCTTGTATTTAGCCCAGTGGACATCACCAGGTGTTCCTATGAAGAAAACACCTATCTGTTTAACATCTTGTACTGGCTTGCGATACGAATATTTCCATTTGAGCAATCCATCCACGTAAATCTGAAAATAAATGTGAATATCAACGTATGTCGCCGAGAACGCGATTCTTACTGTATTTTATATATTTGATTAATTTTGTGCTCCAGTGTGCACATGCTACATATTAATATTTAGTGCTCCGGTACGCACACTTATTTTCTTTAATGAGTTATTTTAGTGCCCCGGTTTGCACGTTTGTTTTACACTTTGTTGTGTTAGTGCTCCGGTCAATCTCCGTAAACAGATATCATGTAGAGCATTGTCGTACAGGGACAATTAGTGAGTATGCGAGTGGAAATTTTTAGATCGGGTTTTAATCTGATTGTGCTCCGGTATGCACGTTTGTTGTGTTCTTTTAATATGTATTTGTTTTGTGCCCCGGGCCACGGAATGGTTTGTCGTACCCATGGAATGGTGCTCCGGTATGCACGGATATCACTTTTATTCATGGGTAACCGGTATTTTGGCGGGATGCCTCGCTATATATAGGCTAGCTGCCTAGGCCAGCGGTTGCCAATTGCCAGATGCCACTTAGTCGTTATTGCTAAATTGTACGTGGATTTTATGTTTTATTCTTTTGGATTTTAATTTCTGGACATCAAAACGGTGAAATAATAACTAATATGGGAGAATATATCAAAATGAATGTATCTATCTTAAGGCTACGGAGCCACGTTTAAACGAAGTATCGTAAAACTAAATAATAGTTTAATATCACGAAATAATTATTTCGAAAAAGCGTAATGATTATGTCGAAAAAAGTATTTCAAATTGTCACTTAAGGGACCCGGTAGAAAGCTGATTACTTTGCTTGAAGAAAAGTGATTTTAATAGAATCTATGGACACTTTAGGTATTATGTCACATCAAACTAAGTTACTGATAAATCTTAAGTATTACCTGAAAATCAATCGAAGTACAAATAATCCTCAAAGTGATTGGAGTTTCAACCGGAGGAAAATAATCGCCTAAAATTCCTTCTTCGGCACTAAAAAGTCCTGCTACCCTTGAAGTGAAAGTTAAATCATTGGTGTTTCGTATTTTGATATGTATGCATAGATCGTCAACGACATCATGTAAGTCTATGGACATACTGAAACAAAAATATTTATAATTTGTACATGTTTTGTTACAACCCGTTTTGTAATATAAATCTGAATTGTAATAATTATTACAAAATGGGTTGTTACAATGCTTTACAATGAGAGGTACGAATAATTCGATGAAAATATGCGGTGAAAATATTCAATCTTACATTTTTTACTGTCGTGTAAATGATATATATCAGTGAACTCAGAAAACGTAAAAGAAACAAGATGCTAGAAACATTTTCGGAGTGATATTACATTCAATTCAATTGTTTCCAGACAACGAAGTTTTATTACTGACTCAGCCACTCTTAAAACCATACTTGATACATGCACTCCGAGCGCATACAATCAGTGAAATAAAAAAGTATTGTACAGTAAAGTCCCGCTTAATTAAAACCACCTTGGTTATTGCAAAATCATGTTTTTATTTTTATGTCCCAAATGCTTAATTTAACTAAGAAAAAAGGTCCCTATAATATGCCTGTTCCACTATTAAGACCATTAATTTTGATGGCGGAACTTTACTGTATTCACTCGGTATTCAGATTGTACCGTGGACAGTGTCAAGACAAGAATTAATCAAATAATTGTGCAACGGGGTGTTGCTTAATGGATCATATCCAAACAAAAATAATACTGTGGTGCACTAATGACTACTTGACAAATATATTCTTGTTGTTTTTTTTCAAAATTATCATGGTTTCCAAAAATATTTATGAATACAATTTGCACAAGGGGAAGAATATTTGATATGAAATTGCCTTTATTTATAATATGACTTAGACTCAGAATGGTTAAACAAAGCATACGTTTCTTACGTACACAAGTATTGTTAATATTATCTACCTTCACAAACCTGTTTTATTGTCTATATAAATAAATGGTAAGTTACCTTTCCCAACCTGGGTACAAAGTAAATTGAAGTTCTATTTCTGCACCGACATCGACAAACATCGGTATATCTCGGAAATACTCGTACGTATTGATCATGTTGTACTGTAATAAATAAATAATATTGTTACTTCATGCGTTTTATATAAAATCCGGTCTTGATTCTTTCCGAACATCATATTGCGTCAGAATATTTACTTCTAGTGTTTCAATATAAGGGAAATAACTCGATGAATTTTCTTTGGTCAAGAGTTACGTCCCTTTTCACTGTGTGATGGGCAAAACTCTGTGATGTAACGGCTCCAAAAGATTCAAAAATCAAATGGAAAATTTGAATCATTATACACATGAATAATGTCAATCTCTGATGACAATCTAGATGCATTGGATTTTATAAGTTCGTTTCTCAGTAAATTTTATTCAAAGTGAGGCCGTTATAAGAGGACAGCGCCATTTTAGAAAATAAATGTAGACATATCCGTACGACGTGCGTGAAAATACATTTTTTCGGCGTAGCTGTTTAAGCTTACTGTTGGAATATCCATAAAATCTCATTCTATTGGACAAATGCAAAATTTCGTAAGGCAAATTATGAGAAACCCCTTTACATCGGTTAAAATAGCTAAAATAGGTCACAAGAACTGAAAAGAGCGTTTCTCCGTGTTCGTCATATTTTGAAAATTAAAATCAATTGGTTGTGTTTTCGTAAGCGTTATAAATGAAGTAATGCACCGCCAAGGTTATTCTATTCAAACATTGATATTAATTAATAAATTTAATGAACGTGTGTATTTTGTCACGTACAACATGATTTTTATGTCTGGCCTTTATGTGAAACGCGGTATGACTTGGTTGAAAGTGGTTTCCCCTTCGTATGCTAGATCGCCTCGGAACAATTTCTTCATCAATCAGTAAACATGAGCATACAATTTCTCTCCCTTTGATAAAATCTAAACTTTTTTATAAATTTTCTAGTATTTTGGACATGTTTTTGATTGTAATATGTTTTTCATTATTAAAAATCATTTTGTGTAAATTCTCTTAGACAATCTATTTTGAATTTATATTATAAGCCATGGTTTTGTATTTGCTTTTATAATGCATACCTTAAGTTGAGTAAGTTCTGACTGAAATAGTAACTTTATTGGATTTTTGATTTTTGTACAAACAATACTGCAGTAAATACGTAAATATGCAATCAAATTGCGTAAGACAGGTATCTGACAACAATGTTGAACCATTTATTTTGAGGTATATCATTGGAAATCGGAAATGCAATGGGGTTATTAGTAAATAATCTTTTGTACTTAATTTGCAAACTTTCAGTGAAATGCAATAATTGCACGTGATGCAGATATTTCGTTAATTTACTTCGACATACCATGTTTGTCTCCTAATTCTTCGCCGTTTGTCTTTTTTTAAAGACATTCCTTGTTTATAATCGCGTGTACAGAGTGTACTGTTGCCATTTAACGCATTTTAATTGTTGCTTAAGGTAGATAGATATTTATTTACCTCCATATAGGAGAGCTATCTATACATATACAAATCACATATCAAACATATATACATACGTACAAAATTAATAAAATCGTACTTGGTTCATTTATATAACTTTTACGCAGCGTTAACATATCTGTCTAAAGTACATATTTAATATATACGTCATAATCGATGTCATTAAGCCCGGTTTTCACAGAGCCTGGCTCATATATATATAAAGTACTGTTTTATGTATTCGATTGCGCATCACACTGAATCACAAAAAAATACAAATCACGATTTAAGTCTACGAAATGGTTTATTATTATAAGAAGAAAAAAACGTTTAAACACAATATGATTAGACATAACTTTATACATTTTATAATGTGAATGTATCCTAGTTAGAAAATACTGTGGTGCTTTCACAATAAAAATCTTACGATAAAAATTATCGTAAGTCAAAAGCAAGTAACATTCATTATACCTTAATAGTATAATGCTCTTTAATTACGCAGAATAATTAACAATTTAATGATATCATATCTTTTAGGCTTTGAACTTAATTTTTTTTAAATTTACTTACGATAACATGTTTATTAAGATTTTTTTATGTGAAAAGGTGTACATGTATTTACAAAAATCTTACCCCCATTGTTTCCTTCGTCTCGTGTTTAACCATATACATCAAGTTAGCACTCATCAACATGCTCTGACACCAGTCTCGTGATAGTGGTATGCAATGAGTAGTATTCATTGCTCCAGCACAATACGTGAAATCTCTTAAATTTTCACTACATCGCGTCCATTTCAGTCCACTTTGATACGACGTTGTATTATATTTAACTTCAATAATTGCTTCGGCAAAACGATTAAGGAAAAGAAATGAAGTCAAAATGGTAGCCAACATATTGCCATCACGATTACCATGCATTTTCAACTGCTGAATGACCTTTACTAAAAAATGACTAGAACCTTTTTCAGGAGTACAATTAATTATAATTGTTACAAAATAAAAACATATGTCTGTTATCTCACACTTTTTGTGACATCGATTTACCAGTAAAGTATGTTACTGTCTGACGATACAAATTAGTTCACCATAAGTACTTTTCATTGGCGGGTCTAGCGGAGGGGGGGTCAGGACCCCCCAGAAGTACAATACCTTTCCATTAGTGTATTTATTGAGAGTAAGTCATTTTTAAGTAGCATGAAGCAATATGTCTAAGTGCTTAACATAGACATTATGGTTATGTAGTTTTTATTAATATGTTTCATTCTTCTGCAAAATGTGTATAATGTGGTTCGAAAGTTTGGACCCCCTTAGAAAAAGTTCGGATCACCCTGGAAAAAATCCTTGAGTTTTTTTTTTACAAGTTTCAGGTTGAACACTCAACAATGTAGTTCTGTCCCAATGTCCTTTGTTTAATGTTAAACAATCGAGCTGCCGTGCAGGCAGATGAATAAAAATACTAACTGAAAAGTTGTCTTTGATGAGTTAAATTGATGATTTTTAATAAGGTTAATAACTAAGATAGTTACAATTAGATCAAGGACTCTAAAATACACAAATACAAGTACCTAAGTCAATATTTGCTTTTGCTATAGACGTGCCACTAATTAAAATAAAATGAATAGTCAAAATAAATTGAAATTTCTAGCATGACGTATTTCAATATTTACTGAGCAAAATTATAGTATTTGTTTCTAATCTCAAGTACAAAACTGAAAGAAAACAACGCAGGTATTTCTGAGAACGGGTTCTCTTCACGATAGAACAATTAATACAATTAAAAAACTTCTCTAAATCACAAACAAAACTTGGCCTATTTTTATGTTGTATGTAGACATTATGCATATTTAAATAGAATAATTGTGGGATATGATTCTATTATGTTAAAAAACTATTTAGGGTAGAATTAACAGAGGCACCGCCCAAATTCAAACAAGAGGGTCATGTGGTTCGTGTGGTCACTCACCTTAGACCTAAATCCTAAGGGTATCCGAGTATCCACTTGATAATAATTCAATTCCAAATATTTTGTGAACCCAGGATTGCGGCTAATTTTAACCCCCAGTGGCTATATATAAGCAATCTTTGTAGTGGTTCCTGAGATTATTCCAGACCTCAAACTTTCAGAGAAAATGTCATGTTAACATTTTTCAACATATCTCTGTTATATTTGTGTCTCTCAAGTGCCAAGTTTAACCAGTAGAGCATAATTTCAACCATCTATGCAGAACCATGTAAGCGGAGGACCTTTAGATGATGCAACTTGCTAAATATGGTAGATTCAGGCATCATGGTTTTTGATGAGGGTCGTAAAGATTTCCTTCTTAAAACTGTTGACCCCCTCCAAACGGCAAGATCAATTACATTCAAACAGACGATGACTTGCCATCTGTTTTGACACAGTAAGGTATCAGTGTATTGTCACGTACTAAATCCTGGATACAAACATCAGACACAATATAAGATATTTTGAGAGCTTTGTGAATCTTTACAATCAGGCTTTACATACACTATCACTTTATTCTAAGACAGATTTATACTGGCTTTTATGTCAGCCAATAGTTTACCTCCCCAAACCCATTCTTGTTGCCAGAGTGTAGTAGGATTCTCAATACTAGCTAGTATAGACTCTGGGAACGAGAATGCCCCTAACAAGAACATACATCAGACTCTTATGAAACCTTAAGGATCTCTGAATTCAAAAGAAATCTTTTGAACAATTGGTCATCAGAAATGGTAGGCTCTAACTATAGGTTAGAGGCTATCTTTTTTGATGTCCAACTATGTAACAATATTTGAGTGAAACATCAGTATTTAAAGCTACAATCAATTAACTATGAATTTGACAGCCAGAATTTTTACCATTATGACAATGGTGTAAGATCAAAATCGTAAAAAATTAAAGACTTCTAACCACCTCAGTGTTGGTTCGAATCCTATCCTAAACCTACCCCGTTGTTTCTTTGAGCAACAAACTTTATCCTTCTAGCCTAGTACTGGGGGACCAGGAAGCAGACTCGAAAGTGATAAATCTAACTTGCAAGAACTTGTTTCACAATGGAGCTAAAAATAAACTAGTAAAAACCAATTTTTTTCTGCCATAGTTTCATACTTTGGGCATGTGTATGTCATCCTGAATATATCACCAACAAGCCACTCATCCATTAACACAAGTGGCATAAATCAAGAAAAAATAACAAAGCAACACTTGTATACAATATAAATAATTTATCCATTTTTCATATATTACAAATTTGATGCCTAATTTCTGACAAATAAATGAAATAGAAAATACTAAATACAATAATGTAAACACATGTAGTAGATCTGCATTCATACTTAACACATGTATATATAGTATATTTATATATACATAAAAAAACCAAAAAAACATTTCAACAGTAGTACAACACAAAACTTGATATACTATCTTTATTATTAGGCTGGTATTCCATGTATACATCAAGTGATCTGTACCAATTATTGATCTTTACCAATTAGTGATCTGTACCAATTATTTGTTTTCTTTATTGATAGTGCTTTACAGGACTTAACATTAAAGGTTGTTCTACAATCTGATTAAAACCCGATCTGAAATTTTACACTCGCATACTCGCTAATTTAGATCTGGCCTTTTCCAAACAAAGGTCACGTTCAGGTGACCTTTTCTCATCATAATATTCATGACGAAATTGTTATGATACGTAACTTGTTTACATCGTCTACGTCACGCAATTTGAAATGAGCCGCCCAATCGCAGACTGTGAATAGTACTGCTGTTAAATAAGCATGCAAACCTTGGTCTAAAAATAGAAATTACGAAATCAAAATGTGTTTAATAGTGTTTTCGTCTAGATGAAAGCTACGCATTGATTGGTCGACAAAAAGTTCATCTCGACGTGACCTTCCATGGAGAAAGTAGAGAGCCTGTACGACAACGCTCTACAGGATATCTGTTTACAGAGAGTGGGTTGTTCTATTGCCCCTGGTGACCTATATTTTGGTTCAATCAACATGTTATTGTTAGTAAACACTTGATTCGGGCAAGTAAAATATGAAGCCTGTTGTCTAACATGGCAACCTACTTATAAAAATAATGTAAAATCCTGTTTAAAGATGCTATTTTCCCCAAAACTAAGCAGTAAGCTCATACACTGGCCAGTGGCTGACTATTGTCCAACTTGACACAGAGATAGAAGAGAGAACAGCTGTAGATAATATTTAATGATCAGAGTTCAAAATATAAGCATTTTTCAATATATTTGCTTCCATATTGCAGGATTATCGCAAAACGGTCGTAACTCATGTTTTAAGAGAGTGAGTTACAACTGTTATGCCCTAAGCCTGCAATATGCAAGTACCTAGTAGCAGTATAAAACTTGGATACAGGTTGGTTGATAGTATACAAGGTAAACCAGTCTTATTGTAAGAAATAAGAAATGGTTAAAGCAATGAGAAATGCTACTGAAAAATAAGAATATAAGAAATAGATTGTTTTCTGACAAAACTAGAAAATGATACAGAAGTTCTAAAAACTTACACTGAAGTTTTGAACTCGAGAATTTTTTCACGGAAGTTAATAAAAACAAATCTTCAAAAAAAAACAACAACAAGAAATTCTCATACTTTCTTAGTCACAAAGAAACATAGATCATTTTAACATTACAACTGTGTTATTCTAAAGCAAGATAAAGCTTTTTTATGAGGAATATTAGTCAGTTATCCTTCCTTGATAAAGTCTGAAGGGATCCAATTGGAAAGTAGGTCTTATCAGTTGGAATTCTTGGACTTTATCATTGAAGTCCTTTGTAAGGATAATAAAATATTTCATCAAATATTTTCCTTGTTAATTAAGATATTAACAAGAGAGATGAAATTTAGATAGTTCTTCAACAAAACAATACTTTACTTGATTTTCAAACAAATTAAATGATTAATAAAAAAGGTATTTTAGATTGATTGTGTCAAACTGACATTGACTAATAAGGGTAAAATCCGAGTAATCCATCTAATTGGACCCATTTAACGAGTACGCAAAGGGAAATAACAGGCAAAAGTCCCTTACACCAATAATAAATTTATCTAAAGCATAAATTCTTCAAAAATTTCAACTCGGAATGAATTGCAGGTAGAGACTGTCAGGAAAGTCTGGCTTGCCTAACTTAGTTGGTTAATTATTATTATTGTAGAAATAAAGTTGTTATTATTGCTTTGTTTTAACTACTTTGGAATTTTCTTTTGTCCTGAACATTGAATGAAGAAAAATATTATTACATATTTTTAAACACACAAAGTCATGCATGTGATTTTTTTCTATTAATTTACATTCAATTATCAATTTACATTCAATAGTAAAGGTATCAAAGAAAATGTTCAGATCACATCCTTGAAAAACTTTCTAATCCCCCACCTCCCTACGACTGGGTTCCTAGGGTAAAATTTGCTCTAAAATTGAAATCAAGAAAAAGGTAAAAACATAAGAATCGTGTATAGACAATACAACAATAATATTCTGAACAATTGCACTTCTATTTGAACATCCTAATACATTTGTATTAAATATAACATTTAATAAACATTTCACTAAACAAAGTTACCAATATAATGGCTGACAGTCCATTTTATAAGGCCTGTGGCTAAGGGACTTTCACAAAATATCTTATGATAAAAAAACATCGAAAGTCAAAATCATGATACATTCACAATTATGGTCATTTCTTAAGCCTAGCTTTTCCAACTTATGTAAAATATTGTTTACCATCAGAAAATCATATAAGTATCATTTTTAGCAATCTACAGACTTTGGCCAGCAAATTTATCAAATATGACTTACGATATTTTGTTTCGTAAGATTTTTTGTGAAAAGGCCCAATGGAACATGGTGTACAAGGGAACGTATGTAATGCTGTTGTCTAGTCAAAACCTTGTAACTTTACATTTCTTTAATTGAAGTTAGCAGGTTTTGACTCGACAACAACTATAAACAAAGATCTAGTTCAAGAGTAATGTTATGGCTATCATAAATTAAACATTCAGATTCAATGGTTGCTAAGACAACATATCTCACTGTTTACAGTGAAATCTTAATTATCAAAAATACTTAAGAGAGCAAAATCTAAATACAGAAATGGAAACTGATATATTTTAGTAAATTTGTGACCAAAGACCAAATTAATCAACAAATTTGATTTTTTTAAAAGGCCTTTGTATGGAGGTTAGCATAACTGATTCTTAAGAGGAGTTTCCAGCCTTGTGGAAGGATATGTGAGTACAGGTTAGAGACAAGGGTCCAGGAAAGCTAGGTGTGCTCGACACCATAAAATAACCTAAAAATTATGTTGGCATGGCATTAAACCCAGTATAAATAAACTGATTCTCAATAATCAAGATTTCACTGTAAATTAAAACATACACAAAAGAGCATGAGTAACAACAATTCATTAAAAAATACATGACTCAATATAAATAAGTATAGAATTGAGATTTCATTTAGAGATTTATAATGCTTATAATGATGTAGTTTTGTACAAGATGCAATATTTTGAATATATATACAAATGAATTTATGGTAAAAGTATGAAATGTTAACATTTAATGATATACTGATAAAACAAAACCTTATTCATCCCTCACTGAAAGGTTATATATATAAATTAAATATCTCTGAAATTTCTTCCTAACTGGTTGTTATATCATTTAAATAGAGATTGTTCTAACCCAGATTAGTAGAGAACTGCATATATACATAAAGGATGGCACAAAAAGGAGAAAAATCCCCTTATTACCATTGTGGTCCTTGTGACTGAGTAGAGCACAGCATCCAGCCCTTTTCTCCCCTTTTTATTTGAGATTCTAGTAAAAAAGTCAGTCATTAAAAATAAGCCTTTCTTAGAGATTCTGCTTAACATGAGCTGAAAAAAGAACACAGATGTCAGCAAACCCCTTAATGCATCCTACCCCTACTGCTCCCTTGTCCTAATCTGGGTTCTAGAACAATCACTAGCTTAAACAAACAACATAATTGTAAATACTGTTAAATGTACAGACTAACAATTGTTTTAACAAAAAATAACCAAACAATGTTTAGTAATACTATCTCTGGCCATACAGCAATTTTTTCTATTCCTTAAAAATTAAGAATATACCCAATCTTGACCCAAAGCAAAGCTAGTAGCTAGTTTAAATTAGTACCACAAATGCTATTTTTTCAAGAAAACAAGTCTGACTGAAAGGATAAAAATTGTCAGAATCTTGAACGCCAAGGAATTTTACATAGGAAAAAAATCGTCCTCGAATAATTAAAGACCAGACGACATTCACCGAAGCACAAGGTCAAAGTCACCTATGTTGTACCATAAAACAGCTTGAAACCTCAATACTAAGATTTTCAAAGAGAAATAAATATAACTATGCTGTAATCATATACCTTCTACTTAGTTTTAAACTTTAAAATAATTTATCAATAATATATGAGAGAAATCAATAATGTTTACTTGCTACAACATTGCCTATACAGGTAAACTGTCCATGAACATACTGTAGATTGGATAATTCTCATGTGTAGTTAATTTCTTCCTTTTTGCAAGCTACCAATCATAATACTCTGGGATTATCACTTAAGATAATTAGTTATAAGCCTTACTAGGAAGATTGGACTTTGTCTCACTGTTTGCCTGCATAAATAACAGATTGAAATTTTCGTTATTAATAGTTACATTAGATAGATATATACAGGGCTCGAATTTAAGTTCGAATACTCGCAAAATGCGATTGGATTTTGAAAATTGCAAGTAACGTTTAGTTTAACTCGCAAATTTTCGCGAGTTGAAATCCACGGAAAACATTACTGTCTAAACTAATGAGGCACAAATCAGCATTGAAACGGCCAGATAGATCAATAGTATTCATTTATATTAATTTAAGATTCACTATATGAAAATGTTTGATATTCTTTGTCTATCCCACAATAACGCCCCAGTTCTATCTATAGTTAAATAAAGTACTTGTTGCTTTTATATCGCATATGCATGTGTGAATAATTATGTATGCTATTAAAATTTTGAGAAAAATACCAGTGACGTTTTTATTTTGCTAGTTGAAATAAAATCAACTCGCACAAATTTGCAAGTCAAATTTTTTGTTAAATTCGAGCCCTTGATATATAACTCCTTAAAATACTGTACATAGGAGATACTTCTTTTTAACCCTTAGTGAACTAGTTTTTAAACCCCACCTCATGAGACTCAACACTGACCTGGCATATATATATAAAACATATATTCCATGCAAGTACATTATGTTATTATTCCCATCTTTTGCCAAGTTACATTTTTTTTATTCAGAAAACATTGAAGCAACTGAATGGTTGACAAAACCATTTGCCAGCTTGAATAAGTCGATTAATTAGTATGAAGAGACAAAAATAGACTAAAGAAATTAAGAATGCATTTTTGTAAATGTTAAATTTAATTTAAATGAGGTTCATAAACCATATGGAATAAAGTTTCTCTGTTCTAGATCATTCAAAGAGGTTTTTTTTCTCTTTTGAGGGAAATCAATTTATTTACTTGGAAAATTTTCATAAAATCTTGTCACCTTTTTAAGCCAACAGATATTGAATACATGACCTTCATCAACCAGCCATGTGTTCAAATCTTTTGGCTAAAGCTGAATAGATGTCTTTGAAAATTTCAAAGAAAATATATTGTTTTCATTCTGAGAAGAGTTTTAACTCCACCATAAAAAAACAACAAAAAAAAACTGCATTACAGTAAAAGTTACCCAATATACAATATTTACATGATCAGCTGATAACGAAAAAAATAACAATTTAAGACAAAATGCAATAAATACAAAAATGATTCTAATATAGGTATGTGCAGACAATTTACATTTATTGTCTTTTTATATTTATAAAATCAAAAACAAAAAATTCTCTACCTCCATAACAAATGTCAAAAACAACAAAAAAACTGAACCTTTAAAATCTTAAACCTGAGACAGTCTTTTCTTTTACCCATTGCCTCTCTTTTACCATAAAACCCAAACCCATTATTTTGTACTTTTAAAATAAAGTACTGAGCTGGTCATCAGTCAATCTGTGCCATACTAATAATGCAAAAAGGGTTGGTAGAAATTTTGTGCAAAATTTGACACAAAAATACCGACACCTCTGACCAAATATTCTTAACCATGCACATTTTATGCAGCATTTTACCTTTATTTAATCATTTTACATAAAACCTTTTACGTTTTCTGAACACAATGTTCCACTCTTTTTCTTGACCATATTTCAAAACACTAGTATGTTTACAATGTATACAATTTTTAATCAAAAGTCATTCATATTCTATCTCATGTACATTTGAAATATTATCTTTTTTCATATGCATACAGTAAACCATACTAGAATAAAATTCTAAAAATCAAGACACAATTTTTTTCATTTTTCACCATCTCTTCAGTCATTGTTCAGTTTTTGTGTCTACGTCAGACACAGGCGGACCCGACGAGGGTATGGGAGGTTTTTTATCCCCACCCCAAGGACTGTTATGCTGCTGTAGTGCCGGTGAATTTGCCGTAAATTTTTCTTCTTCATTAGAATTAGGTTCAAACTGTTGATTTTCGAGTCTTGTAATCAATCTTTCATCTTCGTCACCAAACTCTCCTCCCATCAATGTTGGTTCACCAACAACCATCACATCCTATAATATATATATAATACGAGATTGTATAATAAGAAAAACATCATCTCAATTGACATTTACATTTTAATGCCCCAACTGTAGCGTGTTCAATTACACAAAATGTTACAGAACGTTACATTACAATACATTTGGAACTCCTAGGCCATTCGCTGCGAATAACCTAATCTAATACACAAATATGAGATCGTTAAGGCAATGAGTGATGTTTCAAAATTTACAGACTAAAAACCAAACATCACTCAATGCCTAAACGATCATATATTTGTTAACTTTAACACTGGTAGTTTCAAAGTAGTGTCTAAATATGTCCGAGATTATTCACAGCGAATGGCCGAGGAGTTCCGAATGTAACGTTCGCGGTAACTGAATGCAGGGCTAGTTTCAAAATTGTCAAGAGTGAATGAACAGTAAAACAATGGTGTCCTGTCAGAAACGTTGTGTACATATGCGTACGAGAAAAGTGTGACATCAACAAAGAGCATTCAATTTAGGTTGAAATATTATAATGAATTGGGGCTCTTATAATAATAAGCAGCTGCCTGATGCATCATTATGGTGAAATTTATATAACAGGAACACTGAAAATTTAGGAAATATATCTAAGCAATTATCTAAATGTTCACTTAATGGTAATTGTCTTGTTGACGAGTCTCTGATCATGTACAGTACTCCCTTTTTTTAATTAATCCCTAGTCTGTGCAATGAAATATTCTTTACGTCCATTACATATGAGGACATATAATACTATTATCAATTCAAGAATGAGGAATCTAAACTGTAATCTACAAAGCACTGGTTTAGCGCAAGACGGTCGTAACTCACTTTTTTCTTATATTAAGTTACGACTGTTTTCCGCTAACCCACGAAAGGTATGTATTGCTCTGAACCATTAAACTTCCAAACCCTATCAGGTAAATATCTCCTGGAACTGGTTTCAGATATATTTCGGAACTAATCTGAACCTTATTTAATAAGTAATAATGACAAAGAGAGATTATATGATATGAAATATTTACCCCTGGTACTGAGGTATTAATCCCTTGTGGTCCAGGTGATCTGTTCTTTTTCCCTGATGGTGCTACGTTATTGTTTACATTGGCAGCGCTACCCGATGATGATTTTCGTTTTCTCCTTTTTCCAGGTTGTCGAGTCGTATCTGAAACAATACACAAAAAAATATAAGCAATTATGTAATGATCTATTATGATCATGTTCATTAAGGACCCGCTGGGGTGAAGAGGAATTGGGACATTTGTCTAGCTGAGATGCTTCTTTACATTGTGTATAAAGTTATACCCGACTGATTATACTTTATAACCTCCCAAATGTTTAAAACATTATTGGTTTCCCATTTTAAGGACTAAAGCATAAAGACATCCAATCTTATAAACAGTGCCATCCATAATAACCTTTACACTTTAGTAAATGTTCAAAAAGTTTTTCGAATTTTTACTAATGTTTGGGAAATTAAAAACATATTTTTAAAAACATGTTCATGTTTAACAATTCCAGTTGTATGAAGTATCATTACTCTTTTTTCCAATGCTTTGATCTATTATAACTTTCCCAATGCATAAAACATGTTAAATAAGATCTATTTGTATCATGGGTGAAAGTATCAATGTATCAATGAAAAACACAGCTTTTTACAAGTGTAAAGGTAATTTTGGATGGCACTGTACAGTTGAATATGATTTCAAAACAAAGCTCAACCAAGGAGAAATTTACTTCCCTTATGGATTGTGTTCCATAGACCATCTATCTTTAGTTTATCAACATTAACAATGCAACATGTTAGAATTGATAGTAAAGTTGCGAGTACACACAAGTGTATTACATTATAGAAGTCTTGATTTAAATAGACTATATCCAGAATTCAAATATTTGGGGTTTTCCCTCATGTACTAACAAACTTTCACCGTTACAATGAAAACACATGTACAAAGAACAATAGGATTTAATTCATAATTCGTGCTATTTAGCAATAATGTGCAACTAACTTTGTTTGTATCGCCTGTGCACGGATGGAAAAACCCATAGATTTGAATTCTGGATTAGGTCTATTAAGCATATCACTATAAATTTGTATGAATAATTATTTAGTCAAGAAATATCTCATCACTTGATGCCATCTGTAATAACACTGTTACTATATAAATTATTATTAGCAGATATAGCTTTATACACAATAAAGAAGTCTTTGTCCTTTATCTGCAAGAATTAAGGTCTGAATAGGTTATAACTCAAATATTCAAATATTTGGGTTTCCCTCCAGTACAAACAAACTTTCACTGTTACAATGAAAACATGAGTAAAAAGAACAATAGGGTTTAATCTATAGTTTGTGCTATTTAGCAATAATGTGTAGAAAATTTTGTTTGTACCGGCTGTGCACGGACGGGCAAACCCATAAATTTGAATTTTCGGTTAGGTTTATTCAATATTTTTTGTATTATTCTAATGGAATACAGCTTTTTATTGTGACTTTATAAGTGGCCTTTCATATTCAACTTCCAATACCCATACCAGCTATATGAATATGATAAATCATGCAAGTATATTTGATATTATAACATTTATGAACCAATTCAAGATGAAGAAATATGGATGAAAAGTTAGTTAACACAAAAAATGAGAGAATGTCATGAAAACCTAAATGTACAAACTACAACCATTACCAATAAATATAGCAATCAGAATATTTATTCTTTTAAGTGCAATAAATAATCTCAAAAAATATCTTAGACTGAAACAAGCCAATTTTATTATAATTATTTATAACAAGAGCTGTCCGTAGACAGCGTGCTCGACTTTTCTCAGTTCTTAGGAATCGGTGTTTTGATGGTAAGGTGGAAGTGGTAATGATGAATAAGTATTCCAAGTTTGAGTTGAATATCTTTGATAGTATTGAAGTTTGTAAAAACTTTAACCTTGATTTTGGATGTTTTCTAAGTAAAAAGGGGACAAAACTCCTAAAACAGTGGAGCCAGGGTTATGGGCCTTGATAGTAAGGTGGAAGTAGTGATGATGAATTTAATATCTTTGATAGTATTGAAGTTATTTAAATTTGTAAAAACTTTAACCTTGATTTGCAACGCCAACGCCAGTGCCAATGCCAACGCCGACGCTCGGGTGACAGTAAAAGCTCTCATTTTCTTCGAAAAGTTGAGCTAAAAATGAAGGCATAAATAAATGTTTAAACACAATAATTATAACAAGTAACAATGAACAGCAGTAGGAAAGAGAATGGCCATAGAAAGTATTTATGAACAAACTCTACTAAGTTATGTAGGTATTTTATATTCAGATGTCCTACTGACTAGGCAAATGCAAAGGGTTAATGTTACATTTTATTCATAATGTGAATGAAAAACTTGTGTTGTATGAAAATATTAGACTTTCTCCAACAAGTGTAACTACTAAATTGTATACAATTTAATATATTAGTAAAAACTTTAACCTTGATTTTGGATGTTTTCTAAGTAAAAAGGGTCATAACTCCTAAAAAAGTGGAGCCAGGGTTATGGGCCTTGATAGTAAGGTGTTATTATATAACAACACGTGTATGTAGTAAGTACCTTATACCTCAGAAAATGGTGCTAAAATTTTAACATCAATCAACACATAAGCATAAACAATAAACAATGGTGCAAATTTTAATTAGAATGCAGTAGCATGCATGAGAACTGAATTTTAATTAGATTGATAAACAAACAAATTAATTAACAAACAAGGCTACCAGACTGTGGTGATACACTCCATTTTCCTGTAATAATGTTATATATTTTAACAACGATGATAATTAGTCACCTGTATATATACAAACACACACACAAGCAATACATAAATAAGACTATTGAATATAGATGATCCAGGGCTAAACATTATTGCCCTGGGTTTGGGCAACTTGTTGATGCTAGTAAGTTAACATTTGGTTCAGGCAAGTTGAATATATATTTAGTTGTTCAACTGCCCTATCCATTAAAAAAATTAATAATGAGCCCTGTGATCTATTATCAAATGTTGATTTAAGGAGAATTAATCAAGTAATCAAGATAATCTATATCTATACATATATTATGATATTTAATAAACTATCTATGAAATGTATCAACAGAATTTACCTAAAAATATAAGAGTCAATGATCAAAATAGACAAAAGAGAAAAGGCAAAAAGATCAACTACTTTAAAACATAAAATAAGAATTTCTATTCACAAGCATCTGACATGGTCCCAATCTATCAAAGACAGTACAGATGTACTTTTTTTATTTTTTAATGTCGCATTCAACACACATATAGGTTATATACACGACAGCCAGCTCTTCCTACTATAGGTTTCCTGGACACTTTTTTCTATCACCAGTACTAACTTACCCAACCACGAGGCCGACAACTCATGGTATGACCTGACGCTACTAGGTTTTCGAACCCGGGATCTACGGATTAGAAGTCAGACATGCTAACCGCTACGCCATGGCTGCGGCTTACTACATATATACAAACATATACACATACATAGTGTCATTGAAGGCTCAGGACCGTGCCAACAAACTTATTTTTAAACATTGAGACAATTTTGAAGCACTGATACAAGAGAGATTAAGCTAAATTTCCTATATCATAAATGTATTACATCAAGTTATTTTACTATGTTAAAGAAATTTTATTTATTTAGTTATTTTTACTAGGTTTAATGCCTCGTAATCACAATTTTTCAGGTTATTTTACAGTGCATTTAACTTAGTTTTCCTGGACCCTTGTCCATAACCAGTACTCACCTACCCTTCCACAAGGCAGAAAACTTCTCCATATACCTTATTAATGAACGAAAATTGACATTATTGTCAAATTTTCAGGGAACGGTATAACCTTTGCAGGTGGGATCCAATCCCATACCTATCCGGACACTTGATTCAAAATCCAGACGCACTACCAACTGTGATACCGTCCCGGGTTTTTAGTATGTTAAAAAAAAAATGTAAGTCTAACTAAACTAAAAATTAGAAAAAGGCAGACTTATACTTCTCAGATAATAAAGTTAGTTGATAATCTAAACATGGTACATGTTAGTACATTAAGTGTGAGTTTCAACTACAGATAAAATATACAGTGATTTTCTAGTCTAGCTGAATAATTATTACTAAGTATTATACTATGTCGCGGGTTCAGCAGAAAACAGTTGTAACTCAATACAAGAAAAGAGTGAGTTACAACCGTTTAGCTCTAAACACGCATATTGTAGATTAAAATTTTTGAGAAAAAAAAAACGACTTCCTTCACTTGCCACCAATCTGCACAAAAGTTAATCAATAACAATTAGTGATATGAAGCACTACAAGCTATTCTTTGCAAGGCAAAATTCACGATGTGTTTTAAAATATCAGAAAAATGCAATAACCAAGGTTACAAAATGCAAGAATTCGGAACAGCTTGTCTATCATGCTATGCTGGTGAATGTACTAGCAAAGATAAGTATTTATGTAATATTATACACAATGAAATTTACATCATTCCTGACCTCCCATTTCTAAATACAATGTACTCATAATTTGTTCACCAATGAAAAAATTGGGGTATACTTGGACAAACATTGTCACTTGTTATACAAATAAGCCACTTGTCTAAGGGCATGTTAATAGTAGCTTCAGCATAATAGCAATTGTTTAATCTTAAACTTTTTTTTTTCAAATTAAAAATCATTTTTCAATACTACATTAGGAAACATGCAGCAGCCTACTCCCCACCCAACAAGCTTTCCTAGAATGTTCTTTCACCAGTACTTTCTTACACAAGGAACCAACCACTTATCCTGATTTCCTACTAAATTTTCATAATAGGGAATGACATACTGTGAAAGAAACTCAAAACTAGATTCACAAATCAAAGTTAAGCATGCTATCACTACATCATGACAAGGTACCAATTAGAACCCAGAAGTAGGGCTGCAACGATTCACTGGAAAGTCAATTGTTTCAATTTTTTCCAATTCAACTCATTTAATGGTATAGTTTTTATTCCAAATGTACAGAAATACATTCATTTGAACTTAAACTAACTTATATTGATAACTTAAACTTTTATAATTTTTTTAAAAACAAGATCAATGAAGCAAATGAATTTTTATACTGATTTATTTATCACTAGTTTATCATTGTAACTTAAGTCTTAAATCCTTTTAATTTTTATAGACAAGAATAACAGGTGGTACAGGCTTCCCAGCAGTGCAAAGTAAAAAACTAGGAAAAAAACTAGGAATGCCAACTAAAAAAACTAGGAGAAAACTAGGAAAATGAGGATGATAAAGCAAAAAAACTAGGACTTCTTTTAGGAAAGTGTTTACCTTTTCAACCTGGAACTATACATAATTACCATAGAAAACAGGCACAGAAGCTGCGAAGTTGACATTTTCCTTGCTCAGGAATAGACATCATGGTGTCATCGCGCCTTAGTTTCCACAGGTGGTAACACATGCAGCTTGGTAAGGCAACACTGACACCAGACACCATACCAGCATTGGAACATGTCAATTCAACAACTTTTGGCCATTATCTGCAAATATATCTTACAGAAAAACAAATGAGGTGTCAGTATTTTTCAAAAAAAGGACCTTAAAATATAAAAATAAGAATACTAGGTGCCTTTTGGCAAATACTAGGAAAAAGTAGGAACCCACCAAAAAATCTAGGAAAAAGGAGGAAAACTAGGAAAAACTAGGAACGCTGGGAAGCCTGGTGGTATCAAAATAAAAATGTGGATTTTAAGTCAAAATCAAATAGGCATGCTCACAATAGATTTTTGATACATCAAACGGAATCGTTGCAGCCCCTGTGTTTTGTCACACATGCAGTCAGAGCAAGCCAAATCTTAGGCATAATTGTGTATCTTCTATATTTGACAAGTTCAAATAAATAAAGCCACAATATTTTCAAAAAAAATCCGAATACCTCATTAAATGTGAAAAGTGATTAAATTAAACAAAATGCATTTTGGTGGCAATATGTAAACTTCCTATACAGTAAAAATAAAGCATGTTAGTGATAATAGCACTACTTTCACATACATGTAGTTGTTAATTTGTGTATGAATACACAAGAGACCTACTTTTTGTCTTTTGTCCAGGTAAATCAGGGTGTGGCATGTTTGGCATTTCGCCAGAACCATCTATCAAACAAAACAAAGAAACGAAATCATGCACAGGGATAGGAAAATAGAGTAGCATGCAATGTATGAAAGCAACAAATGCATAGATATTGCAATTCTCAAGTACTCTTTTATACAAAATATAATTTTTATAGGTATAAATAAGCTATATAATGTTGCAAACAAATTGCATGAAAATGAAATATATAACCTTTAAAATATACACTGTATAATTGTAATTATGAAATTAATTTACCAAATTTGAATCATGACCAAAAACGTGACATAAAATGCTTCACGACAATCATGGATGATATTTACTTAATATAAATCCATGTGCTATCTTGCTCCATGTCAATTCTACTACATGATTGCAGACATTGGTGTAAAATTTGTGTGAATGCAAACACTGTCATTAATAGGCATAAAGTCATGGACAGTAAAATTTTGAAACATTATATAGCATCAGTACAGAAGTAGGAAATTCCATTCATTACACTGATGGAACTTATAATCATGCTAAAATTATTTTTGAGACAAATACATTCAAAGTATCGGAACTTATTTTTTAATACTTTTGCAGCAATATAATGTCATCGGAACTTATTTTTCAAAACTTTTGCAGCAATATAATGGTATCGGAACTTATTTTTCAATACTTTTGCAGCAATATAATGGTATCGGAACTTATTTTTCAATACTTTTGCAGCAATCTAATACTTTGTGGTGCAGCATACTCTAGCTAGGAAAAAGACTTATTTCTATACAAAAACAAGCATTTATCTACAAGCAGGTTCTAGGATTGTATGTGTAAACCTTGTGTATAAACTATCATTCACAAGCATTTTAAATACATCATGCCTATAATAAACAGAGTCCTAGCAGAGTATGGTAAAATATAAACTCAGGGTCAAGACTTTTACATAACATAGGAAAAACCTCACGTTTTATACTTGAATGAGCTTTTATCTGACTTAAATGTTTAATGTTGTTAATTCATTTTTTAGGTAATTTTTCATCACAACTACATTTGGTAAACTGCAAATGCAAGTTAGCACCCTAACCCATTGGCCTGAAGACCTGCACTTGAAAAAATTGATTCGAGCGAGTGAAAATAACTTTTAAATTTTATACAGTCAAGCTAGTTGATAGTTTTGCTCTTTACTATAACATTATAAATTTCTAGAAAAATAATAACCAGCACTGAACTCGACAAATCAAACATTTGCTCTCTTAACCAGAACTAATTTGCCTGGCAGCTTTTTAAAGAAAAAACTGTTATCATGCCCAAAGTCCAAAATTCCAAGACCAGGCTTAACCCTTTACTGGTTGCGACATGTGTGAAAAGTAGCCATTTTTTCACCATTACGCGCAAGGGCTATTTCAAGATGCTCTAATTTCATTACTAATTATCATACAGATATGCAACTTGGCCAAGTTATCACCAGGTAGAATGTCTTTCAGAAAAACCAAGTTAAGCCCCGATCCCCGTTACCATGGCAACGCTGGGGCGGAGCAAAAACGGCAAAAAATGCAATTTTCGCTCTTTTTCAACCCCACATTTGCGTTTCAAACGGTAATATTTTCCAAAATTGAGGTTTAAAGTGCCAGGTCTTTTCAGATACTGAAAACGTGTTTACTTATCAGCATTTGGCGCCATTTTTCTGCACTCAATGGCCCCGATTTTTTTTCTGGCGATGAGGGGCGCTGCGCCCCCTTCAAACCCCAGCAACAAAGGGGGGCACATCCCCCCTTAGAAACCCCCCTGAGACATCTTTTGGGGAGGGAGGCGCGCGAAAAAGAGCTCACTTTTCGGGGACAACTATCCTTTAGTGAAATTCACTTATTCCAGTTAAAAAACACCATTTTCAAGGCTGTGGCAGCCATTTTGGAGGGGGGGGGGTCTAGACACGTAAAAATGCGGGATTGAGCGGTTAAGGGTTAACAAACAAGATGAAAAAAAATTAAATTCGCTAAAAATACGATTTTTCACGCTTACACATCGTTTCTATTAAAATAAGACCAAAAAACGAACTTTTTTCATTTTTGGATTTTTTTTATTAACCCTTTACTGGTTGCGACATGTGTGAAAAGTAGCCATTTTTTCACCATTACGCGCAAGGGCTATTTCAAGATGCTCTAATTTCATTACTAATTATCATACAGATATGCAACTTGGCCAAGTTATTACCTGGTAGAATGTCTTTCAGAAAAACCAAGTTAAGCCCCGATCCCCGTTACCATGGCAACGCTGGGGCGGAGCAAAAACGGCAAAAAATGCAATTTTCGCTCTTTTTCAACCCCACATTTGCGTTTCAAACGGTAATATTTTCCAAAATTGAGGTTTAAAGTGCCAGGTCTTTTCAGATACTGAAAACGTGTTTACTTATCAGCATTTGGCGCCATTTTTCTGCACTCAATGACCCCGATTTTTTTCTGGCGATGAGGGGCGCTGCGCCCCCTTCAAACCCCAGCAACAAAGGGGGGCACATCCCCCCTTAGAAACCCCCCTGAGACCTCTTTTGGGGAGGGAGGCGCGCGAAAAAGAGCTCATTTTTCGGGGACAACTATCCTTAAGTGAAATTCACTTATTCCAGTTAAAAAACACCATTTTCAAGGCTGTGGCAGCCATTTTGGAGGGGGGGGGGTCTAGACACGTAAAAATGCGGGATTGAGCGGTTAAGGGTTAAAGACTTAAAAATCTAAAAATAGTATCTATATATTTATAGGGTCAACCAAAGAAAACTGCCAAAATAGTCTAACAATCAAAAACTGCCAAAATAATCTTCGAACAAAAACTGCCAAAAATGGTAAACAGTCAATGACTTTAAACTAAACATTTGCCAGAAAAGCTCCTTCAAGTATAATGTACAATAAAACTTCAAATGACAACTCAAAAATAAGAAATGTACAAAACAGGATATTGGCAAGAACACAAAAACTTGTTACATATTTTCAATCATTCTCTGCATATATAAAATACAATATAAAAAAAAGCTTAGTATGTAACTTCAAAAATTTACCTTTTCCAGGCGGCGAGACCATTCTTTGCCATTTCTGGAATAAAGTGGTTTTGAGACAATCACGCGGGTTCAAACCATACGCCTTATGACGAGACATTAATTCCTGCATTGGTTCTAGTATGACACACAACTGAAATAATAGAAAATGGATTTACACATAAGCATTTTGTTGCAATTCATCAAAGCATGGATAGAAGTTGGAAGTTTTGAAAGTTCTGAAAATCTACTTTTAAAATACTTAAATAGACAAATTTCATACAAGTTACATAGAGTAATTAATTCTTAAGATACTGAAATCAGTATTAATAATGAAAACTTTCACTTAATTAAAATTAGAATTTCCTCTACTAATACATCAAAGCGCCAATAGTGCTATCTTGACATGGATTTAACAGGGTAAAATTTGGGGTGTCATTAGAAAGAGGACTTGCGGCGTCTAAAATTTACAAACTGTATATAACGAGGGGGTCAAGACGCTGATACTGCCCGCTGAAAAATGCGAATCAACCAATCATGATTTCCTACACCACAGGTACTTGATCTATTTTAGACAGTGGAAAATTACAGGCGTGTCTATTTTTACCACATCGAGTATTCAATTCAATGCACGAAAAGGACAGAAACAGGTTAGAAGTTACATATCTTGTTATCGATATTTTAGCAGATGAATAGCAGTTCTTAATTGAAAATGTTAAAACGGAATTAACAATGATATTTTCATGTATTGTGTGTCGACAAATGACTGCTTGATACTGTCAGATATTGTAAACAATGGGACTATTTATTCATGCGTGGGGTTAACCTTACTACTTACCGTTATACTGAATTTGACTGAGCATGTCTGTCGAATGTCTACGTCCGCGACATTTTGTAATGTGATTCAAAATATGTCGCTTACTAAGACCTAAATTGCTTATGCAATCCATGTAAAGAACCCAGAATTATAGTTTAGGTTTGATAGCAGTACCTTCAATACTAAAATTTGTATAATACAACTTACCCGTAAAAAGTTGAGCGTATAATTTGTGAGACCTTGTCTAGTTATATTTTTTGACAGTTGTTCAACCATAGCAGGTTCCTGAGAAAAAACAAGAATAAACATATCTATAAACAATACAATGAACAGAGAAAAATGTGAGAACAATTTCTAAAACCACTAAAGAGACAAATGAGACGTTATGCCACACATTTCCAGAGTGACAAACACGACCAAGATATTTATCCATGTACCACTTGTATGTTAAGACCTTCAGTTGCAGTTACCAATTTTTTTATTTGGGTTAATGCCGTAGCAACACATACTAAGAGCATACTCCCATCAGTGACTAACATCTGCCGTAAATGATTAGAATCAGTGGTAGGAGGGAGAATAGACATAGAAATTCTTTATATTCACCTTTAAATGCACTAGGATCTTTAAATTTACATTTTATAAGGTAATTTACAGAGAACGACTGACCACATTAGTTATCCTGAGCACTTTTACCAGTACTGGCCACAAGAAGCTGATGTTTCTTTTCTATATAAATGAGAATTAGCATTATTGTCTAATTTTCAAATATGAGCATGAATTACTAGCCCTGATCACTGGATTTGTGTACTAATAGGTGAAAAGTGGGCTCAGAATTAAACCTGATCACCAATTTTGAAGCCAACTGTACTAATCACCGGACCAAAGCCACAAAACTTATAACAATTGGTCAGCATGAGATATTGCAGTATTTTCAACAGGACTGACTTGGTTTTGTTCATCAGTGCCAATGCAGATTGCTGTAATTACAGATCAACATTTCTGTGCAATACCCTGATAAGGGCATCAATCAAAAATCTTATATAAATGTATACAAACTGTTTTGTTTTCTGCATACATACATAGTTTACCTCATTAGCCCCCATCTGTACGGCTATCACACTTCTAGGTATTAATTCTCTATGTTGTCTTACAGCAAAATGCCATGAACGTATCCTCATTAAATCATCAAATGTAAATTCTAGCACTAATCTTCCTTCCGTAACAACCTGAAAAGAAAATACACCAATTTTAAATCAAGTTTTAAATCAAGTCGGTTAGCTCATTAGTAACATATATGGGTATTAATAAATTCAAGGGTTGTTGGTTAGTCACCCATGATTGGCCTACACTAGGCTACACATCTTCGTAGGGTTTAAACATGAAATATTCTCTTTGATGCTTCAATCAACACAAGGGCATCCACATGAACATATTAATCAATTTAGGGCATAAGCTGATATTTTTGGGGATAAATGCTAATTAAAACACAGTCGCCCCTCTTCTAAAGGGACTATAAATAGCCATGGAAACAAGCCCCCTGTCATCGGAAGGGCCTAAAGAACCCAATGGGGTAAATTTCGAGCCAGTTTCATTTTGAATTTTTCCAGGTAAATGAAAAATTGATCCCTGGCCTTTCTCTCAAGTATCAACACAAGTCTATTTTACACTGATCATATTACTCTACATTTTAAACCATCTCATAAATCTAGGACACTAGTACTTAGTTCTTACTCATAAATATTTTTTTTTGTATTTTTGCACCACCATCCCCACACTTGACAATCCTGTAAATTGCATTTATTTTGTTTATATTTATTAAGTCTTTATTTAAAGACCTATTCTTAACTTTTGAAATTGTATCGTCATATTGTATTTATTTATTTACGTTTTAAATTTGTCCACATGTTTTTACTATGTAAACCATGACAAAATAAAAGATATGTTCTGTTCTGTTCTGAATATTGTACAAACATTCGTTCTGTCATCAACTAAGAATGTTTGTAAACAATGTTAGAAAATAACCACCATTTGTTTTTCATGACTCACAAGTTTCCCATCCCTACTCTTCTCACATGGATGACAATACAAAGCAGAAATTAACAGTTGTCATGTTACCCAGGACAACCAGGTTCTATTTTTTATACTGTTTACCAACGTCATACTTCTCTGCAACCAGTGTTTATAGCTCTGATTTCAAAACCAAAAATTTGCACAGGTCACCGTAGGGAGAATAACTTTCAATGCAATTTAGGGTGATCAATCTTTAAGTAATAATTTCATCAATTACAAGTCTTGCCCATTTCCTAGGATTTCAAACAATGACTGAGGCACACTAAGAGACAGGCATGCATAAAATCATACATTTCTTCCATGTGATAACAATGATGTCCAGGGCCCAATTTCATTGTTATTAATAGGGCTCTACACTAATTTTTAAAACTAGGTTACCCGAATGGACAGCCAGCTTTATTTTTAACTTATCTGAACCATATCTTAAACAGCAGTAACAGATTGCCTGAACCCAAACATGGCTTGTCAGGGGCAATAGGACAATCTTAAATGTTGAGCCCTGATTAAGGTCTGTTATAAAAATGCGACGTAAATGAGATTGGAGTCAATAGCAATGTTCAATTAGCTGCATCCATATAGGCAAACGTCAAGATGATACTAAATTTTCATGTCAAAGGGAGATAATAACATATTTTTATTTAAAGCTTTCATTTATTATTTTGCAACAAAATGTTGTTTATAAATCCATCCCATGCAAATTGTTACACAAGATATAAATCATTATGTTTTTGTAATCAAATATCATAGTAATTATTGACAACCATAAATTAGCATTATGGGAATTTGTCAATAAAAGAAATGCACCTACCTTTGTAAACATTGGTTTTCCATGATGTGTGACCATTGTAGCAACATCACAATCTAATGTTATTGATGTTGTATGGAATGATTCTTTCGCATGTTTTAAAATATAATAGAGATCAGTAACTCCACCTTCAAATATACTTCTAAAATAACGAGGAATCAATGTTCTACCTATAGCTGAAATAAATACAAAAACATTATTAATTGTAATTGTGGTAGAAAAGGTCATGTGATAGGACACATACTTCGGAAGTCTACAAAATTAGGATATGAAAGTGGTTGCCCGAACAGGTCAATTGAGCAACAAACACTTTCCCTCGCTTGCAGAATTTTTGTTGCCCAAAAGAAATTTTTGGTAGCCCAAACTAATAAGGGGTTGTCCTCACAACCGGACACCCACTAATTTCATAGACTACTTAAGGATCTGTAGTTTGATTATTTCCTCAAGCATGAAATTTTACCAATGATTACTTCATTCCACTTATGTGAAAATAAATACCTGGCAGAGTGAAATAATGATACAACTGTGTTGAACCAAATTGTCTGCTGCCCTAGGGATAATGAGTTAGATGACAATGGGTAATAGCTCTGAAGTCAGTCAACATGCATTAGCTTGAATCCTAGACTATAAAATGCAATTACTTTTTTATTTATGAAATATTAAAATGAAGCAAAACTATGTTATATAGTTTGACAAACTCAATCCTTATCAATACCGGAAATAAATTCTAGATTATAAAAATAAGCTATTTTTATCCTTATGAAACAGTCCAATTAAATCCAATAGACTATATCCGGAATTCAAATATTTGGGTTTTCCCCTCCGGTACAAACAAACTTTCACCGTTACAATCAGAACATGTGTACAAAAAACAATAGGATTTAATCCATTGTTCGTGCTATTTAGAAATAATGTGTAGAAAACTTTGTTCGTACTGCCTGTGCACAGACGGAAAACCCATAAATTTGAATTCCGGATTAGGTCTATTCTATAAACACACAAGCTTATCAATAATTTTATATAATGAACTGCTCTAACTTGTAATTTCTAATTTTCTCAACTGTACTGTATACATGAGAGGAAGTTTTATAATTTTGTACTTTCTTAAATTGTATGATTTCGACAGCTTGTATGAAGGAAGTACTCTTCACTTAAA
The DNA here is from genome assembly GCA_025267735.1 of Mactra quadrangularis. Lineage (NCBI taxonomy): Eukaryota > Metazoa > Mollusca > Bivalvia > Venerida > Mactridae > Mactra > Mactra quadrangularis. Next base: position 38,685,495 of record CM046298.1, on the reverse strand, counting down.
TCCTTAAAGTCCTGAAATGTTTGATACATCATGGGCGGATCCAGCGGGTGGGTCAGGGGGGTCCGGACCCCCCTGTGAATTTGGAAAATGTACCTGTCTATTAGAGTATTTGTTGCCTGTAAGTTATTTTTAAGTAGCATGAAGCAATTTTCTCCATGCTTAACAAAGATTTGATGGTTACATAGTTTTTATTATCAATTTGTTGCAGTTTTTTCTGCAAATTGTGTATAGCAAGGTTCGGACCCCCTTTAGAAAAGTTCAGACCCCCCTAGAAAAGTTAGGACCCCCCTAAGAAAAAAATCCTGGATCCCCTCCTGTACATGTATGAACATATATATTTTACAAACCAATGAATATGCATGTTAACCCAACTGTAACAGAACTGCAATATTAACTAATTTATTAATGATTCAATGATTGCTAAATCTTTGTAGGCACTAGTAACATCATCGTCAGTTATCCCACAATACACTACTCCGCTGTGCTGCATTATGTACCGTGGGCAATTTGGTTAGGAAACTCTTGTAATAATGAATAATTAATGAGACAGTTTCATTGGTTCCACAAGGAAACCACTGCAGAAAACTAGCCAATAAAATTACGCAACCATTTTTGAAAATTAACATGGTTTCTATTTTAAGTAAGAAAAACCCCAGTATTACGTCATTGTTATTAAGAGTATTTACTTGTAACACGCAATTTCATTGGAAGAAGATTGGTCCCCCTGTCTCATGCATATTTATGAAAATGATATTTTGCCAGTCAAATAGCCCAAGGTACGTATGGAAGAAAGTACTGTGGTTGCCAACGATGCAGTAACATGTACTTCATTTGAAATAAAAGACATCAGTTTGTGCTATGCAAAAAAACACAATAATTATACACATGTAAAGACAGCAAAATTTTACAATATTAGAAAAAGGTTATTTTTACTAGCACAAATAAGTTTTCACTAGTCCTAGTCTACACGGTAATAGTAGTTTGGTTAAAGGGAAGATAATATACTTACTATATCTTTTAGGTCCATCTTCCAGACAAAATGACAATGTTAATGTTGCCTCATCCTCAAAGAATTCTGTGGCAAAGGCATCCCACCATAGATTGTCACTGTCCTAAAAAATACAAATATAACATTCATTAGAAAATATAAAAAAGTTATGTTCCATTATAAAGATCACTAGGTCTAGTAGATTTTTATGTTCTAGTGCTAAGTCCATGGGTTGAAGATCAAATGTTCATAAATTCTTAAGTTCTTGATTTTCAAATGTTTAAAAACATAGGAAAAACTGCACTTTGTCTGGTCTCCTAAATTCTGAATTTTAAGACCATTCAGGAATACTTTTAACAATGACAGTTCAACATTAAAATAATGAAAATAATTGCAATGACCTATACTACTGTGTGTGACCCCCATTAACCCGAACAAGTTTTCTGGTCTTCGGGCTAGATTCCTTTGCAAACTTGTAGCATCGATGCGTAAAAGGAGCACCAAACTCATTCGGGTTAATGGGGGTCACACACACTATTGAAAAAAATGTTTCATTGAAAACTGACTCAACGCAATCATTTGTAACTTGCAAATCCTCAATGTCAATTTTCAACACATTACTGTACGGACAGAACTGGCTCAAACTTCACAATTCTTTTTTTACTCAATGCATAATAACATTCTCTTTCTAACGATACCAAATGTATGAGTGTGCAATAACAAATAAAAAAGATATAATGGTTTTTGTAGACCGGACAAGACTTTTGTCCATTAGTATATTTTGTCCTGTTTTATATCAAATTTAGGAAATTTAACGTTTATACAAGTCTAATTTAGCTGTCAGTGAACCATACAAAATATTCAGGGACAGTTCAAAACTAAGTTAAATGTCTTCATTATTTATTTCATCATAATAGTAGACAGGCTTTCACTCTTCGATCTTAAAACTATTGTCCAGTTAGTAAGGCCAAGCAATAAAGACCATATAAAGTGTTAAGTGTATAGAAAAACGGCTGAAAAAAGTGTCATTGTCAATGCAAGCATTCATCTGACATAGATGACGATTGATTACCGATGTGTCAAGCCTCTATGTGTCAGTCTCGTATCATAACATAAGAAAGTTGAGAGAATACAGCGAGAAGCCGAGAGAATACTTTCTCTCTTGCTCTCTCACTGCTCACTCTATCACTGTTACAATATGTTACTTGGATTAATCAATAAAGTCAAGCTAAGATTCCTCGATCATGCATTAACCTTGGGACAAACATTCATGCTATTGTTTTGATATTTTCCAAAGGGATGGTCAAAATCTCCTTCCTTTACTGTGTTTAGAACTAGTTGTTCTATAATGTTTTGTAATATTTTAAAGTAAAGGACCACATTTCATACCACAAGACTTTCTGCAAAGTTTTTTGTTTTAAATGTTTAACAAGCAAGCAAAAGCCAATTGATTTTATTTTATAGCTATGGACCAAACTTTCAACTAGCCCAGATATAAGAAATGAGAACTAGCTCTGGTCAATATTCACTAGAAGACTAAGGCAAAGAATGGCGAAGCATTGAAATAAAAATTAATATCTGCCTGCAAGTACATACATAGGGTTGCCTGCAAGACTGTAGTAAGTGCATTGCATTAAAGAGTGAGTTACTACAGTCTTGCATCCAAACCTAGATATTCAGCAGGAGTAGGTAAGCCTAGGGTTGGTGCCTATGGCTTTGTAAAACATGGAGGATTTTATTTTTAACAAACAGAAACACATTGATGAGTCAGAGCATTTAAAATAGTCAACATCCTTCTTTATTTACATGCAGTCAAGACTTAATCTAAAAATTCCTAAATTAATTTTTTGGTTTTAATATGAACACAGTCACGAAACCTCAGAATGCTTGTACGGCAGTGCATGGGTTGTTTAATTTCTTTAACTGAGCCCAAGCCAACTATAGAACATACCAGATGGTTAAAGTTGACTGTAACATTTATTAGCCCTATAAACTTGTAAGCCAGGGGTTACATGGATTGAGTCCTGGATTGTGTATACAAATGTAAAATATTTCCTTGGGCTTGCAACTAGGTTACACAGGTTTGAGCCCTGCAATGAGTACATAACATTTCCTTCCCTGTAACAGTTTGATATTTAACAATAGAATAAACATAGATATAAAATACGTTGCTGGAGCCAGCATAATCCTAACTTGTACACAGTATCAAACTATGAAAGACAAAAAATGGGTACTTTACATTCCAAGAGCAGAGCCCCATTCCAAAGACCAAAATTTGAAAAATTAAACAAAACATTGAACATAACGAATGAATCACTAGACACTAAAGTACATAAACTCTTCATACTTAAATTAAAATAAAACAGTGTATAAACATGTAGCAACTTTCATAAAACTTAAACATGTTCTTTGTGTTAAAACTGACTTTACTTTATTTATTTATTCCTCAGTCTGATTAATTATTTAGGTCAGTAACTTGTAATTTTATTTTCATGTATTAGCCACAGGGTTATAACTGGCCATTTACTCTCAGTCATACACACATATCTCAGGTTTAGCACAAAACAGCCATAACTCAATTTAAATAAAGAGCAAGTTATGACCGTTTTGCACTAACCCTGCAATATATATATAAATATATATATTGTATCAGTATCGAACTATACACTTGACTTCCTCAAACAGGTATATATATATTTACCTGTGTATAAAACTATGGTCTGAATAATCATTGACATCATGTCCTATATAACTATGAGAGGGAGAGAAGAGGTTTAAATGCTAGACAGTTGTATCTATGAAGTGTATATCACATGATATACACCACTTTATCAATTATGTGCTTAGTTCATCACATAACGTTAAGAGCCGTAGAAAATTCTTTGTTATAGTAAACACTTTGTTTCAGTGTCGGCGTGTGGATGTTTTTTTTTGTTTTGTTTATATTATTTTGTATAAATGATCCACGCAAAGAATGATTCAGAGATGGTCCCTTCCTTAGTCATCAAGTTAAATTTTCCATTTAAACTTTTAATTTGAAACTTGTTTTTTATTTATTTAGATTTTAAAGTATTCATCAACAGTTGTTCAGTCACTGGCCTCATATTGTCATGAGAACTAGTCAAATTCTTTTTTAAAGAAATGGGCAAATATTATTATTACCCAGTCCCACGATATAAATTAATTTTCACTGGTCTCAAGGTATGGGCTAGTGGGTTTAGGCCAAAACCTTTTTTATTAGTTCCATGGCATCTATCACATTTGCTGAAAAACTTTCATTGACAACTTCTCCACATACCTTATGAATACATAAAAATTGACATTATTGTCGAATATTTGTGAAAGAGTATAACCAGCTTGGGTGAGGTTTGAACCAGCAACCACTTCTGGACACTAGATTTAAATTCCTGCCAGTAGCTTACTCAATCTCCATAAACAGATATCCTGTAGAGCATTGTCGTACAGGATCTCTACTGTCTCAGTGGAAGGTCATGTCGAGATGAACTTTGTGTCGACCAATCAATGCGTAGCTTTCATCTAGACGAAAACACTATTATTAACATTTTGATTTCGTAATTTCTATTTTTAGATCAAGGTTTGCAAGCTAATTTAACAGCGGTACCATTCACAGTCAGCGATTAGAAGACTGCTAATTTCAAATTGCGTGACGTAAACGATGTAAACAAGTTACATATCATAACTATTTCGTCATGAATATTATGATGAGAGAAGGTCACCTGAACGTGACCTTCGTTTTGAAAAGGCCAGATCTAAATTAGTGAGTAGGCAAGAGGAAAATTTTAGATCGGGTTTAAATCAGATTGTAGCTTACTGGGCCACAGTCCCCGGGTTGCCAATGGAACTTACAGACATTTTAAATATAAGCTCAACAACCTGTAAGTTTAATATACCATAGATAACAAAGGTATTAAGAGATATTTTCAAGCTTTATCAATCTTAGGTACCAGAATTGAACCAAATTCAGTACTTGAAGCAAAACTACCCTAACTAAATACATATACTATTTAAATACACAGTAAGCATGAAGAGATATGATAGTTTTACACCAAGCTAACAAATTCATTATGTCAGGATTTTAAGTCAACCAACATTATAATACAGTGGTAAAACCGAATCAATACAAAAATGATGTAACTGCCTCAATAATGTACTAGGCTATCTATTGAGATAGACCGGTATTACATTGTTTAAACTATTATCATTGATTACAAGGTGATAGTGGGTAGAGAAGTGTAAATATTAAACAAGAGAAAGTGGATCATTCAACTTTACAATTTTAACATATATTCTAGGTCAACATTTTCAAATCCATTGTTTCCTGTCATAATAAGGTAGTCAGTTAGTTGGCCAAAGTATTAGTAATAGTAGTTTAGTTTATACTATAAATCTATTTTGGCTCCATGCAGAGAAACAAGTTCTTAACAACTTAGATTTATCACTTTCAAGTCTGCTTCCTAGTCTCCAGTACTGAGCTAGTAGTATAAAGTTCCATGCCCATTAGGAAGCAACAGGGTATGTTTTTGATGGAATTTGAACCAATGTGGAGCTGGCTATCCAATGATTACCAGTCCAACGTTGTAACCGCTCGGCCATACCTGCTCCAAGAAATCGTGGTTCCTATAGGCATTTTGATGTATCTGAGCAAAACTAGTCAATTTTAATGAAAAATTAATAAAGAACGATGCAGTTTTGCAATAACCCATTGGTTTTCTGTGTCTGATAACAGTATTTAAGGCCAAGAATAGCATATTTATTTTTTCTATCTGCAATATCTTAACCCAATGTTAAAGTATCTACTGTTTCTGAAAACCCTTTCTTAAGTTAAGAAAAAAGTATTTGGCAAGTAATGGGGCCAACATCTAACACTAAGGTAAAGATATTTAATTCTTATGGTAACCAATATGATGAATGTAACATCATATAGATCAAGAAAACCTAATCAATAACCATGTCAGTCACCAAGTCTAAATATTGTGTCAATCATGATTAACTAAATTATTAATTAGCAGTTATCATTTAATAACATTATGGTTTAAGTGTTCAACCAGCTATGCATCTCCCCGTCAAATGAGTAACAACTTTAGCTTTGACCAACAAGGGACACAGCACCTTTACCTGTCACCAACAGGGGAGATAACAATTTTACCTTTGACAAACAGGGGAGATAACAATTTTACCTTTGACAAACAGGGGAGATAACAACTTTACCTTTGACAAACAGGGGAGATAACAAATTTACCTGTGACAAACGGGAGAGATAACAACTTTACCTATGACCATCAGAGGAGATAACACTTTTACCTATGACCAACAGGGGAGATAACACTTATATGTATGACCAACAGTGGAGATAACACTTTAATGTATTATTAACAGGGGAGATAACAATTTTATCTGTGACAAACAAGGGAGATAACAATGTAAAGAAATAAAGATGTATCTTTAGATTGGTTCAAACATTACATGATTGATATTAACTGTGCAAATTATATCACACAGCAGACAACCTGCTAACTTAAATTTGACTAAGTTATAAAATCTGAGTATTAATTTATAATCAATAAAATCCACAAGAAATCATGCAAACACTTGCAGACGAAATGCTAGAGTACAACATTTTAATCTCTAGAAATTCTTTTTTCAATTCTCAAATTTATTTACAGAGCCAAACCCACCTAACCAACTTTCAGAAATACTTAAATTCTAAACCTGAGTGCTAGCTTGCACTGAAGGAGCCACTAATTTCTCCATCTATGGAGGACAATCCATACTTAATATCAAATATTTTGGAAGCATTGTAACCTGTTGCAGACAGGGATCCAACCTGCAACCCCTAGGTACCATATTCTATGCGTAATCACTGCTTCATGAATGTGGGTCCATCATTCAAAGATCATACAAACTTAAACTATAGATTATGCAATCATATTGTCCTCTTACTTGTATCTGAGTTTGAGAATAAAAAGAATAAATGCAGCCTAAAAACTCAACTTCCTTATTTTTTTAAATCTTAACTACAGAAAACAGAAAAAATCTACAAAGGATTGGCTCATTCAGCTTATTGATAGTGGGATCAAAAGTCAAAACTGAACTGATTTTCTGTTGTAATAGATTCTAAGGAGCAAGCCTATTCTCTACTCTCAAAGATTTATTGTTATATAAAAATAAAGTTGTTTTAATATCACACAATTTACACCACATACTTCTAGGAGACCTTCACCCTTTCCTACATTGACATATCTCATATTACGACTATATTTATCTATATTTGGATTCTAGAATGTTTATCAACACTTTCATATATTTAGTTATTTGGCATTCATCTCAAATTACCATCTTTAATGACAATTTTCTTTTACCAGCACCTTCTTACCTATTTACTGAGAAGTCACAAGGTGTTCCCATAAGAAGGAAAATCAATACTATATAACTAATGTTAAATTTAAAAGGAAAGGTATGACCAAGTCTTCACAACAAACTTCAATTAGCACTGGACATTCAGTCAGATCACTAGCATTCTCAAATTCACTGGACTTATCTAGATTTAAGTAGATTTAGTCCATGGTCCAACAGCTAAATTCAAAGACTTTGCCTCCAGGAATCAACTTTTAATTGCTTCATTGCTTAACGCTTAACTGGTCAATCCCGCATTTTTATGAGTCAACTTGGTTTTTCTGAAAGACAGCCACCAAGCAAATAACTAGTCCAATTTGCATATATGTTGGTCAATAAGTAATGAAAGAACATCTTGAAATAGCCCTAATGCGTTAAAATGAAAAATGTCTACTTTTAACCCATGTTGCAACCAGTAAAGGGTTAACAAAGCACAGTGGCCAAGGCTTTTTAACTTATATATAAATATTTTACATAATGGTCAATGAAGTCATACTTTTCTATAAGTAAATGCCAATGACTAATCAAATCATGTACCATCACTATGGGCTTGGTTGAAAATTGCAATTTATGGCTTATCCTGGTTACCATGGAAATGCTAGACCACAGCATAAAAATCATGCAATTTTTGCCGTTTTTTTAGCTCAAGAATCACAATTCTGACATTTACTATAAATATTTCCAAAATGCTGCCAAAAGGGCTATAACATTTTTAAGCCAGTATCATACAAACTGCCTACTGTGAGTGACCCCAAATGAGATTTAGCACCCCTTACACCATCTACACCCCTACAACAGATATGAAAAAATCCCATTTTTAACTAGATGGTACACAAAAAATTCACCAAAAGATAAATTACCATAAATTTGGGTTATTTTGTTTACAGCTTATTTTGTGTTATCCATCAAGATCCTACATCCTGTATAACTTATGAACATACATAATATAAAATTGACTCTTGCTACAAGTTTTACATTCAAAATAAGTTTCACATATTTATAAAGGAACCTTCTAAGGATGAAAAAATGTTTGGTATCCAAGAGTTAAGTCCCCTTACTGTTTATACAAATTTATGATAAGCTTATTCAATATAAAGGAAACAAAATTATAATTAAGTGTAAAAAGCTATATCTCATGATATATATCACTTGGCAAAATAATTATTTAATTAAACTTTTTCATGAGGCTTTAACTGAGACAAATACAAATAAACACACACATTGTACATTGCAACTACGGTACATGATCGCACCACACAAATTTTCAACATACAGCATGTCCATGTTGAATTCTAAACAGGCCTTGAAAAATCCATTTGCCCGCTCGAAATTTGCGTGTAAACTTTGCCGTTCCGCTAGTTAAGTTGTATGGTAGCAAACTAAGCCAAAATTTCTTTTAACTGTGATCATTTGAATATGAGCCCAAAAGTATTTAATACATAAACAATTTATATGGTTTAATCAGTCTGACGTAGCTTTATACACTTTCAACAAGATATTTTACAGTAAAGTTCCGCTATTAAGACCAGGTCTTAATAGCCAAACAGTCTTATTATAGAGACCCTTTTGTTCACAAATTAGGCATATGGGTCCTTACATTTGTCATAAATCACATGGTTTTGAAATAACAAAAGTGGTCTTAATAGCGGAACTTTACAGTATAACTAATTTTCCTATACAGTGTTACAACATCACAGTGAAAATAAAACTCCCATAAAAATAGTCTACTTTACGGTACAAAAAAATCATAATTGTATCACTCTGATTAAACACTGATGTAAAGCATATTGTCAATCATATAAAAACAACCTGTTCACTTAAACCAGTCTATATGGACTCCAACTTTCCAACATCACATGAAGATGGCATCTTCTCTAACAAATCATGTGATACAACAATGTCCAGTTGTCTGGAGTGGTGTCACAGCTGGCGTCATGTAACCCCAGTCTTTAGCGCAGTTAGTAGCATGCATGGATTTGGATACTCGTGCCCGAGGGGGTGCGGGTTCGAATCCCACCTGGGGAGGTTATACCCTTCCATGACAATTTGACAATAATGTTGATTTACCTCCATTGATTAGATAATATGGAGAAGTTTCTGGCCTTGCGGAAGGGTAGGCTAGTACTGGTTATAGACAATGGTCCAGGAAAGCTAGGTTAGGTGCGCTGGACGCCGTATAATGACCTACAATTGTGTTGCCACGGCGTTAACTCCAATAAAATGTAACAATCAATTCATGGTGGTCCGGTTAGAAATCTGGTAAACCAACAACTATACAGCTACAATCTTAATGCACTGGTCATTTTTAACCTCTACCCTACCCTGAGAATAGGGGGACATTTGACTCCGAGTCCAGAAAACCTCTGGTAAAATCCTTGCCCCGCCATGGCATTAAAATTGTAAAATCCCCAATAAATATTTGAGACTAGTACATTGCCATATTAACCACAGCAATAGTCCAAGCTATTTTTGGTATGAAAAACAATGCCCCTGCTGTTGTGCAGTGATGCCAGTAAAAACATCGCTCTTTCCCCCTCAACAGGACATACTTCTCAGAGGTGGGTTGTGCCAGTTAAAACTAACCGGTACACAATAAAAATAAAATAATATTTACCTCTGTTCGCTGCTGTAACCTCTTGTTTAACTCATACATTCTGTAATCTGGTTGACCCATGTATGGTGGGTGGCGCCTGTTTGAATACATAGAAAATGGAGATGAGTAGAATGGGTCAGAGTTCATCATTGGCCCCATGCCATGTGACATAGGAGGGCCCTGGTTACCCATACCCTGTTGGGGTGGCATACCAGGTGAAGGTCCTTGCATCCCTGGAGAGGGTCCCTGCATACCTGGGGACATGCCCGGGGATACCCCAGACATACTGGGGCTCATGCGCGGATGCATGGGTCCCTGTTGTCCCATGGCAGACATTGGATTCTGATTTGGAATGTTCCCTTGCATATGTGACATACTACACGGAGGCATGCCTGGTGACATGTTACAAGGCATACCCTGCGGTACATTGTTGGGTAAGCACGGAGACATACTATTAGGCATTCCTGGCTGCCCCATGGAGCCTGGTCCTTGATGCATATTTCCAGGCATACCATGTGACATACTAGCCATGACAGAATTCATCATTGTCTATTTTTAATATATTGTAATATTTTATATATATACAATCAAGTTAATGTATCACACATGATGTAGATAATAGCTTTGTCCACGAAGTGCTTTAACCTTCAAACCCTTTCTATAACATGGAATGTTTTGAAATGTTATTAAAAAATTGTTCAATCTACACGCTACTTAATAAATACAGTTTTCAAATGTACACTACATCATTTCCAAAAAACTTGACACTTTGATTTAAAATAAAACAATTTCAATGCAGATCTTTAGAAATGTCACTTGTTTAATATTTCAAAAAAACTTGAACAAATTTCACAGATAAATTGTCAACACAAAGTTCCCTCGTCCAAACATTGTAACATTCTTCCTATATCAATTAGCACCATATGAAAATCCATCAAATGATAAATTTTAAGCAGCTCCTAAAGTTTTTATAGATGCACTCGCACATTTTAGAATAAACTTTCTGGATGAATTGTCTTGTTTTATTTAATCATTAATTTTAAATAAATTTTATAAAAATCAACCATAATCCATTCATATATGACATTTTCTCTAGGCTGACATATATACATGTACAGTTTACTGCAAAACATGTGTACACAGTTCATGTATACAGATTGTTTCATTTGCATTGTGGGAACGTATTGAGGCTCACAGTGGGGTTATCATTTTAACAAATAATTGCATATCCACTCTTATTCTATGTTTAACTTTACAAATTCTCTACTACATACAAAAAATCAAAATTGCACAAAATTGAGGATAAAACTGCACCAAATTTATAACAATTTCACTGGAAAATTTTAAACCTAAAAGTTTATTACAATCAATACCCCGTATGGAGCCCCAATACACACCGTACAAACCTGGTTTCAGAAATAGAACAGACCAATAGTCTTAGCCTATAGTCTGTTTCCCATACCAATACACATCAATATCATAGCACAAGGCATATTGGATTTGTTCTGTTGGCTTGTATTGATTTTAGTTAACCAATAGCTCAATATTAGCTACCTTGATGATACTCTGTCTAACTGGTAGATTTTATACAATTCTTTAAACACAAAGGGCAAGTAACATTGTCACATTGAAAAGTTAGTTGTTGAATATAGGTTATGTACATGTATATAAAATGTTAAGACTCCACACTTGTAAGATTGTTTACAGTAGAAATGAAAAAGATAAATACATTAATATCATTTCAAGTTATTTTAACTTAAACATTGTACGAATTTGTACCATATAGAAACAGGCTCATTTTGTTATCTATTTTTTAACTTCCCTATATTATCTACTGTATTAATACTGTATTAATATCATGGGTAATGTCAGTCCTGTCCTGCTATAGTGAAGACCTACAACAGGTCTGAACAGTGGACATTACAATGTACATTTTTCCCCTCCATGTCCAGTTTTAATACAACTTGCAAGAATTGTTCAGCCACACAAGATCCAGTGCCCAGAGTTTTTCTTGAGTTTATTCCTATCTGGACGGTATGGTGGACATTACTACATAATGGTAAGGATTAAAAGCTCATGGAAGTCTTACATTGTTCCTATCAAACTTGTTTTCAGTTCCAACAAAAAAAATGAAGAATTTTGCTATTTTTGATAGCAGCTACACAATCTGTTTACTTGGGTTTGAAACATTTTGATAGATCAGTGCAAAAACTAGTTCACACCACCTTTCATTTAGACTAGTTTTGTCCTGACCCATCAATTTGGTCACATGGTACACCATCCTGTTTTATAAAGTATAACTTTATAATGTATTTATACCAGGAATTCATTCTAAAGCAAGATTAGGACACTTGAGATAAAATACAGTCAAACCATCAAACAGTTGTCCCCAACATAATTGTATGAGTTTTATGAAATTGTCTCCAAACCATACTAAACTAGACCTACCACTGAATTTGATATAGTATCCCTCAATGGTTCTTTGTCAAGAAATTGGGTGCTGAGAAAATAGCAGATAGGATTTTACACCAATGGGCCATAACTCTGCCATAAAAATAGATGATATACCAAAAAACACTGGGGGGTCAGGGGGCAGCTAGGACCCCCTATGAGTCCAGAACAATGCCTTGGGGGGGAGTCTGACAAGCTGACAATGTAGAAGCAAAATAAAGCAGTAAAATCAAGCTATTATGACAGCTAACAGGAACCTTTGAGGAAAGCAATTTTTGAGTAAAATATCTTTATATATTCAGCATTGTGGTACTTCATGAGTTCTTAACTTGATATCCTTATCATTCAAATTACAAATTGTATGGTATACTTCCATTAAATTGTAAGCTTTCTGTAAAGCACTAGGTCCATGTCACTCGTAGCGTTGTTTTCTAGAAATTCAAGTTAAGTCAAACTAAATCCAAGTTAAATCTCAGAAACCTTTGAGGTGATGTAATGTATGGTACTTGACACCACATTTCAACATTTGTTTGGTCCCCAAAAAGAAAAGCCGCCCTGCAATTTTCCACTGTCTAAAAAAACCCATATACCAGTGATGCCATTGATTTGCATTTTTCCATGGGCGGTATCAGCGTCACGATCCTTCGTTATACAGTTTGTTTGTGAATTTTAGACCCCACAAGTCCTCTTTCTAATGACACCATCAAATTTTGCTCTGTTAAATCCATGTCTAGACAGCCCAATCGGCGCTTTGATTTCAAAGCTGTCAGTGGACCTACTCATGTTTTCGGGACAGGCCAAGATCTCTTGGCCATTTTTACACCAGATTTGAATGTTAAGGAACACTAGAAAGCAATTTCTTAATTTTATATAAGGGAGATAATTTGACTGGTATTTATAGTATTTGGTCACCAGGTATGTTTACCCTGTCTGTAGAATGAGTGACAACATGTCCATACTTATCAATCATATTTTACCAGTTCATATTTACCTGATAGATAAAGTAGTCTTGTAATACTCATATAATACCTACTGTATAATCAGGTTATTTGTGAGTTAATAAAATTAGTAATTTTTTCTACCAAAATTTACATATTTTCAAATAAGATGCAGCATAGGGGGCAACATTAATTTTTAAAGTAGGTAGCCTGTTTGGACAACCAGATATTCACTTGCCCTAACTAAATGTTTACTTGTAGTTACAAGTTGTCTAAACCCAAATATTGGTTGTCAGGGGCAATAGGACAGCCTTTAATGTCGAGTCCGACAGCAATAATGATAATTCTTCAGTCAATTGTACCCACACCCAAACACTTCAGAAGAATAGCGGAGTAGAAAGCAAACATTGCTCTGGGGATGGGGAGTGAATGTTACAAATGACTTACTGGTGCATGAAAATCATTTTTTCAGTGTACATTTTCATTAACTACAAATTGAATAGATTTTACTTTAGTTTCAAAGCATTTTACTTTTGGTTAAAGCACTAAAACTATATTTACTTTAAGACACACACACAAAACTATCCCACTCTACAGTAAATTATGAGTCTATGACCTGCATTAAGAACATTGCCTGCCAATATTTTCACTAAGTTTTCTTGGAAATTTCCCAACTTATAAATTCATTAGTAAATCTACAGTATGATCAAGAAAATATTCTCCAGTCATGAAAAAAAAAAGTTTGTAAGATATTTGAGAGAGATTTCTAGTGTTCAAATTAAATCATGAGAAATCTTCCACAGAAACTATTTCAATCTAACAATGTATAGGTTTTCATTTCTAATGCAGACAAGACTAGATGTTGAAAAGATAAAGCAGTAAATAGATCATATGAGTGGCACAGAGGTAAATTACTAAGACGGCAATCCATGGATGAAATTTAAAAAAAATTAAAATCTTGATTTTTTTATTTTCATGACATTGGTTAATCCTACATAGAAAAAGAACCTTTTGTCTGGTCCCCAAAAATCATGAACTTCAGGACTTTACCTGAAAACGTTTACCAATTGCAATCTAATTTAAGTAAGATCTTACAAACACTTCCACTATACCATTTGGTGGCCAAGCACTAACTATCTCAACTGTGTAGATCATCAACTCCAACTTTAGGCTGCTGTACTCCAAACTTTTCTCAGTAAAGGAGCCCTGGACCCTTACTAGAAAAATTCTAGTTAGAACCCTGTTGATGTTACCTCTCTGATCGACAAATCACTTTCACCTGACCCTAAGTTGGTGTTGTAATGATGAGAAAAATTAAACAACATATCCATTTAACGGAAGCAAAGACAGCCAGAAAAGTCCTGACCAATCAAAGACTGTATATATATAGAAGGTATCTTACCATAAATCAAAGCGCTGTCTAGACATAGATTTAACAGAGCAAAATTTGGTGGTGTCATTAGAAAAAGGACTTGCGGGGTCTAAAATTCACAAACAAACTGTATAACGAAGGATTATGACACTGATACCGCCCACGGAAAAATGCAAATCAACAGTACTGCACCACTGGTATATGATCTTTTTTTAGACAGTGGAAAATTGCAGGGCGACGTGTCTATTTTTAACAAAATCGATCTAGTTGAATGTTCGAAAAGAACAGAAACTGGTCAGAGGTTATGTACATAACTTGTAATCAATATTTTAGCAGATGAATCGCGGTTCTTAATAAAAAATTGTAAAATTATTGTGTGTTGACAACAAGACTGCTTAATATTGTCATATATTGTTAACAAGGGGACTATTTATTCACGTATTGGGTTAACCTAACATGTTGTTGTACTGAATCTGACTGCACATGTCCGTCGAATGTCTACGTCCGCGACATTTTGAGATGCCTTTTACAATATGTCACTTACTAAGACCTGAATTGCTTATGCAATCCATGTTAAAAATGGTAGAGTTACAATTTTAGTACCAGTTATGACTAAGCTGTCTGGGTGGGTAGTAGGGCTGTCACAATATACCGGTATATTGCAATTCACAGCAGCAGCAATATGTACGGCGGTACGAATTTAGCATACCGGTATTTGGCAATATTATTTATTTCATTGGAAAATTCTCCCCTTCGCGAAATAAAAGTAGCGAAACATCAGTTTTTCCATTATTCATTCAATCTAAGCTTACATTACAATAATTTTACAGACTGGGGCGCGTTCGATTGGTTGTACAGAACTTGTGCAAAATATGTTCTTGAATCGAATACTTGGGGACAGGGAGCTACTAAACATGCATGGTGTCCAGAAGCTTGATTACTAGGATTCTTTGCAGCTAAGGGGTGATTGTTTCTTTCAACCTAAGCATCTTTTTATATGCAAAGCGTAAAGAGACTTGATTCTATCAGTAGTTGCATGTAAGGTTAGCAATGTTTCTGTTAAAAACAGCAGATGCACAACAAATTGAAAATATACAATATATCGTGGTATGTATCGCGATATGGTGCAAGTGTATTGCAATATTATTAGTTACACAGTCAGTTACTGACCGGATACGGTGTGATACCGGGTCAGTAAATTAATATTGGGTGAGAGCGTAGCTCGAGCCCAATATTTATTCACTGACCCGGTATCACACCGTATCCGGTCAGTAACTGACTGTGTAACGAATTTATCTTACCGAGTACCCCCATCTGAATTTTAGCATCAAAGAACACGGACTATCATTATAAATTTTGTTACTGACTGGATATTAGAATCTACTGACCTAATATGGGATAATACATGGTCAGCATGTGACCGCTCTCGGCCAATGAAAAACGAGTATTCTGTACGAGGTAAGATAAATCACGATACGCCAGCCCAAGTGGGTAGTACTTTAATTTGTAGGATATGATTTTTCTATCCTGTTATATGAAGTATTATTAATGTACATGAATTATATTCCAGGAATTCAATCTATAACAAAATTTAAACACTTGAGATACAAAACAGTCAATACTGAGTAAGCAGTCAATTTCATAGATCAGCATATGATAAAACTAGTTAAAACTACATTTAAATAAATAAAGATAAAGACCTGTTTTGCACCAACCCATTGATTTACATTAAACAATATCCTACTTCAACAGCCAAAAAAATCTAGTCAAAAATATCTTCAACTTTAATTTTTGTTCTGACTTACACCTGTATTTTGTAGCAACCTGTTTTATGCAGCATTTTTGAAGTCATTGCCTTTCATATGGTTAGGCTAAATGATAGCTTAGCCTTATACTATAAAACATAATAACATGGTTCATATAGACTTCTCGAACATAAATTTAGGGCTTTTTCAGGGTCTTTTTTTGCCAAATTTGAGACTTAATTTTCTAGCGCTCTATTCAGGAATGCCTCGGACTTTAACTTTAGAATACCAGATAAAGACGAGTTAGTGTTTGTTCTCGAGTCAATTTGTCCAAAATACAAAATTATATAAATTATATCATAAAAATGATTTTCATTTTGGCGCTCATTTGCCTTGTAAATCATTTAGATTTTGATTATGAACCGATCAAATAGTTTCCAAACTAAATTTTGGGCCTTCAAATAGTAATTTAGAGCCAGACAAGGCAAATTTAGGTGTTTTTCAGGGTCGGCCATGCAATGTACAGCCTTTTCAAGACAGTACAAACCCTGAATAAATCAGGCTAGCGCTCAAGTAAAATGACTGTCAGTTTTCCTATGTGAGGCAGTGGTCTGACTGTATCAGATAATAGGAGTTCAAATAAATATAGAAATATCATTCAAGGATATATGTATCATATCTTATTACAAACACTTCCTTCTTTAATATACAAGTATTTTATAAACAACACTAGATTACTCGTAAATCAAGCTCAACACAAGTTCTATCACTGGATCTTGAGCACTACAATCTCCATAAACAGATATCCTGTAGATCGTTGTCATACAGGATCTCTAAGGTTCAAATGGAGGGTCATGTCGAGATGATCTTAATGTTGACCAATCAATGTGTAGCTTTCATTTAAACGAAACACTATTAATAGCATTTTGATTTCGTAATTTCTATTTTTAGACCAACGTTTGTGAGCTAATGAAAGCAGTATTATTCAGTCTGTGATTGGACGGCTTATTATAAATTGCCTGACGTAGACGATGTAAACAAGTTTCTAAACATAACGTTTTCGTCTTGAATATCATAATGAGAAAAGGTCACCAGAATGTGACCCTTGTAAGAAAACGGCCAGATCAAAATTAGCGAGTAGGTTGGCGGAAAACTTTAGATCGGGTTTTAATTAGATTGTAAGCACTAGGACATATTTTAGAAATTTTACCTTTTTTAAGGAGAAGATCACCTGTCCCCATTTGGTTTGAATCCCATCTGAAACCTTCCCTGTTGTTTTCTTGGGCAAGAAACTTAATCCTGCTAGCTCAGTAATGAGGTTACCAGGAAGCAAGAGATTAATCTAAGTTGTTACACAGTCAAGCTTATATATTGTTATGAACTTTAACGGAATAGAACGCAGCTCAAAATCTAAAACTTGCTGAATTTTATTATGCAAACCATACATAATATGAAAATGACTCTAAATGAGCCAACCATTAATCACATTATAAGACCAAGCTACATAATAACACTGTATGAAACACATTAAGGGGATTGCTCTCTTAAGTTTAGTTACTTTGGTTGATAAACTTTTCAATAATTCTGTCATATCGCAGAAATAAGGCTACTTTAGTTTAGCGCAGAATCTAAAGAGGCCAACCTCTCTGGGCCAGGGATTTAATTTCTCTTTAAATCAGTTTCAATAGCCTGAAATCAATACTGTTTAACAGAACATTACCCAAGAATGAAAACCATCAGATCTACTGTAGTGGAAAACTAGTGGAGCATTATGTAATCTGCATTCATTATTTTATTAGGAGTGGTTGAAAACAGTCAGATTTTCCAAGGACTATATCTATTGTTTTATCTGAAGGTTTGAATTAAATTAACTGTTGAACTTTTATCTATAACTTATACACAAATGAAGAACTTAAAAAAAAATTGCATCCAGTTAATTATTATTTTTGTAATCTATTTTCAAAACTTTTTTGCTAAACTTTAAAAAATTCTGGAAAAAAGAGGTTCAGCCCTTTCCATCCCCTTACATCACCCCCTTCCCTACTTGAACTGCCACTGTACAAAGTTGCAATTAGCCTGACCTACATAAAGCTTAAACTAGTTTAGACCAGAGCAGAGTTGAAACAAACATCCTACCAATATCTAACAGTAACTAACAAAGACAAGCAAGTATGTACATGTATTAGATGGATATTTTCATCTAAAAGTTTTAAGTAAATATTGGCCAAGTTTAAGACATACAAGAAATATAGTGAGTTTACTATACTTATAATATAATATTATAAACAAAGCCAGAGGGTTTAAATTGATATATGTTAAGTTAACTATCTTAATCAACACCTTAACTGACTATATTTTAACTTGATATGTTAAAGTATTGATTATAGTAAAAAAAATGATGAAGTTTTTCAATGAACCAGTTTATTCATGCATTACACAAGATTTAGGCTTCGTTTTGCCTGTCTCCCTAACCAAAACTTAGGGCAAACAATAGATTGATTGAATGTTTAGATAACCTGTGTGTGTATGCTACAATGAAATATTACCATAGTTATTCTAAAATGAAATAAGCGCACTAGTGAAGTAAATATAGATACAATGAGAAAACATTTTACAAATTTCAATAGAGAAAATTATTCATTATTTGTAAATTTATCAATTACATGTTGATAAAAATTTACAGCACAAAGGTTTAAACACTTTTTACATGCAAGTTGAACAATAAAAATTTATTGTTTTTGATTTCAAAGCAAGCGTAAGCCATTGAAAGAAAGACTTTATTTTAAATATATTTTAATTAAGAACCAAGTGTATTTAAAAAGCATTTAGAATTTCTAATGTTTTAGCTGACAATCTTAAGTATTGTAAGCAGATCTTAGCTACTTGACTAATTATAAAATGAAAGCACAATGGACAAAGAAGGCATCTTGATATCAGATGTGTTTTGTTACAACACTTTTATATACAGGATTAACTAGTGATACCCCCGCAAAAATCTAAAAATATGCGACAAACAGGAAGTAGATGAGCAAGGAGCATGAAATCGCTTTACACCACATGGGACTATGGGATGAAGCAATATGCAAAGTATTAGGCTGCTGCATGTTATAGTTGCTGAGAAAACTGCGATGGAAATTTTGTAACGGACGGACGCACGGACAAGGGTAAAACAGTATACCCCCATCTTCTTCGAAGCGGGGGTATAATTATTACAAATATCAAGGAGTTTATAATAGATGCCATTCTACTATGACAACATTGTGGATATTTAAATTTTGATAAATTTCAAACCACTAGAGCTGCCTATGTAGTACATAAATTATAATTGGTTAAGAATGCGCACAATCACAAAATGTCAAATATCTGCCCAAATACATTAAGACTTCAAAGTTAATATGAAAACACTAATTATAATCAAGCATACAACCATTCTCAGGTAAATAATAAATTGATTTCAACACAACATTCCCATGCTTGAATGATCTTCAACCTAAGGTGCATTCATTATACCATTTATGGTAATAATACACATAAACAGCAAGAAAAGAGGGAAAATCTTATAAAATGAAACTGACTATAGAAAATCCATCCCACATTGAGAGAGAGAGAGAGAGAGCATTGATTTTTTCTGTATCTCTAGTAATTCTCTCATTCCTTCGCTAACTTAATTTTTAATCTGGACACAAACTTTATATGAAACAAAGAAGAAAGTTTATTTACAGTTAGTATTCTGTTGACAGTATGTATGTTAGTACTAAGTACTAAGAACTTAAAACAAATGCATTCTTTGCCTTAAATGTTAGCAAAAGCATGCATTGGTTCAATTAAGTTTAGGTTCCACCGACTAAAGTTTTCGAGCCATTATATCAACTAGCCGCATTAAATGAATTTAGAATGAAGAAATTTTCACTCGCCAGAATAAATTTTTTACTAGACCATGGGCTAAGGGCTAGTAGGTCTATAAATGATACACAAGCATCAGAAAATCATAGGAAAAATAATATAATATAACTGCTGTTATATGACCTATACAAAGTGTTGCTACCGCGTTAAACCTAACAAAAACAAACTAACATTATAATATTAAATGTATACACGTGAGAATTTTGTTAACAAAGTTCAACATAAAATTGACAATTTTCATAGACAAGAGATACCTAGATCATAGAACACCCATCTGATCATCTCAGATCTGTCATATCAAGGTTCTAACAGATAAATGTTAAGTTTTCATAGTAAGTGGCCCTTGGACGGAATAAAGCGAAAAAGTTTGACCAAACTTTGTCAAAATTCTCTCAGAGATGCTCAAGACCCAATGACAGAGCTCTAGAACTCATTATCATAGAAAACTTTGAAATATGTTACATACAATACCACATATGAGAGGGAATTCTTTAGGAAGGTACAATATTAACCTCAGGAGCATAATTTGACACACCTTTGTAGATCAGAAGGTGATATTTTATGGTAAATATATGGTTGCTCCAGGACTTATATTTCTGGAAAAGATTTTTTCTAAAAATTTAATATAGACTGTAAGACCATATAGCAGGGTCAATGTTTAGTATGTTAGCCCTCTCTTGGTGGGGATATAAAAGGGACACATCTTATTAAAGTGGTTCTACTGTTAAAGGTATTTTAGCCAAGTCAAAAACATGTAAACGGTTAAAATAAAGCATGATACAAAATGCACAAGTGTTAATCAGTCAAATCAGAGAGAGAAAAACTTAAAGAAAAAGACAGAGATTTGTGATTACAGCAGCTTATGCATAGGAAAATAGTCCTAAATTTCTTGGGTCCCAAAAATCTGACCCTTTAGACCTATTCCGCTAACTTCAAGACAGCAAGAACTTAAATCAATGGTTTAAGTAAATGCTAACATTCCAACATATTCACACTTAAATGCTAATATATGAACTGTATCTCACAGTGTGTCAACAGGTTTTTAAATAAATTATAACCAGAGCCATAGTACAATGAATATTTTAGACTTCAAGGGAAACAACTGCATTTATATTTCCTCACATGTGTACAAGAATTATCTCCCTTCAATTTGTGGTGTAACATACCAGTATGATAAAATACTGTTATTTATAAAATATTTCCCAGTTAATAACCCTTGTTTGTTTGTTTGTTGGGTTTAACCCCATAGCAACATATTATATAGGTCATATAACGGCGGTCAGTCAACCTACTCACTCCTCCTGGAAAGGCTAAATCTCTGGATTTAGCTGTTAACCAACTACTAAGCGCGTACTTTCGTCAGAGACTGACATCTGCCTTACATAATAATCATTGGTAGGAGGGAGAATGGCCGTAGAAATAATGTCATGACCAAGCTCTACGAAAGTATGTTCCGCCTGGGAATCGAACCCACAACCCATCGTTCAGTAGACTTGTGTTCTACCAACTGAGCTAGCCGGGCGGCTGTGAATAATAACTTTTGAATTGACACCTTTGATAAACACAATACACAAGTTATTAATATATATAGTATTTTACTCAAAAAATGGAATATTTTTATCCAAGTTTAATTAGTGGCCAAAATTTACAATCGTCAGAATATTTGATCTAAATGATTCTGTGTCAACTTAACAAACAAGTAAATCTGTGAGCTAATGCTCACTAGTGATACCCCTGCCAAAATCTAAAAATATGAGACAAACAGGAAGTAGATGAGCAAGGAGCATGAAATCGCTTTACACCACATGGGACTATAGGATGAAGCAATATGCAAAGTTTTAGGCTGCTGCATGTTATAGTTGCTGAGAAAACTGCGACGGAAATTTTGTAACGGACGCACGGACGGACAAGGGTAAAACAGTATACCCCCCTCTTCTTCGAAGCGGGGGTATAAATATGGGTTGATTGCAGTGCTTGAAATCATATGAATTTACTTTCAGTGTTTGTGAAAGATTTGGAGTAAATCCCAGCTTCACATATAAAATTTCATTTTTTCACTGACAAATTCCAATTTAACATACCTAATTTCATTTTTTTCACTGACAAAACTCCAATTTAACATACCTAATTTCGATTTTCACTGACAAAATTCCAGTTTAACATACCTAATTTCATTTTTTCACTGACAAAACTCCAATTTAACAAACCTAATTTCGATTTTCACTGACAAAATTCCAATTCAACATACTGTCACATAATGGGCAATCCTAAACATGTCTAATTAATCATATAGACATATCTAGAGTACATACATACATTTGACAGATGGTCAAGTTGTGAGTTGATATTGTTGCTAGTCAGTTAGAATTTGAAACTAGAGTAGAAACATGCAATTTTAGGATATATAATTATTAAGATGTTCGAGAGCTGTGAGCTGCTCGAACATATAAGTTAGGAACATTGCTTTGAATCTGGACATTATAAGTTATGATATTAGATTTAGAACTTTATTAAGTATGTTTGTAAACAGTAACGATCACGGACCATTATTAAACATCATATACAAACTTGTGTTGTTATAAACTATATCCTAAGTATTAATGTTGGTGTTTGTGTACCAAACACATGATTCACACAACAGTGTGGCAACGTAACAATCCGTAGCATCCGCTACGCCACAATACCTAATTTCATTTTTTCACTGACATAACTCCAATTTAACATACCGAATTTCATTTTTTCACTGACAAAATTCCAATTTAACATACCTAATTTCATTTTTTCACTGACATAACTCCAATTTAACATACCGAATTTCATTTTTTCACTGACAAAATTCCAATTTAACATACCTAATTTCATTTTTTCACTGACATAACACCAATTTAATATACCTAATTTTATTCTTCACTGACAAAATTCCAATTTAACATACCTAAATTAATTTCATTTTTTCACTGACAAAATTCTAATTTAACATACCTAATTTCATATTTTCACTGACAAAATTCCAATTTAGCATACTAATTTCATTTTTTCACTGACAAAATTCCAATTTAACATACCTAATTTCATTTTCAAAGATTCAATCCCTCTTTTCACAGACTAAAAATATCATTTTATTGCGTGTAAATCTTCACTTGCGGGTTTAGCGCAAAACAGTCTTAACTCAATATATGAAAAGTGTGAGTTACGCCTCTTTCATGCTAAACCCACAAATTCTGATGATATATATTTTGACATACATGATTAGCATATTGATAACAGTCATTAGGTTAACAGAGTTTTCAGCAAAAAGAAAGAGAGAAATATTTGGTCTTAAAAATGTTCTGTTAAAAAAGCATTAAAGTTCATCTAAATGCAATAATTTATGTATTTCATTTTCTTTTATAAATCTATTGAGAGAATAACTCGGCAAGCAAGGCATTATTTTCTTGAATTATAAGTCTTTTTGTTTTAGATTCCAGTAAACATAAAATATTTTGATCAAAAACTTACTATGCAACATAGGCACTTCAGGTTTCTACTAAAAAAAAACTAACATTTGTCAACCCTTTCAAAATTTACAATGTATATGTTATTAGAAAATCTTGAATACAAGACAAGGATGAATTGTCACTGTGAAGTTATTCAATGTTAATTGTTCATTTTTTTCTCAACTGTCAAAACATGAGTAATTTCACGGTGAATGATTTTGTTAAATTATTGTTGTAATACATCCACGAGTTTCCGAAAGTGCGTATTATGATCGAGTAAAGCTGCTTATGCCGTATGATATGTTTTAGTCAAGACATATTTATTAACAATTAGGCCGCTAGCACAAAAACAATGCATTCAGACACCGTGAAATTATTCAAGCTTTGACAGTTAAGAAACAAGAGCTCCGCTGGGCGGGGCATTATACGCCCGTGTGCAGTCCATGCTGTGTTCTATCTCATATGAAGTCCCTGTGACCTTGACCAATGACCCTGGGATCTCAGAATAGGTCCCATCCTTAACTGGAGGGCTATCCAAAGCAAAGATTTCGAGAACCTAGGTACAGCCATGGTTGAGTTATCACCGACACAAAGTTTTCCCATACAAACTTCCAGTGATCTTGACCCTGGGGCCTCAGAACCAAAAGTTCTCGCCCTTGACCCAAAGAGTATTGATACATAAAATTTGGTGATCTTAGGTAAAGTTGGTTGTTGGACAAGGTTTTTCCTCATGATTTTTCTTGTGACTTTGACCTTTAACCCAGGGACCTAAAACCAAAGGGGCATATGCTAGACATTAAGGCTCCACTTAAATAAAATTTGGAAAACCTACAATGTAGGTACAATCATTATTGAGTTACTGTCCCGAAAATGTTTCAATATGAATTAAGGCCCTGTGACCATGACTTTTGACCCTGGGGTCTCCAAATCAAAAGAGAACATCCAATACCAAAGAGCTATCAACACATTACATATTAAGTTATTGTCTGGACAAGGATTGTCCACATGATGCCCCTGTGACCTCAATCTTTGACCCAGTTTTGACCCAAAACCAATTGGGAACATCCTTGACACATGGGCTACCCTCACATAAAATTTGGTGAACTAAATTCATGTTACTTATTAAATATAGCATTATTTCCATGGTTTGCCATTTTGACTTTGTTAACATATTGATTGAACATTTGAAGTCACTGCTTGGTAATTTGATATCTTCTGGATGATGGTTTAAACTTGACCTAGGGGCCCCAAAACCAATAGGGAACATTCTTGACACATGGGCTACTCTCACATGAAATTTGGTGAACTTAGGTGCAGTCATTGTTGATTTACTACACGGACAATGTTTTTCAATATGATGCCCCTGTGACCTTGACCTTTGACCCAGGGGCCCCAAAACCAATAGGACATAACCATGACACATGGGCTACTCTCACATAAAATTTAGTGAACCTAGGTACATTGGTTGTTCAGTTATTGTCTGGACAAGTGTTTCATTGTCTCCCATTTTGACTTTATTAACATATTGATAGAACATTTGAAGTCACTGCTTGGTAATTTGATATCTTCTGGTTGAAGGTTTAAACTTGACCCTATTTCCCAAAAACTGATAAGGCACATCCTTGACACATGGGCTACTCTCACATGAAATTTGGTGAACCTAGGTACAGTCATTGTTGAGTAATTACCCGGACAATGTTTTTCAATATGATGCCCCTGTGACCTTGACCTTTGACCCAGGGGCCCCAAAACCAATAGAGCATAACCTTGACACTTCCGCTACTCTCACGTAAAATTTAGTGAACCTAGGTACATTGGTTGTTCAGTTATTGTCTGGACAAGGTGTTTCCATATGATGCCTCTGTGACCTTGACCTTTGGGTCTGGGGCCCAAAAACCTATTGGGAACATCCTTGACACAAGGGCTACATTCACATAAAATTTTGTGAACCTAGGTACAGTCGTTGATGAGTAATTGTCCAAACAAGGTTTTTCAATATGATGCCCCTGTGACCTTGACCTTTGACCCAGGAGCCCCAAAACCAATAGGGCATATCCTTGACACAAGGGCTACCCTGACATTGAATTTGATGAACCTAGGTACATTGGTGGTTCAGTAATTGTCTGGACAAGTGTTTCATTGTTTGCCATTTTGACTTTATTAACATATTGATAGAACATTTGAAGTCACTGCTTGGTAATTTGATATCTTCTGGTTGAAGGTTTAAACTTGACCCTGTTTCCCTAAAACTGATAAGACACATCCTTGACACATGGGCTACTCTCACATGAAATTTGGTGAACCTAGGTACAGTCATTAGTGAGTTATTACCCGGACAATGTTTTTCAATTTGATGCCACTGTGACCTTGACCTTTGACCCAGGGGCCCCAAAATCAATAGTGCATATCCTTGACACATGGGCTACTCTCACATGAAATTTGGTGAACCTAGGTACATTGGTGTTTCATTTATTGTCCGGACAAAGTTTTTCCATATAATGCCCCTGTGACCTTGACCTTTGAACCTGGGGCCCCATAAACCTATAGGGCGCATCTTTGACACATGGGCTACTCTTACATAAAATTTGGTGAACCTAGGTACAGGCGTTGTTGAGTTATGGTCCGGACAAGGTTTTTCAATTTGATGTCCCTGTGACCTTGACCTTTGACCCAGGGGCCCCAAAACCGATTGGGAACATCCTTGACACATGGGCTTCTCTCACATAAAATTTGGTGATCCTAGGTAGATTGGTTGTTAAGTTATTGTCAGGACAAGTTTTTTTCCCATATGATGCCACTGTGACCTTGACCTTTGACGCAGGGGCCCCAAAACCAATAGGGAACATCTTTGACACATGGGCTACTCTTACATTAAATTTGGTGAACTTAGGTACATTGGTGGTTCAGATATTGTCCGGACAAGTTTTACCTATTTTAAGTCCCAGTGACCTTGACCTTTAACCCTGGGGTCTCAAAATCAATAGGGAACCTCCTCCACCCAAGGGCTATCAACACATAAAATTTGAGGAACCTAGGTTCATCCTTTCTTGAGTTATCATCCGGACAAGCAATTGTCCACGGACGGACAGACGGACAGACGGACAGACGGACAACAGCATAACATAATACGACCGTTTTTTCAAAACGGGCGTATAAAAATGGACAATACACCCATGGTATTGTGATAGTGTGTAATCAATCACCATAAAAGTATTCAAACTTTGACGGTTGTGAAAAAATAGACAACATGAAGTCATGTGGGAAAAAAAACAAAACCATTTCATGAAATAACAACAACAAAATAAAATCCTCAAAACCTACCTGTACACATGTGCAGGTTTTTATAAAGAACAAGCAAATATTGATTTACAGTGCTCTACTAACATAACACTAAATAATTCCTTCAAATGAAACATGATTATTTTTAAGATAACATTATAACACCTCAGAAGCTAAGACATGAATGAAAACTTTAAGACAAAAAACCTTCAGATTGGAATGGATAGCTTCACACAAAACAACATCATAACTATGATTGTAAACCTCATTCAAAAACAATGTTACAGTAAGACCTGATTATCATTATGTAAACATGAATGGAAAATCTTCCAGTCAAGCACTTGTTGTGATAATCATACAATCTTCAACAGTCTTTGATATGTTGGAAGTCAATCAGATCTTCCAATATGCTCAGTCGATCATGTTGACCCAATAACCTGCATGGTGCTAAGGGCTAGTAAAAATTGATAAGGCTAATTAATGTAAATTGCTAATTTCATTATAGTCAGGCTGGTTGAAAATATAATGTTGCACATAACAATGTACTACAATCCACATCAAAACAAGCTAGTACAATGCCTAGGGCTAGTGAAATTCAATTCAGGCTAATGAAAACTGCTTATTGCATTATAGTCAGACTAGACGATAAATTAATGTTCCTAATTACCGCAATACATAACAAATCAAGCTAGTACAATGCCAAGGGCTAGTAAAATGATTCAGGCTTGTGAAAAATGCTAATTTCATACAGTAGGGCTATTTGAAAATTTTGCTCATTACTATTATTATTATCAAACTAGCAAGTGCTCGTCAAAATTTAAGATGAAGTTTGTGTTACAAAAATTTTTTAATTGAATGAAATCCAGGAAACTATTCCGAAATCTGTTAGAGAAAAGGTTTTAGATTTTCTGGTTGTGACATGAGTGAAAAGTAGCCTTTTTTCACCTTAACGCGCTTGGGCTATTTCAAGATGCTCTAATTCCATTACTAATTACCAGACAGATATGCAACTTGGCCGAGTCATTCCCTGGGTGACTGCCTTTCAGAAAAACCATATTAAGCCTAGATCCAAGTTACTATGGCAACACTTGGGTGCAGCAAAAAGGGCAGAAAGCATTTTGTACCATTTCCTTGCACTCAATGATTTCGATTTTTTTTCTGGAGATGAAGGGGGCTGAGCCTCTATAACCCTTGACCAGTTTAAGGTTAAGTCATATGTGATACAGACTATTCACAATATTTCTACAGTAAAATAGCATTAAAGGTCAAAACCTTACAAGGCAGCTGCAATAGGCACAAAGACCCTTGACTTCTATATTATGATTCTTATTTATGCTAGTATAAATACCATAAGTCATTAGGACTTTTGGTCATTCAGGCTATTGTGTTACTAACAGTGAGTCAAGATTCATTGGCAAAACTTTTATAATAGCATTAGAATAACTTGACTGCTACATCACCTTGCCATCGTTTATTATCCAATCATAAATACACATAACAAAAAGTCAATTCATGTGACACATTTTTCCACATCAAAGCAGTAATCATATTTGTAGAGTATTTTAAGATGGTGAGGACATATGGCATTGATAATCGCCATGACAACAAAGCAGTTTCTTACACCATTTTACTATCATTAATAGCAGCTCTCCAAAATTTATAGAAAATCAACACAAAACAAATACAACTGAGATTATTGATGTATGTGTTTATGATCACAGAGATCAATCAGTATGATTGGTTTAGTTTTCATGGTGATTTATGCCACATTATGCCACTCAACACAACTATAGCCAGTACTAAGCACATATCTTGACCAATAAATGACCATATATGACTCTATCAATACAGCACTTATTGGGGGAATAACCACAGAAGTTCAGGGCTCGACAAATTTTCTGGAAGCAACTCGTCCTGCAGGACAAGCAACTTAGAATTTTCACCATGTATTTCCAATGGTTTAACCATTTCAGATATTTATGAACAAAAAATTAAAAAATACCATTCGGAACTCCTCGGCCATTGGCTAGGAATAACCTTGGACATATTTAGGTGCCATATTGAAACTACCGGTGTTGAAGTAAACAAATACACAATCGTTTAGGCAATGAGTGAGGTTTCATTTTTAGTCCGTAAATTTGAAATTGCACAGTTAAGTGATATCGCTGAACAATATTTGGTTCAATATATAACATAGAAATATGTTTTGACAAAGATCTGTGTGTATACGACAATAACTTTTTTGCATAACTGTTACCAGCTTTGCCTCGCATAGGTAGTAAAATCACAATCCGCCAGGGTAGACCCCCCATGAATCCTTCCGAGATTATTCATTTATAAAAGGTTGAGGTGTTGCAAATGTAAAAAATACCTTACTTCCATAGCAAAGGGAGATAATAGGTCATTTTCATCAAACATTTTCATAATAATTTTGAAACTGAATATAACTTTAGAAATTTAATCCATGCAAAATGATAAACATGACGTAAAAAATGAAGAACAAAATACTTTGTTATAGTTTATAATAGTTTTCAAATATATTGATAAATGTAAACTGAGAATTCTACCATAATGATTTATAGTAATGTGCAATAATCATTAACATGCACAATATTAAATGTGCAAGAAAACAAGCATACACATTTTGAAAAGATTTTTGTTCTAAGGATTCAGCCATTTTTATTCCATATCAAAACATAGTTTATTTATTTATTTTATTTACAATTTACAGGCTTTTCCAGACAGACTGGATGATATTTATAGATAAAGCTTCTAGCAATAGACTGCCTGTACTTTAAACTTAAATTTTATACCTGGTACAAAGTATTACACTGATAAAATGTGCACGAAAACAAAAGAATTAAATCTGTAACTTAGAACCAGACCTTTACATACATCTTTTTTCAGTTATACTATAGCATTCCTAATCACTGTCCTACTCCTAGCCCTGGGACAGGTCAAGATCAGTTACCTTAAGCTTTAAATCAGTAATAAGCAGAGTAAAGCTATTATTATCTACCAAGAAGGTGCTTTTGAATGAAGGGCAGATAAAAACCTTATTACAGTTATTCTCTGTATACAGTCCAACTTGAGCTAATGGACACCTCTTGACAACGGACACCTGTGGACAACGGACACATCGATTTCCCCCCATCAAAAATGCTCTTTAAATTACTTCTGGACAGCGGACACCTGTCGTCTGCGGACAGCGGACACCTGTATTGTCTCCCAAATCAATAATATTACCCCAAACAACGGAAGTTACCAATTAACAAGTGACACTTTGTATGAGAGGCGTCATGTATATAAAACAGCGGTAGTCCGTTGACGAACACGTGACTTAATCATGGTAAAGGTTTATACAATGAGGTGATAATCTTATGATTTAATAACTGAAATGTTTTTATAGCACTTTAATTACGTGTTAATTTGTTAAAACTGTCTGCATAAGTATTTTGCTCGTCTTAGTTCACATAATTGGCATGAAATTTATAGACATTTTGAACAAGCAAATATACGGACATTGCAGGATATTATGCCCGGGAAGCAATTTCTACATTATATGAGGCATGTCCATCAGAACCTGTCCATAGAGGACACCTGTCCACAAAGGACACTTTGGGATTTTCCCGTGACTGTCCTTTGTTCACAGGTTAGACTGTATATTGGATTCAACTTTCTTGTACTAATTCATTTTAGCTTCCTTGTAATGTGAAACAAGTTCTTACTTGTAACTTAGATATATCACTTTTGAATCCGCTTCCTGGTACTCCAGTACTGAGCTAGTAGGATAAAGTTTCTTGCTCAAGGAAACAACGTAGTAGGTTTTGGATGGGATTCAAACCAGCGAGGAGCTGGCTATCCAATGATTACCAGTCCAATATTGCAACCCCTGGGCCACGCCCCTCCTTAATGGATTCAACTTCATTCCACACACAGGTCAGCCCAGTATTAAGCTACTTTAAACTGAAAACCCTATGAACTAGTGTTCCGAAGTAAATTTGTACAAATAAGTATTACATACCCTTGCATCCCAGGATCCCTCTCCATGTGATTGGGGAGGGGCTGGGAGGGCATTCTAGGATTTGGGAGGCGTATCCTGTCCAGTATGGTGCAAACGTCTAAGAGAAAGTGGATTCCTCTTTGAGTGTGGTGAATACAACTTTAGTACATCTGATCAGCCAAGAATCTGAAGACAGAAATCAACATTTATAATAGATATGAAGAATAGTGTTTCAAGATACATATTAAAATATATCAGAAATATACATATGAAAAGAGGTACAGTGGTAGGATGCATGCTTAGGAACCGAGAGGTACAGGTTTGAACCCTACTCAGGGCACTACTCATTTTCTTGAGCAAGAAATTTACCTACAGTTGTTCCACTCCACCCAGGTGTAAATGGGAACAGTGAGGGACCATCTACCTGAAGATGCTTTCAATGACCACGAAATTATTGTACAAAATGTAGTCAGCTGAACATGTATATGGATGCAGACTTAAACCACACTTAAACTTTAATATGATTACTTTAGAATCAGTGTTATCTCAGACTTGTAGAAAAGTGAAGTACATTGTCACACTACAGGTGATATTATAATACAAGAGGAAAACACCCTGTCATCATTATATAACAAAATTACAAGGCTTCACACCCAGTTCTATTTCTTTTTATTCTTCATATTAATCGGTTTCTATCTTAATTTCTGAGAGTAAACCTGGCATGGGTTCTTGATAGTCAAGCATTGAGGTTTTGCAGTTAGAATTATAATGTTACTTTGTGATAGTGAGTGTTTACAGTGTTCGCGATTTTTCCAAACTTCACCAAGTCCCCGGGACTCAGTGGTGTAAAATATATTGAGTCCCAATTCAAATGTGATGAGTCCAGAATTATAAAAATGTTGATGCTTATCCTGGTGTCATTTGTTTTGACGCACTTAAGGCAACAAAATGTGTATATCATGTGATTTCAGAGAAGACAGCAAATTACAACTAAAAATCGATGATTTCATTCCTTTTGTACATTTTTGAACATTTTCAAGGACATAACACTCGTCGAAAATGGTTAAATTTTGATTGTAACCAAGGGCCGTTGCAGCATCCATGTACTAAAAAATCAACTGTAATGAAACATGGAAAAAGCAAAATTAGTTCTGCGAGCACTCAGTCTGTTACATGATGCAAAAATATCCAAGTACTATTTTTTAGACAAATGAAAAAAATAGCATGTCAATATTTTTTTCCTTCTGAAAAAACGAACCCGGCACATATCAAAATCAGGTAACAAAATAATTACCCCTACATTCTACAAGATAATTAAGTATTTTTTTTGTATAATCAAAACATCTCATGTCTAAATAAAAGTATTATTTTAAAAGTAAAATTTTGAATAACATAATATTTGAAAGCATTGAATCAAATGAACATATATATATGACGGTCAGGCAATTAAAAATTAAAATCTGATTAGCGTTCGTGGACAATATAACGAGTACAGCTTTCTAAAGCGTGATCTTTTCTAACATTTAGCGTAACATTTTTTTTCGCATGCCTATTGCATGTTTCTAAAAATAGATGTGTGTTTAATCGATCGAGAATGAAAAATATTCCCACGCTTATAATTGCAAAAATCAACATGCAAAGATGTTGGGCAAGTTTGCATTGGTAAAATATTGGAAAATTGACCACGAAAGAAGTAAACTTAGATAATTTTATAAGTGCATCTCTTTTTATTTTATTTTAAACATAAAGCACATTCATCTTAATTGCAAAGTGTAGCCACGCTATCAGTGACGTCATACAAGATTGCACTGGTATGATCAAAACAAAGATGTCATTGAAATATATGTGCGTCGAAACATGAGATCGGAAATTAAAATTGCATTTTTATGACTTGATAAGGACCAGTCTTTAAATTCTTTATCTAATAGCCCAGATTCTTGGAATAGCGACTGTGTTTAACTTTCTTGATTGGCAGCCCGGCCATTTTGTGGTTGCTACGCAAGGTGCGTTATCGAAACGCGGCTTCATCGCACTTGCTTCCAGTTAACTTTCGTGAACGATAAACTTCGCCCAATGAGAAATAAATTGATTAAACCAATGTGAAATGCACTTAAACATCGAACAGGTCATTTTTATCGAACGAAAAAATCCATTTACTACGGTTATATCGCAGAACAGCTCTAAAAGTGTCGTATTTCCCGTGGAAAAGCGTTTCGATTTTTTTTCGTCCCTGGCGATTTTTATGCGTAAATAGATATGTTTACGGCGTAAACGCGAACACTGGTTTATCATGCACCACCCCATTTATTGCATTTAGTTTTTGAGTGAAATTACAGAGTGAGATGCAGTACTGTAAGTTTGGACACATGAGAATGTCATGGACCAGGGTAAGGTTTTTGCCGGCAAAAATGAATTTTTGTCCTTGCCTGTGGCAAAAACTGGCAATAACTGGGGGAAAAAGACAAAAATGGAAAAAAGACTCCAAAATGGTTTTGTTTTGCTCAATGTTGTGCTTGTATCTCACGCATGGGCAAATACTATAGAGATTTTTCTTTGTTTAATGGTTCATTCTTAGCTTCTAAATAAGAATACAATCTTAAATGAATAAAATTACAAGAAGCGCCGCAATGCGCAAAACCAGGTTTTCAACAACCAAGTTTTGATGTGACAGGAATGAGAAATGAAAGATGGCAGTGGAGAAAAATGATGCTGTTAAAAAACAACATGGATACAAAGCATTCATTTGAAAGCAACAAAATCAATACATGCAAAATGAAGCAATTACGTGGAAACTGAATTTCTATCTAAGCAACAGTGACCTTGACCTTGATCACAGACAATTGCGTAGCAATCCCAAGCCGCCTCTTGATATAAGCTACCCATACACCAAGTTTGGTGCCAATAGGTCAAAGCAAACTAAAGTTATTGAGTGGAAACTGAATTTCTATTTTTAGTATCAGTGACCTTGACCACAGACACCTGGGTGGCATCGATCCCCAAACTGCCTCTTGATATAAGGTACCCATACACCAAGTTTGGTGTCAATAGGTAAAAGCAAACTAAAGTTATTGAGCTGAAACTGAATTTCTATTTTTAGTGTCAGTGGCCTTGACCTTGATCACAGACACCTGGGTAGCAATCCCAAGCTGCCTCTTGGTATAAGCTACCTATACACCAAGTTTGGTGTCAATAGGCCAAAGCAAACAAAAGTTATTGAGCGGAAACCAAAAGTTTTTGCCACCCTATTTTTTTTCCGCCAGCGGCAAAAACTGTCCAACCCTGTCAGGGACACACGCACTGGTGGCCTCTTTTGAACTTTAAGGTTTTCTCTGGAGATACATTGCAGTACTGGTTCTATATTATACTACTACAATACTTGTTTTCCATGTTATACTACTTATCTATCAGTTTAAGACATAGGAGGATTCTACATGAAAATATTTTGATGTAGACTTCATTTGCATTGAGCATTTCTCTGTTTCCGACAAATGACCTGACCATTTACAAACTTTCAGAAACTTTGGACAATGATGCTATGAAGCATTCTGAGTAAAAGATATCTTATTAAATCTCTTGGTATCAATTTTCCAGAATGACAAAATCTTGTTGAAAATGAGTCCAACTCAGAGTGACAAATAAAATGTTTTCTGCAAATAGCTGGTATCTAGATTTGTGATGTTTAAGAAATTATGAACAGAACAGATACTTTATAAAAGGGCTTGAGCAATACTCATCACCCGAAAAAAATACAATAAACATATATATACAATTACATGCGACATGAACATATGATAAACAAGAGGAGTAGTTGTAGGTCTTGGACTTCTCTAAGATATGATGGCTAATATACACCATGTCGAAATTTTGTTCTTTGCTGCAAAGATTATAAAAAACGAAGGCACAACAAATCCACAGTTTGTCGTATCTTTGTATTTCTAATCTTAACGGCAAAGGAACCAAATATGACAGAATAAATACAACTATAAGTATAAAATGTTAGTCCTAAATATAAGACTTCAAATTTAAACAAGTGGAATGTTCAGACCTGAATCGATGTTCGACACTAAAATTTTTGCTATGCATTTTGAAGCAATCCGTTTAGACCCTACGTAACAGAAAAAAATCAAAATGATAAAAAGGTTACGTAAGGTCTTATATTTAGCCTTATATATAGTGGTGTCCGCTAATATCGTGGGTTCGGTAATATCGCGGTATTGTCCCTTTGTTGTTATTATTCCTGATGCGCCACCTAGCGATGATTGCAGTGACGCCATTTTGTAGGTCACACGTCATCAGTTACTTTTACAAACAAAAATTGATATATGCCGTTCGAAATGGTGAATAAACATACTTTTTTCTTAACCATCAATAAAATTGAAATCCCGAAAATGTTCTGTACCACCATGTCACCTAAAACTGCTTTTATTCAAAGAAAACCCAGCCCACAACTCTGAATTTTTCAAAAAGTTCGTCTGCTGCATTATTTTTATGAATAAAATGGCTACAGTCAATGAATGACGTATGTGGGCTAAACGCTGACGAAATCAGTAGTAAAAATAAGAGGCCCACACAGGGATGTTTATTTCCCAGTGCAAAATTGCGCTGACATAAAAGATAATTTTTTAATGGATTTGCATCACAGGTCTTGTAAAAATAAAGCATTCTTGAATAAAAA
This sequence comes from Mactra quadrangularis, assembly GCA_025267735.1. Lineage (NCBI taxonomy): Eukaryota > Metazoa > Mollusca > Bivalvia > Venerida > Mactridae > Mactra > Mactra quadrangularis. The sequence goes on along the minus strand of CM046298.1, from coordinate 38,649,658 downwards.
ATATACTAAATTGAGACATGTCAAGGGTTTAAAGGTTTTAAAAAAATAAACTACCAAAATGTGCAATTTAAGGAAATATCATTCAAACTCTTTGTTTAAAACCTGTTTCTTCCATGTTAACAGGAGCCAGCTGATAAAATTATATTTAACATTCCTTTTTCCAGTTAAAAGTTTTTCCAATGTGTTTGAAACTTTTTTTGCGATAATCTGTTACTTCTTCTAATCAACTTTGCTCAATGTTTACGTGGATTAACATTTGGTAAGGCCTCAACGAAATGCCGCGATATTAAAGAACTTGGAGATTATGTAAGTAGGTCAAATATGGCTGTCAATTTCTGGAAATTCCCACGCTTTATTGACATGGATTTTAAAACGATTGCTGCCAGTTATAGAGGGAAGATGACACAAAATGATAATACATAAATATTTTAAAAGTAACTTATTAAATATTGTTTTATTGTTTTTGTTGAAACTGTTAGTACCGCGATATTACCGAACTCCATCCTACATAGCCTTAGGTTATCTAGAGTGACAGCACTCTCATAACTCAAGACTCTGAGGCTGGAGTCATCATTGTTATGGCCTTTAAATTGGCCCAGTCAGGCCAGTGCCTAACTTAAGATTTAGCCATATCATATATCTTGTCTTGACTTGCTTTTTGTAATTATTGACAACCAAGAGAAACAATAAATACTGAAATTCAGACTTCCACTACCGATTAAAATCGAAGGGGTTCGCTGACATGATTGTTTTTAAACCGGCATGAGTATTGTCAATACCCCACCCATTATCCAGTCCATTGTCTTTCCGCAGAATTTTTACGGGTTATTTTGGAGTTGCAGCACAGTGTAAGTCAAATGATCGCATATGCAAACATGAAGTAGGGTAAGACTTTTTATAGAGCAAATGTCAAAATTGAACTAAAAAGAAAATCGGCTCTAGAAACCGTAAAATAAATTTATTTCCTACTCACCGAAATGTAAATAAATTCTGTTGCATTGTGGTATAGAAAAATAAAGTTTGCGCTAAAACCAAGGTAAATACGGAACCTCCCGGTAAAAAATAACTTCCATTTAGAAAAATACACAGTGACCTCCCCTTAAACAGAAATATCGTCTGCTTCCCAAAACGAGGACGACTTTGATACACATCCAAATGAAAAGGAAAGGGATGCATCGCTCATAATTTTGAAAATGGTTACATAAAAACTAATTCATACTCCGGAAAACATCAATTTCTTCGTCAATACACAGGTCTTTGACCCTGGGTAATATCATAGATCCTATTAGGATCCTTGATTAGATATCAGAGCAGGGATTTTATATAGAATCCCTGATCAGAGACACAGCTATATATATATACTGTTATTTTTGTCCTTGGTTATATACACTTGGCACCCAACATAAATATAAACATAGAGGGAAATTTTGTGAGATTCATACATTGAAACACAAACAGTATATATATGTGTGCCACACTTTTCTACACTATATATATATATGTTACAGGGAATGTGTGTAACTAGGGATTTCACGTAATCCCTAACCATATCAGGGAATTCATGTTGGGGTTACATGAAATCCCTAAAATATACATGTAATTTCATTTTTACACAAATTCCCTGATACAGATTATGTTGATTTGCAATGAAATTCTTACATTTAATGGCCATAAAATAAACAACTCAAACACTTTAATTATTTACAGCAAATGTTTTATGCAAATGGCCTATTTGTTTTTTATAACAATTATTGTACTAACAAACATATGACTTATATTCAAACGTTCTACGTATAATTGTCCGTACTACACTAAGTAAATTTATTTTAAATACATGTATTTGGTAAAAAGTATAATAACTTTATAACGCACATCATTTACAAAAAGGAAAGTAAACAACTCTAACAAACGTACAGTGCTGAAAATAAGACATATAGAAAAAACATACATATACAAGACATTTGATGTAAGCAAAGAAGTTAGAACAATGTATAACGAGAATCTATTTGTTAACCATATTGAAGAATAAATTTAAAACTTATTTGTAATTATTTACATACATTACAGGGAATGTGTGTAACCAGGGACTTCACGTAATCCCTAACCAAGTCAGGGAATTTACGTAATTCACAAACAAATATAACTATACCGATGCTTTGGAAACCCAAGCTATATAATACCATGATTGCATTCGCATAACAAGAATATCAATGCATAATCGAGAAAACATTTAATTAGTTACACTTTACAGAACAACAAATCATATTTTACATTTCAATCATGATAATTTTGTGGTCAGGGAATATGTGTAAAAATTGAAAAATAAATCAGGAAATACGTGAAATCCCTAGAAGATTTCAGGGTTTACATGTATTCCCTGGCAGAATTTTATGTAGCTGGGGATTACATGTTCAGTTATCCCTAAATTTCAGGGATTACGTGAAATCCCTTGTTACACACATTCCCTGTAACATATAAAACGACCCTTTTTATGGTCATTGATCTATATAAACGCCGCACAATTTACTATGTAATGGGCATTATTCGTATTTTTAAATCATATTTGATTAAAAGAAAACTAAATTCACAGAAAATGTAAAATAAAAATGCTCCAAAACGACTGGATTCATTTGTGTTAGCGGTGGTTATTTTAAACAGGAAAGTTATGCTAAGGAAGTTTGTATAAAATATCAATGCATAACCGCGAAAACATTTAATTAGTTACACTTAACAGAACAACAAAACATATTTTACATTTCAATCATGATAATTTTGTTGTCAGGGAATATGTGTAAAAAATTGAAAACAAATCAGGGAATACGTGAAATCCCTAGAAAACTTCTGTCAGGGTTGTAGTTATTACATCACGATAAATGGAAGTATCTGAACATTGTGAGGATTTTTTGTGAGACCTACCACGATTGTCGTTCTTATGTCGCAACGAGGGGAAGTAACATTCTAAGCATTCTAGTACTCACAGGTTATCAAGTTTCTCGAGAATCGAGATAATCTCTGGGTACGTGAATGGGGTTTTGTGGAATCACCCTCAAGTATCAGGTTGTCGTACAAGCAAAAATTCAAAGGGCAGTAACTGGTTTGAGGATTTCGAGTGAAATCTCCCATTGGGTTGTCGTTCTTACATTACTTTAAAGGGAAATAACCGCAGTGGAGATTATGTTTAACCTACCAAGATTAATTTTCTTTCGTCACAATAGAGGGAAATTACTGCTGTGGTGGACTGATAAAACTCTGCACAGCGGTTATTTCTCTTTTATTGAATAAATAATCACTCATTCAGAGTGACATACTTTTACATGTACTAGTAACTAGTTTTCATTTTCTCTTTTACATTTCAATGTATTCTATGTATAATTTATTCTTCTTTAAGTTAATTTTTGTATTCGATTAAGTTAAAAATAAATAGTTTATTTGATAATTTGGGAAAACAACAAGATTAATTAATTACATTTACATCAGTTACCTGAAGTATGTTATATGACATCAAAAAGCATAAAGTAAGTGTAAACAAATGTCACATGGTACTACATGTACTAGCGTTATGTGATAAATGTGAAGACGATGATTAAAGTACCAACGTGTGATGTTCTGCTATAAGGGGTTTGGAGCTGTGTGTGAAATCGCCTACCATGAATGTCGTTCTAACATCACAATAAAGAGTAATAACCAATGCGAAGATTTTGAGTGGAACCTCATACTCGGATTGTCATTATAATGATATATTATTTGCTCCACCACACAATCTTCAACACTATACATATATACAACAATAATACTCTCAGATAAAGGTCCTGGTTACATTTGAAAAATAAGAGACAAACACCAAAGTATGTGTATATGTCATTTTATTTGTAAATGACGTATTTAAAAAATATATATATATGCACACATAAAAAACATTGTTTAAGTACAACACTTACAACTAACTATATCATTTTTCTGTGTTGAGTTTAGATATACATGTAAAGTTCACTCAGAGAAAAAAACACAACATTTGATCGTTGGAGTTTCAGATCTATCTTGGCCTTAAAATTCAGTTTTTTGGAACAAAGGTACTCAGAATTCAGAACCTTAATAAGATGTGCGCAAAACTAAGTACAAATTCGAACAGAAATTGCAAATAATACGACCGCTTTAATTCTGTAGTTTTTCAATGAAATATGTATTGAGTTTTCGTAAATGTTTTTTTTATCTCACAGAACAAAATTGGTCGAATAAAATTTAGGTGCTTTGTTGGTCCTATTATGGACGTAGCGTAATGTCGTAATGTCGCTAAAAGGTTAACAAAGAAAGTGGCTAAACCTACCCTTTACACCCTCAGATTGTCCCACAGACATTCAAACTTTATGTTTACAAGGATGAGTTCAGGTAGGGAAAAGATGTATTCAGTAGAGAATAATTGTACTTTTTTGCCTAAAATAATCGTGTATGGGCAACCATCTAGTGTCAGCTTACGACCAGAACAGTCGTAGGCTCGATCCCAGTCTGGACAATCGATTTTTATGGTGTAATATTTTAAGTCCAATTACAAGGTTATTAATATAGTATGTTATAACATTTATTTGCTGTTCGAGCTTGAGCCCTGTCTCAGAGTGGATGTACTTAACGTGACCAGTTAAATTTTTAGTTTGATATACCACAAAACTGAAATTAAAAAAGATTGTCCAGACTCTTTTAATTGTTATGAAGCATCTATAGACAGCAAAGTGAAATATACGCTTGTGATGAAATACACGTACTTGATCGTCTCGATTAGATTAGTTATTTAGTTTAAGAATAAAACTTGATTTTCAAAATGTTTGCAGCTAAGGTCGTACTCGTGCCCTACACTGTAGTCAAGTCGTAGGACGCGCTAAGGGATCTAGTGTTCCCGGGTTCCAACAAGGGGCATAGCTAATTTACTTCCTCGAGCAAGATATTAACCTACAGTTGTTCCACTCCAACCAGGTGTAAATGGGTACTGTGTGACCATCTGCCCGAAGAAGATTTCAATGTTATCGTACAAATTAGTAAAGTCGGTTGTATAATTATGTTTGTAAAAGCAAACATTAAACCGAACTTGAACTTTTTGTAAACTCATGAACGGTCAGATGAAAAATTATGCAAGGCAATGTTCAGCGTATGCCGTTTTTGAAGCCGGGACTAGAGACTAGAATGTTTGATTCATAGATCAGGACATTGTTAGTAGCTATGTGATTCGGATTCGATTACTGGTTGCGACCAAAGGTGCCCGTCGCATCCAAAAGCCAAAATTTTGTTTTGTAAAAAATTATAAGGTATCTAACTTGTATTTGTTGTTTTATGATAGTTGGAGCATGTTTAAGTAAAAATTAACAATTATTTGGGGTTTTGTAATGCGATGGACACCTGTGGTTGCGACAGGCCATAACAATGGATGATCATTTGACAGTAGTTTTAATTTTCTTGCATATATATAAATATGGAGGAGTTGTCAGCTCCTTGATGAAGTATAAACAAGAACGGGTAAATATGTTAATGAAAGCCAGTGAGGCGACTGGTCTTCGTAAAAACTGAACAAGTGAAAGGAATAAATATAATGTACAACGAAATAAACAGCACATTTAATGTTTACTAATCATGTAAATGTATAAAGCTATATCTAGTTAAATGTTACTAAATCATTTCAAAAGACATACATCGAGATGAATCTCAATTCAATACACATCGTGGTGTTTGATTTTACGACACGAACATTTTGAACTTGCAGCAATAGCATATTTTGTTGATTTCTGCGATGTTTTTTTTCTAATGGCACATGTATAGACAAATGTTTGTATTACATCCCAGGGGCATATTTATGCAGAAATTCCATTCGCTGTGATTATTAGAATGATAGATGCAGATAAATAAACTTTTAAATCCTTGAACATTGATAAAATATGTGAAATTTTCCAACCGTTTATGTACAGCTCATATCATTTTTCAAAAGTCTTTCGGGACAAAATGGATAAATTAATGAAAGAAAAAAAACAGTCTGTGTGAGATTTCATTACAACGTGTAATATAAAAATGTTACATGTAAATAAAAAATGTATGTGAATTTATCAAAACATATAATCAAGCCTGTGACGCGTCACAACCACGTCATTCCGACTCATATACTCATCAATGTTACGTCTTTTGTGATCGTAATCTAAATTTCAACAACGTCCGCAAACCAGAACGAAACCTCGGGTCGAGAAGTCCATAGAGAATAGGATTAACAATTGTATTGAGGAAATACAGTCTCCAAAAGAAAAAGAAAACAACCTTTTCTGAGTTTGATGAGTTTTTCAGTATACCGTCTTTTTCTGCAACAAAAGTGATTAATATGACGTACAATGATGTAGTGATAAGAAAGAATGACGTCAGTATTAGCATTATCACAGTTTTTCGTTTCTTACGAATATCTTTTCCTCTTGGCTCTATTTTTGAAGCTAGATATTTCAAACTGTTAGTGCTTTCACGGTTAACCACTTTGTTATGTCTCTTAAGATTATCTACCACAACAGAAACTTCAAACAAATCTTCCAAATTGTCTTTATTTTGTTTATACATATCATTACCTATCGATATACATTCTGACAAATTATTCATAGTCAAATCTACACAGTCTCGTTTTGAATCCAGTTTCTGAGGATGGTTATCTCCCTTTGGTAAATGTACGCCATTGCTAGGTAAACTTCTATCTTGAATCGTTGTGTTTGTTTCAAAATTCGTTCGATTGGAATCACCGTTTTGAGAAGAAAAAGTGAAATCAGATTCAGATTCAATAGTTGTGACGATGGTACTCATTGATGATGAGGAGTTATTGTCCTTGTTCTTTTTATATAACATTGATGATCTCTTTCCAAATAATGACTTCGCAGTCATTAAGTTCAAGCACGACACAACGATGACCATAATTCCTATGGGTATTATATAAACACTACATATGTATAAGAGAGGATATATTCCATTTGCATACTCTTCTGACTTTTCACATATAGATACAGTAATGTTAAGTGAGTTTTGTTGGAGTACGTATGTTTGTTTTCCCCACAAAACGGCAATAGGTGCAGCCACTAAAGCCGCCAATACGATCGACGCGGCACAGAGCTTCCGAGCATGAGATGGTTGTATTTGCCATGCGAGGGTCCTACAAACTTTACGATATCTATCAAACGCCATCAATAACAAGATTGATGCTGAACCCCAAGCTGTGAGAACATTAAAATATGACTTGAGTTTACAAATCCAATTGTACTGATAATTGTACCAGTTTATTTGGGAGAATATCTCTCCCGGAAGTGTCGTACAGCAACTTGTCAAATCAATGACCGCCATAGCCAGTACAAAATATCTAAAGTTGCTACGTTCGTACTTTTTCGAATATATCAACAGAATCAGAAGGTTTCCAAACAACCCAACAAATGCTTCGATGCCGATAAAAACCGTCACCGGAAGTACGGCCATTGTCATATTCCTGTTTAGTTCCGTAAGCACAGAATCCGAGGATCGCCGCATTGATATATTAGGTGAAATGATGAAAGCTGATGCCTCAATGACGGTCATTTCTACGGCTCCTCTGTCGTTCATGTTATTATATGATTGATTCAATTCTTCGGCAAAATCCATGACGAAGTTTGTCCACAATTCATTACAAAACTGTTTGAAGTGTCCAAATTTCAAATTAAAAAGTTCTGTTTAAAACATGCATCTTATTGTTCATTTTCTTTTCTTTCTATCTTTCAGTTTTCAAATAGTTTTCTCACCACATATCCTTAAGTTTTTTATTAGGTTTTTTTGTCAATCCATCAGTGAAAACTATTCCTGACTGACTTGGTAATTATTATCAATTTCCAAAGTAATGATCAATTAATGTCATATTATTTGAGTATTAGTAATACAGTTCACAGTTGAAACTTTGTTCATTGACACATAATGATTTACTTATAAAACTAGAATTAAGCTGTAACACGTGATTATGCAATTATTATTATTATCCAATGTTATGTTACAAAACTGAATATCAAATTAACCCAGTTATTGCATAAGATTTAACATATTTATCATCTTTAACTACTGACATTAGTATAATCATGCTGCGAATACTAGAAATGTCATATCCGTAGCAAGTACTTCAAACACCACATGCGTAAATGTGTGGGTTTTTTTAAATTTTCAGTCGATTTCAAGCAAAACAAAATGATTCAATTTTAAAGTCCGTGTTAACAAGTCAAGTCACTTGAATACGCAAGTTATCATTTTACAGCGCCATGCAAATATCGGTAACAGCTTTTAATCAATGGCCTTCTGATAAAACAATTGATATTCATTGGTAGAAAAACAATTGTGTTTGGAGTGGCTATTGACTGATTAGTAAATCCACTGATTGTAAATAATATTGTGACAAAACTTCCTGGTAGATATTCCAATTGAAGTCCCAAAAATCAGTTTCCTATCAAAGGCGTGTTTCACCACAACTATGTCAGAGTTGGTTATCGTGGAAACGTACTTTAAAATCTTCTGTGTAATTTTCTGCGTAAGTCAGTGAGTATGATGCATTCACATACTCAGAGCTTATCAAGATTCTCGATCTAACTGGAGCCTTGATAGCCTCTGGATACGTGGGTACGAACTTGAATGTAGATTACAGCTCGTTTGCATAGCGTCCCCTGTTTTTAGTGTGACGTGCACATTCTTATACTAGTAAATTTCACAGCCAAGGAACGTTTTCTCGTCGGTAAGTACATTTATATGGACACACTAGATCGGAGCCCGTGCAAGCACGGGCTTTAGGTAATGACAGTTCTCTTGATTTAATAAAGGGAAATAACCGCTGCGGGGAGTTTGGTCTAATTTTAGTTTTATCTAGAACTAATTTTAGACACAAAAAAAAACATTTTTGTTGTTGATTTTTGGCAGTTTTTGCAAATATCAAGAGGCTTTGTCAAAAAAGAATTGTCAACTTGATATGCCGGTATATAGGTGCTCCAGCGACAAACAAAAGATTTATTCAAAGCTGCGCCGTTTCTTCCACAAAACAGGAAACTCGCAAATTTAATAGTATAGATAACTGAAGCCTGTTTATAATGACTGTTCTATTATAAGCTTGTTAAATTTAGTGAATGGTGCGAGAATCTTGATAACCTCTGGGTACGAGAATGCTTTTTATAGACTCCAATAAGAACTCAATGTAGTTTTAGAATCGACAAATTTATTATTATGTAATTATTAACCTAAGGATTCACCGTCCCTAGCTTCATGCACATTTTGAGCAGGAAGTATTTCGAGTAATGAATTTGTCAACGAAATACGTATATCTGTCCAAATTTGTGTCCCATGTTAGGCCTACTACTAGTGCTGTTTTACAAAAAATGTACGTGTGCATGACTTTCTCGATCTGAAAGAATGCAATATCAAGAAAAAGGTTTTAACAATCATAATTTCACACAAGAACTCTACTTGTCGGTTTCTTCGATTGCAAAAAACGTGATACATTGCTATGGTGTCTTTAAATTGATACGTTTTTAGCATGTTTTGATGACATTCAATATATTTCATCTGATGTCGGATGTTTCTTTTATCAATCATCTAAAACATCTAATTTCTAATGACTTTGAATTCTACAACGCATCGCGTTGCCATGACAACTTTAGAAGTGTGACGTCATTTTAAGCGAAATTTACAGAATTTTATGCTATTGGTGATCATATCGCCAATAATGTTAATGGTGGCTAATAAAAACGACTACGATTTTGAAGATAAGCTCTTTTTCAATAAAATGTAGAGTAATGTACATGTATAAATATGCAACGTTTATAATGATTTTACGATAATTTATGAAATGCAACAATATCAACCTGAGATTGACCCTAAATGCTTGAGAATGGCCGTCACTAAGTTACGAGTACTTATGCCCAGACCCCATTGTCAGTTTTGTACACATGTATCTGTCATTGTTGCATTTTATCTATGCAAACTATTTGACAATAAAAATATGTATAGTGCGTACAAAAAAACAAAACGTGTTTTGGTAAACATTAGAAATGAGACCATCCATTTCTGGGGTAGGCAGTAATGAAAATAAAATGTGTGTAATTCATTGTAACAAAATTAGCATGATGGATACCACCATTTGTTGGTAAATCGTGCTTGTGTTGGTAAAAATCTTTTCCATTACACTAACAACTAAGACAATCGTAAAACATATCACACGTTTATGTTATTGTCATCCTGAGCGTCCCTCGTATTGGATTAGTTTATTCTATTGTTATTATAAACAGTGTTGTTGTTTTTTACGCACTATATATATCACACACGAAATTCACTGTCGAAGGTAAGCTACAGAAATGAAGGCGAATTATCAGAACCTTAAGTCGAAAAACATTGACATCTATATAGTTTGTTTAAGCTTAGTTTGTCTTCTGTGTCGTGTTTGCTTAAGTGAGTATAGGTATGCCTTAAAGAAGTTAGTATATTCATCGGTTTTCGAACCTACGACCCTAAAATTTACAAATAGTCTTTATGCTGAGGTCATTAGAATGTGAGTCCAGATAAATTTTGATACAAAATTTAAAACTTTGAATTAAGTATAGTGCGTACAAAAAAAACAAAACACTGTTTACAATAACAATACAATGAACTAACCCGCGACGAGGGATGCTCAGGATGACTTTAAAATACACAATTGTGATATGTTTTACTTGTATCATAGTTGTTGGTGTAATGGAAAGAGTTCTACCATAACAAGCATGATTTACAGTGGTGGTGGTTTATCAACCATGCTAATTTTGTTAAAATTAATTACACAAATTATATTTTCAATACTGCCTACCCCTGAAATGAATTGTCTCATTTTTAATGTTTACCAAAACTCGTTTTGTTTTTTTGTACGCACAAGTGTGTCCCGTGAGTAATACATTCTCGTACCCAGAGGCTATCAAGATCGAGTATCTTGATTACCTCTGGGTACGAGAATATGAATAATAGCACTATACACTTTAATTGAAGTTCAAATGTACTCGTGAGTATTTTACTTGTGAAATATTTAATGGCGTACGTTAGGTGAAAATGATTTCGTGACATTATATTACACCACACCTTTCTAGCTAAACTTAGATTTCATGAGAGAATCTCTTAATGTATATATTATTTCCATATAGTTTGAACTACAAGTAAACACAATTTACACAGGAAATAAATGTTCTGATATTTAATGCTATGACATTTAAATCTAATGTTTGTTGAGGACTAGTAATGTACGGATATCATTTGTGGAAATATTGAGTTTAATTGATGTAAGGTCAATTAATGCCGGATACTCGTTTTAAAGGTAGAGTTCTATATAAAAATGTCTGGAATTGAAACCTTTCTCTGTCATATTTAATGACTGCATGACTTCCCATCAATTTTCCTCCACTGACATCAGAGTCTTTATATTCGTTAAAATACGATCAAATGTACTTTAATAATAATATTTTGTAAATGAACACAGATACTGTCCTGTATACTAGTATACAATCGTGTAAGAATTGTAACTGCAATGTATACTTTTATTTCAATATTCACATATAAGGTAGTGACCATTTATTCAGGGGACTATACATGTATAGAAACGTGTTTTTTATTATCATAAGTCATGGACTCTGGTGCCCGTGATTTTCCTGAACACCGAAACTGATCTGTTGTTGGAATATAGACCAGATTAATTAAATCGTAGTGCAAACATGTAGTTATAATTTACTGATGTAAGCCATTATCCATTTTTGTGTGAAAATTGATCATTCATAATCAAATGGTGTCTTCGAATGTAGATCTTTGCTCGGGTTTAAGTTTTATGTATACGTGGCGTTTAATATTTAGAAATTCTAATAGGATAAATGCACCAAACACAAAACGGCTTTGAACAAAATGGCGTTTCGAACAGTCGTGATATGATCATTTGTATCTTTAAGTTCAAAAACAAGTATAGTACCTTTAAACAAGTTTTGTAAGGAAAAATGTATGAACTACAGGTCGTCCACGTAAACATTGCGTATATAAACATAGCCAGTTTCATTACACACTAATATTTAGGAGTGATACGTTTTTACAATTTTATAGTTTAGTTAGTTTATACTTATTTCATAAATACATCATTACATAAAATTTGTAATGTGCATATACACTATTTAGATAAACGTAAAATATCAAAGTGGTATGTTTTAATCATGAACATGATGTTCATGCATCAGCTTATTCACCTATTCAGTGGGCAAGTTCATTGTTTAAAGTACAATAACACGCATGACCTAGAATACGACCTGTATAAGCAGTGATACTTAGATAACTGAATGTTAAACAATTATAACCTAACCATTTAGCACTTGTTCATGGACTCGTTATCGCAGAAAAATCACATTACGTGTACGTGACCAATGAACAACAAACATTCAAACTCTATGGATTTATCATTTAATAATTGTTAATGGTTTGTTAAACAAAACACGGTAGGCATGTAAACAGAGGGATTATCTTGTTTTTGTGCTCAGATATTTGTATGTACTCTCTGTAGCGTGTTCAATTACACAAAACGTTACAGAACGTTACATAACGATACATTCGGAACACCTCGGCCATATATTTGTTTACTTCAACGCCGATAGTTTCAAAATAGCATCTATATATGTCCGAGATTATTCGCAGCAAATAGACGAGGAGTTCCGAATGTATCGTTACGGAACGTTCTGTAACGTTCGCGGTAACTGAACTCAGCCCTGATATAGGGCTGTCATTGATGGAAAATTCTGTATCGATATATCGAAAGGCAAGTATCGATGATACATGTATATCAAGACAGACAATGAGTGTAATAGAAGCCGCTAGAACACCAGTATATATGTTACAGGGAATGTGTGTAGCCAAGGATTTCAAGTAATTCCTAACCAAATCAGGGAATTTATGTAATCCCTGGTGATTTTAGGGAATACGTGAAATCCCTGATTTCGCTAGGGATTACATGAAATTCCTAAAATATTATTTCATTTTTTTACACAAATTCCCTGACTCGGTTGCTGATACCGATTATGTTGATCAGCAATGAAATTCTTACATTCAATGTCTTTAAGTAGACAACTAATTCACTTTAATTATTTTCAGCAAATTTCTTTGCAAATGACATTTTTGTTTTTATAACAATTATAATTACAACTTATGACTTGTATTGAAACATTCTATAATTGTCTGTACTATTATATGTAAATTTGTTTAATATATTTGGTAAAAAGTCATTCTGATTAAAATCCGATCTAAAATTTTCCGCTCGCCTACTCGCTAATTTAGATCTAGCCTTTTCCAAACGAAGGTCACATTCAGATGACCTTTTCTCATCATAATATTCATGACGAAATTGTTATGATACGTAACTTGTTTACATCGTCTACGTCACGCAATTTGAAATGAGCCGTCCAATCGCAGACTGTGAATAATACCGCTGTTTAATTAGCATGCAAACCTTGGTCTAAAAATAGAAATTACGAAATCAAAATGTGATTATAAGTGTTTTCGTCTAGCTGAAAGCTACGCAAAGTTCATCTCGACGTGACCTTCCACGGAGACAGTAGAGATCCTGTACGACAACGCTCTACAGGATATCTGTTTACGGAGATTGGTAAAAAGTCCACTAACTTTATTAAGTACTTCATTTAACAACCCCAACAAACGTAAAGTGCTGAAAAAAAGACCTATAGAAAACACACATATACAAGACATATGACGTAAGCATAGAACAATATGTAGATCTAATGAGAACTTAATTGTAACAAAATGAAAGAATAAACTTCACTCTTGTTTGTAATCCATTAACATAATTATACTACAGGGAATGTGTGTAAGCAGGGATTTCCCGTAATCCCTTACCAAGTCAGGGAACAAATAGGTTTATACCGATGCGTTGGAAACCCAAGCTATAATACCATAAATGCATTCACATACATGTAACAAAAATATCCACGCATGACAGTGAAAACATTTAAATAATGAGTAAAACCTTGCAGCGCAATGAATCACATTTTACGTTTCAAACATGATAATTTTGTGGTCAGGGAATATATGTAAAAATTGGAAAAAAAATCAGGGAATACGTGAAATCCCTAGAAAATTTCAGGGTTTACATGTATTCCCTGACACAATTTTACGTAGCTGGGGATTACATGAAATCCCTAAATTTCAGGGATTACGTGAAATCCCTAGTTACACAGATTCCATATAACATACACATGTATATACTATATAATAATGCCCTCATGATGTTAAAAGTTGTTTTAGACATAAAACAAACTGTATTTTATTGTTTTTAGCTCTAATCAGAAAACTTGAAAACTCAGAAATATAAAAGTCCTATAGTTTATAGCTTTATGAAATGCTAGATTGTATCGATATTGCAAATTGCGAATCGATATCGGGTCGTCTGTCAAGAATCGGTGATACATCGATATAGCGATTTCCGATGACTATGGAAAGAAGTTTTGAAATAAATATGTTGAAGCTGCATGCGAGAGGAGATTCAAGATTGTTTCTATACTGGTTATAGTTATAGTGTATTGGAGAGGCTAGCTGGTCCTGACAAAAGCTGCAAATATCAGATCAATTTAATCCAGAATGTATCATTTAACTTGAAATCCACTATATTCACAATATAGTTCTTTTGTTCATAAAAAGCATATCGATACCTCTTTATGCCTCAGTCCCATAAAATCGTAGCTTGTTACGGATCCGTACGTGCAGACAGTCATAGGCCGTGGGAAGCCTTGCGTATCAATGTGACGGTACGCACATGGTACAAAACAACACACCCGCACTGAGCCGTAGCTGGAAGATATGCATGTTACGCATAATCCATACTCGGCCACGATTTTGTTCACGATTTGACTATGAAACTGATACGTGTATCATGGGCTCATCTCACGGACCCTGATAAAAACGTAACAGTCCGTACGAGTACGCAAGAGTTCGTACGGGTCCTTGCGGAGCTTGATCGCACGGCACTCGTACGGTGCCCTCACGGCTATTTTTAAGTTTATGGGGCTGTAGCTTTAGTTATATTATCTTTTCTAGGCCAGGTTTTCTAAATAAGCATCTAGTTTATTATCAATTTTTATAACATATGTATTGGATCAAAGTTGCTAGAACTTCTTACTAACGATTCTAATCTATGAAATTCAAATCTAAAATTAATTCATATGGCACATTAACAACAATATAGTTTTTAGTGACCAATTGGTAACAGATACATTTATAATGAACTATGAATAATCATTTTATTCAAAATTGTATATATCTGAAACTACTCATACGAATTAATTGTCGACATGCTTCTATGGTGAACAAAAGATATATGTGAGTATAATGAATGGTACATGGCACATTTCATTTCAATTCAATTTGGTATTTTAATGTAAAGAGTCTGAGCGTTCATAAAAAAGCCGCTTCAAACATTATAACCAATTACTATGTATAGTATTTGGCTGTAGCATGATAATTTTATGCAATGGTCATGGCTTAGCATGATCGATTGTCTCCATTGGCATGTAAAAACATCAAAATAATAAATTGGAAATCCGATTTATTTTGCAATGCACGCAAATGTGTTATTTGTTTATTTCTGTAGCTCAACTCCTCGTACAATGAATGATTTCACAGTTTGCATTCAATTTTTGAAATTTTAAATTTTGTTTAAGCTCTTGGCACAATCAGTGAATTAGATACCTATATCTCTGGCACAATGTAATGCAACTAAATACACATTTCGATAATTTTGTGATATAAGGGAAGTAACTCAAATTATGTTGTGTAACATGCCTGTTGGAGTTTGTTCCCTTGGAAAATGGACAAATTCACGTTCCTCAAACCGGAATACTGGCTTTTATTCCACTACCCAGGTATACCACGTGACTTTGTTTACCTGCTAACAAAAACTACTAAGATGTTATTTATAATAATTACACGCTGTCATCGGTACCGGTGTCATAAAATGGATTAGATAATACAGGTAAACTTTGGATAATTATTTCTTTTTCATTAAAAGACTTCTTTTATTTTGTTTTGCCCGGATTTTTTTGTGATTGCAAAACTTGTCGTCAATACACAGAATTTCAGCTGTCAGTTCAGTTGGTAAGCAGGAGTGGTCCATGGAATTTTAGTATTTCGCGCTAGATTGGTTCCGTGTACGTAAATTAATTTTCCAGTAAATGAGTTGTGTTCACTATGTTAATGATGCATTGTTTTACTGACAAATTACAGCTCAAATTGTGATGGTTTATTATGGCGTTTACTCGGCCCCTAACGACTTCGTACCAATTAAATTTACAATATCGTCATTTTTTATTCTAAATAAAATGTGCTCTTGTAACTATGGAGACAACGTGGCTCTTCAAATTGATCATTTTTTATTCAGATTTAAAAATAAATACATTATAGACCCAAGTGTAAGATTTTTTATGAGTTAATTTCTATTTTTAAGATCAATGTGAATGTATTACAGTAGGTGTTCTTACATTGAAAAGTCACTTTTCAAATTTTAGCTTCTAATAGTGGCATGTTTGTTATATTAGTTTATTTGTATATCTAAGCAGGGTCAATTCCTTTTTTACTGACAATGAAGTGGGTTTATTTTCCCCACATGACTTAGTACAATCCAGATTGAATTCCTGTCCCTTAATTACGAGGAAGATATTATGATGATGAAATCGGAAGTACAGCAAAAAAACAAAAGTTTCAATTTGTATGTAATTTTAGGTTTGAACTCATCTGTGGAACTATCTGTTAAGGTACATTTAATTGCAAAGTATTTGTTGCATTGGTGAAGAGTTTCAGTACTTAGCCTGAAGTTCAGAGTTATGGGGCCTGAGACAGACTTCTTTTCCTATGTAATAGCTTAGGAATTTCAGTATTTGAAAATTTGAAACTTTCATTCACCCAAGTGGTTGCCTACCAATTTTCTGGAAGTCTTGGCAGCCAAACACAACCAATGTCACTGGCTGCTTAAGTAATCAACTACTGATCCTGTTCTTTTAAATCTTTAACTATTGAAATAAAGCTGTTGGCTTTGTACTAAACTAACTCTAGAATGCCACTTCCCCCCCCTAAACGAGGTTTCAATAAAGATGTTTCCATTCCATTTTATTACTTGTAGCTAAGTTACTTGTATTTTGGCCTCAAACCAAAATTAGATTGACAGCTTATTGTTCTTGCTGTTGCACATTTATTACACAGACTAAACACACTTTATAACTGATAAGCAATGATAATTTATTACAGACATTTCTTTGTAACGTTGATGCAGATAGTCTTTTAGATAGCTAACAAATGCATGATTGATACAACACGGAATCATTTAACCTGTTTTCCCTAAAATAAAGTGTTTAATAGAGTAAAGTCTGAGTTAGTTATTACTGCATTGTGACATGCTTAGCAAGGTTCAACTCTTATCTGTTTGACTAGGAATCCCAAAGGAATTCCTAGTAGTAATTCAGAGACTCCTCCTCAGCATTAGGGGTTCTTCTGATCTAAGAAAAAAATGGATGCAGGTTTGCAGCTTCAAATACATGTATGGTATAATAGTGATTATTCCAAAGCAGAATAGCAGGGCGCTGAAACCTGCCCTTTTTCTCTCCTCCCTGCCCTTTTTAGCCTCTTTTTATGCAGTAATAGTACATTTAAGAAATTTACCCTCAGATATGCCCAGCCCCTTTTTCCTTTCTCCCTGCCCCTTTCAGAGTTCTGGAATAATCACTAGATAAACAATTCATAGAAACTCAAATTCATATTATAAAGGTAGTGCAATTTTCAGATAATCTGACAGAATGCCAAGCTGAAATCACAAGCGTTCCTCCCAAGTTTTTGGCATCCTGGGAATCCCGGGACACTGTTTGTGTTGAACCCTGGTTTAATCTTATTTAATGTGATTCAATACATAGTATACATAAATTGTTATTGTCAGAGCAGAATGTTTAGGATTCATGATCAACTGTGTATATTAAATAGTTAGTTAAAACATATTAAAAAAAAATTTCATTGAGCTGTTGTCACTAGTAGGTTAGAGGAATATACATTATTATAAAGTTTATGTCCATAATGCAAAGGTTTTGGATGAGATTTGAACCAACACAGAGCTGGCTATCCAATGCATACCAGTCCAACATCATAACCGCTCGGCCACCCCCACTTTGACTGTATGTAGTGTCCTGGTCATATTTAATAATAATTTTAATGAATTTTGTTTATGAAGATAAACATGTCTAACAGTCTTAACAAAAATAGTCATTTACTGAACTGTTAAGACATTAAACATTTACAAATTATATATTATGTTAAGTTTGTGACGGTCATAGTTTGTTAGTACCTGATCTGAATTGCATACAGGTTTGCATTTAAAGCTAATGGAAAAAATATGTAAAAACAGAATTAAATTGATTAACCTTGCCATTAACATGTGCTGTGGATTTTGTTAAAGCAAGTAATGTTGACTTTATATAAATAAATATTATGATATTGAATTAATTATAAAGTACATTAACTAATTATGTTGCAATATTTTCATTTCTTTGGTAAGGTTATGTATTTTGTCTTAAATTGAGGTCTGTAAATAATTTGCTCTATGGAATTTAATGTTGCATGTCTCCACATACTGTATTCTCATTTAGGATCTTAAATGCTTGGCTGCAGATGTTTTATCCAATGAAATTGTTTACGGTCATTGCCTTAACTAAGTGGTTATTCCAGAACTCAGAAAGGGGCACTGGAAGGCAAAAAAGGGCAGGGCATATCTGAGGGTAAATGTCTCAGATTTCCTAATACTGCATAGAAAGAGACTAAAAAGGGCTGTGAGGGTGGAGAGAAAAAGGGCAGGGTGCAGCACCCTGCTATTCTGCTTTGGAATACTCACTAAGCCTTAACCCACTTGCCCAAGGCCTGTGTCTTGTATAGATTGATTTGGATTACTGTTTGTGAAAATTTCTAAGTTCATGTAGTTTGGGCTAGTTAATATATTTATAATTACCTTTTATTTTATAATATTATAAATTGTGCTCAAGAAATTCAAGGCTATGTCTTGTTTAACTTAAAATAAATGTTATTGTAATAATTATATTATTTTGAATTTTATTATTCTTATTATTTTTCCTTATATAAATCAGGGGCCTCTCAAAACCTGGAGTTTAGCTGAGATTAACCTTCCTCTGTCAATGAAATTAAAATATACATTCAAAAAAGTACTTTATAAATAAGGCGCATAGCTCCATGCCAAAAAGTCCTCAAAAATCCATAGCTATTTTTTTAACAAATCATATGATTACTACCCTGGAGTAATCATGCAGGGCTCAACATTAAAGGTTGTCTTAATGCCCTTGACTGCCAGTACCAATATCTGGGTTTGGGCAACCTTTTATTGCTATTAAAGACATGGTTATTTATTGGATTTAACACCGTATCAACACATTTTAGGTCATTTCACGGCGTCCAGCGCACCTAACCTAGCTTTCCTGGACCTTTGTCTATAACCAGTACTCACCTATCCTTCCACAAGGCCGGAAACTTCTCCATATTATCTAATCAATGGAGGAAAATTGACATTATTGTCTAATTTTCATGGAAGGGTATTACCTCCCCGGGTGGGATTCGAACCCGTACCCCCCTCGGGACACAAGATTCCGAATCCCAGCATGCTACCAATTGCGCTATCAACCCGGGTAGTTGACTGTATACTATACGTAGTGATTATTCTAAAACCTAATATCAGGGTGCTGCATCCAGCCATTTTCTCTTCTCCCTGCCATTTTTTGCTCCTTTCTATGCAGAAATAGTTACTTTATACATCAACCCTCTGATGTACCCTGCCCCTTTTTTTGCCTCTGCCCTTTTTTCTGAGTTTTAGAATAATCACTACTATTTGTGTATAGTGGTACTAAGTGACTAGTATAATTATAGTTGGATCTAGCATGGGGGGGTCAGGGGGTCCAGATCCCCCCCTGGAATTTTTAAAATGTACCTGTCCATTTAAGTGTATTTCTTGACTGTAAGTCATTTTTAAGAAGCATGAAGCAATTTTTCTCGGTGCTTAACATAGATTTAATGGTTATGTAGTTTTTTGTATTCATTGTGTTAACAATGAATACTCTGTTACCAATAGATTAATAGTGGTATTCCGATGGGAGTCCTATACTGACCTATTGACCTATATTTAATCAACGAAACCTAACAGCATCCATATCCGGATAATTCCGCTACAATAAAATAGTTCGCAAATAGTTCTTTTGTTTCATCGATCATCTGTGTATTCCTATGCGTCAATTTAATTACGCATTTGCTGAATGACATCGGAAGACAAAGGAATTGAAGGAAAGTACTCAAAACTAAATCTGTTTCTCTAAATGCAGTTTACAGTCATTCACATTATTGGAAGGAATTGTTTGCAAACAATTCCTTTCTATGTCAGCGCTCTCAGAAATTTGAAAAAGAACGAACAACACATAATTGAACTCTGTTGCGACCCAGAAAATAATAAAGCAACAGAAAAATGTGTATACTATCAATTGCAGACGAGTTGAAAAAAAATACAAATTTAAACAAATACTTAAAATTATGATATTCAATGTTTTCACATTAATCAAACTTTATTCTATCTGTGTACGGAGAAAAGTTATTTTGTATATTGCGCATTTCTATCTGTCATGCACTTGTATATGTATATAAATTTAGCTGTCCTTTCATTGTCGCGGCAGTGGCGTAGTGGTTAGCATGACAGACTACCAATCATGAGATTGCGAGTTCGAATCCTGGGCGCGTAAAATTAGAAGAATTTTTTTTTTTTGGTTTAGGCTACAAAAATTTGATCATGTTCGTCAGATTTACACACTTAAAATTCAGAAAATGAAAACAAATTTTTTGCTCTAGTTACTTTTCACTTATAAAATGAAAACATCAATTATAAATGCAATGCACGTTTACCATAAACTTTATCTTAACACATGATCATCAGTTGAACACTGACGTAAACTTGATGTTTTCATCAACTCTACACAGCTCTAGTTATGTGACGTCATGTCCCCCCCTGCTGTGTAAAAATAATTCAAAATACTATTTACGACAAGCAGGTAAGACGGGGTAGAATATTTAACATTATAATTGTTAATGCCCCTAAATACTCAACCGACTTATTTTGAAATAAAGTTGTATTTTGCATGACTATATTTATATACCTAAAGGTTTAGTCAATTTTTATTTTAGAAGGGTTCTGATGTAATTGTTTTCTTTCACATAATTTATGTATATTTACATGTTGCAGTTGTTTCTTGTTTTAGTCTATGTAGCATAGTTGGCATAAATGACAAGCCTGTATTTATTCACTTTAAAGTTTACCAGTTTGGTCCATTTTTATTTTATTGGGATGCTGACTCTAAAATCCTCATACATGATGGCTTAAGTAATCTTAGTAGTTGTTTGTTGTTCAGTTGTTCCCATATCATCCAAATAATATAACTTTATTTATACTCAAAAAGTCAACAAGACTCGTCCATTTATATTTACGGGGTGCTCAACTGGTACTCATTCTGGATTACTAAATTATATTGAGCAGTTGTATGTTGTTGAGTCATTCTCTTATTTACCCAATAACATTAAGACTTTACTAAAACACCAACATCAACAGGTTTGATCTATCATGATGTTAGCCGAGCTGATTCTAAATTGTACAGAAATATTGGAAGTACTTAATTAAAGGTTAATATTGAATGAATTCACTTAATGTATTAGCTATGCAGTAAAGTAAATGCAAATGGAACAAAATACAGTCATTTATGATGTATGTACCTTATTAAAAGCATTTATGTATGTTAACAGCAAATAATCTTTCTTACAACAACCTGCAAAATTATCAAAACTATATGCCCTGTACCCCAATATCAAAATAATAAAGTTCAAGTAAGATTAAAGAAAGATTTTGACATATTTCATCTTTAAATGTACATGATTGTATCACATCAATATGCTGAATAAATGACCAACTGGTATAAACACTAAAAAGTTACTTATTATGCTTTTCTGAACTACATGCTATAATGTGATTTTCTGTATAATGTTCATATTTAACATGTATTTTTCCATTTGTATAAAAATGCTCATGAAAATATCACACATTTATTCTTGCCTTTCACTCGCTTCTCAAAATGGTTTTTTTTTCGCTGGCTTGCTCTATTTTTTGAGACAAAATTCATAGAACATATGATCAATTCATTGAGGCCTTAACGCCATAGCAACACATATTGTATAGGTTAAATCACGGAGATCAGTCCATCCACTCACTGTTCCTGAAAAGGCAAAATCTCTGGATCTAGCTGTTAACCAAAAAGAAATCACATCGATGACTGAGTGGTAGGAGGGAGAATTACCGTAAAAATTATTTCATAACTAAGCTCAACGAAAGTATGCCCCGCCCATGAATAAAACCTACAACCCCTCGATCAGTAGAATAATGGGCCTGTAAAATGAAATATGAAGCACAGTTGACTATGAATGATAAGAAGGTAATGAGTGATATCGAAATAGTATCTTTGAACTTGTTGAAGTCATCAACATAATTAATGTTTGGAACATATATCACCTTTTCTAGTTTGTGTGTACTAATGAACTCGGGTATTAAATCTTAGCATAACACTTTGAATCTTAACATTTGTTTATTTTCTTACATAATATAGATAATTTGTGCATATAAAACACTTTTAACTATTTTCCAAAAAATAACCCCATTCACTTGACGACATTAACCTCTTTGTTAAATCAGGTTATCGAATGAAAAAAAGAAATTTATCATACAATTAATTCTTAATAATATCTGTAAATTTTAACCTTCATCATTAAACACCATCAGTGCAGGTAAAATTAATTTCTAAGACATTTATGATAAGCAGAAATGGGGTTTAAATACATTACTTTCTGTTCAGTTACTATATAAATCATAGAATAGCAGCAGGGTGTTAGTCCAACTTTACTCAAAAATGTGCAATACGTAGCACACATAACAGATAACAATGACATAGTTTTAAATCTCTCCTATATTAGAAATTTTTTGACACACAGACTAATTAAACAATGTGATAGTCATATTGTAACAGTTAATAGCTTTGACTAATTACAACAGTAGTCGTAGTAATACGTAAATTCAATCGTTCAATATTGTAAATGACTCAAGCAGATTTTTATTGTGAAGAGAGTTTGAAAAAAAAATGTAATCGACAGCATTAAAAATTTCTACGGCCATTCTGTCTCCTTCCCCTGATTCTAAGTCATGTAGGACAGTCGTCAGTCACTGACGAAGTATGCACCCAGTAGTTTGTTAACAGCTAAATCCTGAGATAAAGCTTCTTCAGGAACAGTGAGTAGGTGGACTGACCGAATTGAATAAATCTAAACACAATGAATACCCCAGTACTTTCAGTGCTTTGATATTATTAATATGTAGCATTATTCTGCAAAATATGTATAGTCTGGTTGTGGTTCAAAAGTTTGGACCCCCTCCCCTAGAAAAAAATCTTGGATCTGCCCCTGTAGTGGTACTAAATGGCTGATATAATATGTTATCTTTATACTATGATGAAAGAAGTATGTTATATTTATCTTAGATGAATTCTTGTACTAATATATTTGAAGCTTTACCTAGTTTTACCTGTTATATGATAGATGCTGAAAACATGTTGAATAGTACCATAATGTTTCAAATAACTGCTCCCTGACTTCCATTAGTACTCCTTTGAGTAAAAGTTACTGTAAGGCCACAACAAGTTGATCATATGTTCTACGGATTTTTCTGGGAAAAAAATGGGGCGAGCGAGCGAAGAAAAAAAATTAAAAAAGTCTTTATTCAATTGCTTTATATAGCGGTTTGACCAAATTTTTATGAGCGAGCGAGGAAATAAAAATATTTTTTTTGTAAAAACCGTCAAAATTAAGGAGCGAGCGAATCCATAGAACATATGATCAATTTGTTGTGGCCTAAGATATATTTGTTTGAATTGATGCTCCCTGACTCCCATTAATGCTCCCTGGAGTAAAAGTTACTGTAAGATATATTTGTTTGAATTACTGCTCCCTGACTTCCATTAATGCTCCCTGGAGTAAAAATACAGTTGATGCATTTGGTTGTGAATTTATACAGACTCCTGTATCAATGATATGATGATACCATTGATAGCTGGTTACAGTATGGACCAATTAAAGCATGCCTGATCAACATGTGATCATGTTACTGTCTAGTAACTATAGGAGAGTGAGATCAGATGTGGAGCTGTAATCCAGCTTTGATAGAGATTACATGCATGGAGATGTAACTTAGTTTAATATGTTTAACAATAATTTGATTGAACACTAGAACAGGGTTTTACACTAACTGCTTTTATCAGGGATCCCATAGGAATCCCTAGTCTGTTACTCCGGGATTCCTCTTTGTCATTAGGAATTCCTTCAAAAAAAGACAAATTTTGAATACAGATTTGAGTCGCTAATTGTGATAAACAATTAATGGAAACTCAAATTCACACACAAACAGGACTGTATTTTAAGGATCCTGGGAGAATTCCTAGCTGAGCATCACTGTGATACCTCCTAAGTTTCTTGGATCCTCGGCATCCCGGGACACTGTTAGTGTAGAACCCTGCAGAAATATGGGTTTGTTTCTATGACAGATGTTTCACACCAGTCTCTGTAAATAGATATCCTGTAGATCATCGTCGTACAGGATCTCGACTGTCTCCGTGGAAGGTCATGTCGAGATGAACTTTGTGTTGACCAATCAATGGGTAGCTTTCATCTAGACGAAACACTATTAATAACATTTTGATTTCATAATTTCTATTTTTAGACCAAGGTTTGCAAGCTTATTTAACAGCCGTATTATTCACAGTCTGCGATTGGACGGCTCATTTCAAATTGCGTGATGTAGACCATGTATTTTTTTAACAAGTTACGTATTATAACAATTTCGTCATGAATATTATGATGAGAAAAGGTCACCTGAAAGTGACCTTCGTTTGGAAAGGGCCAGATCTAAATTAGCGAGTAGGGGAGCGGAAAATTTTAGATCGGGTTTTAATCAGATTGGTGTCACACAGATAGTGGTATATTTGTAATTTAGTACTGATGGTTTCATGCAGATGAAAACTAGTCGTTGGTATTTTTTAGAGCAACTTAAGTTTAAAACAAATAAGTATGACTGTTTTTCTATTGAATTATCAAGAAGGAATCAATGTCTCAAATGTCATTATTTTTAACTAAATTTTTAAGTATCAGATAATGGTTTAACTTAGTTTGACATATTTTACAAGGTCATTGCAAACTATTCTATTACAGGTATATTCTATCATTAAGTTATTATTTTCAATTACTTACTGGCACCCTTTAACACAGATTTTTTTTATAATATTTTTTTTGTAAGAATTGATCATTATTACCAAAAGTTAGATTTTGATTTTATTCGCAGGCTAAACCCTGTTTGACTAATAGTATATGGTTCTTAACCCCTTCTCCTGGCATTATGATTGCATGCCCAAGGTTTACGGCACCATTGCATGGTCTTTGGCATGCAATAATGCTCCTGAGGTGCGGTTATTTGAAGTAATATGGTATAAGAAGTGAATGTACTGTATGGTAGGGGTAGGATACAGTCAGTGTATAGTATACACCACATGGTTTATGGTACAGGTTGATTCTCAGCAAGTATCTAGACAAAAAGTACATGTATATACGTTTTTGTTGTGGAATTATGTTTGTTTTATGAACATGTGATGGTTATATTATATGTAAGGGGTATTTGATTGTTCTTTATGTTTTCGTATAAAGTTTGGAAATTTATATTTTTGAATCAAAGTAAGTAAACTGATTTTTATTGAAAATTATTTTTGAAATTTTATCAGTTTTGTAAGATTGTCATAGATTTAGTAAAAACTGATTAATTTTGCTTATGTTTTGTTTTTACTTCAGAGTTTTAATTACATGTTAGATATTTTTATATAAAAAGTCAAGTAAAACTATAGATTTGATAGTGTTTTATCTCAAGTTAAAAAAAATCCTGGCACTATTTTATTATTATCTTAACGATTACTCAGTTCATTAAATGTATTTAATTTACAAATTTTGTACTGAGAAGTTGTCATGAGTCATTATATCAGAGTATTAGGATTGTCTAAAATTGATTAATACTTGTTTACAGCTTGCCATTATGTGATTATCAGTCTAAGAAATCAGGAAATGAAAGTGGTTGACTGAACAGGTCATTCTTAGTAGCAAGTGCTATATATTGTTTGTAGGTATTTGGTTGCCCAAAAGAAATTATTGGTTGCCCACATTAAAAAGTAGTTGTTATGGGCAACCGAACACCCATTAATTTTGAAGACTAGATTATGGCCTGATTCTGTCCATAATGAGAAGATTGCCTATGTTAATTATGATCAAGGTCTCAACTGTAAGTTCAATTATGAGACTCCTGATTGTGGTCACACCTATACATGTAAGTTCCATATTTGAGTGGTATGATAGTGATTGCAGTCATGTCCTCAACCCACTAGCCCAAAGCTATAGGGCTAGTGCAAATTGATTTCATGTTGTTGGGCTAGTTTACTATGTATAGTTCAGGGCTTTTTCTCAGTATATGGGTAAGGGGCCTTGGGCCTTTTTTTGTATAGAACATTTGGGGAAATCTTATGGCAATGTCATAGATAGGGGAACAAAAATCCAAGGTAAACTGCAAATTTGGGGAAAACTGCATGATTTTAAGAAAATTTCAAGAGGGGAAGGCGCCTGTAAATGGCCCCTGTTCCTCGTATAAGGAAAAAAAAGACTGTAGTTTGTCCTTTACAATTATTTTCTTTTAAAGACTATCCTTAAGAAGTGTTATAGTTACTATTATGATATTTTTACGTCATGGACAATTTTACTCTATAGTATATAAAATAATGTATTGTCATATCTTAACCTTGATAAATAATAGGTATTGTTTACTTTGAATGTTTTTGTTTGTATTTCTCATGTCTAGTGGTTACATTACTATCATTTCATTTGTTAAACAGATCAAAAGTAAATTTGTTTAATAACAACTTGTAAGTTTTCTCTTCACAAATTTTAAATACATTGACTTTGTACTTTAATAATTATATTGGTAATTTTTACATAGTTACCTTATTATGTGACATTTAAAGTCCAAGTCAATGGATGATTGATCATATTTAAAGCACTGGGCGCTGATTTCATACAAAAAGACACTTAATGAATGAACAATTTTCATTAATCTAAGGCAGATAATAAATTTATCTCACTTGCATTAAATGTTTTTTTATTAATCATTTAAAAAAAAAATTCCTTTAAGAAGGCATTGGCCTATAAGACAATATCTCTAGAATAGGTTGTTGCAATCTGTTAAAACCCGATCTAAAATTTTCCGCTCGCATACTCGCTAATTTAGATCTGGCCTTTTTCAAACGAAGGTCACGTTCAGGCGACCTTTTCTCATCATAATATTCATGATGAAATTGTTATGATACATAACTTGTTTACATTGTCTATGTCACGCAATTTGAAATGAGCAGCCAAATCGCAGACTGTGAATAATACCGCTGTTAAATTAGCATGCAAAACTTAGTCTAAAATTAGAAATTACAAAATCAATATGTGATTAATAGTGTTTTCTTCTAGATGAAAGCTACGCATTGATTGGTCGACACAAAGTTCATCTCGACGTGACCTTCCACGGAGAAAGTAGAGATCCTGTACGACAACGCTCTACAGGATATCAGTTTACGGAGATTGAGGTTGTTGTTGACAGTCAATGATCTAGGAAACTCATTTTTTCTGTGGCTAATGAACTTCATCAGGGCGAGAAACTTGGCATTTACTTTAATAGGGGTGCTCAAAACGTTCTTGAAAAATATAATTATGATAAAGGCTTTATATATAAAGGCAACACAGTTACTGGAAGGCACAGCCCAATTTTCCCTGTGAGCCTATTAATTTCTTATCATTTGGAATGTGAAATTTTGGACTGTATTTACATCAGAAAATCTCCCTATTAAATTGATTCCCCACCTCTCACACCCACTCTAGAACAGGACTTGTTGTTTATGATATATTGTTTAAAGGCCGGACTTCATTTCTGAAAATACTGGGTGGTAAGCAATTAAGCCAAGAGAAGTGGCCATTTTCAAGATTCTCTCTCTTTTATAAATGAACCCCGGCCTTTAAGATTGCAGGAAGATGTTTACTGTCAGAGATTCAGGTTGACATACTGATTTCATTATAATCATTCTTGTATTTTATTTCTTTATTGAGGTGATAATAGTTTAATCAATACGAAGCTGTCTTCTTGCCATAGTTTTGATCTATGTAGTTATAGATAGAGAAACATGTACTAATTGTAAAATCAATTGTTAGTACATTACTATACATTGGCTTATTTTTGTGGGTATGGACAATTTTGCTTTTTGAATGATTTTTAGAGTTCAATGTTACTATTTGTAAAATCCACTCTCTAAGTCTCTTACCATTCTTCTATATCTGATTGTTCTCGGTTCTATTCCTCACTTTCATTCAGCACTTTGATTTGCTGAGCAATCACAGTAAACAGATATCTTGTAGAGCATTGTCGTACAGGATCTCTACTATCTCAATGGAGCGTCACGTCGAGATGACCTTTATGTCGACTAATCAATGCGAAGCTTTCATGTAGACGAAACACTATTAATAACATTTTGATTGCGTAATTTCTATTTTTAGACCAAGGTTTACAAGCTAATTTAACAGCGGTATTATTCACAGTCTGTGATTGGACGGCTCATTTAAAATTGCGTGACATAGATGATGTAAACAAGTTACGTATCATAACAATGTTGTCATTAATATTATGATGAGAAAAGGTCACCTGAACGTGACCCTCGTTTGAAAAAGGCCAGATCTAAATTAGGGAGTAGGCGAGCAGAAAATTTTAGATCGGGTTTTAATCAGATTGATTTGCTGAGTTGCCTAGAGGAAAAGTTTACTAAGATCTAGTATATTAAATTTGAGCTTTTAGCAGTTTCATAAAATATTTTTTTAATTTTCATATAGATATTTGATTAATTTAAAGTTATGTAAATTTTATTGCATAATAATATTATTTCAATCTCATTTAAAATGCTGAATAGATTAATTATACTAAGTTCACCTTTAACAACAAAAATGTGAAGAAAAATAGTTCAATTTAATTCAACTGCCAGTGGGGTGAACATTGATGTGAACATTGATTAATTAATAATTAACTAACTCCGCCAATTAAGATATATTTATCAATTGTGAGTACTACAGCAATACTGAAGTAAATATTTAAATCAGCAGAGTTAATTTATGCGCCACTGACAGTGGAATAAGCTTGAACCATAATACGATTCATGCACTGTTGGAACATAATGTAATCCCTGAAAATGAAAACATGAGTATAATCAGGGCCGGGGAAATCTTACAATTGTTTACTTGTCTGTTTTTGCAAACTGGTAAAGTTACTTGTCCCTATGAACATTATAGAATAAAACTATTGAATTATCCACTTGTCCGTACTTACCTTGGGACAACACGGACAATACGGACATTTGATTTTACCGGCCCTGATAATTTTTGTTGAGTTCACGAAAAAATATTTGCAAACAAACATGTTGTTTTGTACAGTATATTGGCATTCAATCAAATAGTATCTGATGATCTCTGTCCCTGTAATACTGTCATCTTGATATGTTATTATAATGTATTGATACTACTTTGATGAAATTAATAGAATACTAACATGACAGTAAGCAGATAGAATATTGTATGACAGGTGATTGTACATTTGATTAAACTAGAAGCTGACATATATTTGGTCATGCAAAGACATGCATATTTATGTACTTCAAATAATTGGCTTGGCCTGACTGATTGAATTAGGCGAGCTTATTATAGCTATCAGCCAACCTACGCACCCTTCCTGAGTACGCTAAGTCTTTGCATTTAGCTGTTTACCATTTACTTGGCGTAGTCTTTAGTCAGTGACTGACAACTACCCTGCATGATTTAGAATCAGTGGTAGGCAGGAGAAAGGCAGTAGAAATTATTTCATGATCAGGCTCCAAGAAAGTATGCCCCCTTACAGGAATCTAACCTACCCTACCTGGATCAATAGACTTGTGCACTACCGACTGAGATAGCTGGGCAACCGTCTATTATTTAGGGCAACACTGGAGCTTGGGCTCTGTATGTATTCAGTTTTGATAATGTCGCTGCATGCGGAACTTTCTGGTTGTTACTGCCTAGTTACTGTCAAACTCACTTTTCTCCTGGGGGCTGCCATTGAAGTCGGTAAAGGTTAGACTTAAAAGCTTACATACTTTTTGTGGCAACACTGGGAGTCAGCTAGACGAGAAATTTTAGGTTAATGAATTTATATATCTGGGTTGTTTTGTAAACATTTCATTTGTTTTTTTATTGTGTATTGTGGTGATTAAGTGTTTATTTACAAGTCTAAAGATATCACTTGTTATTAAGAAAAACCTTCATTGTTAATGAATACAGTATACGGGGCCATAATCTAAATGACTTTAGCTTGTTCACTTCAATGTAATGTCATTGATTGGAATGTATATTGATTGTATCAAGGTGTATAAACATTAATTCTTTATTATTTAACCAACATTTCCTCTATATGCTGTTTGTATTTACTTAAATTTTATAGAGTATTGACTTGCTTTAAGAAATAATTACACTTTTTCTTCAAGATTGATTCTCTGAATACGAGATATATTGGAATTCTGTTAACATTCCATGTATTGTATTTATGTGAAGTGCTGCTAAAAATGTGCCTATAGTTTTAAATTGTTGCCATATTTGAACAGAGTTTTAAGATTTGAATATTATTCAAAATAGGAACCTTCATTAAATTCTAAATCAGGTGATAAAAAATGGTAATATAAAGCTCCCTTTAATGCAAAAAGGTACCTTAGAAAAGTGTACTTTTATATTATATGGTATCTTTTTGCTCTGAAATTTCTTTAAATTTAAATCTAGACTTGAAACTCAATGGAAGTGATTTGGTCCTCCTAATTGTATACTGTGTAACTTTGGATTGATAAAAAATTAAAAAACAGTTCAAAGATTTAAATGTTTTTTTTGTCAATTAAATTGAAACTCATGAAAATACGGCTCCAAAAATGTTAATTTTGGAATATTTAAGGTTAATGCCGGCTGTTATTCTGATGCAATGGTTGCAAGTTAAACTTCAAATCCAGTTCTCAGGATTGGGCTCTAAGCTGTAGCAAATCATTGCTTTTCACAAACATCATGTAATAAATTAATTATAAATTTCTTTTTCCCAAAAAAATGCTATGTGATCCTGTGTGTTTAGATTGTTTACTACAAATTCTGTACACAAAATTAAAATGAAGTGGTAAACTACGTCATGTGCAATTATTTTTGTGCAGAGGATTTGAGAAGATGTAACCCATATGGAAAGGTGAATGAGTCATAGGGAAAGATAATTGTTCAGGAAATTTAATTTGTCAACCTCAATACTTACCTTGTAAAACAATTGTAAAACAAATTAGGGCTGTCACGATATACCATTATACGGGTATATTGCAATAGGCAGCTGCGGCAATACGTACCGCGGTACAATTTTAACGTACCGGTATTTGGGGATATTTTTATTTCATTGAAAAATTCTTCCCTTTGTGAAATAAAATTAGCAGAGCGTCAGTTTTTCCATTGTTTGTTCAATTTAACCTTAAGTTACAAAATTTTAATAGATTTTGATGCGTCATAGTTCTAAATGACCGTAAATACTTAAAGAGGCTAGATTCTATCAGTAGCTGCATGTTAAATTTGCATTATTTCTGTTAAATACAGCGGAGGCACAACGAATTTAAAAGCCCACAATATATCGTGGTACGTATCGGATACGTTGCCAGCATATTGCAATATATCACAATATGCTTATGGCGTATCGTGACAGCCCGAAAACAAATGTACATTGTATTGATAGTAGCAGAAAATTCAAATGAAAAGAAAATGTTTTTTACCAGTTCAGTGGTACGTTACCTGCAGTTATTTCAGAAATGTATATTTATGCTTTTCATTAGAGGCTGGCGTAAATATATCTGTAATACAGTTAATAAACCCTATAACATTTTAAAATATTTCAGAAAACTCATTGAATAAAAGCATCTTTCAGATTATTTTAAGATTAATGTTCAATGTTTAATATTTCACTTCCATAGAGATTTCACCTGAGATTAGGTTGTACAGAGAGAGTACAGAAAGTAATAAAACGTCTGGTGCTTTAATATGCCACATTCCTACAAATTTTTCAGTAACACAGTCAGCAGGGTTAACAGTCCCAGGAATCGAGAATCCCGAATAGATTAGGAGAAGTTCCTGGGATTCTTTAATAGGGATTCTGTTGGGATTCTTGATAAAATACCCTGTTCTTATGTGAAACTCATGACTTTTAGTTTCCATGAATTGGTACTACATTAAAAACTTGCACAATTGGTTTTTATTTTTTGTTTGGGGATTTTCAGCAATAATCTTGAGGGTTACCCGCAAGACTGTAGCAAGTGCATTATGTTAAAGAACGAGTTGCTACAGTCTTGCAGGCAACCCATGATCTGTAAAACTGTTTTTACCTCATCAGTGCAGAAAGATAACCCTGGTAATTTGAGTTTAAGATAAAATCTACATTGCTGATCTTTGCTTGGTTAATTAAATTGGAAAACCAAACCTTTGTGCTATTGATCATATAATCATACCAAACTTACTATGTTTTTTGCCATTGTTCTCATACACTATTTTTATGTTTTTGAAGAGGTGCCCCATGTTTTTCCTTTTTAAGTTGAAAACTAGTTTTTCTGCTTCCAACCCTCTGATGCTTGCTATTCCATTTTTGTGCTACCCCCTTGTCTGTTAATAAGTAGAATAATAACTACCGGGGTACTTTAAACTGAAAGGTAACATCAAAAATCCAGTACAAACAAAAGTACTAATCTATTCTATCAAACCAATTGATGATTGATGCAATAAAAAAAGGGAAACCGACTGTTTTTCCATTAAAAGTGATAACGAAATCATCACTAGTAAACACTAAACAGGTGTATTCTTAGATGTCTAAGATTTCTGTACCCTACAAGAAACAATGATTGAATTAATAACAATCAGAATCTAAAACCAAGTACAGTTGTCTGATTCATGGATGATTTCAATCGTAAACTGAAACTAATACTAAGTTAATGAGCGTTTTAAAGTCTGCTTCCATATGCATGCTCAACTGACTTATCAATTCTAGTCTTCACAATATCCTTCAGGCTGATGACCCCACATAATACCCATTTACACCTGGGTGGAGTGGAACAACTGTATGTAAATTTCTTGCTCGAGGAAACTTGTAGTGCCCCTCATGGGGTTTGAACCCAGGACCTCTTGATTTTATAGCACACATTCTACCACTGGACCACTGTTCCTACACTTATCTACACTACATACTTATTTAATGATGTAATATATTTATTCACAGGGAAAGTTCAGCAGTTTTATGACCTACAAGAAAGAGCTTTTTTCCTTTTGTAAAAGTTGCTGAAATCATGAAATTAACAAATTTCAGTATTATGATAATTTCAAGCTATGGTCTTATAATGTTCATAAATTTATCTGATTTCAGAATTTCCAAGTCCTGTCCATAATGGTATATTAAGGTATAAAAATGAAGCCTAGATGACAAAAGATGTAAAAACAAACTCGTGACTCCTCTCATTGAAGATAGAAAGACCGTCTCGGACATGATGGATTTGTCAAGTCTGGCAAGTCTACCACCTTTACAAGGGAAGTTAGTGAATGTTAAAAGTTCAGTAGAGTTTACTGGAACTACCAGTTTTAATTTATCAGATTATATTACTGATAATGGTGGTGACGATGATGTCACTCAGATTGAAGGATTTAATGCTAATGATGGTGAAGAAGCTGTTAAATGTCTAAGAAGATGTTTTCAGGTTAGTTTATAACATTTTTGTACGTTTTATTTTAGCATATACACTAAATTGAAGACCTATCATAATCTTGGTTTGAACTCACAAGCCCTTTGGCGTGAGTTGTTGAAGTAACAACACTCTTACTAAGCTGGGTTATATTATTAAAGGTCAACCTAAGACTGTCATTTCTTATTCAAAATTATCTGTTGTGTTTTAGGTACTTTGATGTATCATTACATCATGTTTTAGTTTAGTTTTTTTAGACCCACCTGGTTAGCTGGGTTGGTAGCACCTTAAAATATAAATTGATGGGTCATAGATATGATTACTGTATGGTACTTGCATTCCCAATGCCTCAGTCCCATAAAATCGTGGCTTGTTGCGGACCCGTACGTGCAAGCCTTGCATATTAAGGTGACGGTATGCACATGGCACAAAACAACACTCCTGGACAGAGCCGTTGTTGGAAGATATGTAAGTTTAATCCATACTCGGCCACGACTTTGTTCACAATTTGACTTAGAAACTAATACGAGTATCCCCGGCTCATCTAACGGACCCAGGTAAAAACGTAACAGTCTGTACGGGTACCCAAGAGTTCGTACGAGTCCTTGCGGAGCTTGATCGCACGGCGCCTGTACGGTGCCCTCACGGTGCCCTCACGGCTATTTTTATGTTTATGGGACTGTAGCATTAGTAGAGTTATGCCATGTTAAACCTTGTTGGGTCATTCTCCATCTAACTACTGTATTTAGTTGGTGAATTGTTGGCCTCTAATTTATCAATATTTGAGTTTCATAATTAGTTGTATAAACAAGTACAGTTTAATCATAAGAATATTTCTAGTTGTATGAAAACTCACAAAATTTTCAATAATGATTTGTGAAAGGCACTGACTGTATAGTCTCTCAACCATACTTGTTATTTCAGCAATATACTCCAACTCTCAAGTTGTCTATAAAACAACCTATACTTACTATCTGCTGTTATAACAATATTCTATATAGTGAAACCAACCATTGTAACCAACTAACCATGTTTATTCTGGTATAATGAGATATAATGTTTCTAGTGTGTTGTAAATAATTAATGTTGTTTTCTCATTGTTGTACAAACATATTGTTGTTATTATCTGGTCAAAATACATCATTACAGTTGATTTGTACAGTAAAACTTGTGAAATGTGAACACCTTTGGGACCAAAGAAAAAATTTAGATTTTTACAAATGTCTAGATTTTTCAAGAGTTAAGTACATAGGCGACTGGCACGGATCCTAGACAAAAGCACTGTATATACATAAATATTACAAGTATAATGATTTGTATTGAAACTAACCACTAATTGAACTTGTGTAAAAAATCTAACTTTTTTTAGTATAATACCATATATATGGATGTAGTCACTGGAAACATGACAGACAGACAGACAGACAGACAGACAGACAGACAGACAGACAGACAGACAGACAGACAGACAGACAGACAGACAGACAGACAGACAGACAGACAGGCAGGCAGGCAGGCAGGCAGGCAGGCAGGCAGGCAGGCAGGCAGGCAGGCAGGCAGGCAGGCAGGCAGGCAGGCAGGCAGGCAGGCAGGCAGGCAGGCAGGCAGGCAGGCAGGCAGGCAGGCAGGCAGGCAGGCAGGCAGGCAGGCAGGCAGGCAGGCAGGCAGGCAGGCAGGCAGGCAGGCAGGCAGGCAGGCAGGCAGGCAGGCAGGCAGGCAGGCAGGCAGGCAGGCAGGCAGGCAGGCAGGCAGGCAGGCAGGCAGGCAGGCAGGCAGGCAGGCAGGCAGGCAGGCAGGCAGGCAGGCAGGCAGGCAGGCAGGCAGGCAGGCAGGCAGGCAGGCAGGCAGGCAGGCAGGCAGGCAGGCAGGCAGGCAGGCAGGCAGGCAGGCAGGCAGGCAGGCAGGCAGGCAGGCAGGCAGGCTGACAGGCTGACAGGCTGACAGACAGACAGACAGACAGACAGACAGACAGACAGACAGACAGACAGACAGACAGACAGACAAATCCTGTAAAAAAAATAGAAGGTTCCTTTAGATCTGCAGGTTTACAGGACCGACTGTGCGGCAAAAATTGATCTCATCTGTACAGTCTTCAATTTATCAAATATTTAAAATGTCTCCAGGCCTTGTAGACTTGGGTTGGTTCTGTTAAATTTTTGTCTTCACAGGAAACTGGAACTTAAAGTTTTGCCAACTAATCCCTTGTAGTTTACCATTATATCTTACTGAACTATAATTTGGTTTATATTGGAATTTTCAGTATAAATTATTCAGGTACTTTAATGTATTGAGTTTTCAAATCATAAAGTAAATGATGGATGTAATTCATTATTTTCTTAGATACAGGAATTCTTGTACTTCAATTTATGATATAAGTTCTACTTAAAGTATACAAAGACTCTTTATGTATACATGAATATTTGATCAACATTATTAATGTATTATAAATAACATAATCAATTAACCATATCTTTTAAACAATTAAATCTTTAGCCAAGACTTCCTGTTTTTTCCCACATTGACATCTAACCCCTAGACTAAGCACATTCCCCACCTGTGTGTGACAACTACTCAACATTATATTAAGGTATGAGGAAGAATTGCCATAGAAAATATTTTTATGACCAAACTCAAGGATTGTATTTATCTGACTAAGCTATGAAATTCTCAATGGTTGAGACAATGAGTACAGGTGCCTGGTTGTTTAAAATATTGGGTTTTTATTTGCATTTTGATGTCCATTATGTTAGAAGATTTTTAACCCTAGGATCTGGTAGCAGGCTTATAAAGTTAAGGTCAAGAGTTGTGAGTATCTGACTCCATAAAAAGCTTTTAATACCCTTGTTTAGCTGCTACAGTATTTTAACCAATACATGTACCAATTTACACTTAGGTGAAATGTAGTAACAGCTGGCCTTTGTTCTATATTCCTATATTCTTAACCCTGAAACCATTTAATGAATATTTAAATGAATGACCATTAATTATAGTTGCATAGTTGCTCCCCTTTGATAGATTTGCATAAATCTTTTGAATACATTTATTATACATAGGAGCCAGTTGTGCAAAGAAAGTATAACACTATCAAAAGATGCTAGTTTTGCTTCAAGTAAGCAAAAGGCATATTAGGGCATCCAGAAATGTTTTAAGTGTTCTGAATGTATTCAGGTAGCAAACATTGTTTTTGCTAGCTAGTGCTACTATATGTTAATCCAGAAATTTAGCCTGTCCAGGAGCAGTGAGTAGTTTGACTGATCGCCCTGGTAAAACCTGTCAATTTAAGTCAAGAAAATTTTATTTAAGTTGGATTCATATAAAGCTACAGTCCCATAAACATAAAAATAGTCGTGAGGGCACTGTACGGGCGCCGTGTGATCAAGCTCCACAAGGACCCGTACAAACTCTTGTGTACCCGTACGGATTGTTACGTTTTTACCAGGGTCCGTGAGATGAGCCGTGGTTACACATATTATTTTCAAAGTATGGATTAAACTTGCATATTTTCCAGCTACGGGTCCCTACAGGTGTGTTGGTTTGTGCCATGTGCGTACCGTCACCTTAATACCTAAGGCTTCCCACGGCCTACGACTGTCGAAACGTACGGGTTCACAACAAGCCACGATTTTATGGGAATGAGGCATAACAATTAAACATAAGCTTTGGTGACCTTTTTACACTGACTACCTATACAATGTGTTGCTATGGTGGTGTACCCAACATTAAAAGTGTGATAATGTAGCAAACTGTTGCATAGAAAATTGCTATGTAGTGCTAGGTAGCAAGTCTCTTACTTATCTCAGGCTTAAGATT
Source organism: Mactra quadrangularis (assembly GCA_025267735.1). Taxonomy (NCBI): domain Eukaryota; kingdom Metazoa; phylum Mollusca; class Bivalvia; order Venerida; family Mactridae; genus Mactra; species Mactra quadrangularis. The sequence continues at coordinate 38,611,805 of CM046298.1, read as the reverse complement.
TCATAATCCTAAATATTATATAGATTTTTTTTATTTTCAGATTTTGGAGCCTGGACATCATATAGCTCGAAGAATGCCAGATCATGGAGGGTCTGGGTTTATTCATTGTCGACAATCAGCCCCATTAGGCCGACGCTACTACAATCTCAGATTTCATTTAGAAGAGCGAGCACGTGTTGAATTGTTAAGAGATAGTATGTTTCGATTAAAAACTGCAGTAATATTTGTTAAAGACTTAGAGCATTTGGTTAAAGAAGAATTTCAATCTTTACAGACGGTCACACATGATTGTGTTAGTCAACTTCCTACCAGTAAAATATTCTGTCTCAGTCACTTATGTGAAGATTTACGAACATTGATAGGTCATTGGAATTGTATAAAACAAAAACTACATACTAACCGATGGTTACAACCAGTGCTAGGCTCCATGTATTTTCAGTTAGAAAAAGTGAAATTGACTTTGCGGCATTTACAGAATAAGGCCATTTGGTGGCTTGAAAAGTTTGTGATCATAGGGTTCCAAGTGTTTGCTCATTGTAATATAGAAACCGTTTCCAGGGAAATGATTAGTAACCTTACAAGAGGTGTCGAGGATTTAAATAAAATTATAAATAGTTTACAAAATAGACATTTACTCGCTACCTCAACATCAAGTATTCAGTCTTATTCTGGGAATTGTTTGAATATGTTAAATCCAAAACGATCAAACTCGGTGTCATGCCTCGGTGAACATGTTCGCGCTTTACCTTTTGCTCGCTTGTTGACTATACTCGCTACTGAGAGATCAAAGTACGCAGCATTGGCAGCTCATAGATTTTTCACGACTAGTTTAGAATTTGTGAAATTATTATACTCGGGTAGGCTCCCAGAATACATTTGGACTGATGAAGGTAGTCATGGTACGGACAAGAGTGATCGTGATACGTCAGACTATCATACGGCTACTGGTAGCATGACTTCCCTAAGTGCGGCTATTTTAAAAGTCGGCAGTTTACGTGCCCCTGATCTCTCTGAGTTAGAGTCTCCACTGATCGAGATTGCTCAAAGGGAACAAATATTCGCCGAAGATTTCGTTGACATTGTTTGTAATAATTCTGGACTTCTGCGGAAAAATGACAGCTCTGTGAAAAGTCATAAAGGATTGAGGTATAGTCAGAGTGTATCCAGTGGAAAACCACCTCGTAGTGATACCCCTGTTCTGTCCAGAAATGATTCATTAAGAAAATCTGTATCATGGGGTGATTCTGATCTTGGCTCAACTAAAACAAGTCAAACTTCAAGGTATGTACTCTTGGTCTAAAAGTTTCTTTACACTTATTAAATTTGATGTTTTGAAGTATTCTTTGAAATACTTTACTTGTAATTTTTAGTTTCTTTATCAATATCTGTATTGAACTACATGTAGTTGCCTCATGTCTAGTTGTCAATCTTGAAGATTGACAAGAGTTGGCATTCATTCCTGGCAGCAAGTAGGTTCACAAGATTTGTCAAGGTGGTAATAATAAGATCAAAAAATAACTGATTAAAATTTTTTTTATGGAAAATATTTTTATCTGAAATTATTAAGAATTTGTATGAGGAGTTGAATCCTGTGTGTGAGAGCCTGATTTCTGATCTAAATGTGTGAGTTTCTCACTGAATGCTTGAGACTTGAAAGTAATGGTGGTGTATGATTTCTGTAAATGTAGTTTGTTGTTGTTTCTAGTCCAATTAGTCGGGTTAAAGATGTACTAAGTATATTGTTCTGTTGAAGTGTTAATCAAGAAAACAACACTAACTTGTAAACAATGTATATTATTTCAGATATTTAGATCGTTACTGGGGACAGTTTGGTACAAGTTTATATATGATGTTTTATGAACCATCGTGGATACGACAAAACTCCCTGTACTTCTCTGAACTAGGAAGTATGATAATGCTCAATACAACTGTTATAGCTCTTATAAAACATATGATTCAACATGTATGCCTCAAAGGTATGGTACAGTGATTTTCATTTATTTCTCACAACATTATGTTGTAGGGGTTCTAAATTTTTTTATTTAATTTTTTATTTTATTTTAATTTTATTTGTTATTTTGTTTCTTTATTTTGTGCTTTGATTAAGTGACTACCATATTTCCATGTGTAAATGGTAATAGTTCTTAATTCGAACTTGGATAGTTCTTATTTGGAACTTCGAAAGGAACTTACACAATGAATATTTGGAATTCTAAGTCATAAGTTTAGAGTTCCATACTTACTAATCAATCACTTTTAGTAAAAGCCTCTTTGACAATGATAAGGCTGTGATAGATTAATGACCAGATTAATGACCATATTTCTGTCTGTCACTGTTCTTCTATTCAAACATTATTTACAAGTTATAATGATATTAGTATTTTATTATTTTGACAATGCAGCCTCATTCATATAAAGACTTTGCAGTAGAGCTGTCACAATTATCAACTAGAGGGGCTTAATTTTCCAGAGATTAACATTCTGATCAACTTCCATGGAAATCAGCTAGAAAGTCTGACCTATAGAGCATTAACAAGTGTTTCCTTTTATTAGGATATTAAGGGTTCAACACTTACTGTGTCCTGGGATTTTAAGGGTTCCATAAACTTGGGAGAAACCTATATGATTTTAGCTAGGGATTTTGTCAGTATTTCTGAAAAATTGCCCTGTACTTATGTTAATTTGATTTTCCATGTATTATTTATGGAACAACAAAAACATATTTCATTTTTTTATCGAAGGGATCACTAATGCTAGGGAGAAATCTTTTATTAACTGACTAGGTATTCCTTTATGATCCCAAGTGAATACAGTAAGTATCAAACCCTGAATATCAGGATATTAAAATTCAAATTGATTACCTTTGAAATTCAATCAGACCTGGACTGCATACTATCGAAATTCTGACTATAATTTAACAATACAATATAGAAGGATTTACGACTAAAATCAGTTCTAAGGAGCTCGATAATACGGGCCCCTGATTAATTGATGACTTGTGACAGCCCTACTATTCAGTCTAGGAGCCAGTTTGTAAGGTTATTGCTTCCTAGTGCTACACTGGGAAATTGTTCTTGCTAGCTGAATACATTGGGAACACCGACATTTTTAGAGGCTGCCGTTTTGGTTTTGCTAGTCGACTTTAAAGTGAAAACCATTGCATGGTACCTGGCATATACAAAAAGCCCTAATTAATAAAAGAACTATAGCATGGTACAAGGCTAGCACAAAAAGCGGTTTTTAAAGCACATGGTAGCAACTTCCTTTCTTTACTTGCTTTTTCTAACCTATGATATTTTTTGTTTATGTACCTTATAAGTAATTATACAGTACCCACCAAAAGTTTGGAGACAAAAGAAATTTACTACAGTTCTTGAATTTTGACGATTACTTTTATAGAAACATTATTTTTAATATATTTAACTATGTTTTGTTATAAAATGAAAACAAATTTCATGAATGCAACACTTTATAAGATTCAGCATCTGACATCATAAATCCTCCAAAACCATGATTATTGTAATAATTTTCCATAACAAAGTTTTATGGTATTTTATATGTCTCTGTTGTGATAATAATGATCACCAAAAAAAATAATGCAAAGCATTTCAAAATAAACAGTGATCAAATGTTAGCTTAAAGCTATTCAGTAGGCCTACAAAGTGAAAATGTCTCCAAACTTTTGGTGGGTACTGTACATATAAACAGAATTAAATCTCACATATGCAATGGTAGATACATGTAGTAGATATATGTTGTAGTCACTACAAACTTGATTATGTTATAGTCAGTGATTTTTTAAGAAGATGGTTTCTTTGACATTTTCTTTAGGATGTGAAGTTCTGCTTTATAGATCACCTTAGTTATTGCAAAATCATGCATTTTTTTTGACAAACTGTAATACCAAATGCTAAATTTGAGAAGAAAAAGGTTTTTATTCTGCTAAATGTATTAAGACTGTCAATTTTGATGGTCCTAATAGTGAAACTTTACTGTAATTATACCCCCGCTTCGAAGAAGAGGGGGGTATACTGTTTTTATACCCCCGCTTCGAAGAAGAGGGGGGTATACTGTTTTACCCTTGTCCGTGCGTGCGTGTGTCCGTCCGTTACAAAATTTCCGTCGCAGTTTTCTCCGCAACTATAACATGCAGCAGCCTAATACTTTGCATATTGCTTCATCCCATAGTCCCATGTGGTGTAAAGCGATTTCATGCTCCTTGCTCATCTACTTCCTGTTTGTCGCATATTTTTAGATTTTGTTAAATGAAAGTTACATTATGATAGTCATATTTCTCACTGGGGGGTATCACTAGTGAGCATAATAGCTCGCAGATTTACTTGTTGTTTCTAAAAATCATATTGTAAAATATGAACTAGTTTCCTTGATTTCAATTTCTTATTATGCCAACATGCATCCACAGGTACAGGTGTTTGGCTTAGTGGGCAGGTGTTTAGTATCTCAACCCTGTAATCCAAACAGTTTGATTCTGATTTTAACCATACGCCTCTTTTTAACATTCTGTTTTTTCATCTGATGTGGTCAGTTCATTTAACAGTTTACACATGGGTAGGCTGAAAACCTTAAGCCAGTAGTATGTTCAATTACCATAAACGTTCCAAAACGTTCCGTAACGATACTTTCGGAACTCCTCGGCCATTGGCTGCGAATAATCTCGGACATATTTGACGCTATTTTGAAACTATAGGTGTTTAAGTAAACAAATATACGATAGTTTAGGAAATGAGTGATGTTTCTTTTATAATCCATAATTTTTTAAACATAACTCATTGCCTTAACCATCGTATATTTGTTTATTAGATTAGATTATTCGCAGTGAATGGCCGAGAAGTTCCGAATGTATCGTTACAGAACATTTTGGAACGTTTAGGGTAATTGAACAGGCTACAGGCGAGGCAGTGTTGTCAGGAGAACTCATTTTGATACCATGTTCTTACTTAAACAATTGTCTTATGGATAAAATAACAATACTGCTGAAAGTGTCAAGGAAAAACAATCACCATTATACTTGTAGTAATTCTCCTTTTAGATGATATCAGTAGTCTAGTTATATGTGAATATATTATATTTGTTGTAATTTAATTATTCTTGCATGATCCAGTGACCTCCTCACCTTTTGACAAGGATTCGATCAACCAATCAGGTAGCTCTTTCCAAATTGATCCTACCAGCCAATCAGATGGCTCATATCATGTTGATCCTACCAGCCAATCAGACGGCCCATATCAAATTGATCCTCCCAGCCAATCGGGTAGCTTGTGTCAAATTGAACCTCCCAGCCAATCAGGTAGCTTGTTATGTTTTGATCACTTTGTTTTGCAGTTCCTGTTAATGTATCAGCATTTTGTTTATATATCCCTGTACAGTTGTTCAATTTATCTCACATTTTTTAGAATTTGATTTTTTATTGTTAAATTTTATTCAGCTGTCTGCAGTGGCACATATAACCTGCTGATTTAAATAGATTGTGATGCAGAAGTTCTATAGTGAGTATTTAAATCAGTGGGGTTAATGTATGAGCCACTGACAGCAATTAATAAAATTTATCAATACAATGTATTTGAATGGCAACATTTAACAGGCACTTTATTATTGCCATGCAATGGTGGGTTGCTCAGTTGGAAGAACATTTAAGTGTAAAACCAAAGGTTGGTTCCATTCATTTCCGTGACTTAAATACATTTAGGCAGATTTCTCATAAAAAATAACAATATCAAACCCTGCTGGTCAATAAGTTGACTATCTATTTCAGTGGCCAAATGCAACTTAATAGAAAAAAAGTCTTTCAAAGTTATGATTTTTTTCAGAAAGTAGATCTAAAACCAAATTTTATTGTGCCTAAGCTTTTATGTTGTCATGCAAGAACAGTTTTGAAGTTATACCTATTTTATAAATATTAGATCTAGGCGTATGTAGTGATACTGAATATTAGGTAATTTTTATAAACTTAAAAATGTTTTTAATGGGTTTTCATTTTTTTCCGAAACACTACCAGAACAATTTACAGTCTACGAAATTAGTATATAAAAGTGGTTGTCCAAACTGGTCATTTTAGTAGCAAGCCCCTTATCTAGTTTGAACATTTTTGGTTTTCCAAAAGAAATTATTTGTTTCCTGCACAAAAAAGTAGCTGTTTCTGGCAACCAGACATCCAATTATTTCGTATTTTGGATGTATGATGTCATAAATGCTGTCATAATCTTTTGACAAATCAGGAAATAGGCTGACTAAGATCAATGTTTCGTTTACAAAAAGAGTCAATCTAGATGCATACATTATATGTAATGTTACCTAATATATGGTTTTTATGTCATTACAAACATTTTGCATATATATTATTAACCTGTTCTTTTCCTTTGATATTAATGTGTGATTTATTAATCTGTAGTTGACTGAGTTTCTTATATCAAATTATATTAACTTTATATCAAATGATACAGGGCAATGTTATAGTTTTTGTACTCATTCAATATGAGTAAAGAATGTACGAAAAATTGACCATTTTTCAGGTGGATAATCCCTTTCAGCTGATACAAAAACTCTATATGACCTTATATTCAAAGTTAAATCTGTACCATCCTTCATTACCATTCTCTATTTTCATTGGCTGGATCCATCCATGATATTTTTAAAATTGACCAATCAAATCTCTGACATTATTTGTTTATTTCTAGGACCAATAACCATGCGTCGGCATCCCATAGATCCAATCTACCCTAATCCTGGGATGCCTATAGTTTTGCCTGAACCCATACCAGGTTTGTTCAATCAGCACTATATGTTTGAAACCACTGTTATTCATTATATCATCTCATACCATGGTGATGGAATTTGTTGCCAAAGCTTATTTACAGAGACGGGACTCAACTCTAATTTTTAAATTGGTTACCTGAATGGACAGTCATCTATATTTTTAACTTGTCCAAACCATATCCTTAATAGCAGTAACAGATTGCCCAAACCCAAAACTAGGTTGTCTATTGAGCTCTGGGAGATAAGCGTTAAATTCTTCCCTTATTATTTATTAATTAAAATAAGACTTAAATACATTTATTGTAAAATTTTATTCAATTTTTCTTGCTTTAGCTAAAATGTCACTACATTTCAGTGTTAGCATTAGGATTCAACAGCCGATCCAAATAGACCATTAGAAAGACTAAAAAGCTGTTGAAATTGGCGAAAATAAAATAGAAAGAATGAAATTGCCCCTGAACCCCCATAGAAAACCTATTACTTTTTCTATTTGAGCCTATTTAACATAATCTTACTGAGAACACTGCATTTATTAGTGATTACATAGAAACTAAATAGCACAATTTGAGAAAACAGAGCAATTTACGCTGACCAGAAATATAACTGGTTGAAGACAGAAATTTTAAATCTAAAAGATAGGAAATTTTGATCCAACTGCATTGACTTGGGTTATTTGCATTAGTTGTTATGAGAGGTTATAACCAATTTACTTCCAATTATTTAATTATATAATTGATAATCAGCCCATCATTTGACTTTAACCAATGATAAAATTACTTCTAGTTATATCTATAAAAGTTAAACGATTTTAACCATAATAATAATGATGAAATAATAATAATAATAATTATAATGAAGACTTCATTTAATGAGGATTCACTTTTCAATAAATCTATAATTCCATTGGAACTCTGAAATATTGTAACTTATTTACCAACCCTCTTATATATAAGACTTTATTGACCAACCCTTATAAAGAAGTGGTTTTATACATGTTTGCAGGTTTAGTATAATGCTACTGGTTGTGATGTGGCTTCTTGTATATATTCTTGCATATTTAGTGTTCCATCTTTAATCAATTGTTATATTTTACATTACTTGGTTGTAATAGTAAGTTTATATTCAAAAAGCATTGTTACAAAAATTCAATCTCAATTTTCCTGCATACACCTATTTTCCATGTTTTTTTTGCATTTTAAAAATAGTCTGAATATGCTGCACTCCAAATTCCATGGAAATCCATGGAAAATTTCCCACATACCATAGAGCTTTAACAAATGGGATCTTTTTTCCATTTACTTATCAGCAGTCTGTTCTTGATTTATATTAGACAAAGCACAGCTTGAATCAAACTCTAAATTGTTGAATTTATTGGCTGATATCCTGGACAGATATTAATTCATTGATTTTGTGAAATATGCGACTGATATTTTGTTGAATAGAAGAATTTATAACTGATGGAATACCTCAATATCATCTGTTTAGGCCAAACTAAAAATATCTTTGATTGCTGTTTTCGACAATCATTTTGCTACTCAATGTTTTTTTAGTCTTAATTGGCCATTTTCCACCAAGCAGATCAAATATGTTTTTTAGCTCAAATGAGCACAATATGAAGTATTCTGTGACTCAGCTCTGAGAAAATGAAGGCCATTTTGACCTTGGTCTACTGCAGTTGACTGCATTATGTTAAATGACCCCACTGTTTTGAATCTTGGTCACCGAGTGTAGTCACTGACCATGGTTGAACATGGTCTGCCATGGTTAATGAACATTGTTGACCATGGTCATTGACGATCAAATTCCATGGCCACCATGATAATCATTTCTCCTGGGTGTGCATGTGCGTGTCTATCATTAGCAAAATTAAAAAAAGTTATTGTAAGAAACTTTAAAGCATACAGTTTAGAATTTTAAAATATGCAAAACCATAAGTTTCACTAGAAAGTCAAGAAAGCATTTTTGAGATAGTAGGGTGTTGAGAGTTGGTTGGGGAACAGCAATGAAACTTGATTTTAATTTTTGCCTTTATAGAAGTGCTTTTATTATGTTATAAATAATACATTTTGATGCTGTGATGCAGTGCTTCAGGTATGTTATATGTTAATAATGTTATACATGTATGCATACTAGTCTTGCTAGAGGGTTCACATTTTGCTTTGAGTGCTTTGGTGTGTAAGCTAGAAAAGTTTGAAAAAAGTGTATGAATGCTTTTTTGTAGCAACTGTAATTTATACGTTTGTAAAACTGATACTTTATGTAGAGGCTAAGACAACATTGTTGGTTTTGAAGCACACACAATTTATTAGGGGCAGTGTTTTACTACCCTTTAAAATCATTGTTGAAACCAAAAAAAATAAGATAGCATGGGTGAAAGTTTTCCAGACTTCTCCGGAAGTTCCGGATTTTCGAAGTTCTCGGGGATCATTTTTCCAAATCGTGTAAATCCGTTGAGATTTCAGGGGGGTGAGATTTCAGGGGGGTGGGTGGTATAGGCCCACTTCACCCCTGCCCTTGACTTTTAAATTGTTGAAACAAAAACGAAAGTAAATTCCAGCGACTCTATCTGTTTTGCGATTTATTTAAAAAATTTTAGTAACAATTCATCATAGCAAGTTGCTCGCTTATGATTTTTTACGGAGATATCCCGGGGCGCAAAATTTTCAGGATTCTTAAGATTTCTAACTTTCGCCCATGAGATAGGAATTTTTTAAAAACTTGGAGTGCTCTTGATTTCAGCTAGTAATTAAGGGACCTATTCTCCTAAAATATTTCTTTTCTTAACCATACAATTGTATATACAATTTATAAGTTAGGTTTTATCCTTTATATAGAATATTAATATTTCAAAGTTGTTCATGTACTATTGAGAATAGGAAAATAATGCAGTAATATGTCTGGTCTTATTATTGAATCAAAACTGCCATAGTTAATTAATAATATATTTTGATGCGACTCAATAAAGTGTAAATTACCACTCCATTGAAATTGATGCAGAATTGAATTTAACTAAAACTTTTTATAATCAGTTTATTTGAACTTATATTATTTTGTTATACATGTACACTGGTTACACTACTGCACTTGGTATGGATACAAATCTAAGAATATAGTACAACTGTTTCAACTGAAAGCTTCATAAAGCTTGTGTGATACAAGTTACATTGTATTTATCATGATGGTGTTTATGCCAGTATATTCTATACTTGAAATGAATTTGTGCAAGCAACATACCCCTGCGAAATGTGACCATGGTTCACCAGGTTCATCCATGGTCAACCATGGTCAACCTTAGGTTCCACATAGTCAAACCAGGTTTTGCTAGGTAACCATGGTCTTGAACCATGATTGACCATGGTTGACCAAGATCACAATAAATAAACCATGGTCCACATTGATACAACATAAATTCAGTATAGAGACATTTTGAGAAGTTGAGAACAAGTCATAAAACTAAGAAGTCATTATTGTATTGGCTCTGACCAAAAGATACAATAACAACATTGAGCAAAAAACCCTATTTATATCCACAACCTTTGTCAGAGTGATAAAACTAAGCTGAAGTGGTTAAGTCATTTTCAGCAGCTCGTTCTTGATGTAGCCAGATTATAACAAAATATAAAATAAAACACATAGAATGACAAATTTTTGAGTTTTTTCCATTTTGCGGTTTTTTCCCCAGTTTTTGCCACTGGAAAGGGAAAAACTCATTTTTGCCGGCAAAAACCCAACCCTGATGTACAGTCTTGCTTTCTCACAAAGTAAATCTGATCTTATCTTATTCATTATTTAATATGAGGCATATTGATGGGTCAGTGCAAAACTAGTCTTCATTGTAGTCATTCGGAACTACCTCAGCGATCTTCTACGCAGTTAACCTCAGATATCATAAGGTGAAAAAGTAGATCTAAGAATTTTGGTTTCAGTGGTAATATAGTCTGAACTACGCAGAAGTACGACGTGTGAGACATTGTACTGATGAAATGATGTGATAAAGCGTGTAACAATGTCATTATTAAATGTTGACATGAAAATGATAGTTGCCGGACCTAATAACCTGGTTGTATTCCTACTACGTCTGATTTCCAAGGTGTATCTTTGTAGATGATCGCCGAGGTTGTTCCGGATGAGTTGTAGTTTGACTAATTTGCACTGAGTGGACATTTAATGTGTTATACATTTATTTAGAGTTTCTTGCTTAGTTTTACAACAAAAATCTTAACATTGAAACCATATTCAGGATTAAAATTGTAATACAAAGTGTACTAAAATGGAATGAATGGCTATTGTTTTAGATTTTATTTTGTATGTAATCATTACATATTATTATTTTATATTATAACAGATATATTTCCACAAGGTAGTGTTACACCAATGTTGAATGCAGCTAGAAAATGTCTTCATACTGCAGCATTTAGTGCCTGGGATACATGTAAGTTATCTTGATTGTAGACTTTCTACTGTTCAATTTTGATACTCCTAGTTATATGATTGAAGGAGGCCAGATGGGCTTCAAATGACTCAAATTATATTGCAAAGTATGTTTGTCTTGTGACTAGCTCTATGATTCAATACCACACTTAAGCAATAGAATCAGAACAAAAGAATTGAAAGTCTGGATTTATGGCATTGCCATATTTTTTGTTCTTATTTTACTCATATGGAAACTTGGTACTTTTCATGTTAATGCGTGTTTACTAAAAGAGAAGGTTATTATGTTTGGGGGGTATATTATATGTAAGAGTCAGCTTGTTGGTTGGTAGGTTGATTGGTTGGTCTTAAGCTTTTTTTGTCCGCTCAGTTTCTCAGCATAAACTGTACAGATTTGATTCAAACTGCACACTTGAACAAGGTATCAGGCAGACATTAGCATATTATTTTTTGTCACTGTCCATTGAATGTTTACAGATTTATGGCCCTTTGATGAAATATCTGGTCGGCTAATTTTATCAGCACCTATTGTACAGATTTGATTCAAATTTCTTGACAAAGGCCCATTGGGGGAGAGTTGTATATGATACAATCTCCGTAAACAGATATCCTGTAGAGCGTTGTCGTACAGGATCTCTACTGTCTCCGTTGAAGGTCACGTCGAGATGAATTTTGTGTCAACCAAGCAATGCGTAGCTTTCATCTAGACAAAACACTATTAATAACATTTTGATTTCGTAATTTCTAATTTTAGACCAAGGTTTGCAAGCTAATTTTACAGCGGTATAATTCACAGTCTGCGATTGGACGGCTCATTTCAAATTGCATGACGTAGATGATGTAAACAAGTTACGTATCATAACAATTTCGTCATGAATATTATGATGAGATTAGGTCACCTGAACGTGACCTTCGTTTGGAAAAGGCCAGATCTAAATTAACCAGTAGGCGAGCGGAAAATTTTAGATCAGGTTTTAATCAGATTGTATATGATATAATCACATTCAGTGATACGTCTAGTTTTATTATATTTCAGTAATGTGTGAAGCACTAGCATCACAAGGTACAGATAAATGTTATCCTTGTCCATTAGTTAACGGTGACTATAGTACAAGAACTGGTATGATATTACGTGACACATATCAACCTATGATACATTTATTAAAAGAAAATCTACTTGATGGTAGTGACCCATTTCCTGGAGGTTAGTTATTTGTCTTGGTTTACTTATATGGACACTTGTACTTTTTTCGTCTAGGCACAATTTTGATCTTTTATTTGAGAGTTTGAAAGTAGTTGTAATGTTGCAGTGGTTACAGTAGCGTGTTCAATTACACAAAACGTTACAGAACGTTACATAACGATACATTCGGAACTCCTCGGCCATATATTTGTCTACTTCCACACCGGTAGTTTCAAAATAGCGTCTAAATATGTCCGCAGCAAATGGACGAGGAGTTCCGAATGTATCGTTACGGAACGTTCTGTAACGTTCGCGGTAACTGAACTCAGCCCTGAACTCTTGACTTCATGCAGGCAAATCATGTAAACTGTCAGTGGCGTATACATTAACCCTGCTGATTTAAATACATTATATTTGTTTTGTAATCCCTGCACATGAATATGGGTAACTTATAATATTCATACATAGTGAACACACAAGTACTGTAGTGAGTATTTAAATTAGTGGGGTTAATGTCTCTTAGAAGTGAATAAGATTTAACAGTACACTTTGATAAAGTAATAGGAAGGAGATGTTTGGCTCACTGTGGATATTTTGGCCTCAACAACTGCAGATAAAGCAGAATTAAAGTTCTTACAGAAATTCCCTTTTATACAGTTGACAGTTTTGTTTCTTCTAGTAAATTGTAAGCATAGGAGTTGTGACAGTTTTCTGTTACAGTTTTTACATGGGGTTGCCCCATGTTTAGTAGTGGACTGTGGCAAATCCACATTAAAATTTGTTGCGGACGATTACATTCGGTTGTGCACGCGCAAATAAAGGGATAATTACCACTGCAATTAATATAGTCTGCATTATGCGTTAACAAGCATGTGTACATCTTATCTAGTTTATGTAAGGTAAAGGTCCCTTGTATCGCTTCCATGAGTTGTATACAGCCATATACTCTACCAAAATCCCATGTCTGACAGCGCTATCGGCGCTTTGATCTGTTATGCCTTGGATTGATAAAAAAACTAAAAGAGTAAAATCTGATAAAATGTTAAAATCTAAGCTGCATTGTTTCAGTATTTATGAGGTAGTCTGACAGTATTATGTTATAATTTCTATGTTAGGTTTACCAGCCTCTGTAGATGAAGTGGTTGCCGTAGCAATGAGATTAGTATCAACAAGTAATGTCTCTGTACAATGGTGTCGTACTAAAACACATCAATATTTACAGTCATCTTCTGTTGGAACATTTCTACTTATTTCACAGACTGATTTAAAGGTAATTTTCAACTTAGATCTGACATTTTTTTATGTTTCTGATCTCTTGCCAACCCCATTTTTTACAGCTGACTATATTTTTTGTGAAGTCAAAATTGTTTTTTTTTTATATACATTAGACAATATTGCAGAAAATCAAGCATTTAAACATGTTAATAAAACTTATAAGGATTAAAGCCAAGGTTCACCTTATAGACTTGAATTAATATGTTGTACATTGACTGTGTTTCACTTAGTTATGTTATTTCTTTAAAGTTTCTATCATGGTTTAAAGTAATGTGTCATGAAAACTCTGTTTCTGCATGTAAGCTAGTTGTTTTTATTTGTCTCAAACTCTCTTTTAAAACCTTTAGTTGCTATGATAAAGTAGTGATAAATGAAATTGCTTCATTGATCTTGTTCTGAAATAAATGTTGAAAATTAAGGTAACAATTTTTTTTATCAATATTACATAGTTTTAAAATCAAATGGGTGTAATGATGTTCATTTTTGATAATTGAATCCAAAATATCAAATCAATAGAAAATAGATGGAATAGCATTGACTTTCTAGTGAAACAGTTTAGCCTTAATAATGTAACAAAAGAATTGATAAAATTGGTAAAAGTAAGGTTAAGTTACTAGTTAAGTAGCTGAATAAAAAAAATATTGTTAAATCTCAATGAAAATTTAGACTTATTTTATTTATTTCTGTTATGTTTATTATAGATGTTGGTGGATGAAACAAAGACATGTATATATAATACACAAGTGGTATCCAAGTCATTATCACGTAAAGTTGGTAATGAATCAGTTGTAGGTTTAAATACCATCATTAATCAACTAAGTGTGCTCATGGACAGTTTACAGGTAGGTTCTTTTTACATGAGGGGGGTTTTATAATTGCGGGCTTGGCCAAGTGGTTACAACGTAGCACTGGTAATGATTGGATAGCCAGCTCCGCATTGGTTCCAATCTCATCCTAAATCAGCCTCATTGTTTCCTTAAACAAGAAACTTTATCTAACTTACTCAGCACTGGGGAACCAGTAAGGGTACTCAAAAGTGATAAAATCTAAGTTGTAAGAACTTGTTTCACAATTGTGCTCAAATAAATTAGTATTATTTCACAATTTTATGGCTTTTCCTGAAGTTTGGATATGTTTGGACTAGCTTTGATAGGATTCTTATTCCATATAAAACTGTTGAAATAACTAATTTTAGGAATAACAGAATGTTTTAACTTTAGAATTTTCACCCAAAGTTATAAACCCATGGTTCATGCTTTTAAATAGATTGGAAGTCAAATAATGATAATGTAGTGTTTAAGTAAGAAAATGTCAATCTATGTTAAAAATGCGGAGATATTTTCTACTTTATTTTCAGGGTCTATCTGGTATTTGTATGAAACAATTTTCTAGAAATTTAATGGATGTTGCTATGGAATATTTTAAAGCTAACATGCCAGTAGGTAAAGTTTGGAAGAAAAAAGACTCAGGTAATTCATGTTTTTCTTATATGCTTTACAGTGAAATGTGGTGTTACTTGTAAAAAATATACCATTGTTGTCTAGTCAAAACCTCGTAACTTCCATTAAAAAAAGGTAAAGTTACAAGGTTTTGACTGGACAGCAGCGATACAACAAAAAGATTAATTTCATATTTCCAATGCAATAATCACTGCAATTCAAACAATTTCTTGAAAGTGTTGTCAAGCATATTACTCTACATCAATTGAAATCACAGATTTTATTCCTACATGGACCTTGAGTTCATTAGGAGACTGCTGCAATTTTACTGAAAAACTTCAGTTAACTTAAGTTTGCAAACCTAGGTACCTATTCACAAAAACACACAAACGGAAGACGAAAACACACGTCAGTTCTAGCTAGTATTCACAAAAATAAGTACTTGGTAATTCATGAATGTTTATGACATTAATGTGAGATTAAAGTAATTCTATAAAAAAGTATATATATACATACACATGTACATTTTCATTAATCAAATACACAGAAACAAAGAACTATCAGTATTTCCAGAAAAAAATCAGTTATTGAATCCAGGAACAACAGAATTATTTAAGAAAATTCCACCAACATTTTTTTGGATTGAGGACTCTTAAACCTATGCGGACGCTAAACAAAGTTCTGGTATGACATGGCCTTACTTTAGACTGGAAATCATTGGCTCACTAGCTCTATGTTGGTTCAAATCCCATCCAGTTGGTTTCTTAAGCAAGAAGCTTTATCCTACTGGCTCAGTGACCCCAGACCAGGAAGTAAACTCGAAAGTGATTAACCTAAGTTTTAAGAACTTGTTTCACAGTTGAGCGAACACATGAGTATAAACCAAACTTATATTATTTATTATTTCAGCAATACCTAAAGATCATAATGTGTATATAGAACATGCCTTAGAGACAATATTAGAGCCAGTGTTAGAAGGTGTAGGTAAACTTAAACAAACAGTACAACTTAGTGTTATATCTATAGCTACTGAAGCTTTATGTCAGGCTTGGATGGCATTTATTCTACAAGAGAAAATCAAATTCAGGTATTTCTAATGTTAGTACAGTAAAGTTCCACTATTAAGACCAGCAAAACCTATGGACTTAATAGCGAAACTGTCTAATTATAGAAACCTTTTTTTTCCACAAATTTAGCATCTGGGTCCTAATATTTGTCAAAAATCGCATCATTTTGAAAAAACGAAAGTGGTCTTAATAGTGGAACTTCACTGTATTATAGTCATTTGATTATCAGAATATTAGGACTAGTTGTTTCAATCTAATTGGGAATTTTGGGAAATATATAGAGAAATATGTATTTGGAGCTCATTTGGTAAAATTAAAGATCGTTTTCACAACAAAATTGATGAATATCCTCTGAATAAATGTTCATAAGTTTAATTTATATACAAAAATTTCAAGTTTGCATTGACAATATCATTATAGTATTCTGTAATTGATTTTTCCTGTAATTATTGTCCGTTTTTTCTCAACTGTCAAAGCTTGAATAATTTCACGATGACTGAATGCATTGTTTTGGTACTGGCGGCCTAGTTTTTATTAAAAATATCTTGACTAAAACTTATAATACGGCATAAAAAGCTTTACTCGATCATAATACACACTTTCGGAAACTTACAACAAGAATTTTAAACAACGCAACCACCATGAAATTATATTCATGTTTTGACAGTTGAGAAAAAACAAACAATAAAACATGTTAAATACAAATATAGAAATAATTATGCAAGATTCAAAAGTTTATTTTAAGTTGGAATGTAACACAATTAACATAAGCTATGATTAGCTTCTGTCTGAAAAGATGATGCTGCATTATTATTTATAAGATATGGAGGGTATTCGTCAACTTTGGTGTAAGATCAATTTTTATAAATAAAACGGATCTTACACGAAAGTTGATGAATATTCTGTTTCTTTCATGCTTAATTTCGTGTTAAATAAGATGTAATTTTTACACAAATTATAACATAATGTCATTTTTCTTCTCCTTGATGACGTCATTGACGATGAAAATATAAAATATTTTTTCACTACAATGAAAATATGAAATTTATGTATTCATAATTGTATATTTTCATTGAATAATGCGACATTTTACTGTAAAGCATTTTAGAAATATTAAATATTTATATATTCCAGTTATCTTGGTGCTTGTCAACTTGGTTTAGATGTTAGATTTATGTCGTCATGGTTACATCAGAGTATCGTCATGGAAACTGTACAACAAAGTATATTAGATCTACCAGTATTGAAAACATTAGCTGGTGTCGTTATATTACTGATGAAGCAACCTTATAGTAAAAGATCTTCTAGTAAAGTCAGAAGTCAAGTGGATATCGGTATGTAGTAGTTCTTATTGTCATTTTATGCTTGATTATTTATATATAGTGGGGCTATTCTCCACAGTTATGCATCTTTGTTAGCATCAATTTGAGCTACTGCTGCAACGATTTACTGGAAAGTTGATTCGAAGTGATTTGATTTTTTTTCTTTCGATTCATTTTTTTTTCAATTTGATTCATTTAATAGTATAGTATATTCAAAATACATATTAAAAATTCATTTGAGCTTAGAACTAACTTATATTAAATAAATGAAATTATTTCTTAAATTTTAAACATTTATTTCAGAAAAAGATCAATAAAGCAAACAGCCCTAGTGTAGGCATCAGCATAACCCTTATCATTTGCCAAAATTTGATAGCCATCTAATATAGAGCTATTTTTTATAAACTATTTTGTAACTGCTACTGTGTAATATTGCTGTAACAGTGTCTTTGTGGTATAGCTTTTGATTGCATCAAAGTATTTTTCCATTTATCTGACCTCAGACTTGACATTGTTGGGTTGGCATCAACCTTGGACCTGGAATTAGGAAAAATTTTCAAATGAAATTGCAGACACGAAAGACCATTATCTGTTCTTTATTGTTTAGGAAAATTCTGCCTAAAGAAACATGTTTTTAAAAAATGAACCTTTTTTTTAAAAAATGAACCTTTTTAAGAAACCTTTGTTTCATGAAAGTCTGATAGCCTTTTTAAATGATAAAAGATCCAATTTTCTTCAACCATTTTAAAGATAGTGATTACTTTTCCTTATGTTTATTTAAGGTGATGATCACGTTATGGACTATATACAAGGAGAAAGAACAGTTTATGAATCAGAAGATAAAATTAGTCATGTATCAAATCAGAACGAATGGTTAGCTTTACGTGTAGCTGGTACTGGTCGAAGTTGGCGCGGAATCTCTTCATGTTTAAACCCTGATCCTCAATGAAATATGATACCAATGTGACAACTGATACCAATGTGACAACTGATACCAATGTGACAACTGATGCCAATGTGACAACTGATACCAATATGACAACTGATACCAATGTGACAACTGATACCAATGTGACAACTGATACCAATGTGACTACTGATACCAATGTGACAACTGATACCAATGTGACAACTGATACCAATGTGACTACTGATACCAATGTGACAACTGATACCAATGTGACAACTGATACCAATGTGACAACTGATACCAATGTGACAACTGATACCAATGTGACAACTGATATCAATGTGACAACTGATACCAATGTGACAACTAAAAGAATCATTCTTTCACCAACTGGGCAGTGAAAGTCATTGTTTTTCGTACTTGCTAGAAGCTCAGGACTTGTGAAATGCCAGAAATCTGGGACTAGGAAAAATAGTTCTGAGTTGAGAAAATGTCTTAATTCATGTAGCCAGGCTTCTTGTTTGGCCAGTTTTTTATAGAACATAGAAATTTAGGCAACTGCTTGTAAAATTTAAACCTAAAACTCAAGTAACATGAGTGTAATCCATTTTATTGTTAAAGGTTTTCAACTAGAAAATGAATATGAACGATGTTTTCAAGTGTAACATAGATCTTCATTAACGTGCCAAGAATTATAAAAAACAAGGGAAGTAACTCTATGATATGCCAATAAATAATTTTTACTCAGTTATCTTTCTTAACTAGCTATAAAGCCCTTGTCTTCAAAAGTTTAAACAATTGTCGTATTGATAGAAACAGTCATGCGATTTGATTTGAAAGGCTATGTGCATGGGTAAAAGTCTTATGGGATTTTCCTGAAGTTCAGGTTTTTTGGTATAAAATATTTGCGATGTAAGAATGCTGCTGAAATCAGGAATTTCAGGATTTTGGAAATTTTTAACTTTTATCCATGAATATGTAAAAAAGACAAAAATTATTGTTAAAAAATATCTTAACCGATTGCTAAATAAGAATTTAATTATTATAAAAATGTGAAAAGATTTCAAGACTGGTGTACAGTGCCAACCAAAGTCTGCATGCAGACATTTTAACTTAGTAGGCCTACTAAATGTCTTGTATAAAAAATTTGATATCCATATATTTTGAAGTGTTTTTTGTTTCGAGTTAATTTTTCGTCATGGTTCTACATATAGTAGAAACTTCAAAAGTAGCATAAAAACATGTCATTGAAAATAATTACTTTACACATGTTTTGAAGGCTTTTAGATGTCAGAGGCTGAATCATATTAATATGATGCAGTCATGAAATTTATTTTCATTTTATCACAAGCCATCCATAAATATATTAAAAATAACGATTCTATAAAAACAATCATCAAAATTCAACATTGGCAGTAAATTTCTTTTGTCTCAAACATTTGGAAGGCACTGTTCTTTTTTATGTAAAGCATGGTAAAATCAAGACAATTCAGCATTTCATAAATGTTGTACATTTATCCATGAGAGAGTCATTTATGTATTAAGTGATTTATGTCCTCCTAAAATTTATGACTGAATGTTAATATTTTAGATTTATCAGATGTGTGATTTAGTTATAGGTAAATTAACAAAATAAGGCTTGTCACAAGAGTGATATCGATAACTGAAAAATATTTCTACTTTTGTACATGTTTAGGTTGAATTCCCTCGATGACAATCACAGGTGCTGTTGCATTACAAAATATTAAAATATGCTCCAATTATCATAAAATCACAAAATACAAAAGTTCAAGCCAAAAGCCCAAATTTTGTTTTGTGAAAAAAATATGAGGTATCCAACTCGATGAAATCCTTCTGAATTTTACTCTGACGGGATGTGAATAGCATAGTGTCAAGTGTTTTGTAATGCAACGGGCACCTTTGATGACAATAACAGTTGGAAATAGACATTGAAAACCATGATGCAGGCTTACAGTGCGCTGATATATTTGATTCAATTTCATAATTATGCTAGTTATGTTGCATGGATCAAAGTGTGAAAAAAAAATCGAAATAAATAGTTTATGAACTTTTATAATGAGAGTGAGTTATTGCCTCCCAGTAATTTGAAAATCGAGTGCATTTAATTTGTCTATAAAAAGTCAAATTTAAACATTAAATAAACATAATTTAAAAATCTGACACTGTGGAATAAATAGAAATAAAATATTCAATCAGATTTCAATACTCTTAGAACTTTTAATATCCATTAAATGTATTTTTGTGTTAGGGGAATTGTGCTTGGAGGGGTTAAATATAAACTTTGGAGTGAATTCTAATCAATTATTTATAGAATTGCTATATTAGTAAATGCCAGTAATTTTAGCACAACTGTGATATATTATGTATATTTTAAATTATTATTTATTTATTAACTGTAGAATTATTTTTTCAAGTTTATATATTGCGGGCCTAGCGCAAAACGGTTGTAACTCGATTTTAAAAAAGAATGAGTTAAGACTGTTTTGCACTAAGCCAATGATTACTGTATGTATGCTAATACTATATCAGTTCTTAGTTATTTATATCGTTTTTACACAAGGGTTGTATAGGAATGAATAATATTTTCTATAAAAAAAGTTAAGAAAAATGAAGAGTTTATTTGTATCTATTTTATAATCAGAATGGCTGCCCATCATGTTTGAAAATGACTACATTATCAGGGGTGCCGAATTTCTATGCTGAACTTGTCTGACTCGTACATTTATGTCTGGGGACAAGTTATTTTTTTTTATCCTACTTATCCATGGACATGTAATATATAAATATATGTAAAATATACAACATTGTAAAACATAGCAAAACTTGATAATATTGGTGTCTCGATGCTTAAAAATGTTCAACAATGAACTATCTCTTTGTCAATTACTTAGCATTACTTACAGTATATCTTTAATATCACTTTACAATATTAGTTTTTTAGTATTAAACATCAGGGCAAGTTCATTTTGATCCCGGACTAGTTGATTTTTAGATTTCACTCATCAGTGGACAAGTGGAAAAAAACTTTGAATTCCACACCCCTGATTATAGGTCATAGAAATAGACTATGTCAAGAATGTTAATTTTAATGGTCTATTTAGCAATGATAATGACATGATGGCAATGGAGTGTTGTGGTTTGCATGTTGGGTCATTAATCTAGAGGCAGTGAATTAAAATCCTATGGCTGTGTTGATACTTTGTCATTGTGTTTCCAGAATATATACAAATACCTTAAATTGTTGTTTTTCTCCACCCATATACAAATATATAGATCCATATCAGCACAACCATAGGGATTCTATAAATATGAAAACATATATGTACTATTTATGTAATTTTTTACTATGTTGTGGAGACTTCTATTTACTATGGGGTCTATATCTTAAGCCACACATGTTTGAAATGGTGCAGGTTGGGGGAAGATATTTATATATTTAGATATATAAGTACACTCAACAACTTTTTTACTCCACATTTTTAAATACCAACTTTTATTTTCTGTTTAGTTGTGATATATTTAAACAAAGAAAACTTTCAACTTACTGTAAACTACTCAGAAATTGTGTAAAAATAAAGAAAAAATTGCTTCTTGTGACTTAAAAATGGCTAACAGTTAAAAAAAACTCCCATGGTCAGATACATTTTGGAAATTTCAGGGGGGGGGGGGGGGTCTGTACCCCGCTGACCCCCTGCTAGATCTGCCTATGTGTCATGATATGAAATCTTTTACAAATGCATGAACTTCATTTAAACAGATTTACAATGGTTGCTAACTTATTAAATAAATTAGACAGTAAATATATATAAAAATGTTTCTTATACATTATAAAAAAACATCATAAAAATATTACCTTAAGAATCTCCATTATAGTACATTATATATCATGTTGAATGTTAGACAAAATATGTCCTAGGTCAGGGCCTGAATTAAAAAAAAAAATTATTTGCGATTTTGATTTATTTCAACTCGTAAAATGAAGAAAAAAATCACTCACATTTTTTTCTTGAAATTTTAATAGCATATTAAGTAGTTACTATTTATATATGCCATGTAAAAACATCATAGTATAATATTAAACTACATGTATATACAGATAGAGCAAGGGAATTATTGTGGGATGGACATTAAATAACAAACATGTTTTTATGGTGAATACTTATAATTCTATCAATCTACATGTATATAGCTGTTTTGAGCCTAAAATAGTTTAGACAGTTAAATTTTGCATCAATTTCAACTCACGAAAATTTGCTAGTTAAAATAAAAGTTACTCCCAATTTTCAAAATCTGCTCACATTTTGCGAGCTTAAATTCAAGCCCTGTCCTAGGGTTGCATTTTCCAATATTCATCAATTCAAAATGTCTTAGATTATTTATGGAAAGATTTTGATTTATGTGTTTTGTTCATTTATTTCATTAATCTCTACACTTAGAAATCAAAAATGATATTAATTAAAGGTTAACTATATTTTACTGTAGAAAGATTAACTATAATATCATAAAGATTTATCATTTTATTTCTTTAATAAAGATAATTTCCTGTCTTGGCCTTAGCTATTGATTTAGTTTGTATGTTTTATAGAACTAATTTGAATGGCGGATTTTCTAATGAATGCTTTTTCATGTCACTATTTTCGTGATCTTTTAGATTTTCTGTATCAAGATGAATTAATCAAATCAGTAGCATTTCAAATTAACAAAATGCATACATAAAACATTGACATTTCGTTCATTATAGCTCTAATATAATGGACTATGATGATTCATTATTGTTAATGTATAAATCAATATTTCTTTTTAAATGTACAGTAATCAGTCTTTCCGCATTTTTATTTTTCAACAAGAAATGGTCCCGGGTCAATATTCATTGATTCAGATTTCTTTGAACTGCTCAGTGTTTGATCTATGTTATGATCTTTATTTCATACCAAGAAAACTACCTTGTAACTTTGACATTAAATCATTATTTTCTTATACTCACTAGATTCAGGCTTATGAAATGTCCACCCACAAATTAAGCTTGGCATGTTTTGAGAGTCGATGGGTTGTTGGTTTAATTACTGTACATCGAGTGTGGTCGTGAACTTATTTTTACATCCATTTTCCTTGTTACAGCTGTATTCAGCACAGCCGGGGATGGGTCACTGGAACTCGAGTATTATGAATTCAAGTACCACTTTTTCCAGTGCTCACCTGTACTCAGGAAAAAAAATGTACTCATACTCATAATTACTCAAATACTGAACCTGCAGTACTTAATACTCATGAGTAATTCTGAGTACTGGCTATCTTATTTCTATTTTGTTCTATTTTTGTTTTTCTGAAAATAAAATTTTGTTTCATCAACAGTGAAGGTAGCTTTTACGGCAGCCATTGGAGACTGCTTGTTAATAAAATGGAGATTTCTCTCCAGGGACAATGAATTAGTTGATAATGTGCAGCAATGACTTATGATTGTCAAGAAATGGCATAACCACTATAAATAATCATATCTTTTTTACTTTTATATTAGTGGTGCTTTTCACTAAAATTCTTATGAAAAAAAATCTTCATAAGTCAAAAGTAAGAAACATTAAAATGCGCTCAATTTTTGGCTTATCAATTCCAAATATTATGGAATTGTGGTGAATATTGTATACCTTTTGAATATTATATCATAGTTATGCTTATTATCAATCTGACTTTGAACTGCTAATTATATGAAATTGGATTACAAAGATCTCTTTCGTAAGAATTTTTGTGAAAAGCACCACAGTTTTATATGTTTTGTCATAGTAATCTTTAAATATAAAATACAAAAGTATTTTAATGAAGATGGCATTGAGTCAGTAATGTTTGACCCAAATATTCCTGAAGTTAAGTATATGTTGTTTATATTTTGACCTTTAGATGCTAGTTTTCTTTGCTCAAATTATTCAAAATGTTAGGAAGAATTATTTTTTAACGACTTTAAGAGTTCAATGTTACTGTTTAGAAAATCCTTTCTCCTTATCATTCCTGCTCTTTTGGAAGTCCTCGGCTCTGTTCCTGAAGCATATTTCAATAATCACACAGTCAAGTAAAAACCAAATGTTCTTAATCAAGCGTGACAAACTTTTAAAAGAAATGTTCCATCAGTGCTTTCAGTACTTTGATTAACTGTTTGTTAACCTTCATGACAGGTAAGTAATAAAAGTAAGCAGCCAAGTCATTAGTGCCATCATCAGCTTGTTGTCTCATTTTGTCTGTTGTTTTAACACCCTTTGTATAATATTTATATATTTATTATTTTATACTTGTAACAATTGTGCTCTAATGAACCTTTTAATACAAATTATTAAATTATTTCTGACCTAACTAGTGTTCTGTGTTTTATTTTGTAATTTTTATTTTTTTACTGGGTTTGACGCTGTGTCAACACAATTTAGGTCATTTTATGGTGTCCAGTGCACCTAACCTAGCTTTCCTGGACCCTTGTCTATAACCAGTACTCACCCTGTCACAAGGCCGGAAACTTCTCCATATTATCTAATCAATTGAAGAAAATTGACATTGTCAAATTTTCATGGAAAACCTCATATAACCTCCCTGGGTGGGATTCGAACTCGTACCCCCTATGGGGTAGACTCCGGCAGTGGAGAGATTTAGAGAATTTTTAAAACCAGCATTTATTGAATTTAGATTTTTACTTAACACTTGTATATAAAAGTGCCAAATTTCAATGCAATCTCTCTATCATGATTAAGCTATCCTGGAAATGTAATGTTAGACCTTTGAATGTCAATTTGATGTGTCATATTACAAAAGTGTTCATGAAACATGCAATTTTGTAACTCAAACACACTGTTGTTGCCAGAAGAAATTGACTTTATGGGAAATATATCAACTGCCAATTGAATTGAGCATATACCAACACTTGCAATAAAACAAAAAAAAATACAAATTAAATTGATATCATTACTATACTATTTAGTTATATTCTATCGAAAAACCAATCAATTCACTTGTAGACAACTTCTCAGAAATGACAGACATTAATCAGTGTCAAAAGACAATTTAACTATTACATCTGTAATTGTATAATCATTTGTTACATTAGTACACATAGAGGAAACTTGTTCGTTCCTGTAACAAGTATGTGCTTAGGTAATCGTCTGTAAAATATATGCAGATAGCTCTATCCGATTAAATTGTAACAAAATTATCTACAATGAATGAGTGGCAAAGAATAAACAATATTAACAATGTTAATTCCAAATTGTCATTGGAAGTGTTCACAAATCAAATTATGAATTTTTACCATTCTTGCATTCTCGTACCCAGCGGTTATCAAGATTCATGAGAATATTGATAGCCTCTCAGTCTGGGTACGAGAAAGCCTTGTTGTTATACATGGTTGATTTCATATTTCTAATTTTCCAACATCTTACATCCTGACATAATTATATTGTTATACAACTTTGAATTTTTTTTCGTCTTGCCGTATGTGCAACCGTTGTTAGCCATAAAAAGGTTACACAATCTTGAATTAGATTGTATTTATTTAAGATATTTAAATACTTGTAGTTTGTCTTTAAGTATAACCAATTATAGTAGAAGAATGATATTTTTTTTCAAATCTCAGCGGGATTAATCTTTAATCTTTTTATATAGAAACTATGAATATTTTATCCCATGGCACTTAACAGATTACAAGCCTGTACAAGACAAAAGTAAACTTTGATGGATTCTAAAATAATTCATACATTTTTAAATGCCTTACAATCTGATAATGAGAAAAGTGAAAAAATGTAACCCAGAATCATAATACAATTAACATTAAAACTAAAATATGACTGATAGATTTTAATAAAAATAATTTTTCTTAGTTTCAGTTATTGCTTTTTCTTAACCATTTGAGCAATCTCAAGCATCTTTTTTTATATTAAGTACATTTGTACTATTAGTGTCACTAAATTTTTGAAGCATAAAGCTGAAAAAAAACCTCAAAAATCTTCACTGGTTGGCGGTTAAAGCAAATATTATGTACATGTTAGAATCGTCAACAAAACTGCTCTTTTTTACTTAACTGAGCTTCTCCACTATACAAGCACCACATACAACTTATGATCCCAGGGGCGGATCCAGGATTTTTTCTAGTGGTGGTCGGATCTTTTCTAGGGGGGTCTGAACTTTCTAGCAGGGTCTGAACCTCGTACCACAACCAGATTATACACATTTTGCAGAAAAAATTCCAACATTTTGATAATAAAAACTACATAACCATTAAATTTATATTAAGCACCGAGAAAAATTGCTTCATGCTACTTAAAAATGACTTGCAGGCAAGAAATACTTTAATGGACATGTACCTTTTCCAAATTCTAGGGGGGGGTAGGTCCGGACCCCCCTGACCCCCCCGCTGGATCCGCCTATGGATCCTCTGGGTAGTACTCATTTAGCTACCAAGGTAGCCGAAAGTCAATACTTGTTGTTGGATCAAAATGGTGAAAATGCTCTCCCACATGACTGAAAATCCATATTAACAGAAGATACAGTCAGAAAAAAACATATTTATTCTCAAAGTTTCATTAATAGACATTCAAATTTAATGTTTTAAACTAATTTTATTTGATTCAATGTGAAGCCCAATCTGATTTATAATATGGACTACTTAAATTTTGCGCTATATACATGGACTTTGATTTGATAAAATGACATCAAAAATATTTTCTTATATTTATAAAGCTGCTCCGTGTATATTGGATATTCGTCAGTCGGTGAACCTGGGGAAATTAAATCAACAGTTGCAATAAAACAAGAAAAGGTTTCTTAAAATGAATTTCAGATAATTTCTATATCAGGTTTGAATATTCTATAGAACTAAAGAACTTTTTTTATCATTTATTTTTAACAAAAAAAACAAAACTAATGGTTTACAGAATACATTTTCACAAAAGAATATAAAACAAAAATAACAACCACATTGTTTTTCAAATATATACATAATGACTCATAATTTCATTCTCTCATTCACACTCGTACTCACACTACCACTCACTCTCACTCACACACACAACTTCCTCTCACTCTCACATTCACTATCTCCAAGCCCATTTTGTTCCACAAAATTATTACATTCAATCTTTTAACCTCTTAATTATAAGTTTTGCAAAATTGTATTCACAAGATTTGTAAAATTATTGAAAAACAAAATGAGCCTAAGATCAGGTTTCAAACACATTACGTGTACTATTTCTAACTGTTGTTGAGATCAATACTTATTAAACAAGTTCGTAAAGTCTTTCAATTTTTCGTTATGTATAAAGAACTAAAGAACTTATCTTTTCACTCCTAGACAATTTCTCAGAATCACTAAACATTAATCAATGTCACAAGAACATTAAACTATTAAACTGAATTAAATAACAATTTGTTACTCTAGTACAGTGTATAAGGTAGCTGATCTTGTTTATAAGACAATTCTTTAATCCGGCCAATCGCCTTACTAGATATAAAGACATTTGATTAAATTTCTTATAAAAAAGAAGTGGTTCCATTGTCTTGGAATTAAATAAACCATTTTCTGATAAATTATGATACAATGTAGTTTACTTTGGTGAAGGAATACTGCTACCCTACTTTCATTCATTTTCGCACTCACATTTCTAATTTAATATTCATTTTTTGTATCTGTGATTAAATCCATTCAAAATACGTGCTTTGATACCATTACTTATCATAACTTGCATCATAACAGTTTATGATTATATGTTATAAACTATTAATGTTTTATCCTATACAAGGTGGTGCTACGGCATTAAACGCAACCAAAAAGTGTTTAAAATAACTGAAACTATTGAGACTTCAAAATAATAAATGATGATCGAGCGTATAATTCCAATACTGGACAAAAATGTATTTTATTCATTCATCGTTGTTTAGCTCGATTCTACGAAGTATATGGAGAGCTATCCTACTAACCCCAACGTCGGCGTCCGCTTCCAGGATTCTGATTGAAGTTCGTGTGCAGTAAATACATGTAGTGTTTTAAAACGTCTTTATTTCTTAAGGGGTATAATTGAAATTGATCGTTATCTTTCATGCCCCTTCTTATGTTCAGATATTTGTAATTAATCACTCATATCAAATAAGGAATAACAAATAAGGACTAACAAATAAGGATTAACAAATAAGGAATAACAAATAAGGAATAAGTATTAGCTAATGAGTAAAATTTGACTAATGGGCACTGCACTCTCAACGAATGGAAATAAAATAACTGCTAGAATGGACACAAATAAAACGATTTACTTTACAAAGTACAAAATGGTCGTACGATCAGTCTACGTTTAACTTGAAAATAAATTATAACAAAAAAGTAATAACAAATAAGTCATAACAAGTAACATAAAATGTCCCTCCAGAGCTTCCGTAGTTGATTGCTCTTGTTTTATTAGTTCAATGGCCACTAGGCTTAGTTGTTACTAAAGATCACTAAGGTGACTAGGGTTGCTATCGATGTCATCTTTTATAGACAAAACAGATATTATTCATGAATTACTAGACGTCTTAAAACCAGATAATGGGAAAAAGTGATAAATCGTGTCATTGAATATGCAAATAAGGTCAGGACTAAAATACGATAACTATTTAGTATTGTTTTTATCAATGGTTTATTATTCTAAAATATTATTCATTGACTTCCGTTCAGGTTTTTACCTCAGATCATGGAACAATCTTGTGCGTCTTTTATCTTCATATATTTGCCTATATTTTCTGAGTGCAAAAACACCATTGGAAGCGTTGAACTGGCGTAAAATGATGTTAATAATTCCGCATATACAGAATTTTGGACAAAATCCGGCATACTTGGTGATAAACGCCAATTTTTAGCATAATCGAGCGTACTCGAATATGGAATATATACTGCCCTGGAAATGGGTCCCCTTGTACCCGGAAGGGCATCAGGTACCTGTTGTGGCAGATTTCTTGACTCGCTATGCTCGAAATTCTGCTCAAATACGCTTATGCGGATGCCCTCGGTCCGATTGAGGCCCAAAACGGGGGAACAATTTTCACCCCAAATTCACTTTTCCCTGATGTACACATCAGGCGATTTTTTTCGGATTGAAAAACTTTTCTGGAACCGGGTCAAAAGTGCCTCAGTCCCTTCGTCTGGTCCAGACGAGTGAGAAAATGTGCCACAACCGATACATGATGCTCTTCTGGTGGCCAGGGGACACGTTTCCAGGACCGAATTTAGTTCCTATACGGATAGGCGTGAGTATGCGTAATTTGTCGGTTTGGCCACGATTGAAGGTTTATTATGAAACAAGTTCTTACAACCTAGATTTATCACTTTCGAGTCGGCTTTCTGGTCCCCCAGTACTGAGCTAGTAGGATAAAATTTCTTGCTCAAAGAAACAACGGTGTAGGTTTGGGTTGAATTCGAACCAATGCGGAGCTGACTATCCAATGATTACCAGAACAGAACAGAAAAGAACAGAACATATTCTTTATTATGATAAACACAGGTTACATTATATAAAGTAACAACATGTGAGAACAGTCCAACGTCGTAACCGCTTGGCCTCACCCGCTCCTAGATTTTTTATTTTCATTTTAGATTGTATTTAATGCTTTTATATGTTTGTCTTTTGTAGATACACATTTAAAACAATTTATAAATAACTGGACGCCAAACAATCAGATAATGGGAAAACGTGATACAATCTTGTCTTAGAATATGCAAATTAGCATCAGACTATAAGACGCTTTGTATTTTTAAAATAAATAATTATGATTTTTCTAAAACATACTTCATTGATTTTGGTTTTGTTCTTTTTTCGACTTACGAAGCAGTCTTCTTTGTCTTAAATCGCAGGAAAAGTGGCTGCTTTATTTCTTAAAGTAACTTCATGTAAATCATTAGAAACAATAAATGAAGCTTCCTTTACTAAATACATATTTCAATTTCATTAAAGATGTTCTTATGATTATCCAAATAAATCTCTGTACTAACATTTGCATCTAAAATATTTAGAAAAATAACTTTTTACATTTATTTTCCATCATGAATTTATATCACATTAAGAGCTTTTTATTTGTGCGAACTGAACAAAAATATAATTATTTCTCCATGGAATTTATTCCTATATTTATCTTCATTTAAGATTGTAATAAATGCTTTTAAATATGCTTGTTTTTAGTTCAACATCTCTGAAAAGGATTTTTTATGTAGATTTCCAATTAGAAAATTCGTTTCATTCGTCTTTCTTACCAAATATTATTTTATTGTTTATTTATATACGATAAAAAGTTACAATTTTTCTATAAAAATAGTAATCACTTTTAGGAATGTTCATGGAGAACATTCGTTCAAATCCTTGAGGGTTTGACTTAAGCATCTTAAGTTTGTAAAAATCAACTGACGTGCTTGGAGTTATTAGATTAGGTTAGAAATGATGATATATTTGGTTGCAATTGTCTATATATAGAAAAACAGTGTTCAGAAATTTAATTTGATATTTTATCACGAAAAAATAATGCTTTGTTTTCAAAGAATTCATCATAAAAGCATCCAATCGGTCTCATAGAATTGTTTCTATGCGTCGCGTTTATTGCTTTAAAAATGTGATTATTAATAATTCGTTTTGTAATATATTGGAACCAAATTTATTGTTTTATCAAACTTGTGAAACCATTCCAATGTACCAGCCCATTTTATACGCAAACGTAGTAATCTTTTACCTATTTTTAAAAAATGTAATTTATAAATTTATCATGTTATTAAACATATTATTTGATTGTGTAAAATGTCATCAAGATCAACAAACCTATTAAAATCTGACTGGTCATAAGATATTTACTAAGATGGCCCATTCCATGGAGACTGTATGGTTGATTGTTCAGCCTGACAAAAAAATTACCAGAGTGCCCTTAACATTTAATACCCTTCATTGAAATCCTTTAAGAAGCAACATGTAACATAACCAGTTCAAGAAGTTAAAACTTTTAGAAGCACGAACAATCGCGTGGGTGAATGCTGCACTATTCTGATTATTACCAAGGAATCAATCATTCATTATTACGAGTGTAACCCATGCAAATCATTTGAAAGGCGTATTCGTTGTATAAAATCATTTTAACGTAGTAGTAGTTTTCTATGATTTTTCGTGGAAAAATATATTGGCACGAGTTTTTGGTGCACAGGAATTAAATTTGGAATACTTAGAACAAGAGATGTAATGAACGCCATATAATATCTAATAAATGCTTCATGAAATTATTTCTACGGCCATTCTCCCTCTTACCAATGATTTTTAAAATGTAGGGCAGTTGTCGTTCACTGACAGAAGTATGCGCTTAGTAGTTTGTTAACAGCTAAATCCACAGATTTAGCCTTTCCAAGAGGAGTGAGTAGGTTGACTGACCGCCGTTATACGACCTAAACAATGTGAGGCTACGGCGTTAAACCCAACTTAAACAAAACAAACAATCAAAAAGAGCGGTTTTAAATTAAAACATGTACATGACGCAAAATAACTTGATCCAGTTTATCGTTGTCTACAATATGCTAATTTCTTCATCTACAAATCTCATTGATCTAAGCATGTCACTTATAATGAAATGCCATTTAACTTTCTCACCGAAACACCAATCTATAAGCTTTTATTATTCAAAAATTGTATAAAAACAACAAATTATATGAACATATAATTATACATTATCTTGTAAAATACATCAAATATAATTTCACTGTACTACAATTTTATTTATTTTCTATCATGTTATAAGTACGACAAATCATGCACTCTAAATAATACAAGCTTTTTTCATAAACATTTCATAATACTGAGATCTTTGTGAAAAGTTGTTATCGTAAAGTAGGTGATTTATGCATTTCTTAAATTTTGCACGCGTCGCAAAAAAGAACATCTAACTTTAACCTTTTTTCATCTTTTATGTTTGTTCCTCGAGCTCTATTATCGTACAGTAAGAAATTTTGCCTATTTTTTTAATTTTGCAGGCTTCACAAAAATCACTAACAGCTTGAAAATAGTTCGCCTATTGTGTTTGATCGTCAAGCTCAATAATCGTTAAGTCAGTAATTTAATGAACAGAACAGAACAGAACATACATTTATTCACAAACACTATACAGTTTCTAGTGATTAACAATTATAACAATACAATGCCTACATCAAAATCAAAACGATCATAACATGATAAGACAACATCACAAAATTACAATGACGTGAAAATATTACAATATTACAAGACATGACAAAATTACAATGACACGGGTGAACAAGATTATACAATGACAATGACAAACATAGAGACATGATATCAGAGAAATGTCTGATTATATTACATTTAAATCAAAAGATAAATACAACATATATACAATGACAATATACACATCAAGTATTGATGTAATATAATAGTATCAAAACAAAACTATTATAATATGTTACTTTGTAATATATTTACATTTACTTAAACTAATTGATTTAGGTTAATACATTATTTCGAATTATTAAAGCTTCTTCTATATATTTCGCAAGAGAAATTAATTCTGATTTATTACTACTGTTTAAAAGATTAATGAATTTGAAATATGAAATATTTTACGGGCTACACAAAACACTTATTCTTTGGTCTAATAAAGGGTTATTCCTTCCTATCTTCAAAGATGGTTGATAGGACTCTGACCTATACCTCAAAGGTTTACCTTATTTCTTCTATTGAGAATCGTCAAATGCTTGCAAAAGTTTCTAGACATATATGAAACAGTTTTTAGTTCATGCTAAATAAATCTAGTTCGATTACGAAACAAGTTCTTACAATTTACCATTGTAAATTCATTGTTCTAGTTTAATTGTAAGAATTTACAAAACGTTGATAAATAAAAAATGCAAATACAATAAATTAACTTCCTTGCATGTGGAAAAATACACACTTGATTATCACTTAAGAGCGCAATTGAAAAACTATTTTAACACTTCGTGAACAAAATTGGTTTATAAGTATGGTTTATAAGTATGATAAATTGATATTCAAGTATGAATTTGAATTAAAAAGTTCTCATCTTAAAATAATATATTAGCAGTCAGTGTATTTTTAAATTTTATGATCAATTGCAAGACGGAAAGCTCTTAAAATAGCTTTGTTGATGAAGAATGATGCAAGCACAATTCATGAGATTGATTGAAACAATGTTTTCCAATACAAAAAAAACACCACCATTAATTATCAGAATATTCAACCAAATTTATTGAAAACTTTTGAAAAAGCAATTACAATGTAATACATCGAATAAAAACAATTTTATTAGACTGTCTGGATACAAATTATGACAAATTCTTAAAATAAGAAGAAAACATAAATTCGCAATAAAAGTTTGATTGAAATTTCTGAACGTCATGTTTCTTTATTAAGACTTATAAAACTTTTTTATAGCTCACTGTCCACATAAGTACAAAAGTAGATATTAACATGCGTTATGTGCTGAAGTCAAACTCTGAAGAATTTTAGGAATAACAACCTTTCTCTGCCAATGCATATAACCATTATTTTTGTATATGGTGTACTAGTAAAGCGGAAGCTATATTTGTTGTAGAAATGAAATCTTTAAATTGTTAAAATAAATTCAACAAGTGCATTATGTATTAGCAGTGTCACAAATGTGTTTGTATGTTGCTTATGAAACTGCACATGCTTACATTCCTAAACAAATGTGTAAAAGTGTAGCACATAATTTATAAGATAACCACACAATATCAAGGCATTACTTGGTTTTCATTATTCTTGTACTAAACATTTTCTCAGAGATTACTTTGACATACTTACTATGACATTTTCAGCCTTTTGTCTTTAGAAACAATTATTGTTTGAAATATGAAATTACGATTACCCCTTATTAGTCTTAAATTATTATTTTTTAATTGTATAAACACCAGCATTACTTGTGATTTGCATAACAATATATTTAGATACTGGGAAACGCTAATCAAGAACTAGTTTCAGAAATGCCTATGTTCAAACTACCGTAGGACAGTTTGATAGTACAAGAAGGATACAAACTCGATCTCGAGATTTTTATCGTCAAGCACAATATTCAAAATACGAACATTTCAAATTATAAAATCAAACACCTGATTAACCTGAATTGTTTATTTAAATAATCTCTTTAAAAAGATACATCAACAAATACCTTTTAGATAATTTTAAAGTTGATTGAACATAAGCAACTATTTTGATGGCATTAAAGATTTATCTCTGAGAAATAGTTTGTAAGGACGAATTCCATTGAGTATAACAGACATGTTACCAATGCGTTCATACAAATCTACACGATGAGTTATAAAACCCATGATTACGATAAATGTAAAAGGGTGAAGGAACACATTATTTAAGATGCATTTAAAGTTATTGAGATTTATTTGGATGAACATATAGGAGCTGAAAAGCAATAGAAACTTAATGACACAATACTTCATTCAAATGTATTTGATGAATTAGTTGCACTAGGAAATAAATAGACGAATGTCGTGTTATATTACAAGCACAAGTCTGGTCCGTTAGACGAGAGATAGGATTGATTCAAAATCAATGTCTTGAAAAGTAACTAATCGTTTCAACAACACTCTTCGTCTTTTAGTCTATCCTAATTTGCATATTCTATGACACGATTTTATCAAATTTCTCATTATCTGGTTGTAAGTCTTCTGGCACTGCATAAATTATTTCTTTTGTCTTTAAAAGTGACATTGGTGTTAGAATTTCTTTAGTTTCAAATAAACTGAGTTAGCATTTAACAAAATAAACCATACCATTGAAATGAATTTTATTCACCTCGGTACACAAATGTCTTGTAAGGTGTAAGAACTATGTTGAGAGTATAGAAAAAAATGTCAAAGGTGTCTTTCATTACCTAGACTAATTAATTAACGTTCATTGTATTCTTCTGAACAAGTTAATTAAATTGA
Source organism: Mactra quadrangularis (assembly GCA_025267735.1). NCBI lineage: Eukaryota > Metazoa > Mollusca > Bivalvia > Venerida > Mactridae > Mactra > Mactra quadrangularis. The sequence goes on along the minus strand of CM046298.1, from coordinate 38,576,426 downwards.
CTTTTGAATTAGTCTCAGTAGATTTAATAATGTAAAAACAATATGTACAATTTGTACAACAGTGGCATTTTAGATAAATCAAATTGTTCATATTCTTAGGCATACAAAGAGGGTTAATGCGTATAAATGACCCAGGCTGTGACTTTTGTCAATGTTAAAACTAAATATGAATGAATGACTCATATATCGTACACCCAATTATTTCAAGTGTTTTAATCAAATTAAGGCAACGAATATTTTTATTTGATTATAATAAATACGTTTATATTCTGTGAAATTGCATTAAAGCTTGTATTAAGATTACAAGTACATAACACTCAATCTACGTAAAAGATTTTACTAGTACCAATTATGATTTTGTAGAGGATCATATAAACCATATTATAAACCCTTATTAGACAAATTAGACCAATCAATTCAGCCGGAAACAATTGTCAAGCGTAAGAGCATGTGCGTGGACTCGAACCTCTTCACCAGGGGCGCAGCATATATCACATACAAATGAATATACATGCTATTATTTAACTATGTGAAGTGTTGTCTTGCAAGGTCTGTGTACAGCCTCGCCAGTAATCATTTGAACAGAGGTAAAGCTTCTCCTAAGAAAGATTAAAATTATATTCCAGTAGTCCAATGACCAGAATCAGTAAAGGCGGTGAATGTTCTAGAAACACGACGTTCAGACTATAATAATGACATAATATTAATCAAGTTTCCCTCAATTTACCAGCACGATTTGTTTCCCTGGAATCAGACGTCCTTCCTGTGTCCACGAACAGTGAGAAAAGCAAAACACTATAAATCACTATTAGTGCTAAAACATCTTTGGAAAATAATCAACATCAATTAGTTCCTTTCTATGAAGACCATAATGACCTGGTTATGAAGGAAAAGCTAATGCTTATTTCAAGGTAAGTATGGTACTAGATGATGTAAAATGCAATAAATGTATTTGTTCGGTAACGTATTCCGAGTGAACCATTAGAACTTCATGTGAAACAGTTTCTACGTACATTCTTCCCCATTTCACGATAGTCTTGGTGTCAGCTACTCTAGAAAGTTAAGTTCTTTGTACAGATAAAAGCTAAGGTCCAAAGAGTTTTTTTTCCTTTCAGTGACAATAAGGAGGATTGCATGTTTCTTGGTTTTTTATATTGTTGGGTTTAACGCCGTAGCAACACATGACAATAAGGAGGACTACTGAAGGCTGTGCTATGATATGCACATTCATGATTCTGATTACAATATATGTGAACTCACGGGGGTATTTAGTTACAAGATGTGAGTAATTATGCAATGATTGAAATAAATATTGATTACATTGACACATAACATCACAAATTTGATAAATTCGCTATTATGGTTGTTCTACCGTTTATGGTGTTGCACCTGGGAATCAGAATAGTAATTTAGAACATATTTGATTGTATGTGCTTACTGAGAGTTTGTTTAATGGTGTGACATTTGTTTCCATTACTTAAATAAAATAGTCTTGCCCAGTTTTGTCTTAGCAGTGGAATAGCAAGAAAATGATTTACTTTGACTTTTTCCTTTGAGAATAGGAATCCTCAATGGTGGACATTTCTTTGTACAACGATGAAAATAAAACATCCCTCCTACTATAGTGCGTTGATATTATTTTGCTGCGTTAGTGATGAGGATAAACATGATTCAAAGCGTTATATTGCAATTCTTTTTGTGTTTAAAGCAGGTTAATCTAAATCTGGCGGAACAAGAAGCAATAGAAATTGACACGACTGCACCAGCTGATCGTAAGACCAAAACCATTGTACAATTAAATGGACATGTTATATCTGAAGGTTAATACCCCAATTCGGTGGTGCGGTCTTTGTATTTACAAATCCGGAAGCATAAACTTCAGATCGTTGGTAAAAAGTTGTACTTATATATTTTTAGACTATTGATTAGGTTAGCAAATGTGACATTTAGGTTTTATAATTACCCTGATGATTCTTAAGTGATTGAATAATTGATTATCAAAGATGATGTTAACAATTACAAGTGTTTTATATGATATATTTGGTTGCAATTGTCTATATATAGAAAACAGTGTTCAGAAATTTAATTTGATATTTTATCACGAAAAAATAATGTTTCGTTTTCAAAACATTCATCATAAAAGCATCCATTCGGTCTCATAGAATTGTTTCTATGCATCGCGTTTATTGCTTTAAAAATTGGATTATTAATAATTCGTTTTGTAATATAATGGAACTAAATTTATTGTTTTATCAAACATGAGAAAACATTCGAATGTACCAGCCCTTATATACGCAAACATAGTAATCTTTTACCTATATTTAAAAATGTAATTTATAAGTTTATCATGTAATAAAACATATTATTTGATTGTGTAAAATGTCATCAAGATTTACAAACCTATTTAAAGCTGACTGGTCATAAGATATTTACTGAGATGGCAAATTCCATGGAGACTGTATTATTGATTGTTAAGCTTGACAAAAAATTACCAGAGTGCCCTTAACATTTAATACCCTTCATTGAAATCCTTAAGAAGCAACATGTAACATAACCAGTTCAAGAAGTTAAAACTTTTAGAAGCACGAACAATCGCGTGGGTGAATGCTGCACTATTCTGATTATTACCAAGGAATCAATCATTCATTATTACGAGTGTAACCCATGCAAATCATTTGAAAGGCGTATTCGTTGTATAAAATCATTTTAACGTAGTAGTAGGTTTCTATGATTTTTCGTGGAAAAATATATTGGCACGAGTTTTTGGTGCACAGGAATTAAATTTGGAATACTTAGAACAAGAGATGTAATGAGCGCCATATAATATCTAATAAATGCTTCATGAAATTATTTCTACGGCCATTCTCCCTCCTACCAATGATTTTTAAAAATGTAGGGCAGTTGTCGTTCACTGACAGAAGTATGCGCTTAGTAGTTTGTTAACAGCTAAATCCACAGATTTAGCCTTTCCAAGAGGAGTGAGTAGGTTGACTGACCGCCGTTATACGACCTATACAATGTGAGGCTACGGCGTTAAACCAAACAAAAACAAAACAAACAATCAAAAAGAGCGGTTTTAAATTAAAACATGTACATGACGCAAAATAACTTGATCCAAAAACTCCAGTTTATCATTGTCTACAATATGCTAATTTCTTCATACATGTATACAAATCTCATTGATCTAAGCATGTCACTTATAATGAAATGCCATTTAACTTTCTCACCGGAACACCAATCTATGAGCTTTTATTATTCAAAAAGTGTATAAAAACAACAAATTATATGAACATATAATTATGTGTTATCTTGTAAAATAAATCAAATATAATTTCATTGTACTGCAATTTTATTTATTTTCTATCATATTATAAGTATGACAAATCATGCACTCTAAATAATACAAGCTTGTTTTCATAAACATTTATAATACTGAGTTCTTTGTGGAAAGCTATTATCGTAAAGTAGGTGATTTATGCATTTTTTAAATTTTGCACGCGTCGCAAAAAAGAACATCCAACTTTAACATTTATTCATCTTTTATGTTTGTTCCTCGAGCTCTATTATCGTACAGTAAGAAAGTTTGCTTATGTTTGATTTTGCAGGCTTCACAAAAATCACTAACAGCTTGAACATAGTTCGCCTATTGTGTTTGATCGTCAAGCTCAATAATCGTTAAGTCAGTAATTTAATGCGTATGAAATATTTTACGGGCTATTCAAAAACACTTATTCTTTGGTCTAATACAGTGTCATTCCTTCCTATCTTCAAAGATGGTTGATAGGACTCTGACCTATACCTCAAAGGTTTTACCTTATTTCTTCTATTGAGAATCGTCAAATGCTTGCAAAAGTTTCTAGACATATAGACATATATGAAACAGTTTTTAGTTCATGCTAAATAAATCTAGTTCGATTACGAAACAAGTTCTTACAATTTACCATTGTAAATTCATTGTTCTAGTTTAATTGTAAGAATTTACAAAACGTTGATAAATAAAAAATGCAAATACAATAAATTAACTTCCTTGCATGTGGAAAAAATACACACTTGATTATCACTTAAGAGCGCAATTGAAAAACTATTTTAACACTTCGTGAACAAAATTGGTTTATAAGTATGGTTTATAAGTATGATAAATTGATATTCAAGTATGAATTTGAATTAAAAAGTTCTCATCTTAAAATAATATATTAGCAGTCAGTGTATTTTTTAATTTTATGATCAATTGCAAGACGGAAAGCTCTTAAAATAGCTTTGTTGATGAAGAATGATGCAAGCACAATTGATGAGATTGATTGAAATAATGTTTTCCAATACAATGAAAAACCACCACCATTAATTATCAGAATATTCAACCAAATTTATTGAAAACTTTTGAAAAAGCAATTAATACCTCGAATAAAAACAATTTTATTAGACTGTCTGGATAAAAATTATGACAAATTCTTCAAATAAGAAGAAAACATAAATTCGCAATAAAAGTTTGATTGAAATTTCTGAACGTCATGTTTCTGTATTAAGACTTATAAAACTTTTTTATAGCTCACTGTCCACATAAGTACAAAAGTAGATATTAACATGCGTTATGTGCTGAAGTCAAACTCTGAAGCATTTTAGGAATAAAGCAACAACCTTTCTCTGTCAATGCATATAACCATTATTTTTGTATATGGTGTACTAGTAAAGCGGAAGCTATATTGAAATGAAATCTTTAAATTGTTAAAATAAATTCAACAAGTGCATTATGTATTAGCAGTGTCACAAATGTGTTTGTATGTTGCTTATGAAACTGCACATGCTTACATTCCTAAACAAGTGTGTAAAAGTGTAGCACATAATTTATAAGATAACCACACAATATCAAGGCATTACTTGGTTTTCATTATTTTTGTACTAAACATTTTCTCAGTGATAACTTTGACCTACTTACTATTACATTGTCAGCTTTGGGTCTTTAGAAACAATGATTGTTTGAAATTTGAAATTATGATTACCCCTTATAAGTCTTAAATTATTATTTTTTAATTGTATAAACATCAGCATTACTTGTGATTTGCATAACAAAAGTATTTAAATACTGGGAAACGCTAATCAAGAACTAGTTTCAGAAATGCCTATGTTCAAAGAACCGTATAGGACAGTTTGATAGTACAAGAAGGATACAAACTCGATCTCGAGATTTTTATCGTCAAGCACAATATTCAAAATACGAACATTTCAAATTATAAAATCAAACACCTGATTAACCTGAATTGTTTATTTAAATAATCTCTTTAAAAAGATACATCAACAAATACATTTTAGATAATGTTAAAGTTGATTGAACAGAAGCAACTATTTTGATGGCATTAAAGATTTATCTCTGAGAAATAGTTTGTAAGGACGAATTCCATTGAGTATAACAGACATGTTACCAATGCGTTCATACAAATCTACACGATGAGTTATAAAACCCATGATTACGATAAATGTAAAAGGGTGAAGGAACACATTATTTAAGATGCATTTGAAGTTATTGAGATTTATTTGGATGAACATATAGGAGCTGTAAAGCAATAGAAACTTAATGACAAAATACTTCATTCAAATGTATTTGATGAATTAGTTGCGCTAAGAAATAAATAGACGAATCTCGTGTTATATTACAAGCACAAGTCTGGTCCGTTAGACGAGAGATAGGATTGATTCAAAATCAATGTCTTGTAAAGTAACTAATCGTTTCAACAACACTCTTCGTCTGTTAGTCTATTCTAATTTGCAAATTCTATGGCACGATTTCATCAAATTTCTCATTATCTGATTGTAAGTCTTCTGGCACTGCATAAATTATTTCTTTTGTCTTTAAAAGTGACATTGGTGTTAGAATTTCTTTAGTTTAGTTTCAAATAAACTGAGTTAGCATTGAACAAAATAAATCATTGTAATGAATTTTATTCACCTCTGTACACAAATGTCTTGATAGGTGTAGCACTATGTTGAGAGTATAGTAAAAAGGTGTCTTTCATTACCTAGACAAATTAATTAATGTTCATTGTATTCTTCTGAACAAGTTAATTAAATTTACTTTTGAATTAGTCTCAGTAGATGTAATAATGTTAAAACAATATGTACAATTTGTACAACAGTGGCATTTTAGATAAATCAAATTGTTCATATTCTTAAGCATACGAAGAGGGTTAATGTGTATAAATGACCCAAGCTGTGACTTTTGTCTATGTTAAAACTAAATATGAATGAATGACTCATATATCGTACACCCAATTATTTTAAGTGTTTTAAGGCAACGAATATCTTGTTTATGATCTTGTTTATATATTTGTTTATGATCAATACGTTTATATTCTGTGAAATTGCATTAAAGCTTGTATTAAGATTACAAGTACATAAAACTCAATCTACGTGAAAGATTGTACTAGTACCAATTATGATTTTGTAGAGAATCATGTAAACCATATTATAAACCCTTAACAAATTAGACCAATCAATTCAGCCGGAAACACTTGTCAAGCGTAAGAACGTGTGCGTGGACTCGAACCCCTTCACCAGGGGCGCAGCATATATCACATACAAATGAATATACATGCTATTATTTAACTATATGAAGTATTGTCTTGCAAGGGCTGTGTACAGCCTCGCCAGTAATCAAGTGAACAGAGGTAAAGCTTCTCATAAGATAGATTAAAATTATATTCAAGCCGTCCAATGACCAGAATCAGTAAAGGCGGTGAATGTTCTAGAAACACGAAGTTCAGACTATAATTATGACATAATATTAATCAAATTTCCCTCAATTTACCAGCACGATTTGTTTCTATGAAATTATTATTTATATCAGAAGTCCTTCCTGAGTCCACGAACAGTGAGAAAAGCAAAACACTTTAAATCACTATTAGTGCTAAAACATCTTTGAAAAATAATCAACATCAATTAGTTCCTTTCTATGAAGACCATAATGACCTGGTTATGAAGGAAAAGCTAATGCTTATTTCAAGGTAAGTATGGTACTAGATGATATAAAATGCAATAAATGTATTTGTTCGGTAACGTATTCCGAGTGAACCATCAGAACTTCATGTGAAACAGTTTCTACGTACATTCTTCCACATTTCACGATAGTCTTGGTGTCAGCTACTCTAGAAAGTTAAGTTCTTTGTAAAGATAAAAAGCTAAGATCCAGAGAGCTTTTTTTCCTTTCAGTGACAATAAGGAGGATTGCATGTTTCTTGGTTTTTTATTTTGTTGGGTTTAACGCCGTAGCAACACATGACAATAAGGAGGACTACTGAAGGCTGTGCTATGATATGCACATTCATGATTCTGATTACAATATATGTGAACTCACGGGGGTATTTAGTTACAAGGCGTGAGTAATTATGCTATGATTGAAATAAATATTGATTACATTGACACATAACATCACAAATTTGATAAATTCGCTCTTATGGCTGTTCTACCGTTTATGGTGTTGCACCTGGGAATCGGAATAGTAATTTAGAACATATTTAATTGTATGTGCTTACTGAGAGTTTGTTTAATTGTGTGACATTTGTTTCCATTACTTGAATAAAACAGTCTTGCCCAGTTTTGTCTTAGCAGTGGAATAGCAAGAAGATTATTTACTGAGATTTTTTCCTTAGAGTATAGGAATCCTCAATGGTAGACATTTCTTTGTACAACGATGAAAATAAAGCATCCCTCCAATTAAGTGCGTTGATATTATTTTGCTGCGTTAGTGATGAGGATGTGAAAGTCTTAGGAGACAATCAAATTAGGTTAATCTAAATCTGGCGGAATAAAAAGCTATAGAAATTGACACGACTACATCAGCTGATCGTAATACCAAAACCATTATACATTTAAATGGACATGTTATATCTGAAGGTTAATACCCCAATTCGCTGGTAATGCCTTTGTATTTACAAATCCGGAAGCATAAACATCAGATCTTTGGTAAAAAGTTGTACTTCTATATTTTTTAGACTGCTGATTAGGTTAGCAAATGTGCCATTTAGGTTTTAAAATTACCCTGATGATTCTTAAGTGATTGAATAATTGATTATCAAAGATGATGTTAACAATTACAAGTGTTTTATATGATATATTTGGTTGCAATTGTCTATATATAGAAAACAGTGTTCAGAAATTTAATTTGATATTTTATCACGAAAAATTAATGATTCGTTTTCAAAAAATTCATCATAAAAGCATCCAATCGGTCTCATAGAATTGTTTCTATGCATCGCGTTAATTGCTTTAAAAATGTGATTATAAATAATTCGTTTTGTAATATATTTGAACTAAATTTATTGTTTTATTAAACTTGTGAAAACATTCTAATGCACCAGCCCTTTTATACGCAAACATAGTAATCGTTTACCTATTTTTAAAAAATGTAATTTATAAGTTTATCATGTAATAAAACATATTATTTGATTGTGTAAAATGTCATCAATATTTACAAACCTATTTAAAGCTGACTGGTCATATGAGACTTACTAAGATGGCCAATTCCATGGAGACTGTATGGCTGATTGTTAAGCCTGACAAAAAAATAACCGGAGTGCCTTCAACATTTAATAGCCTTCATTTAAATCCTTTAAGAAGCAACATGTAACATAACCAGTTCAAGAAGTTAAAACTGTTAGAAGCACAAACAGTCGCGTGGGTGAATGCCGCACTATTCTGATTATAACCCAGGGATCACCCATTTATTACTACGAGTGTAACCCATGCAAATCATTTAAAAGGAGTATTCATTGTATAAAATCATTTTAACGTAGTACAGTAAAACTCGGATATAACATACTCACTGGGCCATAGAAATAAGGTATGTTATAACCGAGGTATGTTATATCCATATAGCATACTAAGTATGTTATATATAAGAATGAAAAACGGGCCAGAAAAATGGTATGTTGTAACCGAGTGTATGTTATAACCGAGTATGTTATATCCGAGTTTTACTGTAGTGGTTTTCTATGTTTTTTCGTGGAAAAATATATTGGCACGAGTTTTGGTGCACAGGAATTAAATTTGGAATACTTAGAACAAGAGATGTAATGAGCGCCATATAATATCTAACAAAGGCTTCATGAAATTATTTCTACGGCCATTCTCCCTCCTACCAATGAATTTTAAAACTGTAGGGCAGTTTTTATTCACTGACGAAAGTTTGCGCTTAGTAGTTTGTTAACAGCTAAATCCAGAGATTTAGCCTTTCCAAGAGGAGTGAGTAGGTTGACTGACCGCGATTATACGACCTATACAATGTGATGCTACGGCGTTAAACCCAACAAAAACAAAACAAATAATCAAAAAGAGAGGTTTCAAATTAAAACATGTACATGACTCAAAATAACTTGATCCAAAACTCCAGTTTATCATTGTCTTTAATATGCTAATTTCTTCATATACAAATCTCATTGATCTAAGCATGTCACTTATAATGAAATGCCATTTAACTTTCTCACCGAAACACCAATCTATAAGCTTTTATTATTCAAAAAGTGTATAGAAACAACAAATTATATGAACATATAATTATGTGTTATCTTGTAAAATAAATCAAATATGACTTCATTGTACTGCAATTTTATTTATTTTCTATCATATTATAAGTATGACAAATCATGCACTCTAAATAATACAAGCTTATTTCATAAACTTTCATAATACTGAGTTCTTTGTAGAAAGTTATTATCGTAAAGTAGGTGATTTATGCATTTCTTAAATTTTGCGCGCGTCGCAAAAAAGAACATCCAACTTTAACCTTTTTTCATCTTTTATGTTTGTTAATCGAGCTCTATTGTCGTACAGTAAGAAATTTTGCGTATGTTTGATTTTGGAGGCTTCACAAAAATCACTAACAGTTTGAACATAGTTCGCCTATTGTGTTTGATCGTCAAGCTCTATAATCGTTAAGTCAGTAATTTAATGCGTATGAAATATTTTACGGGCTACACAAAACACTTATTCTTTGTTCTAATAAAGGGTTATTCCTTCCTATCTTCAAAGATGGTTGATAGGACTCTGACCTATACCTCAAAGGTTTTACCTTATCTCTTATAAATGTTGAGAATCGTCAAATGCTTGCAAAAGTTTCTTAACATATAGACATATATGAAACAGTTTTTAGTTCATGCTAAATAAATTTAGTTCGATTACGAAACAAGTTCTTACAATTTACTAATGTAAATTCATTGTTCTAGTTTAATTGTAAGAATTTACAAAACGTTGATAAATAAAAAATGCAAATACAAGAAATTAATTTCCTTGCATGTGGAAAAATACACACTTGATTATCACTTAAGAGCGCAATTGAAAAACTATTTTAACACTTCGTGAACTAAATTGGTTTATAAGTATGGTTTATAAGTATGATAAATTGATATTCAAGTATGAATTTAAATTTAAAAGTTCTCATCTTAAAATAATATATTAGCAGTCAGTGAATTTTTAAATTTTATGATCAATTGCAAGTTGAAAATGATAATGATAAGTTTATAACTATACAGAAAGCTTTTAAAATAGCTTTGTTGATGAAGAATGGTGCAAGCACAATTCATGAGATTGATTGAAACAATGTTTTCCACTACAAAAAAAACACCACCATTAATTATCAGAATATTCAATCAAATTTATTGAAAACTTTTGAAAAAGCAATTAATACATCGAATAACAACAATTTAACAGACTGCCTGGATACAAATTATGACAAATTCTTAAAATAAGAAGAAAACATAAATTCGCAATAAAACCTTGATTGTAATTTCTGAACGTCATGTTTCTGTATTAAGACTTATAAAACTTTTTTATAGCTCACTGTCCACATAAGTACATAATTAGATATTAACATACGTTATGTGCTGAAGTCAAACTCTGAAGAATTTTAGGAATAAAGCAACAACCGTTCTCTGCCAATGCATATAACCATTATTTTTGTATATGGTATACTAGTGAAGCGAAAGCTATATTTGTTGTAGAAATGAAATCTTTAAATTGTTAAAAAATCAACAAGTGCATAATGTCTTAGCAGTGTCACAAATGTGTTTGTATGTTGCTTATGAAACTGCACACGCTTCCATTCCTAAACAAGTGTGTAAAAGTGTAGCACATAATTTATAAGATAACCACACAATATCAAGGCATTACTTAGTTTTCATTATTCTTGTACTAAACATTTTCTCAGAGATTACTTTGACATACTTACTTTTACATTTTCAGCCTTTTGTCTTTAGAAACAATTATTGTTTGAAATATGAAATTATGATTACCCCTTATGAGTCTTAAATTATTATTTTTTAATTGTATAAACATCAGCATTACTTGTGATTTGCATAACAAAAGTATTTAGATACTGGGAAACGCTAATCAAGAACTAGTTTCAGAAATGCCTATGTTCAAACAACCGTAGGACAGTTTGATAGTACAAGAAGGATACAAACTCGATCTCGAGATTTTTATCATCAAGCACAATATTCAAAATACGAACATTTCAAATTATAAAATCAAACACCTGATCAACCTGAATTGTTTGTTTAAATAATCTCTTTAAAAAGATACATCAACAAATACCTTTTAGATAATGTTAAAGTTGATTGAACAGAAGCAACTATTTTGATGGCATTAAAGATTTATCTCCGAGAAATAGTTTGTAAGGACGAATTCAATTGAGTATAACAGGCATGTTACCAATGCGTTCATACAAAACTACACGATGAGTTATAAAACCCTAGATTAAGGTAAATGTAAAAGGGTGAAGGAACACATTATTTAAGATGCATTTGAAGTTATTGAGATTTATTTGGATGAACATATAGGAGCTGAAAAGCAATAGAAACTTAATGACAAAATACTTCATTCAAATGTATTTGATGAATTAGTTGCGCTAGGAAATAAATAGACGAATCTCGTGTTATATTACAAGCACAAGTCTGGTCCGTTAGACGAGAGATAGGATTGATTCAAAATCAATGTCTTGTAAAGTAACTAATCGTTTCAACAACACTCTTCGTCTTTTAGTCTATTCTAATTTGCATATTCTATGGCACGATTTTATCAAATTTCTCATTATCTGATTGTAAGTCTTCTGGCACTGCATAAATTATTTCTTATGTCTTTAAAAGTGGCATTGGTGTTAGAATTTCTTTAGTTTAGTTTCAAATAAACTGAGTTAGCATTGAAGAGAATAAACCATTGTAATGAATTTCATTCACCTCTGTACACAAATGTCTTGTAAGGTGTAGAACTATGTTGAGAGTATAGAAAAAAGGTGTCTTTCATTACCTAGACTAATTAATTAATATTCATTGTATTCTTCTGAACAAGTTAATTAAATTGACTTTTGAATTAGTCTCAGTACATTTAATAATGTTAAAACAATATGTACAATTTGTACAACAGTGGCATTTTAGATAAATCAAATTGTTCATATTCTTAGGCATACGAAGAGGGTTAATGCGTATAAATGACCCAAGCTGTGACTTTTGTCAATGTTAAAACTAAATATGAATGAATGACTCATATATCGTACACCCAATTATTTCAAGTGTTTTAATCAAATTAAGGCAACGGATATCTTTTTTCTTTGTTTTGTTTTTGTTTTTTAACGTCGCATTCAACACATATATAGGTCATATACACGACGGCCAGCTCTCCCTACTATAGGTTTCCTGGACACTAATCTATCACCAGTACTAACTTACCCTACCACGAGGCCGACAACTCATGTATTGGATATGACCTTCCGCGACCGGGTTTCGAACCCGCGATCTCCGGATTCGAAGTCAGACATGCTAACCACTACGCCACGGCTGCGGCTCTCTTTTTTGTTTATGATCAATACGTTTTTTTCTGTGAAATTGCATTAAAGTTTGTATTAAGATTACAAGTACATAATACTCAATCTACGTGGAAGATTTTACTAGTACCAATTATGATTGTGTAGAGAATCATGTAAACCATGTTATAAACCCTTAACAAATTAGACCAATCAATTCAGCCGGAAACAATTGTCAAGCGTAAGGGCGTGTGCGTGGACTCGAACCTCTTCAACAGGGGCACAGCATATATCACATACAAATGAATATACATGCTATTATTTAACTATATGAAGTGTTGTCTTGCAAGGTCTGTGTACAGCTTCGCCAGTAATCATTTGAACAGAGGTAAAGCTTCTCCTAAGAGAGATTAAAATTATATTCCACTAGTCCAATGACCAGAATCAGTAAAGGCTGTGAAAGTTTTAGAAACACGACGTTCAGACTATAATAATGACATAATATTAATCAAGTTTCCCTCAATTTACCAGCACGATTTGTTTCCCTGAAATTATTATTTATATCAGACGTCCTTCCTGTGTCCACGAACAGTGAGAAAAGCAAAACATTATAAATCACTATTAATGCTAAAACATCGTTGGAAAATAATCAACATCAATTAGTTCCTTTCTATGAAGACCATAATGACCTGGTTATGAAGGAAAAGCTAATGCTTATTTCAAGGTAAGTATGGTACTAGATGATATAAAATGCAATAAATGTATTTGTTCGGTAACGTATTCCGAGTGAACCATCACAACTTCATGTGAAACAGTTTCTACGTACATTCTTCCACATTTCACGATAGTCTTGGTGTCAGCTACTCTGGAAAGTTATGTTCTTTGTACAGATAAAAGCTAAGGTACAGAGAGCTTTTTTCTTTCCAGCGACAATAAGGAGGATTTGTATGTTTGTTGGGTTTTTTTTATTTTGTTGGGTTTAACGCCGTAGCAACACATGACAAAAAAGGAGTACTGAAGGTTGTGCTATGATATGCATATTCGTGATTCTGATTACAATATATGTGACCTCACGGGGGTATTTAGTTACAAGGTGTGAGTAATTATGCAATGATTGAAATAAATATTGATTACATTGACACATAACATCACAAATTTGATAAATTCGCTCTTATGGTTGTTCTACCGTTTATGGTGTTGCACCTGGGAATCAGAATAGTAATTTAGAACATATTTGATTGTATGTGCTTACCGAGAGTTTGTTTAATGGTGTGACATTTGTTTACATTACTTAAATAAAATAGTCTTGCCCAGTTTTGTCTTAGCAGTGGAATAGCAAGAAAATGATTTACTGTGACTTTATCCTTTGAGAATAGGAATCCTAAATGGTGGAAATTTCTATGTACAACGATGAAAATAAAACATCCCTCCAACTATAGTGCGTTGATATTATTTTGCTGCGTTGGTGATAAGGATAAATATGATTCAAAGCGTTATATTGCAATTCATTTTGTGAAAGTCTTTAGAGACAATCAAATTAGGTTAATCTAAATCTGGCGGAACAAAAAGCTATAGAAATTGACACGATTACACCAGCTGATCGTAAGACCAAGACCATTATACAATTAAATGGACATGTTATATCTGAAGGTTAATACCCCAATTCGGTGGAAAGGCCTTTGGACTTACAAATCTGGAAGCATAAACATCAGATCTTTGGTAAAAAGTTGTACTTCTATATTTTTTAGACTACTGAATCGGTTAGCAAATGTGACATTTAGGTTTTATAATTACCCTGATGATTCTTAAGATATTGAATAATTGCTTATTATAGTTGATGTTAACAATTACAAGTGTTTCATATTATAATTAGAAAAAATACTAGTGTTAGTAATTGTGGAATATTGTCCATTTAAATTGTATTATTATTGTTTAGTACGTTTTAATGGATATAAACGTATAATGATTTTTACACAAACAAATGCCAATATTTAATCTAGATAATTTATGTTGACTTTTATAGGACTACTATTACAAAGTGGTTGGAAACGTGATATCATGCTGATGGTATTTTAATTTATCTAAGTCCGAACAGGCAACAACTGGACAACGTTGGTGGATCAATTCAATTTTGACAACATATTTTACATTGCCTAAATTGAAATTCGTAATCATTTTTTTTACAATAATGTAACATAATGAATCACATGTTTGGTTCTGAAAGACAAAAAAATGGAAATGGACTTGCCACTTAACTGCGTATGTTAATTCCAGTGTGCAACGTTAAGGCATAAAAACGTTATCAAAATAAATCATATTTGGATAAGATAAATGTAAACTTTGATATTCCGGTTAACTCTCATTTTCTGCATCCTTAAACTAAAAGGTACTCATTCACAGATTTCAACTTAAATATCAACTTTTTTTAAAACTATCAAATTGTATGGAAAGTTTTTTTGAAGTAGGAAGGTAGTGTTTTGATAATGACAAGTTTAGTGCAAATTGACACACAACTAAAAATTTATATTGTAAAAATTTACCTCGTATATAACAGTATACAAAATTTTAGTGTATTTTTGTGACTTGTATTGTATATATTTAGCAACCGATTGGTAAGTTTGTCTTAAAATACCAAGAATTTATTTTTTGACACAATTACAGACACTAATTGGTATTTAGAATATATAGAAAAATTAACTTATTCTGTGAACTAGTTCCTTTAAAGTGAAATGACCTCATACAATGCGACATCTATAACATTTGTATAATTGATTGCTTTCGAGAATGTAACTACTTGAAGCAGACATATAAATCTCCAGACAACATACAGAAACGTATATAATATTACTATATGCCTATGTGTCATAGGCTCCGATCTGCCTTCAAGGTTTACTTCAAGTCTGGTTAAATCGTTTATACCGCCTACATAATGAACTATTCAATGATCTTTGAGGTTGTCAAATGAACGGAAAGCATCAACAGCTGACTGGCATTATTAATGTGTGTATATACCAATTCCACAGAGGACATACGATTTGCTGTAAATACGTAACAAAACACCACTCTTTGTTGCCAAAACCAAATAATGAGTGCGGGCAGCAAAACTTAAACAAATATTCAAGTTTCATACCATCGCATTTGAATGATAATATACTTATTTTCATTTCTGAATGCATTAAAAAACAGTGCTGACGATATGTCAATAAAGGGTTAAATAAGTATGACTAATTGAGTTTCAAAAGGTAGTCGTGAGATTTTAAAAGATAATTATAAAATACATGTATATGCTTTCCAGTGGAATACCGGGATTTATCGGTGAAATAAAAATCGATTTTCCACTGTTTTGAAACAATGAAAATAAATTTGTTATTTTTCACTGTTTGGATGCGGCGTTCTGATAACATTTGTCTAGGAATTTTGGCATTAACATTTGTAGTGGATTTGAACGACCTATTTACTTGTTATCATATAAGGTTTATTTGAATAGGTTCATACATATATTCATGTATTCATGCAAACTTGTATTTTAAATTTCATACCTAAACTTTAAAATAATTCAGTTTGAAGCATATAAAAACAGAACATTTGTTTATTTCTGTGTAAGATCTATTTATTTCAGTTGTGAGCTAATGATATAATATTTTTTTTACTCGTGGCTATGCATCCTTAGCTCACTTTTGAAAGAAAAAATCTATCTTACACCGAAATAAACAAATATCCTCTATATGTAGGCGTCGTGAATGACTTACCAAGACTTAAAGTTAACCTTAAAGGTGTAATATTGGTACATGTATTTGTATGTGTATAAATCATTATATTTTTAGTGCTTCTAATATTACACGACATTTGTCCGTTATTTCCTAGAGCAACTAATTGAATAAAGTATATTGTCATTAAGTTTCTATTGCTTTTCAGCTCCATCATGTTCATCCCAATAAATCTCTTTAACTCCAAATGCCTCTTAAGTAATGTATTCCTTCACCCTTATATATTTATCGTAATCATGGGTTTTATAACACATCAGGTATTTTTGTATGAACGCATTGGTAACCTGTCTGTTATTCACAATGGAATTCATCCACATAAACTTTTATTTTGAGATGAATCTTTAATGCCATCAAATGGTTGCTTCTGTTCCATCTACTTTAACATTATATAAAATGTATTTGTTCATGTATCTTTTTAAAGAGATTATTTAAAATAAACAATTCAGTTTAATCAGGTGTTCGATTTTATATTTTGAAATGTTCATATTTTGAATATTGTGCTTGACGTATAGAATTACGTCGGGTTTTGTATCCATATCTTAAATATCTTAAATGAATTTCGATTAAAATCTCGAGATCAAGTTTGTATCTTACTTGTACTATCAAACTGTCCTACGGTAGTTTGAATATAGGTATTGCTTAAACTAGTTCTTGAATAGCGTTTCCCAGTATTTAAAAAATTGTTATGCAAATCACATGTAATGCTGATGTTTATACAATTAAAAAATGATAATTTTAGTCAAATAAGAGATAATCATAATTTCAAATTTTCAAACAATCATTGTCTCTAAAGACCCAATGTTGAAAATATAATTTTAAGTAGGTCTAATGAATCACTGAGAAAATGTTTGGTACAAGAATAATGAAAACCAAGTAATGCCTTGATATTGTGTGGTTTAACTAACAAATCATGTGTTACACTTTTACACTTGTTTAGTAATGGAAACATGTGCAGTTTCATTTTAATTTAGCAACATACAAACACATTTGTGACACTGCTAAAATATAATGCACTTTCTGCATTTTTTACAATTTAAAGGTTCCATTTTTACATCGAATGAAGCTTCCACTTTACTAGTATACCATATACAAAAATGATGGTTATATGCATAGGCAGAAAATGGTTGTTGCTTTATTCCTAAAATTCAGAGTTTGACTTCAGCACATAACGTATGTTAATATCTATTTATGTACTTTCATTTATCATGAAGACAGTATGCTATTAAAAGTTCTTTAAGTCTTAATACGAATCCCACCCGGGGAGGTTATACCCTTCCATGAAAATTTGACAATAATGTCGATTTTCCTCCATTGGTTAGATAATATGGAGAAGTTTCCGGCCTTGTGGAAGGGTAGGTAAGTACTGGTTATAGACAATGGTCCAGGAAAGCTAGGTTAGATGCGCTGGACGCCGTGAAATGACCTAAATTGTGTTGACACGGCGTTAACTCCAATAAATAAATAAATAAATAAAGTCTTAATACAGAAACATGACGCTCAGAAATTTCAATCAAAATTTATTACGAATTTATGTTTTATTCTTATTTCAAAAATTTGTCATAATTTGTATCCAGTCAGTATAATAAAAGTGTTGTTATTCGATGTATTAGTTGCTTTTTCAAAAGTTTTCAATAAATTTGATTGAATATTCTGATAATTAATGATGGTGCTTTTTTGTAGTGGAAAATATTGTTTCAATCAATCTCATGAATTGTGCTTGCACCATTCTTCATCAACAAAGCTATTTTAAGAGCTTTCTGTATAGTTATAAAGTAATCATTATCATTTTCAACTTGCAATTGATCATAAAATTTAAAAATACACTAATATGCTAATATATTATTTTAAGATGAGAACTTTAAATTCAAATTTATACTTGAATATCAATTTATCATACTTATAAACCATACTTAAAAACCAATTTAGTTCACGAAGTGTTAAAATAGTTTTTCAATTGCGCTCTTAATTGATAATCTAGTGTGTACTTTTCCACATGCAAGGAAGTTAATTTCTTGTATTTGCATTTTTTATTAATCCATATTTTGTAAATTCTTACAATTTAACTAGAACAATGAATTTACGATGGCAATTTGTAAGAACTTGTTTCGAAATCAAACTAAATTTATTTATCCTGAACTTAAAACTATTTCATATAATGTCTATATGTCTAGAAACTTTTGCAAGCACTTGACGATTCTCAACATTTCAATATATAAGGTAGAACTTTTGATGTACAGGTCAGATTCCTATCAACCATCTTTGAAGATAGCAAGGAATGACACTGTATTAGACTAAAGGATAAGTGTTTTTGAGTAGCCCGTAAAATGTTTCATACGCATTAAATTACTGACTTAACGATTATAGAGCTTGACGATCAAACACAATAGGCTAACTATGTTCAAACTGTTAGTGATATTTGTAAAGCTTGCAAAATCAAACATACGCAAAATTTCTTACTGTACAATAATAGAGCTCGAGGAACAAACATAAAAGATGAAATAGGTTTAAGCTGGATGTTCTTTTTTGGGAAGCCTGCAAAATTTAAGATATGCTTAAATCACCTACTTTACGATAATAACTTCCGACAAAGAACTCGGTTTTACAAATTTATATAAACAAAGCTTGTATTATTTAGAGTGCATGATTTGTCATACTTATTACATGATAGAAAATAAATAAAATTGTAATACAATGTCTTTATATTTGATGAATTTTACAAGATAATGTATATATGTTCATATAATTTGTAGTTTTTATACAATTTTTGAATAATAAAAGCTTATAGATTGGTGTTTTGGTGAGAAAGCTCTCTTTTTTAAGCATTTAGTAAATATTATATGGCGCTCAATACATCTCCTGTTCTCCGTATTCCTAATTTAATTCCTGTGCACCAAAGCTCGTGTCAATAACTTTTTCCACGAATAAGCATAGAACACTACAACTCTTTCAAATGATTTTTTAAAATGGATACGCATTTTAAAAGATTTGCAGTGGTTACACTCGTATTAATGAGGAGGTGGCTCCTGGGTAGTTGTCAGAATAGTATAACATTCACTCAAGCGATTGTTTATGCTTCTAATATTTTTAACTTCTTGAACTGGTTATGTTACATGTTGCTTCTTCAAAGATTTCAATGAAGGATATTAAATGTTAAGGGCACTCTGGTAAATTTTTGTCTGGATTAACAATCAATTATACAGTCTCTATGGAATTTGCCATCTTAGTAAATATCATATGACCAGTCAGCTTTAAATAGGTTTGTAAATCTTGATGACATTTTACACAATCAAATAATATGTTATGTAGGCGGTGTGAATGATTTAACCTAGACTTAAAGTAAACATTAAAGGTGAATCTGAACTCATTGTCTATTCTCATTGTATAACAATACCGGATCACAATAACAATTTTTTTCAGCCATCCGTCGCTAGCATCAGTGAAATAGCTAATTTACCACACTTTTTATGGAGGCGTGTTGAAAGTCAATATCAATTTTCTAGGTTAAATATTGGTATTTGTATGTGTATAAATCATTATATTTTTAGATCGATTAAAAAGTACTAAACAATTATAGAATCAATGAACAATACAACACCACAATTACTACACTAGCAATTTGTCTAATAATAATATGAAACACTTGTAATTGTTAACATCAACTATAATAATCAATTATTCAGTATCTGTAGATTTATCTGGGTTAATATGAAACCTAGATTCTACACTTGCTAATCAGTACTAAAAGAATATGGTGTTAACCTATCATATAAGAGTAGATTCAGTGCAGCCGCCCGGCTAGCTCAGTTGGTAGCACACAAGTCTACTGATCGAGGGGTCATGGGTTCGATTCCCAGGCAGGGCATACCATCGTGGAACTTTGTTAAGAAATTATTTCTACGACCATTTAATCCAGAGATTTAGCCTTTCCATGCAGGAACAGTGAGTAGGTTGACTGACAGCCGTTATATAACTTACACAATGTGTTGCTACGGCGTTACCCCCCCCCCCCCCCTCAAAAAATCATTGCATGGCGCTATACTCCACATTTCAACTCTTTGTTTCAGTTATATCGCTGGGTTCAGTTGACCTACTCTCGATCTAAGGACAGGCCTAGATCGATCGACCCGAGCTAGATTTTACAATTTTATGAAAAGTTAACTTCAATATCGATAACTTAAACTGACCAAAATGTGTTACCATGGTATTGAACCCAATGAAAAACCAAGTGGAATGACATGACATTACATGTGCATCTTTTCAGATTATACTCCTATACAGAATTCATAATTTGAAGTATACAAAAGGGACATAACTCAATGTTTCATATTATAATTTAGTACCACATTTCATTCACTATCATGAACTCAAGTTTATAAGTATTTACATGTAGGTACAAGCAATGTGCTCACATATTTTGGCTGAAAATTCCGCTGTTCTTTTTTATACGCAATAACATAATTTAAATGTAACAGTTTCAATGTGCATAAATAAAGTTGTGACTTCCTGATTTAGGTACTAGACCCAAATAAACTGTCGCAATTTCTGTGGGTGTTTTATTTTGTATTTTTTGTTGAATTCTCTTGGAGAGTAATATATGGTATTATTAGTTTAATTGTACATTCTCCTTTAGTATTGTAGTACAGTTGTTTGTATAGTTGAGATTGAATATTCCCACATTGTTGATATTGTTTCAGTGATTGTGAATACATGTAGTAATTTTTTAAGATAAATACTTTGCTACTTTTTTATCTGTCGATTATTAACATCAGTTGACGTTCAACAACAAACACCTTCCAACGTCATCTGTATCTTGCAGCCCGCCCGGCTAGCTTAGTCGGTAGCACACAAGTTCACGATCAATCGAGAGGTCGTAGGTTCGATTCCCGGGCGGGGCATAATTCCATAAGCCTTGGTCATGAAATAATTTCTTTGGCCATTCTCCCTCCTACCACTGATTCTAAATCATGTATGTTCACCCTTGACAAGTAATGTCAACCATGACTAAAGCCTCGGTTGACATTATTTGTCTCGAGTGAACACTCCGTTCTATCACCCTCTGTAGGATGTGATATTTATATATTGCTGATCAGCTAATTCACTGTCATTATGAGCACCGAAAGGTCACAAACTTTGATACATACATTATATTCACCCTATCAGATATTAATACATGTCCCAGTAAATAAGGCACTGACATTATTATAGCATAAACCATGTTTGATATACTTGCTTGGAAGAAAACGAGAAAATTCATTATTACAAATATGTCTCCAGATTTCCTTTTATGTTCTGTTTCTTTTGTTTCCATGTAATTTATGGTTCATACTATCTCTGATTATTCTTGGTAGAAATATATTCTATAATTATTAATATACAAGACCAATTTGTGGTCATATTGTATTAATATTGTTTGAGTAGCACATGCGTTAAGTGACATGTGTACTCCCAGACATAGGCTGCTCGGCTAGTTCAGTGACTGTGGGGTCTGACTGTTGATTGTCGGCGGTCGTGGGTTCGATTCCAGGGTGGGATACTATTACCTTTTGTGTTGGATACATTCAATGGCAACTCTTCATTCTGTCAGTGCATCTTGTAGGACAAGTATTAGCTAGAGCTGTGGACCGTTGAGCTAGTGGCGATCCGATTCGAACCACGATTCATGTGTAGCGATTCACATATCGAACCACGAATCACATATTAATGGAGAAGCATACATGCAGGAACTCATGTTATAACAAAAATAAGTGAAGACTGATTTCAGAAGCTATTACTATATGGAAAACCTCGTACTCCAAACATTTCTATTACAAGACGTTAAAATGGGCATTTCCAATGATAACATTTTTGTTTGAATGTGTATCAATCGAAATTTTGACACAAGATAATTCGGTCCCTACATAAATAAAAGTTTTCATTAGTAGTGTGGCTCTTTTTCAGTAGTAAATAAGCTAAAAATGTTTTCCAAATATAGATCGTGATCCGACGATTTCAGACGTGACGAATATTCGTACTCGATTTTCTGGTCGAGATCGCGAATATCCGAGTACTCGGATACTCGCAACAGCCTTAGTATTAGCCACGGGCGAAGATATTGGTTAAATACTAAATTAATAGAAGCATTAGACAAGTTATATTTCATCACTACACGGGCAGTGAGTTAATGTAATGGCATACGCGCTATGTCACCATGTTACTATAATAAATAAAATCTATATAAATAACTGAGCAATCATATAAAATGCCTCTCATACTTTAAGGAACTACATCATTGTTAAAACTTAAATTAGACAAGCAAATTGATTGACAAGAATAGTTTTATTTCTATTGCTTGTTACTGTTGTTTATGAGACCAACTGTAAATAAATATATCGTGTTAAAGCGACATTAACCTCGTCGCACTTATAGCTTAACTTTATATTGAAAAGTCCAAAATGATATTAAAACTTCTTAACTGATCGACGATAAAATATTCATAATTAACGTTTTTAAGTCAAATTTCTAATCGTTTGTCAAAATTAGATTTTTTCTACTTAGACATTGTCTATTTTAGATAGCAACAGTGCGATATCAATTTTAAACTAAGGAATGTCCTATAAATTAAACTACATTTTATTTACTATAAGGTCAAACGATCGACGATTTAGATAATGTCTTCATTACGTATTATAATTTTATACAGTAGGCTTAACTATAAAAATATCTTAAAGTACAACTGTACTGTATATAAATCTGTGTATACAGATCTGTAATTTCATACTCGTTCTTAGTGAAAGGAATTTTCTTTTAATTCACAAAAGGCAAAAGAAAATGCATGACGATTTTCTTCTCAATCAATCTTCTCATTGCTCAAGAGTTCATTCAGAGCATCCAAACAAGTTGTGATAAAAGCTTGGTAGCTGAAATTTAATAAATATTTGATTATAATATTACATTTACGTAGTAAATAAACAGTTTTGATATATATTTTGAAGTTAAAGTGCAGTTTAAAGTCTATTTGTATATACATGATCAGCTGACTTTGCAATCTTGTACAATAACTTCTGATCATTGAAATCACCTTCAGGCAGGCAAACCAACACAGTACCCATTAACACTTGGGTAAAGTGGAACAACTGTAGGTTAATTTTTTGTTCAGGGGAATTAGCAGTGCCATTGTGCTAAAGTTGTGGGGATCGAACCCTGGACCTCTCGACCCCTTAGCGTGCGTCCGTCCACTCGACCATTGCTCTTAATATCTAGTACATTATTGTATAAATATATAAAAACCTGTCTAGAATAGTCGATGGTATAAATTAAATAGCCATGGTCATGATCGGTCAGTTTGGTAGACCTCTGGTTCATTAAACCTTATATATACATATATTTACGTTGATTAGTCAAGTGCCAGTTTATTAAGAAGTAAATGTTTTTAAAGTATAGATCTTGGCACTCAGGTTAATTAACATCTGCAGCGTTCTCGCCGCTGATTTGAATTTAAAACAATATATCTCTATCGGAATACTCCCTAGCTCTATAAGTTTTATTTCAATTCATATGAAATGAGTACACATGCAATCAAAGACAACGCATTCGGATTATGTAGATATATTGGACATACAAAATCATTTGGGCTATTGAAGCGTTGTTTCGTAATCTCTGATATTATTTACAGTTGCCTGGTACCCGGCCGCAATCTATCTCTGCTACTCTCCAGTTGTCTGGTACCCGGCCACAATCTATCTCTGCTACTCTCCTGGTTGTCTGGTACCAAACTACAAATTATCTCTGCTACTCTCCAGTTGTCTGGTACCCGGTCACAATCTATCTCTGCTACTCTCCAGTTGTCTGGTACCAAGCCAAATTAATCCCTGCAATTCTTACCAGTTGTTTGGTACCAGGCCACAATTTATCTCTGATACTCTCATGGTTGTCTGGTACCTGGCCACACTTTATCTCTCCTACTCTCTCGGTTGTCTTGTAGCGGACCTCGGTTTAAGAAAGATTTAACTGGATTAGTTTGACCTCGCTAAAAAATTATTACTTTACCTACGAGTTGGGACTGAAGCTGTAAGTTGTTACTGACAATGATGAAGTGTCCTGAATTCACCAAACTGACAATCAAGCTCTCTCTCAAGATTGCTTTTAACATAGTGATCTTAACTCCTAAAACTGGTAACGTCAAACGTTGCTAGACTTCTAGAGAATACAGGGACGTGACTGGTGCTGGAAGTTTGATTGTGTTTCATTTTATCCCGTCCAGTAAGAAAGCTGCTTTCATCTAAATGTAAATGACGTCATATGAACAAAAACTTTGACCTTTGAACTTTTTCTTCTCATTCGATTTTTTCCGATTCGTTCCATTTAAAGGTATAGTTTATTCCAAATGAACAGTTCTTCATGCATTTGAGCAAAAAAACAAACATATATTAATTAGATAAAATTGTTTCTTGAAATTTTAACATTTATTTCAGAACAAGTTCAATAATTCAAATGAATTTTATACTGATTCAATAATCACCAGTTTATCATGGTAACTAAACGTCATAAAACCTTGCTACTTTTATAGACAGGTTTAAAGGCTATTAGTATAAAGTATTGAATAGAAAATCGTGGATTCCAAATCGAAATCGAATCGGCGCCCTCGCAATCGATTTCCGATGTATCGAATAGTTTCAGCCCTTCAATATATACAGTAAACATATATAGTCTGTACCTAGTTACGCTATTACGAGCCATAAACCATGTAACTGTAATATTAATATTTTGTTTTGCTTAATTATCGAGTTGATATGAAAAGTATACAAATATGACCCTCCTGTTTCTTAATGGTAGTAAAAATATCTTAAAACATCAAAAACAGAATTTATATAGCCTTTTTATGAGTGGGCTATAAAACCTTTGTAAATAGATTTTATTATTCAAAAATGAAATAACAAACAATAAACACAAATCGTTTTTAATAAATAATTCAAATATGATACAAATACTGTTTTACATAGTCCAAACTTTACAAAAGGCAATGCAATTTCTATCAATAAATACAGCGGACATATTTTACGGAAGAAATTCAATGGAATTCTATTCAATTCCATGAAAATGGTTTTAACGGTATTGTAAATTATGTCAATATATACTAGCTAATTACAACTTCAATCAAGAAACTTTCTTTTAACATTAAACTGTTGATTTCATCGATAATTTAAACTTATCGATTTGAGACATAATGTGTTGCATAATAAAAGCAAACTAAGCACAATAAAGAGAACGTAATGGAAGATAACTGGTAATGAAAGGTACTTTGGAAAAGAAATACTTAAAGTCATTATATGAAGAAATATTCAATAATAGTAGACTTGAAAAATGTTTAAAACATAAAGTTATCAGAATAAAACATGCATAAGAGGTACAATAAACTGTTCAAACCATTCTGCTTTCTAAATTTAAGTTTGACAAAGTGTCCATTTCTTAAAAAAGTGGAGTACTTTTATAAGAGCACACTATATTCCTTTAAACACTAATGTTAAACATACCTGATCCAAAATAGTTTAAAAGCTTTTAAGCATTGACAACCAAATTCTACTTTCGGTTTCGATCTACTTTCACTTGGAAATGCAATGAATAACAAACATATTTAAGCAATATTTGCGTTTAATTAAAAAATCTTGTTCATTAGAGGTGTTTGAAATAGATAAATGTCTAATTTTTGCAGTCCAACAACCGTGTTACTTTTGATAGTAGGGCTTTAGTGTGCGTCAAATGTTAACCAAACACATTCATTTGATATAGGGCTAGCAAAAAGTGGTGTCCAGATCGATTTTTCAAAAACAATCTTACGAAAAAAATCATTATAGCTATACCTAATTACATGTATGTATAATTTGACGAAGCAAATGCAAGGGCGTTTATTACACAGTCCTGTATAAAGTGTTTTGTCTAATTTTGATAAAATAATGCAAGCGTTGTCAGATATGCCTTATTACGACCAAGTGCAAAACCTTTTTTACCATAAAGAAGAACTTCACTTGAGATACAATGGTTTCACCAAGTTTCAGTGAGGTAGAACCATTTAAAGTCAATGGTTTCACCAAGTATCAGTGAGGTAGAACCATTGAAAGTCAATGGTTCCACCAAGTTTCAGTGAGGTAGAACCATCGAAAGTCAATGGTTTCACCAAGTTTCAGTGAGATAGAACCATCTAAAGTCAATGGTTTCACCAAGTTTCAGTGAGGTAGAACCATCGAAAGTCAATGGTTTCACCAAGTTTCAGTGAAGTAGAACCATCGAAAGTCAGTGGTTTCACCAAGTTTCAGTGAGGTAGAACCATCGAAATTATTGAATGAAGTGATTTAGTTTGTACTGTTAAAAGCTATACTATTCTACATTGACCGTATGGCATACAATTTGACTTTATATACACTTAACAAAACTTATAATAACACATGATTGTATTCTTTGGCTTATATCTAAGTAATTGTTTGTCCAATTTAAGTCAAATTTTCAACAAATATAGTTTAAAGAGTAAAGACTGAACAACATTATTACGTTTATTTCATTACATAGAACAGAATATTTAACAAACAATTACAAAAACATCACAGTGTGTGAAAAAGTCAAAGTAACAAACTAAGAATCGCGATCTGTGTGACTAAATGAATGTTGTAAAATGATATTGGAATTCGGGTAAAAATGTCTACGATTCTCTCTCTAGTAACAAGTGTGACCTCTATGGCTGTCGAGAACCGCATTGCATCGCGTTCTCATGGATCTCACATGCTGATGGAAGTGATTCTGACGTATACCTGCCGACTCGTGTACAATCCTTTCGCTATAGCTCAGCAAGGGATAGGGCTGCAAGACCTCGGCGTACACGGCGGTTCAATTGATCCCATACGTGTACTGTTATGTTTAGCTAGAAATTTCGGCCGTTTGCACATCAGCGTAATGTTGTTTGCATGTAGTAATTCTGTTTCGCTCTTGCTGCGTGGGCTGGCGCACCATTCATTTTAACAACCCAATAGCTATTCCTAGCTGTTCTATCGTTAGCTGGACCATTTTGTGTTTTTTTTTGGATGTGTGGGTCGTTATACTGTCCACAGAGACCAAGTGCTATTTTGATTCTCACCAGTCACGATTTCCTCGTGCATTTAATGAATTTGAGCGATTCACGGTTCAACGCACCGGCTAGATTACTTTCGAAAAAGTGACTACCCAGTGATAAAGAATATATAGTCAATAGCACATGTACAAAATTTCGTTAAAAAATATTGGTTCATAAAAAAGTTATACGCAATTGAAATATGTATACTTACAAGTTTTGTTAAGTGTAGATACGAATAATATCTCAGATTGAAGAGCGTTGTAATATTATACAGTAATATTAACAGAGTTATGAACACAATTGATCAGTTATTTGACCCAGTAATCTAGTTTAAGTCACACATAATACTAGTTATAGAGGGACAGCAAACGCTAACGTAATGTGATAACAATTTAATCGAGCGTATGTACAATCCGAAATTCAAAGAAACCAATGCAAAAGTTTAGACTGGCTGGCATTTTTTTTCAATTGATTCAGTTTTACCTTTCAAATTTAAAAGGGGCAAGTGACTTTTTTGCACAAGGCCACATTTTCACATATTCTTTGCAGTATTGTGGCAATCAATCGTGTCACGTCCTTTTGTAGCCCTAGATATTTAGATCTAAGTTTTTAACCTAACTTTTAGCACCTACTCCTAGCCAGTGGTTGACATCTGGCATACTTGGTACAGAGGAAGAAAGGAGAATGACCCTAGAACATATTTGATGACAAAACCTGGTATTATGGTCCCGCCCGGAATTGAACTCAAAACCTATTGATTCTACCCAGCTGCGTTACTGACTGAGTTAACCATGAACTAGATCATAAATTTGATAAATCTGATTTTGACAGGTTATATAGGTATCATTAGAACTAAAACGTTTAGTCTAGTATTTGGCCTTGAAACTAAGGGAGGTTATAGCCTTCCATTACATGTCGACAATAATGTCATTTTTCTTCCATTAATAAGGTATATGGAGAACTTTCCGGCCTCGTGGAAGGGTAGGTGAGTGCTTGTTATAGACAATGGTCCAGGAAAGCTAGGTTAGGTGCGCCGGACGCCGTAAAATAACTTAAAAATGTGTTGACACGGCGGTCAACCCAGTACGAGGACTTTTTGGATCACCCCTCGTATAAAAAATGCTTTCCTTAGATTTGAACCATCCTTAGGTTGACCTTCTTGTACTGCCGGTGTATTAAAGTCCTGGAATTAATAGTTGAGTGTTTTGATAGCAAGCGATATAAAACAAACTGAACAAAGCGTAATGTCAAATCAATAGTTTAAGTATCACCAAAATGTAACAATATCATTAATGTGCTAAAAATAACATCATAATGCTAAAATAACCATTAATGATAAAATAACACTAGGTGAAATGATACCATTCAATAAAGAAATTTAGAATTAATAAACGAATAATGCAACAGCGACAAAGCTTGGCGGTGCTTTTTCATCAATTTGCTAAATCATCAAGTTATATTTACCCCTTTGTCAGCCTACACGATAAATGAATGCGTTAATTACACTTGAAATATAAAAGTGCAATTATTAGGCTGGACCATTAAGCGCACTGTATGATTCGCTAGTGTATTTATACCGAACGATCCTAGCCGAAACGATCAAACAAAAAATCAAATGGATAAAACATTTCATTACATACTTCAATACCCTAAGCCCTTTGACATTTCGGTTCCAATCTTTGACCATCTATTTTAACGACAAATATTGTTCTTAGGTATAAGTAAAGATCTACATGATCGGAATAAGTCAAAATAGGTAAAAGTCTGAACCCATTAACCGTATATATAAACATGATAAAATGTTTATTTAATTTATTATTACTAAATTTTTAGAGCTTCGAATAGAATGTATGCCAAAGGTTAGGTTTATCCTAAGAGGTATGTTTATGCATAATCGGCTAACTTCGTAATTTAGAAGGACACTTATAGCATGAATAAATATGTTTAGTAGAGCAGAGGTTATCTTGTTTGAAAATTTATAAAATAAAGAAAGAGTCATACTCAAAGCAGGCATTGGTTTCCTGTATTATTAAATTAACAGTCGCTTAAATGTCATTGATAAAATATTGCCCATTGTAACCTAACTATTTTATAATTGAGTCACACTACATAACTACCATATATATACTAGGACGAAAAAGAAACGCCGGGTACATAAAATATGCAACACATGTCCGGCCGTGTTTCGCAAAACAAGAAGGGTCATCGTTAAAAGGGGGTATTTTTTCACATAATCAGCATCGGAAATCGATTGAAACTTCAACAGCTGGTTCCATACAGATGACATTTCATACAAAAATAAATATAATAATCCAATAATACAATTTATCCCTTAAAACAATCATTATAGGTTACCCGGCGTTTCTTTTTCGTCCTAGTATAGTATCCAGAATGTTAATGCAATGACCTTTTATTATGGTCATAAAAATGTGTATTTAAATGTAATTTTACTTTTGACCATTATTTTATGATTATTTTATTAATTTTCATTACATATGAACAGTCATATATGAAGACTTATTGTACGATGACTGTAAACAACGGAATGGAAGTTAAGCCTTTACAAGTTTGTATAAAATTTCTATGATTTTAAACCATACAACCGGTTTTTTCCATTTTGCGTACACGCCATTCGGATTAAACCCGATCTAAAATATTCCCTTGCGCACTCGTTTGTTTTGGATCTGGCTACTTGTATTACGGGTTACGTTCAGCTGACCTTTGCTTTTAATAATATTCATAATAGAAACATTGTGGTCACTGACTTGTTTACATTGTCTATGTGACGTATAAAACCAAGTGTGTTCGTAAACATGTACATGTAGTCAGGATAAAACCAAGTGTGTCCGTAAAAATGTACACGTAGTCAGTATAAAACTCAGTAGGCACGCAAAACATGTAGACAGTATAAAACTGAGTGTGTCCGTAAATATGGACACGTAGTTAGTATAAAACTAACTGTGTCCGTAAATATGGACACGTAGTCAGTATAAAACCAAAGGTGTCCGTATATAATACATGCAGTCAGTATAAAACCCAGTTAGCACGCAAAACATGTAGTCAGTATAAAACTAAGTGTGTCCGTAAATATGGACACGTAGTCAGTATAAAACCAAATGTATCCGTATATAATACATGCAGTCAGTATAAAACCCAGTTGGCACGTAAACATGTGGTCAAAAACGCATTTGTGAAGTCAGCGTTAATGGTCAGTCTGTATTAATGTACAATAATTACAAAAAAGCTGTTTAATTGTAAGATTCTCTAAATCAGAGAACAGTATGCGTATATAATTTATGGAATAAACTTTTATAGTTATTTTTAATCTTTATGGCTTTCAACAATAATGTGTAAATGGACTAATAAAACTACATTGTAGTTAGTTATTGCAAATTCTATGACATATGAGTTAGTAAACAACTAAGGAAAGTAATTGGGTTCTTTTTATTAATTTTAAAGTATTCAACACGTTGAAAAGCTTAGTTTGCATGAATAAAATATGTTTAAAATTGCGAGATAATGATGACGTCATATAATTGCATGACGTCATATCATAACCATCATTGGAAGAATAAAACATATCTACATCAACAAAATCTTTAACTAATACATAAAACAACGAAAAAATAATGTTTAGTAAAAATAGTATGTTTTGTGAAAAAAGTGAAAAATAATAGATTTGTAAATAGATCAAATAAGTGCAACAATACTATAAAATAATTTCTTTTGAAAGACTAAATACATGTAAATATAGAGACTATGGTTATTATCCTAATTACATGAAATAAATGATAAAAATTCATCTAAAAAAAACAGGAACAAAAAACAACAACTGAAAATAATTTTGATTCAAACAATATTTGTAATAAATGCAAATATAATCACATTGTATACTGAGTATCTAATACAGAGTATGTACATGAATGTTAATGTCCGCATAAGACAGGGCAGAAAAAAATCAACAGAATATGAACATTGCGTAAATATGATAAAATTGTCCGCTTAAAACAGGATGGTATCAAACTCCCCGCAGAGGTTATTTCCCTTTGTTGATAAAGAAGATGGGCGTAACCGCTGAGAGAAGTTTGGGGTGATATTAGTATGAAATATAGTAATTTTACTCTCTTTTGCATCGCTGATAGGTTTTATCCCTTCGCTTTTTTGTGAATGTAGAAGTATATTCACTAAACTGCAAGGGGAGCGAATAGTAATTTCAACTGACTCATGTAGGATTGAAACATCATAAGATTTGAAGAAATTTGATGATAATAAAAAAAAACCTGCTCAAGAACAAGCGAGAGCGTATACTATACGTTATAGCGAGATATAGACTTAAGCAGTACACGAGGAGTGAATTTAAGTAAGTAAAAATATGATAATAAAAGTTCAATACTCAAATATTGAGTTTACACTTATATATAAATATTATAATGAATATTTGTGGGGAAATATTGCTGAGTAATTAATCCAGACCCGTAGGTATCACTTTTTCTTACTTTTCTCAATTTGGCACCAATTGACACATTTGTACATTTTTGTTCAAATTTGACACTTTTTTCAAGAATATGACACCATTTTTAAATTTGACACCATAACATTTGACATGTTTAACACTTTTTTCATATTTTGATTTCATTTGAAACCACTTCATACTAGACACAAATAGAACATTATACATTTTGACACCGTTTTCATACGTCGATTTCCATTTGACACCATTTTCAAATTTGACACTATATTCAACATTTTACCTGCGTTCATGCCATTTTCAAACTTCGATACATTTGACACTATCTACAACTGAACTTGCTACGAAAATTTGCAAATATATAGGTGTCACTAGCTTACCCTTGTTCCTACGGGTCTGCAAAGCACTAAAATCCAATATCATTAAAGCTATAATAGCAAACAATTACAATTTTGTAACTCTCTCGTTCATTAAAGATTTTTTGGAATCTTGAGACATCTTGGAACCATTTTCAGCTCTTGTAGAACGAAATTCACTAGTTTTTGAATTTCCATTCTTACATTTAGTAGGAGTGCCATATCTGAAGGCGTCTCTGTTTGTCTCATGGCACCAGTGACACGACCTTGGAAATAAAATCCGTTTGAAGGCATTTCGGAATTCAACATTGAAAATACTGTAAATAATTGGATTTAAACAAGAATTGAAATAACCTAACCAAGTTAGTATTTGAAATAGTATAATAGGTGCACACTTGCAATATGCCTCTACGAGATTCAATATGAAAAACGGAAGCCAACATATCAAAAACGTTCCCATAATCATTCCAAGCGTCACAGCCGCTTTATGATCACTGAGTCTAGACGCTTGACCGGAACCACGATGGTCACCCACACTATTATGCACCAGGGTACGTTTTATGCTGCGTACTTGTTCTCTAGCGTACATATATAATTTGCAATACAAAGCAAGCATCACAATACACGGCAGATAAAAACTTATAGATGATGACACGACAGCGTATGTTCCGCTGATTTCTAAGTAGCAAACATCAGGAGGAAGAACACTCTCAGTGTCGTCTGAGTTCTTGTGCCATCCGACATTGATGGGAATAAATGATAATATAATTGATATAGTCCAAACTAGTATAATAGCTACTGCGACCTTTTTCCTGCTCATCCATTGTGCATATTTTAGTGGATCACGAATATGTATATAACGGTCTAATGAAATAACACATAGGTTGAGAATGGAAGCGGTGGAACCCATTATATCAGATGATATCCAGACGTTGCAATAATGTGGTCCAAACATCCATTTTCCACTGATGTCATTTACCACAGCGAATGTCATAACCATGAGCGATACCCACAAATCAGCAACGGCTAAAGACACTATGAACATATTGTTAAGACGCTTTAGTCGTCGGTCAGTAAAGACAGCGATACACACTAACACATTTCCAGCTAATGATAAAAAGATGATCAATCCTAAAAATATTCCTATTATCACTTTATTAGCTATATTGTCCTCCGTCTCCTCTAAAGTCCCAGGCTCAGAAACGTTAGTAAACGTAGTAAAATTTGCCGATGTCACTGACGCCGCGGCGACGGTATTCTTTGCTGTTTCGACAAACATTTTTGTCACACTAGGCTTACTATCGCCCCCAATCACCGTGTAATTTGTTAACATCGTTGAAGTAATATTCCACTTTCAAACAATGGTTAAATTCCATTTACAATACACCTAACTCCACAATGAAACAATATCTACCTCAATAATGTAGCAGCCCTATCTTTGCTTCAAAGCTCTCCATAAACCTGTAAATGAACAATTCTGTTATTAATTAAACGTATGTTAACCCCCGATGATATAATACAATTACATTTGATTACTAAGAAAATAGAATACATGTTTCCTGAGAAATTTTACTTGTAGAAATTTCAACAGCGCAACAAAAATATTATGCCTGTTTCATAAGCAGGTTTTAACTTTCCCAAGTTAATGTTTTTTAATTGTTGATATTATTGTTTGCCTTCCCGATGGAAGAGTTTAATCCATAACTTAGTCTAGTAAATGCATTACTAAGCTATTGTAGCTAGAGTCTTGTAATCAATTTATCTATTAACGGTTTAACAGAAGAAACTCTGTGTTCGACAGAAGTAAATTCTTTCCCATTACATGTACAAAGCAGTTAAAATCTTTAACATATAACGTCCATTTATTTTTTCTAGATCTAAAACTTCAGCGTACATTTGTCTCTTTTCTTCCGAGACTGCTTACAAAAAATCTACTCAATTACTTTTCATTCCCAATCACGTCTTGAACTCGTGAAAAAACATTATTTTCAATTCATAACTATTTGTCGTTAATAAATATACGCATCCACAACTGAAATAAATTGACAGTTTAATATGATTTGGAAGAAGATGAAATATGCGTTTTCTAGTCAGGGTTTCGATGCCATAGATTTAATCAATATTTCTTTACTTATAATATATTTGTATTGAGAAACGGGTATTGGAATATATCAATGGGTAGTTCTCTTATTCAAATATTATTTACTTATTATTCGAGTGGTTCTATACCGTATTTAACCTAGTAAATCGTTAAATCATCCATTATAGAACTGAAATACCGAAAATAATTCAAAACTATTGAACAAAAAGTTTTTTTATCGGAGGAGTTTTTTTCTTCTCGCGGTTTTAAATATTGATAATAATGGAGCACTATTGAGAAAACCTATATCGAAGACTCGTTTTTCGTTGTATTCAATGTTGAAACGTATATATTAGTTATTGCTATTGATGAACTAGAGATCTGAGTGGTTTCCACATTAAAACCAGTAGCCTGTTCATTTACCCTAAACGTTCAAAAACGTTCCGTAACGATACATTCGGAACTCCTCGGCCATTCGCTGCCAATGATCTCGGACATATTTAGACGCTATTTTGAAACTCCCGGTGTTGAAGTTAACAAATATACGATCATTTAGGCAAAGGGTGATGTTTCGTTTTAAGTCCATAAAATTTAAAACATCACTCATTGCCTTAACGTTGTATATTTGTTTATTAGATTAAATTATTCGCAGAGAATGGTCGAGGAGTTCCGATTGTATCGTTACGGAACGTTTTGGAACGTTTAGGTAATTGAACAGGCTACAGATCATTACATTTACGCTACCGCTATATACGAGCTGGTGGTGTCGTGAATGCCATACTGACTTTTATATCAGTAAAACTGCACGCGTGAAGTAATCGAGTCGCTTTCATCAGGTAGTATGTGACGTCGGAATCACCCGAAACATTCCTGCAATCTCCGATTTTACATGAAAACTGTTTAATCGTGAACGTTTGTATCCGGTGTATTTCATTTTAGGTGTCAAAAACTAGTCAAGCACTAATTCAAATTTCAATTCATATATAGATAATTCGCCTACGTTTGAAGACTATGCGTATATTATTATAAGAAAATATTCAGATCTATTGTAGCGGAAAAGAGCGGAGCATTACATTAGCCGATTTTAAAAAGACTAATCTTGTACGTAAATGTTTCATCTCTCGAGTTGCAGGGAATGTTCAAGAGAGAGTGATCAATTTAAATTACAAAAAAACTTATTACATGTACACACGATATATATAAAACGTACGGCTCTTATGAAGCTCAAATAAAAACACGCGAGCTCTCAGTATTTTTAATCTTACACAGTAAATGGAGATACCCTCAAGAGTGCCCTCCAATTTCCAAATCGATTAATATAAAAAATACTTAAACTCTTTAGTCAATATGATTTGTTTAACTTTTTCTTGTCATATGTCATAAACGATCAGCTAATGTTCTACAAATATTATATTTTATATATGCTTTTTCTTGTTAGATCAGGTATTTTATACCATTTGTTTAAACCGTAGTGGGGGCCATCAATCTACCTTACTTTTCGTCATAAAAGAAAGCATTAATTATAATGATAAAAGAACAGAAGGGTTTTTGTACGATTAAACTAGATCGATTTTTTTTAAACTTGGTATTTTCCTCTTCTTAATTAATGCTGTTTTCACACCTTTAAAATACAAATATTGATAAATAATATTCAATAATGGAGACTCATTTCTCACTACTCTATTCAATAAAGAACAAAAAATATATTTAAATGACAGTTCCATTGCATAGTTGTATTCATCTAAAAGTATTTTAAAATGAATGGAATCGGCTTCGTATACATTACCCTCCAAAAAGTCTTTGACAATTTTAAATGTTAAACTAATATTGATCATGTATTCTACATATACATGTAGGTCTACTATACCAAACCTTATTCATGTTACATAGTTTGTCTTATATGTACATTAAAGGTGCTCATTCACAGATTTCAACTTAAATATCAACTTTTTCTAGAACTGTCAAAATTGTATGGAAATATATTTGGAAGCAGGAAAGTGGTGTTCCGATAATGACATTTTGAGGCAAATTGACATACAAATACAAATGATGGTGTTTCGTGTAATTGATATCTACCCCGTATGACACGGTATAGACAATATTAGTGCATGCTTGTGACTTTTATTGTATATTTCTTGCAACATATAGGTCAGTTAAAATAATCAGAATTATTTTTTACACAATTACAGACACAGAATGGTATTTTGAAAGTATAGAAAAATTAAACCAAGTCTGTGAACTAGTACCTTTAACTACTAAATGCTGATTCCCAAATGTGCTCTAACCCGGGTCGATAGCGCAGTTGGTTGCGCGCTGGGATTTGGAATCTCGTGCTCGAGGGGTGCGGGTTAGAATCCCACCCGAGGAGGTTATACCCTTCCATGAAAAATTAACAATAATGTCGATTTTCCTCCATTGATTAGATGATATGGAGAAGTTTCCGGCCTTGTGGAAGGGTAGGTGAGTACTGGTTATAGACAAGGGTCCAGGAAAGCTAGGTGTGCTGGACGCTTAAAAATGACCTAAATTGTGTTGACACGACGTTAACACCAATAGATAAATAAAAAAAAATAAACAAATGTGTCTACTTTATCGTGGGTTGATGTCACTGGTTTATCCTTTATCACAGGATTGGGACCAAGGACTTTTGAAGTGCCCTGTATGAATAGAATAGCCTAAGTATAATGTAGTTAAGAAATTCAATTTGCCTATTTATACAATATAGAGAGACGATGTATTGTACCTGACCATGCGTAAAAAATTGTTCAAAGATACAACGAACAATCGAAACGCTTTTTATCCAGTTTTATCGCTAATGAAATATTGAAATAAAATTTCTTCCATACGTTTAACCTTATTCGTTTGATCCTAATCTGACATAAGTAAATTTCATGAATTCAAAAAAACCTACGTATTGAGTCACATGACGTCATTCGGAGTTAAAGTGACCGGTTATTGAGACCAAAACATGTCGTTTTTTAACAAAACAAGTAGTTAGATCATAATTAAAAACCTGTTTTTTATGTTCAGCCACTTAAAAGTTTAACTTAAAATGTTAAAGGTATAGTGCAAATTTAAGTCCGCTTCCATAAACATGTATAGCCAATTTTACAATCTTGTCAATCTTCTGGCAGGCTAGAACACACAGTTCTTCCTCACAGTACTCATTTACACCAGGATGGAGTGTGACAACTGTGGGTAAATTTCGTGCACAGGGATATAAGAAGTGCCCCTAATAGGGTTCGAATCTGGGACCTTTCGAGATCTAAGCGGGCTTCCTACCGCTTATTATCCGGTTTTCATTTAATATTTGTTTATAAACAATGATCAAATTTAAGTTATCGACTATTCACGTTAAGATACGTGTTAACTTACTTGCCTTGTATTTATTTGAACTTCTTAACAAAAACATAGCATTCAAATTAAAATCTCTGAATTCCAAGAAATTAAAACAGAATAAAGAACGAAGCAAAACCAACTTTTGAAATAAAAGAGTTGAAATTAATAGAATTTTGTGTATAGATAAAATGTAGTCAAATGAACATTAAAAGCTATATCTATTTTCACTATGTTTAAAACATATACAACTGAAACATTCAAAATTTGCAATTCTTACAAAATTACTGGTATTTTTTGTATTTTTATATTTTAGGATCTTGAAAAAATGTTCTAACTCCTATTTTCACAACTTTTTCAAGAAATCATTCCACGTCGTGTTTTATTCTCTCAATGTCAAATAAGGGATGTGCTACATAAATACTTCAATGTTACTTTGTAGATACGAACATTATGCATTTCTCAAGCAAAATATAACAAAAGTCAATTAAGAAAAATATGAGTTATACGACAGTTTCCATCAATATAATATATAATTCATTGTCGATGTCTCGGCATCACTTTTATTAATACAGAAATTCAATACAAAATCATCCCTATAGTCAGTGATTTATCACTGTTGATTTATGTGGATAGCATGTCACAAATACGTGATAAAACTTAATTTTCTTAAAATAAATTTTCGTAAAAATTGATCGAGATCTCACTTATACAATGTATCATCGTCTAATGCTGAGCTTTATTCTTGAGATTTAAATATATGTTTTGACACAAACGTGTAGGAGTGCTTAGAATTTCTATTTTATAATGAAGACAAAGTAAAAACTGTAATTGAATACTAGTGACAATATTTATAACTTGGAATTTTCATTTTAGTTATCTAGTATACAGACTCTTCTAGGAATCAGTTGATTCTTGTGACAGATAATTTCCATATTAGGGAATAAATGTTCTGACTGCATGGTATCTCCGTAAAATCGTGCACCCAAGGGGTCTATGATCAAATAGTAACTAGAATAATGGACACGGTGATCTTTAGTATCTTGGAAGGTTACATGCGTGTATAAGACTTGATAAGTACTTATAAGATTGACACTCAGGTTAATCACTATGTATAAAAGAATTCCATAATTTTCACTCAAGGTTGAAAGTATATTTGATACCATTTATTAAGTGGTCATATAATGAAACTATATAGCCACTTATACAGGCATCCCTATAATTTCAACTCAGACAAAAAAATGTCAGTGACATTTACGCTTAAAAACGAGAGTGCCAATTAAGTACCTTTTGGCACAATTTATTGACCATTTATACAATCAAATATCTATTTAACAAATTACGAGCAAGGTTTACAATCAGCACTACGATTTGATTGTTACTTTAAACGGCCAACCTATTTCATAGTAGGTAATAAAATCGACGATCATGAAATTTTATTTTTGAAAAAAAAATGTCAAAATGACCGAATGGGTTTTCTGTTTGAGCACAATGCAATATAATGACACGTTAGTTAATGAAATGTGTCATTTTATATTTAATATTATAAAATATAATTATGATTATGAAAATCAGAAAATATGGAAAAAATATACGTACCAATTATGATTGTTATAAATCCAGCTTTAATATCAAATTAATGATGACGTGTTGATTGTCGTCATTTTGTCCATATAGCAAAAATGTCTTGTGTTTTTATCCTAATCCGTAAGATAATCCCTTTAAATCCAATTTGCTCAATTTTTTGAGTATTTTATTTTAAAATAATAATTAAACTAAAATTCATAATATATACCACCACTTTCGTCACGTGATTAAAGTAAAACAATAACAATAACAACTAAAATCCAGACGTCACAATATATATCTGCTTATGTCATCAAAAAGGGATCGTGTATATTTTTTAACATCTAAATCAACGTCGCTTCCCACTTACACAAGTAGATTTACAAACATTACCAAATAAACCAAGATAATTTATTCAATCCATTACAAAATCGAAGTTAAATTATTAATGAATTTTCTACACTGCCTCTCCTTATTAAAACATATTTGTTGTCAAGAATTTCAGATTAAATAAAAAACTTCAAGTTGAAAAACCTTATTTGTTCAATTACTTCACGTTTTTAATAACTAAATGAGAACCAAATAATGACATTTTATACCTCTGTGTATATTAGGTTCCAGTCACCTATAGTCCAAAGTCAATAAAGAAATTGTCCACTCGGATATACGAGCATTATCTAATACCTCCTTCCCTTAGTTGAGGAATATTTCCACAAATATTTACTCATTTTGTCCCAAACTGTAACTTCAAACTACATTACAGAATACATTATATTGATAGTCAATACCAATGTTTGCTTTTCAATCATTCAATAATTCCCCGCGTCTTAACATTGATCATTTTGTTTGTCTCGTTACGACTGGTAGACGTTTAACCGTTGTAACAGCTCTACGGTCCCGTACGGTGACAAAAGTTGCAGTTTTTGGTATGGTACCGGCTGACTTATTAAAATCAATCCAGGTCCCGTCTATCTGTTTTCTAAATGGGGTTGTCTTTTCCTGAAAGAATAAAACAGATTAAACATTAATATTCTAAATAAAATGGACGAGAGAATCTATTCTAAATGGAAAATTAAATAGCAAAAGCTAATTTAAAGTAAAATATCGGACTCTCGTACATATGGGTTAAACTTTGGTATGTACATTGTACATGTATTGATAACTTTGTCAAAGACGAGTATTTGAGCAAACAAAACTGAACCAATTTGAAAATAGGACAGTAATTACATTTACACTGTTTGGCGGTGACATGTAGCGTGTTCAATTACACAAAACGTTACAGAACGTTACATAACGATACATTCGGAACTCCTCGGCCATTCGCTGCGAATAACCTAATCTAATACACAAATATAAGATCGTTAAGGCAATGAGTGATGTTTCAAAATTTACGGACTAAAAACGAAACATCACTCAATGCCTAAACGATCATATATTTGTTTACTTTAACACCGGTAGTTTCAAAATAGCGTCTAAATATGTCCGAGATTATTCGCAACGAATGGCCGAGGGGTTTCGAATGTATCGTTACGGAACGTTTTGCAACGTTCGCGGTAACTGAACGCAGGACAGGTATCGTAAATGGGAATGGACAGGGATGAAAACCAAGTTATTATTTAAGTTATATCTTAGCCTGAACAAAGATTACCATAAGTATTATAGGTTTATGATAATGTTAACGACCTCCGTGTTTTATGAGACTTAAATCATGTCATGTCATCGTAATGGCGAATCTAATTAATTTGCGGGTGGTGTCCAGGCAAGATTGTACACAAACGAAGGGAAGAAAGAGAATGGGATGTTATAGGATTTCTAAATAGGTCGACCAATGATCTGATATACCAACCACATCGTTGTTATAAAGTTGTAATGAAAAGTGTGTCGGAAAAGCATTTGAATCTTGCGCCAAAATTTTTGGTCATTTATTTATTGACAAATAGTCGGTACATGTAGCCACAGTCGACGAGGACAAGAAACCTGTGAAAAAGAAATCACCGATGCTCACTCCACTTTATTTCCGTAACAGTAGCGGTACTTACTAAAGTCTGTATCACTAAGTCAATTTAAATTCTCGTACGACTGTAACTACGTATACATTTGCACTCTCAAAACTTGTATAATCCCATTAATGTAACGCCTACTCGTATATTTAGATTCTCAAGCAACCAAACTGGTCATCACATCGTAAGACAATAGAAAAACAGTAAAAACTAGCCTCTAGCACGCTGTTAGTTCGAACATTCGGACACCCTTACTTGATAAAATCTTTAAATTTCATTTCGATTTGTATCCCCTTATAAATCCAGACTTTCTCCCATTCGGAAAGCCTCTGATATCCCTGAGATATTCTACGCAGATATGCCTGGGACATTAGAAGTAGTAATTATACAACAAGCCTTAAAACCCCAGCGAACAATTTGCTGATATACAGAATCCAGAAAAGAACTACTTTCTTTCTTTATGATATTCGAGATACATTTGCGTAAAAAAGCGCCGAGGAGTTCCGAATGTCTCCTCCCTTGTCAGAGACCCTTGAGTATTAGAATTGGCAGTCAAATATCGGACATCACAAAAGTAGGCCAAAGTTCAAACCATAGAGGTCAATATAGCTATATGAAATAAAAGTAAGTATAACAATAGACCGTGTGATTGCATTGTGACTTGATATTGTAACAAAGTCAATCAACATGGAACATTTGCAGAATAGAAAAACAAACAAACTGGTAAA
The DNA here is from genome assembly GCA_025267735.1 of Mactra quadrangularis. Classification (NCBI taxonomy): domain Eukaryota; kingdom Metazoa; phylum Mollusca; class Bivalvia; order Venerida; family Mactridae; genus Mactra; species Mactra quadrangularis. Next base: position 38,534,267 of record CM046298.1, on the reverse strand, counting down.
CGTTAATTACGCTATATACATAGTTAGAATTTCATATTGATTATACCGGCTCGTCCTATACCCTAGTGACTGTTAGGTATGAAAATATAGTTAATATTCGATCTAAAATATCACAAATATGACACGAAAGCTGGCTTGGAGTCAATGACGAGAACTGATTTCATAAAAAATGGCTAACGTAGATTTTAACGGACAAAGATGTAGGGGCAATGGTTCAGTGGTCGAGTGGTAAAACGCGCGCTCAGGAAACGAGAGGTTCAAACCGAACTAGAGGCACTGATAATTTCCTTGAGCTAGAAAATTACTTAAACAGTTTTTCCACTCCAGCCAGATGTATAACCATACTGTGAGGGTCGCTTGATTGAAGGTTATTTCAATGATCGAAGGTTATCGTAAAAAAATGTTAAGTCGACTGAACATGCATATGAAAGAAGGATTTTTAAACTGCCCCTTGGTTTTGAATATAGAGCGAGTTTCTACTTTGGTCGTTTATTTAAGCCTATACAATTATGTTTTAATTGAAATTGTTCAAGGCTAACATTAGTTGCCATGAAACAAACCATGCATCGTGGTGAAAGTTATTGAAGAATAGGAATATTCGTCGATATTTCGACTCATAACTCAAAATAAAAACAATCGCCTATTCATCGATGCTCATTGAGTGACGAAATATAATTCTGTTGACATTTATTGATCCCCTGTTGGTAAAATGAAAATGACTAAAAACTAACTTTTTGTTTGGAAAATGAGATGTATAGACAACTTTATCAACCAAATCAAGCAATTATCTAAAAGTGTTCAGTTTCATCAACTAATGCGCAGTTGGTAGCGCGTCTCGATTACGAATCTTTTGTCCCGAAGGGGAGACGGGTCCGAATCCCTGTCGGGGAGGTTATATCCTTCCATAAAAAGTTGACAAATGATGTCAATTGTCCTGCATAAATAAGGTATATGAAGAAGTTTCCGGCCTTGTGAAAGGGTAGGTGAGTAATGGTTATAGACAAGTGCGCTGGACGCCGTAAAATAACCTAAAAAATGTGTTGACACTGCGTTAAAACCCTAGTATAAATAAAGAAAACCCAGAATTAACAAATTAAGCCAAGTATCAATCATCAACCAATCCTTACCAGTAACATCATATTTAGTATAATTAACCAACTCTAGTTAGTATCAAAGTCGCCGGTTATATAAGCTCTGTAGTTCTAATAATTAACATACGCGCCAGTTTCATCAAACATTGCCGTTACTATCAACGTAACCAGTTTTATAAACAAATCAAAGCCATCATCAATGTCGCCAGTTTTATCAACCAACCCTAGGTTTTTTCAACATAGCCAGCTTTTACAACAAATCGTCATAGTTATTATCAAAGAAGCCAGTTCTGTCTTCCACCCATAGTAATTTTCAACATAACCAGCTATATCGACGAATGATTATCATTATCAACGAAGCCAGTTTTATCAACCAATTCTCGTAATTATCAAACTAGCCAGTTCTGTCAACTAGCTCTACATTTCCACGTAGCCAGCTTTATCAACAAACCCTAGTTTATTATCAACAAAGCCAGTCTTATCGAGATATATACAGTATAAAAACACAAGAAGTGAACTTTGGTACCATAAAAATAGTAACCGTCCTCTGATAGATTACTATCCGTTACTCTACTATAATGAAACATATTAAGAAAACCTTTAAAGGTACTCAATCACATATTTCATTCAAATATCAACTTCTTCTAAAACTATCAAAATTGTATGGAAATATTTTTAGAACAGGAAGTAGTGTTATGATAATGACAATTTAAGGGCAAATTGACATACAACTACAAATGATGGGGTTTCATGAAGTAAAAATCTACACCGTATGTCACGGTATATAGACCCTTATAGTGCATTTTGTGTGTTTTATTGTATATTTCTTGCAACATATGGGTCATCTTGTCTTAAAATAATAAGAATTATTTTTTGTCACAATTACAGACACTGAATGGTATTCTGACATTATAGAAAAAAACCAAATCTTTGAACTAGTACCTTTAATGCTTCACTCGACATTTCCTTAAATGTTATACCAGCACGAAATCAGGAACAGTGAGATCAAAATAATATAGAATGGGATATCAAACAGACTAATACTTTTACGAGACAAATGCGTGATTTCACGCACATCTCATACTCGTAGAATTAATTACCTCAATATAAGGCACATGGAATCTCATGGCAACTGGTTGAACCAATTAATAAACACTCAAAATGTCTGAATTTATGATCATGTTCTATATAAAAACTTGATTAAAAAGTTAAAAATACAAGAAAAGTGCAGCACATAATCAGCTTTCATCAATTAAATGAAATTTATGGTTGTGTCAAATATCTGTCGATTACAAGAGTTAGAACTGCAAATCTGATAACCCCAACACGGCCAAAACAAGAACATTAATATCGATTGCTTCACTCTACTTGGGTGTAAATGGTACATGTAATGCCTCAGTCCCATAAAATCGTGGCTTGTTGCGGACCCGTACGTGCAAACAGTCGTAGGCCGTGGGAAGCCTTGCGTATTAAGGTGACGGTACGCACATGGTACAAAACAACTCACCCGTACAGAGCGGTAGCTGGAAGGTATGCATGTTTAATCAATACTCGGCCACGATTTTGTTCACTATTTGACTTTGAAGCTGATACGTGTATCCACGGCTCATCTCACGGACCCTGGTAAAAACGCAACAGTCCGTACCATACTTAGACTTTCAAATACTGTTATTTGGTTACTAGTAACATTTAATACTGAAAAAATACTAAAACAAGCAACAGTACATATAAGCTCTTGAGTTGAAGTTGCATTTTGATTGAAACCCACAAAAACTCTCGAAGTTTTTTTCTTGAGAAAAAAAAACTTAACGCAAAAAATAAATGTTGCGTGAAAGGACTTCAGAGAAATAATATCAACTGGTATCAATTTGTATCCCAATCAAGCTACAACTTATCAATATGCTGTAAAAGTACATTGTAATATGATTTTAACGTGATTTACGACATCACGTGAGCGCTTGACATTTACTATAAATGTTCACAACCAAGCGTCAGCGCAACACAGATCATTCCTTAAATCAGAAGATCTTCCCTGACGAAGTGACATTTGAAAATACAGGCTAGTAGACATGTGGGAATTTAAAATAGAAAAATCTACATTCTTGTACATTGATCTGTAATAACCATACATAATTTATACTGCAGTTCTATTCAGTTTTTTTTCGGTGCCATGTATTTGTAATGCTACAGCCCCATAAACATAAAAATAGACGTGAGGGTACCGTACGGGCGCCGTGCGATCAAGCTCCGCAAGGACCCGTACGAACTCTTGCGTACCCGTACGGATTGTTTCGTTTTTACCAGGGTTCGTGAGATGAGCCCGGGATACACGTATCAGATTCAAAGTCAAATCGTGAACAAAATCGTGGCCGAATATAGATTAAACATGCATATCTTCCAGCTACGGCTCCGTATGGGTGTGTTGTTTTGTATCATTTGCGTACCGTCGCAAGGCTTCACACGGCCTACGACTGTCTGCACGTACGGGTCCACAAGAAGCCACGATTTTATTGGACTGAGGCATAACTTGAAACACAAAAGATGTCTCTTTAAAGTTCATTATGCTTACACCGCTTTTCAATATTGTTTTCAGTGAATTGTGGCAACTAGTGTTCCTATTCGCAAGTATAGCCTGGAGATATTTTGTTTTCATGTCTAAGGATCCAAGCATTCGGAACACCTCGACCTTTCATAAATGAATAATCTCGGAAGGATTCGTGGGGGGTCTACCCTGGCGGCTTAGGTTTTTACTACCAACGCGAGGCAAATCACATGCGAAGAGCGCAACGGTTATGCAAAATAGTTCTTGAAATATACACACAGATCTTTGTCAAAACATAATTATTTCTATATCATATATTGAACCAAATATTGTTCAGCGATATTATTGAACTGTGTTATTTCAAATTTCAAAAACGAAACATCATTCATCGCCAAAACGATCATGCTTTTGTTTACTTCAACACCGGTAGTTTCAAAATGGTGCCTAAATATGACCGAGGTTATTCGTAGCGAATGGCCGAGGAGTTCCGAATGAGGGGCCAAGGTGCTAACCAGCTTTTAGTCAATGTCTTGGAAAGTGACCGACAACTGACCTACTTAAAACAGCAACAGGCGGAGAATTACAGTAGACTATATTGCAAGACAAACCTTTACGGAGATATGTAAACAGAAACAGTGATCGAACCCATGACTTCTGAAATTAGCAATTAGACACGCTACATACCGAGCTAATCAGACATGGTGCCGTTTCATCAACGTTTTCGTAATTTACAAAGTGGCGTAACTCGAACTTATCCGTAACTTATGTCAATTATTTACGAAAACGTTAAACTTGATAAAAAGGCGCCCGGGTGATTTTTATACGGTCTTGAAAGTTTGGTTTTGAAAGGCTTTAGCAAGTAGATTCGTCTCATTTATACAGATAACTCATCTAAGGTTACTGATTAAATATGAAGCCATTCTGCTCCATTCTAATAATACAATTTAGATACTAATTTATTTTAGCTGGATTACGAAACAAATTTTACAACTTTGATTAATCGCTTCCCGGTCCCATATTACTGAGCTAGTAGAAATTGGTTTCTTTATCAAGGAATCAACGATGTTGATTTTGGATGGGATTCGAACCAACACGGAACTAGCAATCCGATAATTCCAAGTCCACTGTCGTAACCGCTCGACCACGCCCGCTCCATACTGCTTTGCCACGCCAGCTCAAACATAATTCAATTTAATGTTTTTTAATGTTATAAGCGACATTTCGTACCAAAGTTCAATACTGTTACCCGTGAATGCATGTACAAAGGAATGAAATACCAAAATGTCACATCAAAAAATCTTTATCGCTATTTCAAAATTAAGATTTTCTCATAGAAATGAAGAATAACAAATATTAAATATATTATATTCTTTGACTATTTACATATCCTTATAAGATTCAGCTTGAATAAGTGATAAATGATTATTGTTACTTCGTCTCATTGAGTTTTTTTTCTTTAAGAAATATCCCGGCCAAATATTGATTTGTTCAATAGAATTATATTCAACAAGTAAACACATTTTTTACCGATTCCGAATTGAGAATATTTCTTTACTTGAATAAAAATATAAAGAGAAAAAAGTTAAATATATATTTTTGGAATGATTTATTTACATTGAATAAGCTTTAAACGACATGATAAATACAATACGATTTTATCTTTAGTTGGGACGCAACCAGTTTGAAGCCTCGTTTTAAAACCGATCACGTCATCTTTCGGACATCAAAAAAATCTGGAAGAGAAAATGGCGAACTCTTAAACCTACGACACATCCTCAGCAAACTTAACTTAGCAGATTCTACAACAGCAAAACAAATTTCACAGTGTTACAGTCATTACGAAACACTTTTGTCAGCACTGGACATTCGGTCCAGCAGAATGGATTTTTACTGGACCGAATATAAGTTTGACTGGACCAAAAACTCTCAGCGAATGGCAATAATATTAATTCATACAGTCCGTATTAACGATATAGCACAATATATCATAAAATTAATTAACTATACAACATTGTATAACGATTTTGTATTAAGTATGTTTGTTTGTTTGTTGGGTTTAACGCCGTAGCAACACATTGTATAGGTCATATAACGGCGATCAGTCAACCTACTCACTCCTCCTGGAATAGCTAAATCTCTGGATTGAACTGCTAACCAACTACTAAGCGCATACTTTATTCAGTGACTGACAACTGCCCTACATAATAAAAAAATCATTGGAAGGAGAGAATTGCCGTAGAAATAATTTCTGGACCAAGCTCCACAAAAGAATACCCCGCCCGGGAATCGAACCCAAGACCCCTCGATCAGTAGACTTGCGTGCTACCAACTGAGTATGGAAAACCTAAGCTGTTTATAGTTGGTGTACCTTGGGCCACTCACATTCTAAAAGTTACTAGACTGAAGGCGATTCCGATGGACTCTGTCCACGGTCCACTGGTTAAATTCGAATGCTGGTGTTAGAGCGGCTTATCTTATACAGAACATAGATTAACAATATTAACGTATTGTTCATAATAATTTATTTGGCCATTCTCCCTCCTACCACTAAGTTTAAACCATTTAGGACAGTTATCTGTCACTAACCAAATTTTGCGCTTAGTTACTTGTTAAGTAAAGAAATTCCAGAAATTTAGCATTTCCAGAAACAGTGAGTTAGTTGACTGACCAACGTAATATAACCTCTACAATATGTTGCTACGTTAAATCCCCCCCCCC